>WNGS01164858.1:14410214-14448838 GCA_020271785.1 Procambarus virginalis
CGACAAAAGACTAGAGTTCTTTCAAGAGGATCATCATTAGGTAAGAGGGAGAGTATGTACGGGCCACTAACATTTCATACTATTTGTGCTCCATCCTTATTCCACTCATGCTCTCATGCTTCAACCTCATCCTACTCATGCTCCATTTTCATCCCACTCGTGCGCCATCCTCATCCCACTCATTCTCCATCCTCATCCCACTCATTCTCCATTTTCATCCCACTCATGCTCTATCCTCATCCCACTCATGCTCCATCTTCATCCAACTCATGCTCCATCCTCATCCAACTCATGCTCCATCCTCATCCAACTTATGTAAGTTGATAATTTCCTCCTCCTGCTGTGGAATGTTTCCTTGTAGAATATTAAGCTTATTTTAAAATCTTCCTCTTCCTTGTTTAATAAATGAAGATTTCCTTAATAAATTATTAGGAAATCCTCAATCATCACTAACCTGCCAAGGAAACCTCTTTTCTTTATTTCTTCTTAGTGAAACCCTTGACATTTTCATCACTTGTTTAGACTGCACTGGACACTGACAAACCCATTATGTTGGCCATTTTTGTTTTGATTGTCATCTGCCTCTGTTCAGGCAGCATGTGCTAAAAACTTTTCCAGATTTGTATGTCTTTCTCAACAAACCCCACTCTCCACCTTGTTTATTTATTTATTATATATACAAGAGTTCTTTCATTCTTGTACAGCCACTAGCATGCATAGTGTTTCAGGCAGGTCCTTAATCCTGGTCCCGCAATACGATCCGCCAAATGGTTTGATAACCTGGTACCCCATTCACTGCTAGGTAAACAGAGGCTACACTTTAGGATTGGCGCCCAGTAAATCCTTCCCGGCCAGGATATGAACTCAGGACAAAGTGCTTGCGAAATGCCAGGTGAGTGTCTTACCACTACAACACGGGGACTTTGTATTACTGATCTCAGTATATTTATGGTATCTGGGAAAACCAATTGCATAGCTCTCTCCAACACTACCACTTTGATAATGACCTGATGGTCCTGCAGTTCTTTAAGCTGTGTAGTTGTCATCGTCATGAGTTGAGTCTGTGATTACTTAAGTGTAGTTACAGAATAAGAGCTACCCTTATGATATCCCATTTTCCCAGTACAGTAAAACTTCAATTCAACGAACTGTTTGGGGCAAAACCCAATTCATTGCATTTAGGGACTCGTTGCAACCTAGGAGGCATTTTCCATGTCCTATGGGCAAATTTCAGCAAAATTTTAATTTCAATCTATAATGTAATAGAGAACTACCAAATGAACAAATCTGCTAAACAAATTTGACCACATCTAGCTCATTTCTCACATCCCTAGCCTCACCATTCATTTTCGAATGGTAGCAGGGCAATACCTGAGTGAACAAAAAGCTTGCCAACTCAAAATGAAAACAAACCTTAGAATTAGGTTTTAAATATTCTCAATAACTTTTCCAAGGCTCCAACTGTCTCTTGTAATGTTACGTTCATCATGAGTAATTATGTCATCTTACTTGAATAGCATAAGGAGGACATCAAGCATTATAATACACATAACTGGGTAAATGTACAAAAGATTTAGTAAAATGTTTTAAACAACCTTTCACCTTAATCCTTAAATGGCGCATGGCTATATACCATTTGACACCCACAGGCACATACAAAAAAAAAAATATTTTTCTTCCTAACCTGTTAATTTGTGTTCACTGATCATGGGAAAAATAATAAAAAAATCGTATGGGTACTGGTATGGTGCCCAAAGACCATCGTGGTCACTGGTAAACAACATGATAAATCGTGCAGACGACGCCACTGCCCTCACCAAAATGGCGGCTCCCAACCTACTCCTATTGCTGTTTATACACTCTATACACATGTTATATATAAGTATCTACATTTGTGTTCACCATAGCAAACCACTAAGCTGGTATGGTGAGTGCAGTCAATAAAAGGTGGCCACACACAGTCAGAAGTCAATGCCACTACCCTCCCTCCCACAGCATTACTCCTCCCTCCATGGAGCACAGCGCTAAATATCACCACAATCCTCCTATTATCAGAACCCTGGTCAGTTTTATCACAGTCAGGGGTCTTTAATATCATCGCTACATAATAGCATGAACAAGTATATTATGGCATTTTTAGGCGATGCTGTGGTCACAAGCTGAACCGCAATGCTGTGAGCTCATGCTGCATGCATTAGGCTTGGTAGCTCACTCAATACTGAGGCCCCTAACACCCGGGAATTTGGCCCACGATTTTTTTTAGAAATGGCGTCTGTTTACAAGAGCCCTGATGAAGGTGTGGTGAACCCCGTGTATCCGCGGGCCGTTTAAATCATGCATAGTACTCGAAAGCATCATATGATGCGATGTGCAATTTAAGGGTTAAAATGATAGTACTATTGCAACTGTTTTGTCAAACATACAAAAATAGACTTTTGCTGCAAACATTGTTCCTGTTTCGGATTGCTGTAAGGGGCACAAAAAACCAGCATGGAATGTAATGAATTGCCAATTTCTGGGTGAACCCTGGTGGCTCCCTGAAGCTATTATAATGATTCAGTGCCATACTACTAGGTACCATCAGTGGCAGAGTTCTTATATGCCTATCGGAGACCATGAGCCAGAACCTGCCCCCCTTCACCCCCCTCCTCAGAGAGCTGCAGGAAGCAGTAGTACTATGAACACCTTACAATTAAACTAATCAGTGTCTGCCACCACCAGGAAAAGCACCCAGAAAGTCAACAAAACAAAACAAAACAGACGACCGCATTGTTAAAACATGATTGCAACCTCAAAAACTGTCAAAAGAACTCCTCCAATTATGAAAACAAATGACCACAATTTTGTGAAATTTGCACAAGCCACATAGCCCCACCTTCTCCCCCTCATTTGGCGGGGAGGAGGGAGCAGGCCAGTCAGTCCCACCACACCAATTCTTATGATGGAAACAACCTGATGCCCTGAAGAAGGGAGGGTGTCAGGGATCCACGAGGGCTCACCCAGAAATTTTCATTTCATTACATTCACTGCTGGTTTTCTAGGGGGAGCCCTTTGTAGCTCCCTGAAACTTACTAATCACAGAGAAGAAAAAAGGGCACTTACTAGGGAGGAGGCAGAACCACAGATTGAGAAAACGACTGTTAAAACCCTCACACCCAAATATCAGCCCAAAACGTATACGCAAACACAGCCGTCAGAGCAGCATACTTGCAGACATCATGGGCATGAGGGTAGACTACAGGCTGTCTAGATTTCTTGACATTGCAGACCTGAGAAATACGAGCCCTGGAACAGGGAACCAGGGAAAACAGGATCAACCTACAAGGAGTTCACGGCAGCCACCTGACAAAGCGCATGATGCACCCCCTGGCTAAACCAGCCACGAATCCACAACCAAAGGATCTCTCCAGAAAACATTAGACTTATTCTTCACCAGAAAAGTAGGAGCTGGCTGCAATTGAACGAAACGTCCACCAGGGCTAATCAGAGAGATAAAAAACAAAGCCTTCCAAAAACAATTCCAGACCAAAGGGGCCACAGTAAACCAAAGAGAAGAAAGAAAAGAAAGAACCCAGTCAAGGGACCAGGCAGGCTCAGGCAGCAGAGGTCAAACAAAGCATGAGAAAGCTTACGAAACAGGGCAGAAGAGGTATCGACTCTGAAAGCAACCTGGAGCAGCTCTGCCAACACCACATGATAAAAATTCGACAGTATTTGGCATAAGATGCCAATTGAGGAAAACCAAGAAAGAAAGGAGAGAACAACACGCTCGGAAACCTAAGAACAATGACGAAGGGTCAGGAAATGGCAGAAGGAATGCCAGTAGATTTCATACTGTTGCCAGGAAGAAGACCGCGGGTGGGACGCCATTAAACCAGCCATCTGAAAATCATAAATATGATGAGAAATATGCATCAAAATGTCCAAATGCGAAGAGTGGAAGGTAAGGCCCCGAACAAGCAAGGTACATCACTCGCGCAACCTGCTGGAAGAGACCGAGCCATGGAAAATGCCCTGGGTTCAAACACTGAATAAGCAGCACCAGAAACCAAGGCTGGGGTGCCCACCAAGGAGTCAGCAGACTCACTATTTCACTGTAGGACATCAGGCGCACTAGCACTTGGAGCAACAGCTGGACCTAGAGAAAAAGGTAAAGTAACTCCTATCAGCGACCAGTTCAGCCAAAAGGCGACCATCATAAGGGCAAGGGCAAGGGCCTCACAGTCGGGAAATAGCATTGTGTAAAGAGGCAGACATCGAGACCATGCCGAAGCAAAGAGGTCGACAGTCCATTTAGTGAAAATAGGAAGGAACCAGGAGATACCATCGGCCAGGACGTTAGATATTCCCTGGATGTGAATGGCATGGAGAAACAAACCCTGAGAATTCAGCAGATGAGCTACTCAAAGCAACCAGCTCCAAAGAGCCAAGGAAACGAAGAAACCTTCCCTCCCCACCTGTTGAGACAATGAACTACCGAGGAACAGTTCGAATGTAGCCGGATCACAAAGCTTGGAAGAATCTAAACTCTGCAGTGCCTGCCACATGGCAGCAAATTTCCCAAACCATGTTGTGCACTTGACAAAAGGAAGGGCACTAACTACCCTGGCCAGATGGGCGAGTGCTGGTCACAAAGCCCCAACTGAGAGCCGAGGCATCTGTGAAGACTTCGAGTGCAGGCAGAGGAAGGCACCAAGGAAATGAACCCTGAAACCATAAATATAATATCCCCATGAAACCAGAACAGCCTCTGAAGCCAAACCCTGCCCAATGGAAAATAGAAAAGGACAAATTTCAGGTTCCTGCACAACTACTAAAGCAACTATTGAGTCACCTGGCTCCCCCTCAACACCAGAAGATGGTGGTGCTGCAACTGGAGCAAGGCTGCAGAAAGCAGGGACAGCAATGTCGATTGAGAATCTCAAACAAGACTCAACCATGTCTGAACCTAGGATACAACCAACTGGGATTTCTGCCAGTTCACCACGAACCCGAACCCGGTGAGCTGGGAAAGAACCAGATCCCTGGTTAGCAGATAGGTGGACTGGCTGGTAGCCCCCACCACCCAGTCTTCGAGGTAGACCAACATCTAAACACCTAACCACCAAAGATAGGCCCCAACAGGCTGCAGATAATATAACGGATATTACCACAAACTCAGAAGACTTTGAAAGAGAAATTGACAATATGCCTATGCACTCAGCTCCTGGGCCTGACTCATGGAATTCAATATTCATAAAGAAATGTAAAGTACCAGTAGCGAGAGCACTCAGTGTAATATGGAGAAAGAGCCTAGATACAGGGGAGATACCAGCAGCACTTAAATCTGCAGATATAGCTCCGTTGCACAAGGGGGGGGAGTAAAGCCTTGGCAAAAAATTATAGGCCAGTTGCACTAACATCACACATAATAAAAGTGTTTGAACGAGTGATTAGGAATCAAATTTCTAGTTTTATGGAAAACAATGAGTTCCACAACCCGGGACAACATGGATTTAGAGTGGGAAGATCCTGTCTTTCACAGTTACTCAACCACTATGACAAAATCACAGAAGCTCTAGAAGAAAAGCAAAATGCAGATGTTGTATACACAGACTTTGCAAAGGCGTTCGACAAATGTGACCATGGGGTGATAGCACACAAAATGAGGTCAATGGGAATAACTGGAAAAGTAGGATGCTGGATACTCAATTACCTGTTGAACAGAACACAGAGAGTAACAGTCAGTCAAATAAAATCGAGTCCAAGCGATGTTAAAAGCTCTGTACCTCAAGGTACAGTCCTTGCACCACTGCCGTTTCTTATTCTCATATCAGATATAGACAAAAATACACGTCACAGCTTCATGTCATCCTTCGCAGATGACACAAAAATCAGCATGAAAATTACCTCTGCTGAAGACATTGAAAAATTACAAGCAGATGTCAACAAAGTTTTCGATTGGGCAGCAGAAAATAACATGATGTTTAACAGTGATAAATTTCAGGTACTCAGGTACGGCAAAAATGAGGATCTGAAACATAATACAGGGTACAAAACAC
Source organism: Procambarus virginalis (assembly GCA_020271785.1). NCBI lineage: Eukaryota > Metazoa > Arthropoda > Malacostraca > Decapoda > Cambaridae > Procambarus > Procambarus virginalis. The sequence goes on from WNGS01164858.1 coordinate 14,416,256, forward strand.
AATCGAATCTTCCCATAGTAGAAAAACAGCATGTCAAGGATTTGGGAATAATGATGTCCGACGATTTAATGTTTAGGGAGCATAACCAAGCAAATATTGCGTCAGCCAGAAAAATGATAGGATGGATTACGAGAACTTTCAAATTCAAGGATCCCATCACAATGGTTGTACTCTTCAAGTTACTCATGTTGTTCCGTCTTGAGTACTGCTCAGTACTCACTTCCCCCTTCAGAGCAGGAGAGATTGCTGAAATCGAGGGAATACAGAGAACATATACGGCACGCATAGACGAGATAAAACACTTAAATTATTGGGATCGTCTCAAAGCTCTCCAAATGTACTCTCTAGAAAGGAGACGAGATATACCAAATAATATACACATGGAAAATACTGGAGGGCCAGGTCCCAAATCTACACAGTAAAATAACAACGTACTGGAGTGAACGATATGGAAGAAAATGCAAGATTGAACCAGTGAAGAGCAATGGTGCCATAGGCACAATCAGAGAACACTGTATGAACATCAGAGGTCCGCGGTTGTTCAACGTCCTCCCAGCGACTATAAGAAATATTGCGAGAACAACCGTGGACATCTTCAAGAGAAAACCGGACTGTTTTCTAAGAGAAGTTCCGGATCAGCCGGGCTGTGGTGGGTATGTGGGCCTGCGGGCCGCTCCAAGCAACAGCCTGGTGGACCAAACTCTCACAAGTTGAGCCTGGCCTCAGGCCAGGCTTGGGGAGTAGAACTCCCAAAACCCCATCAAGCAGGTATCAAGCAGGCCATGACGACCCGAGTTAAATGCATTAAAAGGCGAGGGGCCTGATTCAGCCTAAATGGGAGAACCTGAAAGTGGAAAGCCTGCCACCCCACCACAAAGCCTAACTAATCTCTGGACCTCAGATGAAGAGGGATGTGCCAATATGTATCTTTGAGGTCCAGAGAAATCATCCAAGTGCCTTACTGAAGAACAATACGGACATGGGACAATATAGTCATCTGAAAAAGGGGCAAGGAATGAAGAATGAACCGGAGACCTGAAGAATCCCAGTTTGAGACTGGAAACAGATGAGAAATCCACTGAAATGAAACATCATCATTTCATCCATGCCCGAAACCACTCTTGAAATGACCTGACAAAGGCAAGGAGAGGGGGACTTGTCCCTAAAACTCTGAATCCTCCCTAAGGAGACAGGACAGACCAACTAAACTCCACTCCAGGCCACCAGAAATGACCTGAAAAGCACACAAATCATGGGATCAAGAGCATACAAACTAAGCTAGTCCACACCCAAATGCCCTGTTGAATGGGTGACCCACGAAAGGGCCAATGCGAACCAGGAGAGTCAGCCTTCTGAGCAGAGAAGAGCAGAGAAGCACTGCACCAACCAGACGAAAAAGATGAGTCTTGGGGACACGCATCTAACCTTGCAGCTGGCACCACAGAGGGCCCACCTTGACTAACAGCAGGCCCTGGCCTGACCTAACTGTCATAAAAGGCAAGACCAACCCACATGAACACAAAACCAATCAGTCACAGGATGGCAACCAACAGCCGCAGCCGACAAAAACTGAGAAGCTATGACCTCATGGAACAACAATTGAGAGTCTCAAACCCCCCCCCCCCCAAAACACCTGCAACACAGAAGATGTCTCCCATCAGTCAAGCGTGTGGGTTCAACAAAACCCAAGCCAAGTTTCAAGGAAAAACAAAGGACAGTCTGCTAGCCAAGACAACTCTGGAACCTTGCAACACACCCAACAAAGGAAGGAAGAACCGAACTCGAAAGAAGTCGTGTCCATAACCGACGTGTAAACTGGGTTGAGCAGGTGGTATGCACTAAGGGTCTCGCAAGCCTCTGCCAGGGGAACCCGGAAGGTAGGAAACCTCCGGAAGGACAAATCCGAAGTACCCAAAGGTATTTGGAAGAGAAATCTGGGGAAGCCGCATTCATCTCAAACTCAAACAGGGAAGGGGGATAAGATAACCGCCACACCCTACAACAAGAGTGTGGAAAACTGCAGAAAACATGAAAACCCACAAAAGATCAAATGGGACTCAAGGGCCTCAATCCATCACCCCGAGCCCTGGAAACCGCAGAAGTGGGCTCCAGGGCAGAGCCTCGTCCACACCTACCGCCCGGAAGGAAAAACAAAGTCCAAGGAAAAGGCCTCAAAGAAAGAGGTCAGCTGCGACTGCGATCTTGTTTTAACCAAGCAGTAGTCTTGTTTTTTTGTTTTGTTGACTTTCTGGGTGCTTTTCCTGGTGGTGGCAAACATGAATTACTTTAAATTTAAGGTGTTCATAATGGCACTGCTTCCTGTGGCGCTATGGTCTTCTGTGGGGGCCAAGTTCTGGGTCATGGTCAGAACTGTTTTTTTATATTAGTTTCTACCACAAACGTGGCCACACATTTAATATGCTACCCAGCATATACATATTTAGGGAGTCAGTCGGCCGAGTGGACAGCACGCTGGACTTGTGATCCTGTGGTCCCGGGTTCGATCCCGGGCGCCGGCGAGAAACAATGGGCAGAGTTTCTTTCACCCTATGCCCCTGTTACCTAGCAGTAAAATAGGTACCTGGGTGTTAGTTAGCTGTCACGGGCTGCTTCCTGGGGGTGGAGGCCTGGTAAAGGACCGGACCGCGGGGACACTAAAAGCCCCGAAATCATCTCAAGATAACCTCAAGATAACCATACATTTTCTTAGTTGCTATAAATACTGTTGTTATTGGAAGATGGGATAGTTTGAAAATAGTTCTGGACTTTTATAGCAAAGGAAACTTTAAAAAAAAAATAAAACATGGAATTTTTAATGACAGTGCAATTTCTTTTGCAAGATGTAGTTTTCTTATTGGAAAACAAATATGCAGAAATGTTCATATTTTACCAAATTTTAATATTATTTGTCTTGTTTAACAGATATAGTGGCAGAACTCAGAAGCAGGTTCAAGAGTTTGTCAGAGATAACTATGTAAAAAGAGCCCCCTTTCAAAGGTAATAATATTTTATTTTCGTTCCTGTTAACTGGTAAAAATACTGTATATACTGTATAGTGTTGTCTTTCTGTTTGAAAAAATATTTATATCTTTAATCATACTAATTAATACAAATAGAAGCAATACTCAAAATTACTGCTGGTATTTTATTGAAATTGTATTGATTGACAGGTCTCAGTCATTTCGACACTCTCCCTCTGTACATACGAGTGTGAGCAACGTAGGCATGAGCATCTCTGCACAACCTCTTCTTCCTCTTGGTGACAATCAGTGTAGTAAGTATTAAGACTGTGTACATCTTCTCTTATTCCTCCACTTTGTCATTATTTAAATTAATCTAAATTTGGTGATCATGTGAGTGAACCAGCTATTGATTTCTCTTTGTCCAAAGAATTTTCTTTATATGAAAAAGGAGAAGGGGGAATTGCCAGAGTGAACAAGATGTGGAATGTTGTACTGATGTGGGTGATACTCTTAATTGGTACAATCATTTCTTTTGTGTCCCAAGAAAAAAAATTGTTTCTTTATGTAACTGCACTGTCATGCATACTGCTATGCCATTCATATTGCAGTGCCATTCATACTACAATGCTATTTATATTGCTGTGCCATTCATACTGCAGTTCCATTTATACTGCAGTGCCATCCATACAGCAGTGCCATCCATACAGCAGTGCCATTCATACTGTAGTGCCATTCATACTACTGTTCTATTCATACTGCAGTGCTATTCATGCTGCAGTGCTATTCATACTACAGTGCTATTCATGTTGCAATGCTATTCATACTACAGTGCCATTCATACTGCAGTGCCATTCATACTGCAGTGCCATTCATAGTGCAGTGCCATTCATACTACAGTGCCAGTTATACTGCCGTACCATTCATATTACAGTGCCTTTCATACTGCAGTGTCTTTCATGCTGCAGCATTGTTCATACTATAGTGTTGTTTAAGCTGCAGTGTGGTTGAAACAGTGTAATTCTGATATCTGCAATGCCGTTCTAAAAGCTGCAGTGTTGTTCTATGAATTGCAGTATGTTCTAAAAACTGCAGTCTCATTCTAAGAGCTGCCATGTCAATCGAATTGCAGTGCCTTTTGGTAGTCTATTAAAGTTTGGAAATCGGTACTGACCTCAGTGATACTGCTTGGGTTGGCTTATTCAGAATGTTTTATTTTAATTTTTTTATATCACACTCAACATGTTTGGGTTCATTTATTTGTTATTTTCACCATCTTTTTGTCTGGAAAAGTACAAGTATCAATGTTTAAGATACTACATAGCACTTGGAAGGGGCCAGGATAAGAATTTGGGATGGGATGGGGGAAAGGAATTGTGCCCAACCACTTGGGTAGTCGGAGATTGAACACCGAACTGCATGAAGCGAGACCATCATTCTACCATCATAGCCCTAGTGGTTGGTACTGTAGTAAGTTTGGAAGGCATGATGGTGTTAGTACCTTAAGATCAGGAAAGTTACTTAGGGGCTGTACAGAAATGGATGCTTCCTTATATTTTTCGTACTATATGTTAAAAAAAAATAAAGTTTTGCACATTTATGTTTATTTTCATCGTGCAAGAGCACTTTAAATGGAAATGTCATCATACACAGTCACGTTACATCAATCTAAGATAATGCTATATAAGTATGAAATATGTAAACTAAGGGATGCCAGTTCTGGAATCATAGAGGATTACAAATGAGATCCTGTAATGATTTTCAGAAAGCAAAATTGAGTATTGTATTTTCATTGGTGAGTTAGTTTGATGTCTGTTGTGTGATAATGTATTAAATTGTTAATCAAAAAGATTAGCTCCAGTTACTAAAGTTTTAATCATTGGTTTGAAAAGGGTCATTCATGTTTAATAAAGTTACTCATTCTTTCCCATATTATTTGAGCTAGTCAATAGTGGAAAAGATTACAACAGTAACTACCAAGGCTGTATCGAAGTGGTTGATACTATACCTTGGGAAAAGCTGATTAGAAACGTAGATGAGCATGGTATTGACCTTACCTTGTGGTAACGTCAATACCATGACCTTACTTTGCGATGATTTCAGGGCTTAGTGTCCCAGTGGCCCGGTCCTTGACCAGGCCTCTTCGTTGCTGGACTGGTCAATCAGGCTGTTGGACGTGGCTGTTTGCAGCCTAACGTATGAATCACGTATTATATCGTAAAAGGGGACATAGCCGTAGAAGGGGACATTTTAACTTGGTTTAGGGCATAGTTATTTCATACAAACAAGATCAGCATAATTGGAATCAGTGTTGTTTGGTAATATACTAGTGCTTTTTCCTGGGATCTCTGTTTACCATATACTGTAAATATAAATGATCGAGACTGGATATTGAACAGCAGGTTGTTTGTCAGTGATAGGTGCTCTGAAACAAAGCTAGAGTGATTTGATAAGTTCAGCGGCATCCTTAACCTTTAGACTGTGCAATACATACATACGGTATATGATTTGACATAAAATAATTTAACATAAGTTTTTAAAACTTGCACAAACACTTTCCAATTTTTTTTTTGCATAATCAATTAGGAAAATGCTCCAACTTTGTCTAAATGATCACAGCGTAACTTGAAAAAAATGAGAATCAAAATTAATTTTAAAATTGAATATTGAAAACTTCAGATTTTCAATTCAGAATAAAAAATATGAACTATCACCAATTGATCATTTAATGTTATTATTCTCTCAGAATAGCATATGATCTTCATTTTCATTACATTAGAATATAGGTTTTCATTACACTTTACTGTAAAAAAAATCATCAATAGGGAATTTGAAATATGCGGCAAATTTATACCAAAAAAATTATAACTCCAAATGTATCAAGTTTATGAAAAATACATTCTGAACAGATTGTAAAAGAGACAGATGAGCACACAATGTCAAAATAGTGAGAATCTGTCAAAAACTGGAATTTTAGAAACCACTCAAAGTTGAAACTCTAGTTTTAGAGATAATTGAAGTTGAAGTTATCAACAATGAATAAAGGTAGTTTTAATTCATTAATTTAATTGTATGTTTTAATAAACATTGTTTGGCATTCGTACTCGAATATGTGAAAGTTGTAGGTCAATATGTGTTGAAATGAAGTCAAGAAAAAATAACCCCCCAAAAATTCAAAATACAGTGGAACCTCGATTAACGAGTGGCTCTATTAACGAGTTTTTCCAGTAACGAGCAAGCCACTCGCAGCAAATTTGTCTCTATTGATGAGCTCGCCTCTATTAACGAGCGAAACCACATGGTGCTTCCTAGCGTCTCGCGGGTTCTCGCAAATTCTCGGACGCCTCCAACGCCAGTGTTGTTGTTTTATCTCACACGACAAGCATCCCTCTGGATTTATTTGCTCTTTTCTTTGGGTTTTTAGTGGTTTTGCGACTACAATTTGTAACACACGATGTCTCCAAAGAAGCTGCTTGCTAAAGATAGTGTTGTCAAGAGGAAGAAAGATACAATTACTGTGGATTTGAAGAAGGAAATTATAGCGAAGCATGAGTGTGGTGTCTGTGTGACTGATCTCACAAGGGAGTATGGCAGGTCCTCATCAACAATTTACACCATTAGTAAGGGAATGAGGAGGTAAGGGAGGATGCTGCCTCTTCCACTGACATCACCCTGGTCACGCAGTGACAACCCAGTGTGTGAACATGTTTAATGACAATTTGCTGTCTCGTTTTATGGATATCCTAAAACAAAGACAAAAGCAATTGTCAATATAAAAGTTCTTTCCAAAAGTAGAGAAAAGAAAAGCCAGTGATAGTGAACCACAACCTGGTCCCAGTGGGGTGAAAATCCCAAGAAGAGAGAGCCCGCCTGACTCAGAGGTGGATTCTCCTTCCACACCATAACCCCTCTCCTCCATCCCACCTCCCCATCGTCTCCCTCAAGCCAGCAACGACTCTTCATAAGGTAAAGTAAACATTAAAACAGTGCAACAAAACATTTATAATTACATGTGCAGTATTATATTTACATTAAAAAATGTCATACAAGTATGGATGTTTTTGGGAGTGGAACGGATTAAATTTATTTCCTTTATTTTAAATGGGGAAATTTGTTTCCAAAGACGAGTTTTCCAGGTAACGAGCTCGGTGCCAGAACGGATTAAACTCGTTAATAGAGGTTCCACTGTATAGGGATAATTATAATAATTATAATGATTTAGAGGATATATTTAGGTATACTTTATATAAGTGAAAAAGCCTTAATATGGTCCCTAATCATAAAAACAACCTAAAGAGACAAAAAAAATAGAGTTTGAAATCAGAGAAAAAATCAGCCAAAAAAATTAAAAGTCCCAAGTTGTGCAAGTTGTGACTGATTTATTTGTTGACCAATTTCATTTTATCTTCACATAGTTAGGGAAACATAAGCATTCTCCAGGATGTAAAAGCTACAACAAAATCAGATAATAAACAAAGGAGAAAAAACTAAAATCATAAAAAAAATTTCCCCTAAAAAAAAACCGTGTTGAATGTAATGAAATGCCAGTTTCTGGGTGAGACCCGGAGGCTCCTCGGAGCTATACCGGGCCGATGTGTGTATATATTAGATTGTGGCAACAGTCAGTCAACAGAGCTCTAAGCCTACCAGGGACCAGAGCCAGAACCTGGCCCCCCTCAAAAGAGGCACGAGAGCAATGGCCAAAAGACACTCCCGTGTAATTGGAAGCAGTCTTTGTCTGCCATCTACCAGGTCAGGCACCCAGAAAGGTAGGAATTTCAAAACAAACTACTACTGGTCAAAAAATTGAAAGCCGAACTAGCAAACAGAACTCCCCAATCAAAAACAAGGGAACAAGCATGACATCACCACAACTGCCGCGCATCTGTCTGCACAACCTCCCAGGGGGGGGGGGGGTTCCCAGACCTCCACGCCGGCAACTCTCCTCAGTTCAGAGGCCAAGTATCAAAAACATGAAAAACCGCCGACCGGACAGAGGGAGGGATGCCGGGGAGCCTCCGGATGTCACCCATTAAATGGCTTTTCATTACATTCAACACTGGTTTTCGTGGAGAGCCCCTTCGGCCCCCTGGAGCTACCTAACCAAAGATAAAAAAAAAAGGGACTCACCCGGGAGGCGGTCGTCACTCGCTCCTCAACTCAAAGTCGAGACAACAGGCCGCAACCTGTGACCCAAGGCTATGCACGCCCGAGAAGGACTAGGAATATTAACAAGGTAACGTGCAGCCAGGACCCTGTTCGACCTCCAAAAGCCCCGTGCCCAAAAGATAGGCCAGGACATTACCAAAACAGCAGCCGAATGCCGAACTTACAAATGGCGTGGGCACTGGGAAAGATTGCAGGCTGGCTGGACCGAATAATCCTGCGAACAACCTGGGAGACCCACCCCCTGGAATAGGGAAGAAGGGAACTTGGTTAACCCAAAGCTCGTCCTTTGAGGCCGCAACGCACAAATAATGGCGAAGAGCCACAGACAGACACAAAACATGATGCACCCCCGGCCAAACCAATCAAGCATCAACAACCCAAGGACCTCTTCGGAAAGCAGCAGACTCATTCTTCGTCAGAAAAGAAGGAGACGGCTGCAAACGAAGAAAAGACCACCAGGAACGAAAGAGCAGAAACCCCTTTCTGCTCTTTCCAGAGGAGAGGAGAACATGAAACTCTCTGACCCGACCCTCAGAGGCCAATGCCAACGAGAAAAAAGAGCTGTAGAAAAACAGTCTTGAACTGAGGGGGTGCCACCCCAAACCGAGGAGAAGGAAGAAGAGAGCACCCGGCGCAACGACCAGGACAGCTCAGGTGGCGCATGAACAAGCCGGAGGTGAAAACAACACCTGAGAAAGCTTGTGGAACATAGCAGCAGTGACATCCACCCCAAATGCAAGCTGCAGCGGCTCTGCCAGTGCCACCCGAAACGGGTCGACAGTATCTGGCATAAGAAGACGGTCCTGAAACAACCAAAAGAGAAAGGACAAAACAAACGAAGAAGAGACAAGTGCCAAAAAGACCACCAGGAAATTTCATACTGCCGTCGAGACGAAACTCTCAGGTGGGACACCAACTAAGCCACCTGATCACCATACAAGTGATGATAAACCCCGTGTCAAAAAGATCAGATGCGAGAACCAGAGAAGATCGAACCAACCACATACCGGAATGAACCGATCTGCTGAAAGAGGCAGAGCCACAGAGAAGACCCCTCGGGTTCGGACATCAAGCAAGAAGTGCCTGAAATCAGGGTTGGGCCGGCCACCTAAGAGCCAACAGGACTACTCATCCCTGGTAAGTCTCTCTAAGTTAACCAAGACCCGGAGCAACAACTGAACCGGTGGGAAGAGGTACAGGTAACCCCAACTCGACCAGTCCAGCCAAAAGGCATCGACCCCGACGGCCTTGCAGTCTGGGAAGGACACCACAAATACTAGAAGACGCCTCGACCAAGTCAATGCGAAGAGGTCCACCTCTAGGTGCCCGTATGTCCGGCAGAGCCAGCTGAACGAGTCTGTGTCGACTGTCCATTCCATGGATAGGGGAATGAACCGAGACAGGCCATCCGCCAGGACGTCTTGACACCCCCTGAACGTGAACCGCCAGGAGAGCCAAACCCCGAGAACTCTGCAATCGAGTCACCTGAAGCAACCAGTCCCACAGAGCCAAGGACTGCATCGAACCCCCGAGGTTCAGACAATGAACCACCGGGGAACAGTCCGAATGGAGCCGGATCATCACTCCACGAGCAACACGAACCCTCTGAAGCGAAAGCCACACCACCGCGAACTCCTGCACTGTGCTGTGAGCCCGATGAAAGGATGGACCCACTGACTCTGGCTGGACTGGTGAGCACTGGTCACAAAACCCCAGCTGAGAGACGAAGCATCTGTGAACACATCAAGCGAGGGCTCGGGGAGGCGTCAGGGCATAGAACCCCGTAAAAACCCTAAGAGGAAACCGGCGACACAGCAGCTGACGCAAGGCTCCTAGGATCCAAACACAGTGATCACAAGAGCGGTGGAAGGGACGCCCTCGAAGAACCAGAACATCCGCCGAAGCCAGATCCGACCCGACAGGTAGACCAGCACGGCCAAGATCAGGCTCCTGCACCGCCGCCCAAACAACCGACATGTGACCCGGGTGCCCTTCAAAACCAGTCGTAAGCGGGACCGCAGCCACAACAACGCCGCCAGAGGGAGAGACAAGGAAGCGGTCCGAGAGTCCCACACAAGACCCAGTCCCGTCCGAACCTGAGAGGGATCCAAATGGGACTTCTTCTAGTACACCAAGACGAACTGGTAAGGAACTCTTCTAGTACACCCGAACCCGGCGAGCTGGTAAGGATCCAAATCCCTGGCAAGCAGATACGCAGATTGGCTGAGAGCCCATACCAGCCAATCGTTGAGATAAGCCGGAACACAAACGGGTCACCACGACCCGATTAAGGCATGTGGACACGCGAGGTGCCAGATCCAAACTGGAAGGAAAGCAACGAAAGCGTTAAGTGTGTCACTCCACGACAAAACCGAGTCAGTCTATGAACACCGGATGAATCAGGACATGCTAATACGTGTCCCGGAGGTCCAGAGACACCATCCAGGCACTCGGTGCCAAAAGCAGCGGGACCCGAGACAGAGTGGTCATCTGAAAGGAGGGGCAAAAGACCCAGGGGATCAGACAGGACAAGGCCAGTATGAATCGCAGATCTGCCCAGTCCCATTTCAAAACTGAAAACAGGCAGAAAACCCACTCCAGGACGACCTGACACAACGCAGGGAAAGAGGCCCGCCCCGCAAGCCCCAATCCCCCCAAAGGAGAAGGAAAAAAGCAATGCCACCGCAGGTCAGAGGAAAATGACCCGAATTGCCCACGAATCTTGGGACCAGGCGAGAACAAACAGCACGAGCTTCCCCCCCTACCACCCTGCCAACAGGACGAACCGTGAAAGGGCCGACAGCCCCTACGAGATCCTGACTGACACTCAGAGCGATCACTGAGCCAACAACTCCGTATGAGGGCCAGGCCCGAATCTGGCACTACTGTCTTACGACGACCAAAGGAACCCCGAGACCTGGCGCGACCCTTCTGGGCAGGACCTCCACGCCCCCAACTCCCCACTCCCAGGAGAACCTACAAATCCGACATAGGCCGGCCACAAGACGAAGCTGCCTGCAGAAAATGCACCACTGCAGACTCTGCAGACAGCAATGGACAAAAAGGGATGAAAACCTAAAAGCCAGGGCCTAAGATGATGCCAAAAAATGGACGAGCACCGCCTGTCAGCATGTGAGGCTAGAAGCGAAGAACAGACACTACCTCCCTCAGAAACAGTGCATACAACTTCACCAAGGCAGCCGGCGCCCAAGCTGCCGAAGCAAGCACACCAGACACGGCCCCGGAACCCAGCTCCTCCACACCCGCCATGAGCCAGTCCGAAGACAGCTCCAGCAGGGAAAAAAAATCACAAGACCGAAGCCAAATGCTCACGGGCGCACAAAGCCTCGGCCACCTGGGATGCCGAAAGGGAGGGAATCGGCACGTGAAGCCGCACCTGGCCAACATCATAAGGAAGGATGGGGGCGAACAAGCACTCATTGACGTGCGAATTCACCCCCCCCCCAGGAAAACCTGAACGACCGCATGCAACGCTCGCCATTCAAATGTGCAATCTGACAGGACAAATGCCAAGCCCCCAAGGAAAGAAAAGGCAGTCTGCTAGCCAGGAAGACTATGGCACCTTGTAATGCACCCAATAAGGAAAAAGAGGAGCCAAACTCAAAAGAAGAAGGCTTAATTATCGAGGTGTAATCCGGGTCTCGCAGGAGGTAAGCAGCAAGGGCCTCACACACCTTCCTCGGTGGGATGCGGGAAGCCAAAAACCTCCAGAAAGAAGGAACCGAAGAACCCAAGGGAAATCAGAACTGAACTCGGGGAGGAGTCGAACTCATAACAAAATTGTACAGGGAGGGGGATAGGAAACCCCTTCCCCTGTAACAACAAGCCCCGCGCCGAGGGTACCAAACACCCAAGCAGGGACAAGTGGGGCCAAGGCACCCCCACCAAGTCAACTCTTTCCCAGCCCCGGAATCCTCTACATCAGGACCCGGGGACAAGCCGTCCTCCAAACCCCCTGCCTCTGGAGAAAAAGCAGAGTCCACCGGAAAAGCAGGGATGAAGGAGGGCCCACTGGCATGGCCCAAAAGCTCCGGCAGGAGGACCAGGCTCGAATGCTTCCACCATCGATCCAGAAGGGGCAATCCCCGAAGCCGCCCGAATCTTGATACCAGTATAATTCAGCGGGGCAGCTGTGAGGCATCCGGAAAGGCAACCAACCTCACACGTTGCTGCAACCTAAACCTCGCATACAATGCTAAAGCTGCCTGCACCTGAATATTAGTCTCAGTGGACTGGGTGAATGGAGTACAAGCAAAGAACACCACTCGCAGGACTCCGGGTCAAGGTGTCACTAACCCCAACATGCAGGAAGGCGGAGGCAGACGGTGAGTGTCATCCTGACACAAGGGGTCAGAGCAACTTTCAAGCTCGCACAAGGCGAGGTGGGACTCAAAGGTCTCCTACATTGGACCACTGAGCCCCAATGGGGTTTCCAGGGCCCTTAGGCTGACTGCTAAGGGAAACCCAGGCGAGTTACTGCTAACCAGTTATCCCAGAGCTACCAAGCAAACAATTAAAAGCTGAACCCCTGCGACGTGCGCAAGCAAGGGGACCTAGTGGAGGGCCACCAAAATCCTACAAGTGGTCCTACCACCACACCAGACAGAACCCCCACCAGGCAAGTCAAAACAAAAAACAAAAGAAAACTCCCCGCAAAAGCATAAAGTCTCCAGGTGAACAGAACCGGTCGCTATGCGTATATCGGACAGCTGCACAGTACCTCGCGCCCCAGCCAGCGACGAAACTACCTCCTACCCAAGGACAAACAGCAGTAAGAACCTCCTCAGCTGAACCCCCAAGAGGGAACAATCACCGAGCAGCGACAGTACCACACGGAGGTAGCTGCTCCTGAACGGCTCATGGAAGATAACCCTGAGGCCACAAAGGCAGTACTTACAGGGCACCTAGGGAAGGTAGCCCTAGGTGCATGCAGCCCCAGTACTCCTGTGTTACTTGTAGCTCACACGCTACCAAAACAGAGCAACAACAGCGCACTGCAGCACTGCGCAAAGAGTGGAGCCAGAGTGATCGACTGTCACCAACACAACAGCCCCTTGAACTGAGGAGAGTTGCCGGCGTGGAGGTCTGTGACCCCCCGTCCCCCTCCCGGGGAAGGGTGGAGGTTGCGCAGACGAATGCACGGCGATTGTGGTGACGTCAAGTTTGTTGCCTTGTATTTGATTGGGGAGTTCTGTTTGCTAGTTCGGCTTTCAGTTTGCAATTTTTTGACCAGCAGTAGTTTGTTTTGAAATTCCTACCTTTCTGGGTGCCTGACCTGGTAGATAGCAGACAAAGACTGCTTCCAATTACACGAGGGTGTCTTTAGGCCATTGCTCCTTGTGCCTCTCTTGAAGGGGCCAGGTTCTGGCTCTGGTCCCCGGTAGGCTTAGAACTCCTTTGATTGACTGTTGCCACGGTCTAATATATACACATCAGCCCGGTATAGCTCCGGGGAGCCGAAGGGGCTCTCCACAGAAAAATATTTTTGGGACATTGATGAAAGTAACATACATTAACATTGAACAATGTATTTGTATGATATATAACAAAGTAGAGCATATTAACAGTTATTCATTATTATTTGCGTTATTATGTATTACTCAGCAATGATATAAAGGCACCAACTGCATATCCACTTTGTGGACACTTCTTACTACTACTATTCTTCTTTGAGCATCAGACAGGTGCTTGCATCTCTATTACTGCATAATCCTTCGGTTCCAGTTATTAGGAGTTGTTCTCCTTATCAACAAAACGTTCTTATTTTTTTAAATTTATCTAAAAAAAAATTTCTGAAAATATTTTGATGAAAGTTTCACGAAACTGAAGCCAATAAGTTGGAGATTTGTTTAACGGTTTTAAGTTATTTTTACATAATTTGAATATTTTTGCTGCCAGGCCCCCCCAATATGCGCGGTCTAAGGGTTAAAGAGTGCAAACTTAAAATGTTTAAATTTGTATTCATTAGAGCACAGGTAGGATGGGAAGGTAACTATGAGAAGAAAGTGTCAAGCCATCACAACTATATACAGTAGCACTTGGAAGGGATCAGGATAAGGATTTGGGATGGGACGGGGGGTATATGTATATATAATAGTTTACACTTGGAAAATATTAGAGACTGGGTTCCAAATCTGCACACGGAAATAATAAAAGACCAGAAGGTATGGCAGGAAGTGCAAAATAGCCTCATTGAAATGCAGAGGTGCAACAGATATGCCGAGAGGGCTCTCTCAACATCAAAGGTCCAAGACTTTTCAACATTCTCCCTTTGCACATTAAGGTGCATAACCAACCAGCCTCTCATGTTCCTCAAGATTAAACTTGATAAATACCTCCAAAGGATACCTGACCAACCAGGCTGTGATTTATACTTGAGGCTATGAGTAGCCACATCCAGCAGTCTAGTTGACTAGACTACCAATCAGAAGATCTGGTCAGAAACTGGGCCATGGGGGACATTGATCCTTAGAACCAACCTAAGGAAGCAGCAAGGTAACCATGCACAGGAAGCTAATAATTAGCCTCCTTTTTGAGATGAGACCTCAATTAACATGAATCTTATTTTTCTTAATGAATAATATCAGGATTGTTAGGAGGGAGTGTAGAGTTATTTGAAGTGTTTCAGGTGAGTAGTTACCTCTGTGGATTCTGATGTACTTTCCACTGAGCTCCCTGCTCCTAAGAGAGGGATAAGACAGTTTGAAAAGGTACTTGTTGTCTGAAGAATAGGGTGATTTAGAGTGAAATAAAGTCTATGTCCTTGAAAGGCAAAATGCATGAGATATAAGAGAGCTGCTAAGGGAATATAGTTAGAAAACTATTTAGAAAAAGTGGTTTTGAACCCCAAAGTTACATGTACCGTTGATGTAAAGTTAAACATAATTTAGAGTAAAGTAAGGTTCTTACCAGTTCCAATACTATACAGTACTAGAAGTGGTTTTTGCTTTGGATTTTGCATATAAGAAATATTTTAGGTTTTAAATTTCACTAATGACCTCTTGTTCTCTGTTTCTCCTGGGCTTTGTATGATGCTTACAAATTTCAGCTCAGTAGCTTCTATTTCTCTAGTCAGCCTTTCCGTTTGTTTTTGGGAGAGAGTAGGGGTGTTTGAATGTGTCTCTGATTTGCTTTCTTCGCCTGTAGAGGAAGCAGTGTTCTCATTCTTATTTGTATCTTTTTCTTTTTTCCGTAATGCTGCCTTAAACATATTTCTAGTGTCACTGTGCTTCTTCTCTTGAGGCACTGTCTTTGGCTTGTGTTACTGAGATGTTCTTCTGAGCTTAGTTCAGTGAGGTCATGCTTTTTTTAACTTCCATTTATTGAATCTATTAATGAAATGGATTTTTCTAAATGATTTTTCACAAACGTTTGTGAACGCACAGTTCTGTTTTCTATACATGTCTGAACTTTGATTAAGTTCTGCCTGAAGCATCAATCACTTGCTTGGGATCATGATATGCAAAATTTTGCTACATACAAAGCTTTTTTCATGGCAACATCATGTTTGGAGATTGAAGTATATGGCTTCTGAAGAATGAGTTGCACATTTTCAGAATGATAACTTCCCCCACCTGGGCTATCAGTGTGTTGCTTTGGGCAGGCTCTCTTCCCACTCGGCTTGATACCTGCTTGATAGGGTTCTGGGAGTTCTTCTACTCCCCAAGCCTAGCCCGAGGCCAGGCTTGACTTGTGAGAGCTTGGTCCACCAGGCTGTTGCTTGGAGCGGCTTGCAGGCCCACATACCCACCACAGCGCGGTTAGTCCGACACTTCTTGAAGAAAACTATCTAGTTGTTCCTTCAGGGGGGACCTTGCAGTGGTTTTATCATCTCCCAATTCTCTCTTGCTGGGTGATGTGTTCCTCGACATGCAACATTCTTCTATGCAGCATAGGTGAGTCTTACCTTAGGGAGCAACAGAATTAAATTGCTCAGAAAACAGGCTTTGCATGTATGAAGAGCACCTTTCTGAGTGAATCATTTTCCTACCCTTGTTGGTTTCCCCTTTCCCCTGTACATGGAAGCAATTTCTTCAAGTCAGGAAGTTTGTGAGGTGGTCTGGGAGTGTTTACCTGGAGGGTGTGTGTGCTTCTGCTGCTTTATGACAGTTGGCACTGATATCCGTGCAGGTCAGCTAGTAGCTATTCAAATCACTACCAAAGACTCTCTTGCGTGTCGCTTCAAGCCTGCCACAAGAATGAGGGAAAGGGGATGTTTGTCAATACTGGATCTAATATTCACTGGGAAAGAAAAGGAGATATTTGACATCCAGTACCTTCCTCCCTTGGGAAAGAGTGATCATGTCCCGTTGGAAATTAAATATGCTTTGCGATATAATCTAGAAGAGAATGGCGACATTGAAACAGTTGATAAACTCAGTTTTAACAGAGGACACTGTGAGGAACTTAAATTTTTTTTAATGCGTTTAATTGGACAGACTTGATGCTAAGCAAGGAAGTAAATGAGATGTATGCCAAATTTTGCAAAATATGTATATGATGAAGACACACAAACATTCATACCAAAACAGAGATGCAGAACCACAAAATGGGATTGGTTCGACAGAACCAATCGAATTGTGAGAGGGCCAGAGAGAAAAAGACAAGAAAATGGGTTCAATGTCGGATGAGGCCTAACCCACAAATATAACAACATTACAAACAAGCATGAAACAATTGCACAGCAGCAAGAAGAGAGGCAGAAAGGAACTTTGAGAAAGGTATAGCAGACAAATGTAAAATAGATCCATGCCTTTTCTATAAATTCATTAAAAGCAAGCTGCATGTAAAAGATAAAATCCAGAGATTGAGAACGGCAAACAAGACTACTGAGAATGATAAAAAAAGTGTGTGAAATGCTAAATGAACACTTCCAAAGAGTGTTTGTACAAATTGAGGATTTCAGAGAGCTAGATCAAATACCAATTCCAGAACATGCCATAGCATACATAGAGGTACAGGTATCTCAAGACTAAGTAGAAAATTTACTAATGGGGCTAGGAAGAAATAAAGCGGTTGGACCTTATGGAGTTTCATTTTGGGTGCTGCTTGAATGTGCAACTAAGCTGAGCATTCCACTCCAATTAATATTTCAGACATCCTTGTTTACAGGAATCTTAGCAGATACAGTGTATGGAAAAAGGCAAACATATTGCCAATTTATAAAAATGGTTGTTGAGAGGAACCTCTAAATTATAGACCCATGTCATTAACAAGCGTGGTAGTCAAAACACTAGAAAAAATAGTTAAAGCCAAATGGGTTGAACACCTAGAGAGAAATGACATAATAACGGACAGACAGTATGGTTTTCAAACAGGGAGATCTTGTGTAACAAATCTATTTAGCTTTTATGATAGAGCCACAGAGATACTACAGGAAAGAGATGGTTGGGTTGACTGTGTCTATCTGAGCCTAAAAAAGACCTTTGATAGAGTCCCACACAAGAAGCTATTCTGGAAACTGGAACATGCTGGAGGGGAGACTTCTGACATGGATGAAAAATTTTCTGACAGATGAGGGCAGTATTCAGAGACAATGTAATTACCTAAGTGTAGTTACAGGATGAGAGCTGCGCTCGTGGTATCCCGTCTTCCTAGCACTTCTTGTAATATAACGTTTTAAAATTCCTGACAGTGTTGGCAGGAATCACCACCACCTTCTCACCTAACTTGTTCCATCTACAACTGTTTACAAAAGTGAATTTTCTTATATTTCTCCGGCAGCTTTGTTTCATTAGTTTAAATCTATGACCTCTTGTTTTTGAAGTTCCAGGTCTCAGGAATTCTTCCCTATCGATTTTATCGATTCCTGTTACTATTTTGTACGTAGTGACCATATCGCCTCTTTTTCTTCTAGCTTGTAGTTTTTGCATACTGTATTTAATGCCTCTAACCTCTCCTCGTAGCTCTTGTCCTTCAGTTCTGGGAGCCACTTAGTTGCATGTCTTTGCACCTTTTCCAGTTTATTGATGTACTTCTTAAGATGTGGACACCATACAACTGCTGCATATTCCAGCTTTGGTCTAACAGTAGTCATGAACAATTTCTTTAGTACTTCTCCATCCATGTATTTAAAGGCAATTCTGACGTTAGAAACTGTGGCATAGGATCCTCACACAATGTTCTTAATGTGATCCTCAGGAGATAGTTTTCTGTCTAGAACCATCCCCAGATCTCTTTCTTTATCAGAATTCTTTAAAGATTTCTCACATAATTTATAGGAAGTATGGGGTCTATGTTCTCCTATTCCACATTTTATAACATGGCATTTATTCACATTAAATTCCATTTGCCAAGTGGTGCTCCATATACTTATTTTGTCCAAGTCTTCTTGAAGGGTATGGCAATCATCTAACTTTCTTATCTTCCCTATTATCTTAGCATCGTCAGCAAACATGTTCATATAATTTTGTATTCCATCTGGTACATCATTAATGTAGGTAATGAACATTACCTGTGCAAGAACTGAATTCTGTGGTACTCCACTTGTGACATTTCTCCAGTCTGATACATTGCCTCTGATTACTGCCCTTATTTTTCTTTAAGAAAATTTGTCATTAATGTTAGAAGCTTACCTGTCACCCATCCAATATGTTCCAGTTTCCAGAACAACCTCTTATGTGGAACTCTGTCAAAAGCTTTTTTTAGGCCCAGATAGATGTAGTCAACCCAACTGTCTCTTTCCTGTAAAATCTCTGTGGCTCGATTATAGAAACTGAGTAAATTCGTTACACAGGATCTTCCAGATAAAAAACCATACTGTCTGTCTGATATTATATAATTTTTCTCCAGGTGTTCTACCCATTTAGTTTTAATTATTTTTCCCAATATTTTGACTATTACACTTGTGTACAGGTCTTGATACAGGTCTATAATTGAGGGGGGTCTTCCCTGCTGCCACTTTTGTAGATTGGAACTATGTTAGCCTTTTTCCACACATCAGTTACAACTCCTGTACACAGGAATGCCTGAAAAATCAGTTGAAGTAGAATGCTGAGCTCAGGTGCACATTCTCTCAGAACCCATGGTGAAACTCCATCTGGACCAACTGCTATGTTCTTACTAAGCTCCTTGAGCACTTTTTCCGCTTCGTCTCTAGACACCTCTTCGAGCTCAATGTTGTTCTCTGGAATTCTTATTGTGTCTGGTTCCCTGATGATTTCATTTTGTACAAACACACTTTGGAACTTTTTGTTTAATGTTTCATATTCCTCTGAATATTATCCTTTACCTGCAATTTATTGTTTATGAATTTATAGATAGGCCTGGTTCTGTTTTACATTTGTCCACTATCCCTTTTTCAAAATTTCATTCTGCCCCTCTCCTCACTGCAATGTAGTTGTTTCTCGCATCTTTGTATCGTTAGTATGTTTGGGGGTTTGGCCTCTTCTTATATTGATTTCATTTTTGTGTCTTTTGGTCTCTGGCCCTCTCGCAATTTCCGTTGAACCAATCCTGTTTCCTAGTTCTTCATCTCTGCTTTGGTATAAATTTTGTTGTGCCTTTATCAAATATTTAACAAAACTTGGCATACATCTCATTTACTTCATGTCCTAACAGCAAGTCTTTCCTGTCAAATTCCTTAAAGAAATGTCTGAGTTCCCCATAATGTTTTCTCCTGATATCAGGTTTTCAACTGCTTCAACCTCATTTTCTTCCAGATTATAATGCATTGCATTTTTTATTCCCCAAAAGATATGGTCACTTTTACCCACGAGAGGAAGGTACTGAATCTCAAATATCTCTTCCTCTTTCCTGGTAAATATCAAATCCAGCATGTAGGGAACATCCCCTTCCCTCATCATTGTAGCTTGTTTAACATGTTGAAACATTAATGTTTCCAGGATGAGGTTTACGAATCTACAAGTCCAAAAATCCTCTGTTCTAGCTTCATATGCCTCCCAGTCTATGAATTTCAAGCTGAAGTCGCCGACTACCAACAGTTATAAGACCCTCTCGTTTATTATCCAGTTCCTCCTTTGACCATGTGTTGCATGGCGGTAGACTATATGCATTTATGGTCATTAGTTAATCATCCTGATTGCAGATCTCTAGTGCTATTATGTCAACTTCTCGTGGATTGACAATCATTATTTCATTTACTTTTAGGTGTACTTTCACTAGTACAGCAACCCCATCGCCTTTCCTAATTTTCTGTCCCGTCTCCAAACTGAGTAGCCCCTTGGGAATATGACCTCTTAAAATATCATCTTCAAGTTTCATCTCCGTGAGTGCAGCAATATCTGGCATGTGCAGCTGTATTACATCACTTAACTCCATTATCTTTGATCTCACTTCATCTATGTTGGTGTATGCAATTTTCAGGAACATGTTCCCCCTCTCCTTATTCCTCACTCCCCCTTTCTCTAGTGATGTTGATGGTTTGCCTTTTTGTACCATTTTACTGGTCTGCCTACCCCTATCACTTTGTAGAAAAATTAATTGTTTCTTCATTCCTGCTCTCATTTAGACGTTTTGCCTCGACTTCAGCTTCTCTCTGTCTTCTTTAGAAAGATCTCGTCTTAACGACCACACTTCCACTTCCTTATCACTTTGTAATTTTCTAGCATTCCTTAGTACTTCTTCCATCTGTTTGGCACTGTTTATGATGCTCCTCAAAGGTTGATCTTTCCCTTTTACGTACTTGCCAATTCTTCTGTGGTCGCAGACATTCTCTACGGTTATAAGACCTTTCACTAGGCCAACAATTTTATCTACTACAATCTCTTCTACAGCTCTTTCTGACCTAGACATTATCTCCTTTTCTTTGCAACCAAAAATTATCAGAGACTTACTTTGATCAACTGTGTTTTGCACCAATTTAGGATTTGATGCTAGTGCCTTTCTAACTTGCAGCCTAATGTGTGTTTTATCCTGGTTGCTGCAGTGTTTGGCTTCCTTTACTGCTTCTTCTATTCTTTCCTTCTCCTTGGCCACTTGTGCATAGGTGAGTTGCATATCTTTCTTGCACTGTTCTATTCCCTGTGTAACTTCCTCTATCTGTGCTGACAAAAGCTGTTTTTGCTGTTGAATTTCCTTACCTAACCTATTGTAGTCATTTATGTTTAAATGTGTTTTAACTTTTTCCAAAGCTATTTTCAAGCGTTTATTTTCCTCTTCCATGGCTTTGCAATTTGTTTCCTATTGATTCTTGTTCTTGCATAAGTATTTCACTAACCCCTCAAGACCTTATACCTTGCTACTCAAGTGGTCATTACTTTCTCTCAGTTTGCTGATTATTTCTACATGATAGTTAACTATAATATCTAATTTTGCCAACTTGTTGTGTAGACTGCTTATATCAGTGCCTTCTTCATTAAAACCCCCAAAATCTAGCTCTGTTTTTCTTCTTGCCGGCGGCCATATTGAATGTTGTCGTCTACAGTTAATACTAGGGCAACTTTTTCTCGTCCAGTTTTTTCACTTTCCTTGGCACATTTGTGTTATCTCAACTATTTTTCCAAAACACTACACCTTTATGTTCCTTGAGACACCACTCACTATCATCAACCTGTCTTACAATACTTAGGAATTGTGAAATATCTTGAAGCTCCTCTGATGCAGGTGTTGACACAAGGGGTGTCACCTTTTGTGAATGTATCTGACCGGAGGAGTATTACTAGCGGAATATCGCAGCGTTCAGTTCTTGCACCAGTAATGTTCATCGTCCGCATAAATGATCTACCAGAAGGAATACAGAATTATATGAAAATGTTTGTGGATGATGCTGAGATACTGGGGAAGATAGGAGTTGTAGACAATTGTAATGCCCTTCAAATTGATCTAGATAAAATAAGTGCTTGGAGTGTACAGTGGCAAATAGAATTCAATGTGAATAAATGCTATGTTATGTAATGTGGAATTGGAGAAAGTAGACCACACACAACTTACAAATTATGTGGACAGGAATTACAGAACTCTAATATAGAATGAGACCTAGGTGGTGGTTTTGGACAGTAAGCTATTGCCAGAGGAACACACAAAGAACATTGTGTATGCGTCACTTTCCAACTTCAGATGCTTTTAATTATATGGATGGTGAAATACTAAAGAAACTGTTCATGACTTTTGTGAGACCAAAATTGGAATATGTAGCAGTTTTATGGTGGCCAAATCTCAAGAAGCACATAAATAAATTTGAATCGGTGCAACGGTATGCTACAAAATAGCTTCCAGAACTGAAAAACGAGTTAAACGAGTTACGAGGAGAGACCAGAGGCATTAAACCTGCCAAAACTAGAAGATAGAAGAAAGAGAGGTGATATAATCGCCACCTTGACGTTACCTTGAAGTGTTTCCAGGGCTTAGCGTCCCCACGGCCCGGTCGTCAACCAGGCCTCCTTGTTGCTGGACTGGTCAACCACTTACAAAACACTAAAAGAGGAATTCCTGAAACCAGCAACTTCACAAACAAGAGAACACAGATTCAAGCTGAGAAAACAGAGATGCCAAAAATATATTTTACAATTTTTTTTTTGCAAACAGAGTGGTGGACGGTTGGAACAAACCGAGTTGGTGGTGGAGGCCAAAACTGTCTTTATTTTCAAAGCATTATACGACAAAGGATACTGGGAAGATGGGACACCACGAGCGTAGCTCTCATCCTGTAACTACACTTTGGTAATTACACTTACCTGTACCTGTAATGTCAAGTCAAAGGAGGATTCGAAACAGCATTGAGCTTATGAATGAACCACTGTCGGTTATTCTGAGTCGACTCCCCAAGCTCCTTTATGAGGGTTATTTTCCAAAGTTTCCTTGGGAGCTGGTGCAATTACAGTACTGTATGTCATTCTGACTGACTATGCATGAACCTATCCAGTGTACCCAGCTGATACCACTGTGTACCTCAGGAAACGGCATAATGATTTACACAGATGTTTGCTTTCATGTACTCTGCCTGATTTTTACAGGTGGATCTCAATCTACAGATGGAGTAGATATCTTATTTACTTTACCAGCTACAACTTTACTAGTTTCAACCAATAACAACTAATAAAAAGTTATGTGACAAGTGATTTTCCCAATAGCCTTTGTCATATGATAAAAACAAAAAACATTATACTTTATGAGCCTTATTATTGTTCCACCATGCAAGAATATAACATGAACACTTGATGGAAAAGAAGCCTGTCCCCTACTTGTTCAAATTGCATTAATCCACTTAGTTATATACATCTCCTAGTAGAAAATCTTGATTTTGCGACTGAAAAAATTTGTTTCTCAACAATTCCTTTAAGCAAAATGTCTCGGTGAAGACTCCTTCAGTATACTAGTTAAACCCCTTGAATTTTTACAGTGAATGCGAGTGTCTTGAACGTTATATACTGGTAGGTTGTTTTGATTAATTTGGGAATTACTCTGTGCTATACTATATCTTATTGGCTTAGTGCTTTTCTTTTTAAAGCTAATTACTCGCTGGTACATACTTGCCTAAACACAGTGTGATCACACATTAGTATTTTATTAGCTCATTTATTTGCTTAAAGATAAAGGTATTTCTGAAGGGAGCCCCTTGTAGCTCCCTTAAGCTGTCTTCCTGAGATGGCTTCATACTAAAAGGTCACATCAGCCACAGAAGTTCTTTTGGCCTTCCGGGACCAGAGCCAGAACTGGCCCTGTCACAGAGGCAAAGAGGTGACAATCTGCCACCTCACCAGAGGAAGCCTTCAGAAAGTCAATGCAGCTTTACAGACAACTGGAGTGTGCACAGAAAATTAAGTTTTGAGAAAACACCAAAGAACTATTGTAAACAGGGACATGGAACAAAGGATTCACTGAAACAAACTTAAAACTTTGTTAGAAATGATTGCCAGGTGGCTGGCCCCGGCTCTCAGGTTACTCCCCATGTTAGTTCTGTTTCTGATTTTGGTGTCGTTTCGGCATCAGTTTCGGTGTCACAATGGTGACTTGTAGGTCATGCCAGTTTGTGGGTGAGACCTGGAGCTTCAAGCTAAGAGCTGGCCTTCCTTGGGCATGCTTGTCCTGTGGGTGCCATTTGCTTTGTTGTATTGTTTCCAATTTTAGTGTTTCTTCATGTGCATGTTTTTATTCTAGCTTGTTGTGTGGGCTTGGCTCTTTGTGCATTTCAGGATGCATGTACTCTGGGTTCTCTTTCCTGTGTGCCCACTAATGCTGCCCTTGCATTGCCAGAGCTACTTTCTGTGGTATGTTCATGGTTTTTGTCCGTGAGGCCTCACCCTGGGCTGTTCAAGCTTTTGTTTTCTTTGTTGGACCCTCAATTAAGGATGTTCTTTAGTTGTGTTGGGGTGTGCTGGGGGAAGTTTGTGTGCTTGTTTACATGGCATGCTGTAGGTGCAATTTTGCAGATCAGTTAGTGGGCTACTTGTGGTTTCCCCATTTTGCAGATCAGTTAGTGGGCTACTTGTGGTTCCCATTTTCTTTGGCAAGCGACCCCAGTGCCCGAGTTTCTCGTTTGATTTTGCTTCGGGCCTTGGAAATCCCCTTTCGCTTTCTGTTGTGATCTTTATGGAGGGGCCTGGTGAGCCGGTCTTACATTTTGCAAGTTTGAGAAGGGTGTTCATTGTCTTTGCTACCTGATGATGATCATTCTTTCTGCCCCCACCATGCTGCCTGTTGGAGGCTTCAAGCAGCTGCCACTTTATGGGCTAGTTTTGCCTCTGTTAAGCGTTTGCAGCATATTAATTGGCTGGATGCCCTGAGTTTGCCCCTGTTGTGTTTTGGGACCTGGAAGTGGAGGTGCTGGTTATCTCCATCTGGACTTGGTCCATACATAGTCCTTCTTTCCCCTGCAAGTATTGATTGTCTTGCTTTTGGTCTTCCCCTCCTTTCCCCTGGTTCTGATTCCAAAGTGTCTGAGGGTTTTGGAGTCAGGTCTAGCCTTAGCTCAAGGTGTAGCTCAGCCTTCTCAAGGGGAGGTCCTTTTCACATCGATGGCGGTGGTAGTTGAACCTTCTAGCCCTGCTCGGGTTTCAGGGCACTTGCCTTCACAAACCGCCTTCTTGCTCTGAGTCTTTTCCTTTGGAGGATACCTTCCTGTCTCAAGCGTTGGGCGAAGACTTCGGTTCTGCCCTAGGGCCTCTATGGCAGGCTTATGAGGTTGAGTAGGAGATGGAGGAGTGCCCGTGGGTGCCTTTCAGCCCTAATTGGTTCATAGTTCCCTCTGCAGAGGTTCTTATGTTGCAGTGTGGATATTTTTTCTTATCCCCCAGCATGTATGTGTTTGATCGTTCGGCTGCTCCCCCCCTCAGGTTCATTTCCGCATCCCGTTAAGTAACTTGAAATCATCTGGTTTTCAGATACAGTATTTCTCTATTCCCATGCTGCACCTTCAGTTGTTCTCATGCATTTGCTTCAGTACCTCCAGCGCAGTTTGGACCTACAGTATATTCTGTGATGAGTTCTGCCTCTTTTGGGTTAGAGTTCTTCTGTCATTCCATGCGCATGATTGGCAGGACGTGAGCTCTGCCTTTCAAGTGTTTCTGAGCATGGGTCAATTTGACTCGCTTCAGTCTTGTCTGCTTGCTTTAACTCTTCGCAAGGATGTAGGTAAGTTGCAGTTTCATGTGCAGCTGCCTATGATTCCTGGGGCTCTTTTTGCAGATGACAATATGGTGAATTTTGCATTTGCTGCAGTCTTGCATGTCTAGACCCTTGTGGAGGTGCTTGCTGACCACCTCTGTGAGAACATGGCTTTGTTGGAATCCACCCTGGGTGTGGATTCCTTGCAGCCTGAGGTTATGGCCCTGGTGGCCTTGCCCAAAATGCACAGCCCTCTCCTTTAGGTGATGGTTGTGGTGTTTTATTCTACCTACCTTGAGTGCAGGCTATGCAAGCTAGTTTATATTTGGCATGATCTTTTACCCTAGTGGCCGCCTCGCCATTTTTGCCCTGCATCTTTCCCGAGGATGTCGTGTTTCAGGTTGTTTCAGCAGTGGCTTTCTCTTGTATATAGCGAAATAACAGCAAGAACACTGTTTAGTTAGTCTAAGAATATACAGTACAGTACTGTAATATGCGAGTCACCATATATGAGCGCCATATTTTTTAGAATGGCAATGTTCCACACATTTATCTATATAACTTCCACAAATTACACAATATTGAATAATATTACTCTAAAAAAACTAGATATAAAACCATTCACAGATACTGAAATAATTATATAAAAATGTATTTGGGGCAGCCCATGCCACACTCGGTTGTTGGCCACTAGGCTGACCTTGGATTTGTCTTCTGTGTATATAAACTCTCAACACACGATCTTTGTGGTTTATCATGGTGCACAAAAAATGTAGATAATTATATAATTTGTATATAGTGTAATAACAGCAAAAACACTGTTTGATTGATCTTAGAATATATTATATGGGTTACCATATATGAGCTCCATAATTTTGAGCATAGTGATGTTTCCACACATTGAACTATGTAAATTACACAAATTACACACTCCTGAATAATATTACAGCAAAAAAAAACTGACAAGAAACGAATAAAAGACATTGAAATAATGATGAAAAATTATATTCATGGCAACTACCGTCCCACAGCTGGGTCGAGCTACTCCCCCACAGTGGGTCATTGTGGTCCAGTTGCATTTGTTATGTTCATGTCTTCGCCAATCTCGATGACTGGCTGTGTGGGCCTCCAGTCAGTCCGTGTGTCAGCTGGCCAGGGATCTGGTTCTTTCCCAGCTTGTTGAGTTTGGGTATCTGTTGAACTAGTGGAAGTCTCAGTTGGTGCCATCCCAGGTTCAGACTTGGCTAGATCTCATTTGGGACTCTCATCAGTGTGTCTTTTCCTGCCTCTGGCAGCCTTGCTCTGCCGGCAACTTCGTTACCATCCAATGTTGGATTGACCCTGGGTGGCTCACTGGCTTGGTCATGTGGTTGTGCAGGAGCCTGAACTTTGCCTGTCTTGTCTCTACCCAGGGTAGGGTTTGGCTCTGGGCACTGTGCCATTTTTCCAGTTTAGCCCCTTCTATTACTTTTTGGAATTGGGGAGTTTGGATCCCTCGTGCCCTTCTTCAGCTGTTGCTTTGCTAACTTGCCCTGTGGAGCTGGATGCTTTGTGTGACTCTGCTTCTGACTTCTTGGGGTTTGATTCTCTGTGTGATTCACATGTGGGGAATGTCCAATGGTCTCGTGGGCGGGCTGTCTCACTTTCAGCCTTTCACAGTGGAGTGGACCATCAATGGCAAAATCTTCCATTAGCTTTGTGAGACATTCAGGCTCTCCAAGGTGGTCCTTTTTACATGGGCATTGAACCAGCTATTTTTTATTCCTACTTGGTTCCATTACCTGATTGCATGGCTCTCACAGTGGAATCCTTTGGACTGGCCTGGTCACACCAGAGGTGCATTTACCTCTTTTCTCCCAGTTTAGTTTTTCTGGGTGTTGGTCAGTCTGGAGTCATACTCAGGGAAAGCAATCTTTCTGGCTCCTTGGTGACCAGCCCAACAATGGTTTCTGGTGCTTCTAGACCAATGGCTGAACCCAGGCATTTTTCTATGGCTCCACCTCTTCCAGCAGATTGGCCTGGCAGTGTACTTCACTGGGTTGAACTTTCCCTGTCCTTTATGTATCTGGACTTTGATGTGTTTTATTGCCATTTGTATGGTGAGCAGTGGGTAGGTTTGTTATTCTCATCTACATCTTTCCATGAGCTGACAGTAGGAAGTAGCCTGGCATTCTTTTTGCCATTATTTGTCTCTTCATCGCTTGAGCTTCTGTTGTGTACATTTGTTATCGACACCTCTTTGGTGCCATTCCAACAATTCATTGATATCCTTACTTTGGTGGCCTGCTTTCTTTAAAGCAATGATCTGAGCAATGTTTTCTTTGCTTAGTTCCTTGGTAGGTGACATAATAATAATGTCATACTACATGAGCTGCTAATAAGTGCAAAAAACAATGGTCGGCTACAGGGCATAAAGCTCTGTGGCCGACCATTGTGTCTGGCTGGTCAGACACAATGGACAGGCCAGACACATGGCCAACTGTATGTCTGGCTGTCATTGCTCCCACAATGACAGCCAGACCGCCACTGGCTGTGGTATTTTGGTTGCTTCAGAGAGCTAATGCCTGCTCTAAGTAAAGAAAACCAAGACTGGCTTCTGCCTTTGTGACCTGGGCTGACCTCACTTTAGCCATGTGGGGGTTAGTGGCACTGATTGGTGGTTTCATTTTTTTGCCACGAGGTCATGAACAGTACCATGATGTCTTAGCAACTTGTCAACTAGTTAACTGACCTCCAACTAATTGAGGTGGGTCCATCATTTCATCACGGCCTTCTGAAAATAGTTTTACAAAAATAACATTTGCTTCGAAAATAACACTCACGGGACAGCGACTTCGCAACAAGTTTCAGCCGAAGAATGCATCGGCAGTCTCCCAGAGGGATCCAATGGTTGGTTTGGCTGGGGTGCATCATTTGTTGTCTCCAGTGGCAGCTCTTCACTGCTGCCTGCATGTCACTGGTTCTGTCTCACTGGATGCCTTTTTGGTTGATCCCATTTCCTTGGTTCACTTTTCCAAGGCTCACATTTCCCAGGTTGTCCACGGAGTCATCCAGTCTAGACTACCTGCGGTCTATCCTTGGGCCCATGTTGTTCATAAATATATGGCTCTAGCTGCTGTTTTCTATTATATGTCATGGGCTGATATTTGAGTTTTGGCATTCTGAAAGGATGCTGACAGCCCAGTATTTCATTAATGTTCCTGGGCCTCGGCCAGTGCGGCTTTGGGCTCTGTCGCCTTACCCCGTTTCTCTTTTTTGTCCTAAGTGCCTGCCGCCAGTCACTTCTGGTAAGTCTCTTTCTTGTTCTCTGTGGTAAGTGTAGCATCAGGGACACGTCCCTCCAGAAACCCTGCATGAATGTAATGAAATGCAAATTTCTGGAGGAGCCCTGGTGGCTCCCTGCTGTCTCTCCAAGTTCGTCAGTTCATCAAGGGTTTGCTCACCAGATCCAGAACTGACATGGAGAACTGGCTGAGGGCCGAGCTGTGCCGCCTGGTAGTGATAATCGGTACTAACAATTTTCGAGTTTGAGTGACTCCTTTGTCCTGTGTAACTTGTTTGTGATAGTTCTGTGGCAGCCTTTGGAGCTTTTTTGAGGCTTCATTTTCTGTGCACCTTCTAGTTGTCTGTAAAGCTGTGCTGACTTTCTGGAAGCTTCCTTTGGTGAGGAGATGGATAGTCACCTGCTCTCTGCACCTCTGTGAGGGGGGGGCCTAGGTTCTGGCTTTTGTCTCTGGAAGGTCAACAGTTGTAGCCACAAATGATGTGACAGTTCAATGGGAAGCAATGTGTGGAAGATAACTTCAAGGAGCCACCAGGACTCCTCCAGTAATTGGCATTTCATTACTTTCAATGCAGGTTTTTTTTATATCTTTGTGTCATCCTTAAATAAATACTGGTCTGCACATTAATTAAGCCACATTTATTTGATTTACACGTGATGAAACTAACAAAAAATGCTTATACCTGTACTGTGCTTTAAATTATTAGCAAAACTTAATTTGCATTATAGTAATTTGCTTTTATCATTTTACTACCAATTACAGTACTATTATTAATATGAATTTTTATGTTTTCTAATTAATATCTGTCATATCCACTATCATTACTTTGGTATCTAATATTTGTATGTTGCATTGGCCATTTTACTAACTTAGCCATATTTTACAGTTGGCACACCTGTGTCTTTATCGTGTGGCTCCATGACCCTGGCCTCGACCGGTGACCCACAATCCCCTGGGTCACCCACTCAGACAGAAACTGCTGACCTTCATGACTTCGACACTCGTGACCTCGAAACCCCTAGTGTGACACCTTCCAGGCAGGATACTCTATCTCCAGAGACATCTGTTACCTCCAGTCCTCAGCGAGGTCACGACCCTGAGTACCCACATCATCCAGGTCAGCACCGCCACTACCAAAGGGCACCCTCCTTAGACACTAACTCTACCATGTCATCACGACAACAGCTGAATTCTAACCCTGCTCTCATGGAGGGATCTATAAAAGAATATTCTTATGTTGATAACTGTCATTATCAGGAGCCAGCAGATGACAGTGGGGATAATCTATCGCATGAGTCCTATGAGCTAATTGAAAGGGAGGGGGGTAAGTGGGCAGAGTCCCAGTCAAGCTCCAGGGCTCCTAGTAGGTCTGGTTCCAAGCTAATGATTAATAGTGAAATTGGAAGTACAGAAGGCCTGGAGTGGGCAGAACTCAAAGGGGATAATAATGGTAATAGGGGTCGTGCAAGTAGCTACACTGGCAGTCTCCCTCGTAGTCATGGCAGCAGTACTAATAAAAAGCAAACAAATGGTTATACTGGGAGCCTTCCAAGAACTCACAGTAGCAGTCAGTCTTGTACTTTATCCCGCAGCTTAGCTGGAAGTCGAGCAAGTTCTAGAATTACTTTGGAACTTCCCCTTGATTCTCGGCCATCCGAGAATGATGATGAAGATCTTGCAAGTCCAGGTAGTCCTGAGTTTCATGAAAACAGTGTGTGTGAAATTACTAGTGAGAAAGGATACATCTTATCAACTCGTCATCTTGGAACTATCACCATCACAGATACTTCCTCAATGTTTAGTCAGATTTCTCATTCACGTCATAGTGGCTTAGAACGCCAAGAAAGCCTTCCAGAGAGTATTAGTATTAGATCACGCTCAAGTAGTCATTCTAGAGTAGGTCGAGAGAGTCGTGAAAGTTTACGCGAGGTAGGGGATTCTACAAGCATTAGCACTATGACCATGACAACTAGACTCTCTGCCAGTATGAGAGCTGCCAAAGAAATGGGTCATTATGTTGATTATGGCTCATCACAGGAAAGTCTTCATAAAATGAGCTCTTGTGAAAGTGATGGTGGCTCATCACTCTCTTCACATACTAGATCTTCTACAACACCTAGACCACTAGATCTTCAGCATGGCAATTTCCTACAACACAGGAGAAGTACATCAACAAGTCCTCCAAGTATTACATCTTATTCCTCTCAAACTAGACCCCGCTGTATGGATTTTTCAACTCTTCACAAAAAGCCAAAGTTTCACATGTATGGAGCAGGTCGAGGAAGTGACTCTGGTGGCAACACAGATAGTGATATATGTTCACCATTAGAAATTCCACATCCAATACCTCCTCCACCAGAAGATGTACGTGAGGAAGAGGAAGATGATGACGACTTAACCCCTTCTCAGGAACAGGTACAGTTTCTTCCTCGTCCAGCAGATATGGACCTGATTACAAGAGTTCGAGGTAGCAGTGATGAAGAGGAAGATGAACAAGAAGATTTACAGGACTTGGAATTAGAATCTGAACAAGAGGATCAAATTATTGTAGTTATAGAGGAGAAAGAAGAGCCTTGTATATTTGATTTTGAGATTTTGCCACCACCTCCAGAGGTTAAAGAAGAATCTCCTTCAAGTGGAGAAATGGATCTCACAGATACATCACGTGAGAGAAAAATTGATGAAAGTGATGCTTCAGAGCGCACAGTTATAGAAAGATTCAGACTTCCTGATGAACGACTTAACAAATTAGGTTCTAAAGATAGCCAGATGAGCATTGAAGAAATAGATGAATCAATACTTGATAGGCGCTCTTCTATGACAGGGGAGCGAAGGCAGTCTGCTCACGATATTGGACGTAAATCCCCATATCCAACCTCAGAACGGAGACCATCAATTCAGGACATGGGTTGCATTTCTCCTTTGCTACTTGACAGAGAGCGCAGGTCTTCATTACATGAATCTGAAAGGAAATCTCCTTATCTAGAAACAGACAGACGATCCTGTTCATGATTTAGGCAGACGATCTCCATATGAAAGGGATAGAGAAAGGGAAGATAGAGAAAGGAAGTCGTCGTCTCTTCAGAAAGACGAAGCTCAGTATGCTCAGATCGTCGCAGTTCTGTATCTTCAGAAAGGAGAGGATCTGCTTCTTCAGAGAGGAGACCTTCTCTCTCAGACATTGGCAGAAGAACGTCAATATCAATTGAACCTGGGCAGAGATCACCATTTTTTGATGCTCCTGTTTTGAATTTGAACCAGAGAGAGAATCTGATTCAGTTGAGCCAGATACCTCTTCTTCAACTCTGGCATCAGCATCAGAGAAAAGCCCAACAGTGTCTGATATAGAGAGGAAAAACAACTTCTTTAATGGATTAATGCTTAATGATTCACTGATAGCATGGACGAGTTTACTGAAGCACTGATACCTCCCGAGGAAGCACCAGAACCTTTTGCTTCAATATCAGGAGCACGAGTGATAGAAATCGTGGAAGGAAAGACGGACCATAAAGTGATTGTCACAACAGAGCCAGAAGAGGAAGAGGAGGAGGATGAAGATGAAGAGGAAGATGAAGATGAAGATGAAGAGAGGAGGAGAGGAGAGAGGAAGATGATGAAGAGGTATTCATAAAAGAAAAAGTTATAAT
>WNGS01164858.1:14448938-14463223 GCA_020271785.1 Procambarus virginalis
AAAGACGAGATCTTTCAAGAGAAGACAGAGAGAAGCTGAAACTGAACCTCGCTGAGGCAAAACGTTTAAATGAGAGCAGGAATGAAGAAGAAATCAATTCTTTTTTCTACAAAGTGTTAGGGGTAGGCAGACCAGTAAAGTGGTACATAAAGGCAAACCAACAAAATCATAGAGAGAGGGGGAGTGAAGAATAAGGAGAGGGGGAACAAGTTCCTGAAGATTGCATACACCAACATAGATGGAGTAAGATCGAAGATATTGGAGTTAAGTGATGTAATACAGATGCAGACACCAGACATTGTTGCACTCACGGAGACAAAACTTGAAGATGATATTTTAAATGAGGTCATATTCCCAAGGGGCTACTCAATTTGGAGAAGGGACAGAAAAATTAGGAAAGGCGGTGGCGTTGCTGTGCTGGTGAAAGAACACATAAAGGTGAAGGAAATAATGACTGCCAATCCACAAGAGGTTGACATAATAGCACTAGAGATCTGCCATGAAGATGATAAACTAATGGTCATAAATGCATATAGTCCACCACCAAGCAGCACATGGTCAAAGGAGGAGCTAGATAGTAAACGAGAAGGTCTTATAACAATAATGAGAGAGATTATAGCGAGAGCGGATAACGATAGGTCACGACTGTTGATAGTTGGTGACTTCAACTTGAAATCCATAGACTGGGAAGCATATGAAGCTAAAACAGAAGATTTTTGGACCTGTAAATTTGTAGACCTCATCCTGGAAACATTCTTGTATCAACATGTTAAACAAGCTACGAGGATGAGGGAAGGGGACGTTCCCTCCATGCTAGATTTGATATTTACCAGGAAGGAGGAAGAAGTATTTGACATTCAGTACCTTCCTCCCTTGGGTAAAAGTGACCATGTCTTTTTGGGAATAAAGTATGCAATGCGTTATAATCTGGAAGAAAATAAGGAGGATGAGGCAGTTGAAAAACCTGACTTCAAGAGAGGACATTATGGCAACCTTAGAAATTTTTTAGTGAGTATAATTGGACAGACTTGTTGCTAGGCAAGGAAGTGAATGAGATGTATGTCAAGTTTTGTGAAATATATGATAAAGGCACAAACAAATTTATACCAAAACAGAGATGCAGAACTAGGAAACAGGATTGGTTCAATAGGAATTGCGAGAGGGCCAGAGACCAAAAGACACAAAAATGGAATCAATACAGGAAGAGGCCAAACCCCCAAACATACAAACGATACAAAGATGCAAGAAACAACTACACAGCAGTGAGGAGAGAGGCAGAAAGAAATTTTGAAAAAGGGATTGCAGACAAATGTAAAACAGAACCAGGTCTATTCTATAAATTCATAAACAACAAATTGCAGGTAAAGGATAATATTCAGAGGTTGATAATGGGAAATAGATTCACGGAAAATGAAAAGGAAATGTGTGAAACACTAAACGAAAAGTTCCAAAGTGTGTTTGTACAAAATGAAATCTTTAGGGAACCAGACACAATAAGAATTCCAGAGAACAACATAGAGCACATAGAGGTGACTAGAGACGAAGTGGAAAAAATGCTCAAGGAGCTAAGTAAGAACAAGGCAGTTGGTCCAGATGGAGTTTCACCATGGGTTCTGAGAGAGTGTGCACCTGAGCTCAGCATTCCACTTCAGCTGATTTTTCAGGCATCCCTGTTTACAGGAGTTGTAGCTGATGTGTGGAAAAAGGCTAACATAGTTCCAATCTACAAAAGTGGAAGCAGGGAAGACCCCCTTAATTATAGACCTGTATCATTGACAAGTGTAATAGTCAAAATATTGGAAAAAATAATTAAAACTAAATGGGTAGAACACCTGGAGAGAAATGATATAATATCAGACCGACAGTATGGTTTTCGATCTGGAAGATCCTGTGTAACGAACTTACTCAGTTTTTATGATCGAGCAACAGAGATTTTACAGGAAAGAGATGGTTGGGTTGACTGCATCTATCTGGACCTAAAAAAGGCTTTCGACAGAGTTCCCCATAAGAGGTTGTTCTGGAAACTGGAACATATTGGAGGGGTGACGGGTAAGCTACTAACATGGATGAAAAATTTCCTAACTGACAGAAAAATGAGGGCCGTAATCAGAGGCAAGGTATCGGATTGGAGGAATGTCACGAGTGGAGTACCACAGGGTTCAGTTCTTGCACCGGTAATGTTCATTGTCTACATAAACGATCTACCAGAGGGATTACAGAATTACATGAACATGTTTGCTGATGATGCTAAGATAATAGGGAAGATAAGAAACCTAGATGATTGTCATGCCCTTCAAGAAGACCTGGACAAAATAAGTATTTGGAGCAACACTTGGCAAATGGAATTTAATGTGAATAAATGCCATGTTATGGAATGTGGAATTGGTGAACATAGACCCCACACAACCTATAAATTATGTGAGAAATCTTTAAAGAATTCTGATAAAGAAAGGGATCTAGGGGTGGTTTTAGATAGAAAACTGTCACCTGAGGACCACATCAAGAACATTGTGCGAGGAGCCTATGCTACACTTTCTAACCTAAGAATTGCTTTTAAATACATGGATGGAGAAATACTAAAGAAATTGTTCACGACTTTTATTAGACCAAAGCTGGAATATGCAGCGGTTGTATGGTGCCCTTATCTTAAGAAGCACATCAACAAACTGGAAAAGGTGCAACGACATGCCACTAAGTGGCTCCCAGAAATGAAGGACAAGAGCTATGAGGAGAGGTTAGAGGCATTAAATATGCAAAAACTAGAAGATAGAAGAAAAAGAGGCGATATGATCACTACGTACAAAATAGTAACAGGAATTGATAAAATCGACAGGGAAGATTTCCTGAGACCTGGAACTTCAAGAACAAGAGGTCATAGATTTAAACTAGCTAAACACAGATGCCGAAGAAACGTAAGAAAATTCACCTTCGCAAATAGAGTGGTAGACGGTTGGAACAAGTTAAGTGAGAAGGTGGTGGAGGCCAAAACCGTCAGTAGTTTCAAAGCGTTATATGACAAAGAGTGCTGGGAAGACGGGACACCACGAGCGTAGCTCTCATCCTGTAACTACACTTAGGTAATTACACTTAGGTAATTACACACACACACACACACACACACATAAAATCCTCTATTTTTCAGTGTTAGGGGAAAATTGTACATACAGCATTAATTCTTATGTAATAAAATATATATGTATTTGTTTTTTAATTTTAGATTATGGGTTACAGTATACTTTAGCTACAATTGGCAACAATTGAGAAACGTTTGTTGAGCCTTTCAAATATATTAAACTTAGTACATTAACTTGAAATTATTACATTTAAAAGAAAATAAATTATTATGTAAATTATTCCATGCTGTATTTCCAATGAATACCAGACTGTTGCCTTTTGGGGCTGATTTTAATAACTATAACTTTTTATTAAAATTGGCATTAAAATCATTCAGTAGGTGAATATTGTATATAGAGTCCCTCAGTTGCCCAAAGCTTGTACGTATCCCAACTCCATGCTAAGGTGTATGGTACAGGTTATGTGGTGTGAGGCACTGAACTGTCACATTGCCTTTTTCATATTCTTATCTGATGCTTCCTTTTTTGCCAAACACTACTATTCGTAAAAAATATGATCAAGGGATTAATCAGCCTACAATTCTGGGATAAAGTGGCACCCTGTGGCTGGTATTCAATCCAAACCACAGCCCTGACATTGGAAATAAACCACAGTTCAGGCAGTGAAGGGAATGACAAATAAATATTACATATTTCTGGGAAAATTCCCATTGTTGACTCCCTGATGCTAGCTACCTTGATGGCTTCATCCAAATATAATCCATGCCATGTCCTTGCAATTCACTGCAAGCCTACCAGGAACCAGAGGCCAAAGGCCCCCCCTCCTCTATAGAGTCACAAAGAGCAGGTGATCCTGAATCACCCATACCAACAAAAGGATATCAAGAAGGTGGGCAAGTAAAACATAGAATCAGATTCACGGAGCATTTACGCAAGCACTTACGAACCTGTACATCTTTTCTCAATCTTTAATGGGGCCTAGTTTACAATTATTAAACAGTTAATGAACTTCAAAGCACCAGGAGGCTGTTTATAACACTAACAACAGTTGATTGGGAAGTTTTTATGCTTGTAAACTGTTTAATAAATGTAATCAAAGCCATCAAAGATTGAGGAAAGATGTACACGTTTGTAAGTACTTGCGTAACTGCTTCATGAATCTGGCCCCCTGGTTCTATCCCACTCCACCAAGTTTGGGTTTCTGCAGAATTGGCAAAAGTTCCATTTTGTTTCATCCAGTTCCCAGAATTTGGTTGACCTAGAAACTGGTTGGTTTCGGACCAGTCAGATTCTGGTTGGTCCGAGAATCCCAGACCAACCAGGTCTGGGATTCTCGGCCAACTTTCCTTTCCCTTTTGTTTGTGTCCCTGCTCTGCTTGGATGCACGTTTCTGGCTGGTGGTGGATAGTTCCTGGGTCATCCTTTGTTTTCTCCAGCGTGTGTGGGAGTTCGAACTTTGCCTACATGGTGTATCCTCTGGCCAGGGTTAGGCTTTCAGCACTGTATCATTTTCTTCAGTACTACCACTTTCACTGCTCCTGGGACCATCAGTTGTGGGCTCACTGGGCCCTTTCAATGGCTTCTCATTTGCCAGTTTCCTCTTCTGGATTTTCAAGGTTCTGCCCTATGGCATCTATGCTCAGCCTTTTTTTGCAAATGCCTTGGATTAGAGGTTTGTGACCAGCACTCACCTGGCTGCTCAGAGCCATTGGGTAGGTCCAGTGAGCTGGGCACACAGCACGACACATGAGTTCATGGCAGCCTGGCAGGCTGCTTGCTGCTGTTGCTTCACCTCCCAGTGGGTTCCATGGTCCAGCACTGTACCCCAGTCGATCACTGAATTGTGAGGGGTGCTTCAAGTCTCTTCTTTTGTGGAGCTGGATTCCTGCTGGTGCCCTTTCGGCTAGCATAGCTGTGGTTTCCAACCCTTTATCTATATTGTCTAAACCCTCATAATTTTCCACAGCTCCATTATCTTTCAAAGGATAGGCCCAAAAATGTTTTTGGAGATGATTTAAAGCTCTCTACCAATCTACATGTTTGGAATTTGTTACTCTGGTGAACCTCTCTTTGAATGTTCCATAGGTGGCTGATCTTTTGGTGTCTCACCTTTTGCTTTCATCATGGCGACAATATAAGATTTCTTGGCACTCCTGTTTTTCTCTCTCTTCATTGCCTGTTTTCAATTTCTGTACCAGCCATTGCCATTTTTTTCTTGTTTGTTTTTGGATACACATCTCTCGCCTCTTATTGTTCAGCCTTGGTGAAGTTTCTGCTGTTTGTATTTAGTGTTGCAATTTTGTTGGCTCTGTTTCACAAGAGCCAACAGACATTTTTCACCTCTGGCTTGCTCAAGCTCCTCCGAATCTCTCTTGGTCTTTAGACAAGGTTTTAGTTTTTCTCTTCTCAGTTTTCTGTTGCTTCTTTGGTCCAGGTCTGGTTCTTCAGGGCTTTTTTTTTTCTGTTGGCCCTCGCTTTTGGTTGTTGGGTTGGAAAGCATCACACTCATCACCAAAAGCCTAGATTATGCTCTTTTGATGCTGAGAGTTGATTTCTTTGCTTAAAGCTCTCTTCTTCCTCTCTGGCTAAGAATGAGACAGCAGGTTTCTGGAGGGGTCTTTTTGTGATTGATGCATGGTTACTTTGGCCCGAGATACAATACGCTATATCATTTGTTAAGTCCAGTTGTGACTATTTGCTGTTATCTCCGCGCCACTAGTAGTGTGCAGGGGGCCGCTCTGTTTGTGGATTCCGTGTCCCTGGTTCCTTGTTCCAGGGGCCTGATTATATTGTTTTGTTTGCAGTGTCATCCACTTTAGCCAGCCTGCAGTCTACCTTCAGACCCATGATGTTCATAAGTTTTCAGCTGTGCCTGCATTTTTCCCGAATATGTCTTGGGTGGCTACTTAGGCTTGGGGGGTTTTGACAGTCCAACAGTGTTAGTAACTCATTACTTTGTGAAGGTTCTTAGTCCACACTGGGATTATGTGGCTTTCGAGCAGTTAACTCATTGCTAACTTCCTATTTCCTGGGGGGAGGAGGTAACTTTTTGTGGTTCCCCTATGTCCCTTTCGAGTACTATTTTTTGTTTTTTTCACCTTGGTGTTATATAGCACCAAGGAGCTACCAATAGGAGCCCTTCCAGAAAACCAGCGTTCAATTAAACGAAATGTTTCTATCTGGTGGATTCTTGTTGGCTCCTTGGGACCCCCTCTCTTCTCCAACTAAATGACTGAGTTCAAGGCTAGGGTTTCGAGAGGAAGGTGCGTAGTCCCTAGGGTGGTTTGTTGGTTTTGGGCCTTTATTGATTTGTTTTCTATGATTTATTTATTATGCTGATTATATGTTTTCCTCGCCTACCTTTCTGGTAGCCTTTTCTTGATTTGTGGTAATCTAGGATACCCTGCTCCTTGCATCTCTATAGAGAGGGCCAGGTTTTGGCCCTTGGTCCCAAGTAGGATTATAATGACTTGGTATGGATTGAATTGAGTGAACCCATCCAGGTAACTATCACCAAGAAGCCATTAAGGATCCACCACAAAGAGAAGTTATATTACATTCAGTGCTTGGTTTTTACTGGAAAGAAATGATAAAAGTGCAGTATAATGATTATGCCAACAGTGATAACAGTGTCTGGCTGATAGGTTTATTTTGCCTATGTTAGCAGTGCCTTGCTTCTTCATGTGAACATTTTATTGTTTTAATTTTTAACTTATTATTTTGTTTTAATTTTTAACTCATTATTTTGTTTTAAATTTGCATGGGTGTGAGTGTACACTCACGTACATTACACTATTACATGAATTTGTGTATTCTCACATTCACCTAAACTGTTACCTATGATTATACATGGGTATTATTTAAACATTTGTTTGCAGTTATGCACTGTACAAGCAAATGCATATTCAAATTTTAACAAAAAAACTGGCCAGTACTGTAATTGCTTTCTGGAAGAACCTCCCTCCTGATGGGTCTCTGAAGCTATTTTGATGAGATTGCTACAAACTGAAGGGTCACATCAGTTGCAGAAATTCTGTTTGGCCTACTGGGGAACAGAGCCAGAACCTGGCTCCCTCACAGAGGTGCAGGGAGTATGCGACTATGCCATGTCCAACATCCTGGTTGACCAGTCCAGCAACCAGGAGCCCCTGGTTAGGGACTGGGCTGTGGGAAACTTGGGCTCTGAAATCATCGCAAAGTAACCGCAAAGTAGGTGCTTGCTACAGGATGATCATTGTTTCTGCCCCCTGCAATGCTACCTGTTGGGTCAGTGATACCTATGACCCTGAGTCCTGGGAGGTTTGCTCTCTGGGTCTCTCCATTGACGGATTCCACCTCCTAGTTGGAAGCATTTCAGGCAGCTGTAGCTTTGCTAGCTAGATTTGCTCATGTTAGGCATTTGTGGCATATTGATTGGCGGGATGCCCCAGAGTTGACCTCTGTGGTGTTAAGGGATTTGGAATTCGAGATGTTGGTGACTGACACCTGGACTAGGTCTATGCTCCTCTTCCTTTCTCTGCAGGTGTGGTTCATCTGGCTTCCAGTCTTCGCCATACCCCCTCGGGTCTTGCTTTGAATTGCCTGCTATTATTGGCTGGAGTTTGATTGTGTCCCTGGACATCAGTGATGCTTATTGGCATGTCCTATACATCTGGGGTTAAGGGACTGGTTAAGCTTTGTTGTGGGGCATCAACCTTACCACTTTAGCTTGAACCTGGTTCCCCCATGTGTTTACCATGTTAGCACAGATCATTGTGGCCCAGCTACAATTGTTGTTAGAGGTTGGCCTGTTGGCCTACCTCAATGACAGGCCAATGTGGGGCACCCTTGTCAGTCTGCATGTTAGCTGGCCAGAGATTTTTTTCTACCTCACCAGGTTTGAGTTCCTACCGAACTGGAGGAAGTCCCAGTTGGTTTCATCCCAGGTTCGAACTTGGCTGAGTCCTGTTTGATACTAGTCAGCATCCCTTTCCCTGCCTCTGGTGATTTTGCTCTGTTTGGTGTTTTGTCAGTCCTGGGTGACTGGTCAGTTGGTCGAGTGGTTATACAAAAGCCTGATTTTTCCTGCATTGCCTTTCCTTTGGGCAGAATTGGGCTTCAGGTGTTGTATTGGTTTATCCAGTAATGTCCATTCCACCACTCCCAGGACCAGGAGGTTCAGGCCCTGCACAGTCTTTGTCGGCTCTTGCATCACCAGCTTCTGCTTT
The DNA here is from genome assembly GCA_020271785.1 of Procambarus virginalis. Lineage (NCBI taxonomy): Eukaryota > Metazoa > Arthropoda > Malacostraca > Decapoda > Cambaridae > Procambarus > Procambarus virginalis. The sequence goes on from WNGS01164858.1 coordinate 14,457,220, forward strand.
TGCATTTTGGGGTTCGGTTCCATGGTGCCACCCTCTCCCTGAGGTTGGGACTTCATGACTGGAGCTCATCAGGCCACTCGGGGGGGGGGGGGAAGGGGGGTCTTTTACTTCAAGCGTAGTTTGGGGTGACGTGGCAGGCACTGAGGAGGATTCAGCTTCCTCCAGGCTTGATGCTCCAGCTTCACTTCGACTGCTCGCCAGTGGTTCATTACATGAACCATGGGAGTCACTTTGGGCTCTTCCACTGTAGAGCTGGATGCTTTGAGACTCAGTTTCTGGCTTCTCAAGGTTTAGTTCCCTGCATGGATCACATGTGGGGAATGTTGAATGTTTTCACAGATGAGTTATCCCATTTCATCCTATCTCCATGGAGTGGACTGTTGATGATTCATACCTCTGCTGACTTTGTGAGCAGAAAAGCCACTGTCTTTGGCCATTTAAGCTGCCCTAAGGCGGACTTCTTCATGCCAGCATGGAACCAGCACCTTCCCTCCTATGTATGTGGATGACTTTTAACTGGACTGGTTGACATGGAGGTTCATTTACCTGTTTTTCCAGTTCAGTTGTTACTCCAGGTGTCCAGACTCCAGTCTGGTTTCGTACTTTTGACTCCTTGGTGGTCTGCTGAGCCCTGGTTTCCAATGCTGCTGGCCTAATGTCAAGTCCAGATGTTTTCCATGGTTCTGCCCCTTTCAGCAGATCCGCTCGATGATATATCTCGCTGATTGGAATTTCTCCTCTGCTGTACACGTTCAGTATTTTTTATGCATACCTATCACCATTTATATGCCAAGCAAGTGGCTAGTTTGTTGGTGTCCCACCTGCGTCTTTATTCGCATCATTAGTATAAGGTTGCCAGATGCTCATTTCCCCATTACTTGTCTCTTGGTCATCTTTCCTTGGTCTTCATCCAGTTTGTCCTGTCCTTCTTGTCATGGTTGTTTCTTAATCAGCATCTCATTTTGAATATTGTCACTTCTTATAGTTCATCGTTGGCAGCGCTGCTATTGACGCCAAAGGTATTGACACCGAATGCAAGCAAAAGCTTATATTCGGTGTCAATACCTTCCGGCGTTGTTTCACATTTTGTCTCGTGCATTTTTTCACCTCCAGCCTGCTCATGCTTCTCTTGAGCCATCTTGGTCTCTTGATGTGGTTTTAGTTTTTCTCTCCTTGCCTTAGTTAACAGTTCCCATTTGGCCTATGATGTTTTTCTTAAGGCTATTGTTTTGTTGACTCTCGCCACCAACTGGAGGGTTGGGGAGCTTCAGACTCTTCTCTGGAGGTGAGGGTTCAGTTCTTTTTGTCCAGTTGGACAGTTTGTTTATTTGTTTCATTTGCAGCCTTTTGTGTCTTTTCTGGCAAAGAATGAGCTGGAAGGCTTCTGAAGGGGACCTATGGTGATTGATACTTGGTTGGTTTGACCGGGGATGCATCATTTGTTGTGTCCAGTGGTGGCCCTTCACTGCTACCTGTGTGCTGCTGGTTCTGCCTCAGTGGAAACTATTGGTTGACCCTGTTTTCTTGGATCCCCATTCCATGGCTTGTCTTTCTCAGGTCATCTGCAGGGTCATTAAATCTAGCCATCCTGTGGTCAATACTTGGGCCCATGATGTTTGCAGATATGTGGCTTTGGCCACTGTCTTTTCTAACATGTCTTGGACTTATATTTGGGCTTGAGAGTTTTGGCATTCTAACATGGTTCTTGTGGCTTGGTATTTGTGCGTTGCCTTGAGTCATGTCTCCTGGCCTGATTTCTCCTCTTTGTCCTAATGTCTCCTGCTTCTCTTCCTTCTTGGCAAGTTCCATTTTTGCTCTCTGGTTAGTTTCATGGGAGTCACTGAAGACTTCCTCCAGAAATACAACATTGAATGTAATGATGAGTTTCACAATGAATTAAGGAACCCCTCCCTCTAGGTTCATTGGTTCATTGTGTGTAGCTCCTCTACTCCAAAATTGAGGTGCTGAGGTGACAGAGGACTAGGGCCAGGCCACTTAGTACTGTACTAATTACTGACCCTAACGCATTTTGAATTAATTTGATTGAATTCCTTGTTCTGTGTGAATCACCTGCAGAGTTGCTTGGCAGTTTCGATGCTTCATTTTCTGTAAACCCTCCAGTTGTCTATAAATCCGTGTTGACTTTCTCTAGATTACGGCTGGTGGGGTGGCAGATTGTTACCTGCTCCCTGTACCTCTGAGAGGAGGGCCAGGCTCTGGCATAGGTCCCCAGTAGGCCAATCAGAACTTCCGTGACTGAGGTGACTCCTTTAGTCCATAGCAATCTCGAGATAGTTTTAAGGAGCCACCAGGGCTCCTCCAGAAAGTTATTTTTTTTTAATTTAGTGCTGGGTTATTTATTTTTTTTTTAATGATTTTGGTAATGTGTTCCTTGTTATTAATATAACTTTACATCACAATTATATAATTATTTTTTTTTCTCAACTTTTGATACAAGTTTAACTTTATTCTAGATTCCAGGATTTTATTTTTTTGCCTATTTTTGAGATTTTATTTATTTATATTTACATATGAAAAAGTGGGTCTCTTTTTCTGTATATACTTCTTACATAAAACCACAATGCATGAAGTTGGGCTAGGGGTATGCTTCCTAATAATAGTTATGGTATTCAAGGAATCCAGTAGAGCCATTATGCTCATAGATTATCTGTATGCTTTAACATTTCATTGGATTGCAATGTAGATGTTTATACAATCATTTGCATATCCTATATTATATTTAGTTGCAGAATATCTTAAATATTTCAGTTTAAACATTTGGTACAAGTTAGTAATTGAAGCTATAAACTTTTCCTATTCTAGAGATTTTTCAATCACATTTTTTTATTTTTGGTAGGTGCTTTCAGACATTAATACTCTTAAGAATAATAAGAACATAAAGAGCTGCATAGTGAAAGCAATGGCAGAAAGTATTTTTAACTTGACATTCGTTTAATACAGGTATTCAATATTTACTTGAAAATAATTGTACAACTACTGTAACAGTAATTAATTTCTTTATTTTCCAACAGTTGCCAATTCAATGCAAGTGCAAACAGCGGCCAGTCCAGTTGATACACTAGTAGCGAGTGTCAACGAGGAAGTTCCGGCATCACCTTCTCAGTTCCCTTCATCTCCGACATCAGCTGTGATACAAGAGCAGTCCATTAGCAACTCCCCAACCTTTAATGCATCTCCACTGGATACAACCCCACTTTCTGCACATAAGGAGAATATTCCCCTCTCTAATCATGTGAATAATAGGTGAGTTTCATTGTTTTTAATGTATGAATATACAGTACAGTGATGTAAGCAGGGTCTGGAGATGGTGTAGCACTGTACTCGCATAAAACTTTGCTTGTAGAGGTTTAGCTTTGACTCTGGTCCCATCATCAACAGTCAATCAACTAATGTTCAGGTTCCTGACCATATTGTGCCCTATCATATCTAAAGACATTACATTTGCTCATTACTCTGTCATCAAAAAATATTTTTAATTGAGGTCTATTTGGTGGTGTCCCTGGACCTCAAGGATGTGTATTGGCATGTCGCCATGCCTCTGGGGTTTAGGAATTGGTCAAGCTTTGTCACTGGGCATCATGCTTTCTACTGCAGGCATCTTTTGTTCGACTTGAACCTGGCCCCCTTCATGTTTACCAGGCTAGCCCATGCTAGCATGGTAAACTGGTCGTTGTGGTCTGGCTGTATTTGTCAGGGGTTCATGTGTTGACCTACTTCGATGAGTGGCTGGTGTCCCCATTCAGTCCACGTTTCAGCTGGCTAGCTATCTCGTGGTTTTCCAGGTCACCGGGTTCGAGTTCATGGTGAACTGGTGGAAGTCTCAATTGGTGCTGTCCCAGGATGGGTCTTGGCTGGGTCTTACTTGGGACTTGCAGTTAGTGTCTATTTCCCTGCCTCTGGTGGTTTTGCGCTGCCTACATCTTTGTCTCTGTCTGGTGTTGGATTGACCCTGGATGATTTGCTGATTGGTCGAGCAATTGTGTGGGAGTCAGAACTTTACCTGTCTTGTCTTCTCCCTTGGCAGGGTTTTGCTCCAGGCATTGTTCCAGCTTCTCAGGTTACTCCAACTGCCACTCCCAGGACTAGTGGGTTTGGACTCCTCCCACCCTTCATTGGCTCTTGCTTTGCCAACTTCCACTTTGGATTTTTGGAGTTTTAATTCCGTCGTGCCATCCTTCCCCGTAGTTTAATGTATTACAAACACATTAAACACGAACACAAAGTTTGTTCACCTGTGGAGTTGAATGCTTCATGTAGCACCCCTTCCTGGCTTCTTATGGTTTGGTGCTCCACTCGGTTCACATGCGGGGTGTGTCCAATGTCCTTGCGGGTGGATTGACTACCTGTTGACGATTTCGAGGATCAGTGTCCCAGCAGCCCCAGTTTCTGAGCAGGTCTCCTGGTTACTGGTCTGATCAATCAGGCTATTCGATGAGGCTACTTGCACCCTGATTTGTGAGCCACTGCCTGGTTGTTCACAGCCTGATTAGAACCACCCCTAGATCTCTTTCTTTATCAGAATTTTTTTTAAAAATTTATCATATAATTTATAGGTTGTGTGGGGTTCCAGCTTCTCAGGTTACTCCTTTCTCCTTTTTATTCCGTTTATTTATTTTAGATTTATTTAGATTTATTCCTCCAAGGAGTGCTGGACCAACCGGGCTGTGGTGGGTATGTGGGCCTGCGGGCCGCTCCAAGCAACAGCCTAGTGGACCAAACTCTCACAAGTCAGCCTGGCCTCGGGCCGAGCTTGGGAGTAGAAGAACTCCCAGAACCCCATCAACCAGGTATCAACCAGGTATCCTGTTGCACATTCCATAACATGGTATTTATTCACATTTATTCCATGTGCCAAGTGGTCCCCCATACACTTATTTTGTCCAGGTCTTCTTGAAGGGCATGACAATCATCTAAGTTCTTATCTTCCCATGTGGTGATAACTCTTGTGCGATACCCGGATTTTTAGGACTCGAGGTGGATAGGTCTGAGAGATATAGAATTGAACCCTCCAGAAAGACACATTTTATTACATTCAACATAGGAGTCTTATTACTCATCCATTTGATTGTGCATATAAATATAAAATGTTTAAATATGATTTCATTTTTGTTTCAGGGTCGAATCTATTCCAAATGGTCATGACAAATCGGTGTCACCGACACGTGTAGGAGAGATGGAAGGAGAGTCCAGGAAAAGAAAATACCCAAGTGATAAGGCTTATTTTATTGCCAAGGAAATCTTAACCACAGAAAGAACTTATAAAAAAGATCTTGAAGTAATCAACTTAGTAAGTTTATCCATTTAACTACAGTATGTAAATTAAGAAAATATGGATATTATTAATTTTGCTTCTGATCTGCTTGACTCAAAAGTGGTTTGGTCTAAATATAGTGATAGTGATAGCAGAGTCAGGAGTAGAAAAATACGAGTGAATTTTTATTTAATAGCCAAGGAAATCTTGTTAACGAAAACAATTTATATAAATGATTTTGAAGTGCATTGAAATATCTTTACAATAATTTAGTAAGGATTATTTGTTTAACAGCTGCATGTAAATTGAGAAGAATGAAAATTATTAACCAAATTATTAACCCTTAAACTGCACAACACTTCATATGACGTGTTGAGTAACTGATCTAAAAGTGCGCACCCCCTTCATATAACATTTTGGAGTACCGCACAAGATTTAAACAGCCTGTGGCTACATGGGGTTCACATCAGCTTCCTCAGGGATCTTGTCAACAGACGCCATTTAAAAAAAATCGTGGGCAACATTCCCGGGAGTGAAACCCTCAGTACTGAGTGAGCCACCAAGGCTGGCGCACGCAGCATGAGCTCACAGCTCTGCTGTTCAGTTTGTGACCACAGCATTGCCAAAAAAATGTAAAAAAACCAGCGTTGAATGTAATGAAACGCCATTTCTGGGTGAGTCCCGGAGGCTCCCCGGAGCTATCCCAGGCTGATATGCTAATGTCAGACTTTG
>WNGS01164858.1:14474160-14486586 GCA_020271785.1 Procambarus virginalis
ATGCCATATCATAGTGGTCCAGCAACTTGGACAGGCAAGAGCGCCCTGTTCTGAAACCATGTTGTCGGGGTTATGGAGATGCTGTGCTTCCATGTATTTTGTGAGCTTACTTCTTAGCACTCACGCAAAAATTTTAATGATGTGCGATGTTAACGCTATCGGTCTGTAATTTTTTGCCCTTGCCTTATTTCCTCCTTTATGAAGTGGTGCTATCTCTGCTGTTTTAGTATATCAGGATTAACGCCTGTATCTAGGCTTTGTCTCCACAATGTGGAGGGCCTGCGATAGGGTTTTTTGCAGTTCTTGATGAATATGGAGTGCCAAGAATCTGGGCCTGGTGCAGAGTGCATAGGCACACTGTTTATGGCTTCTTCAAAGTCCAGGGGGAATAGGGGTGACGTCTGATATATGATTTGATGTTGGAATCATATCCATGAAAAATTCATTGGGTTACCGATCGTTTAGTGCGTTAATGGCTCGCTGAAAACCGGGTCGTACTGCTTCCTCAGTAGCTCGATAATTTCTTTGTTGTCATCGGTGAAAGTTCCATCTTCCTTTCGCAGGGGCCCAATACTAGATGTGGTTTTCGATCTTGATTTTGCATAGGAGAACCAAGCATTAACCATGCTTATTAATGGTGTGTGTGTGTGTGTGTGTGTATTCAGTCAGTACTCTTTCTGTGCACATGCTATGCTGTGCTGTACTGTGTTCAATTCTCATGATGTACAATATCGTGTGCGTGCTCATGCTGTGTTTTTCTGTACTGTATATGTTCATGCTGTGCTGTACTGTGTGTTTGTTCATGCTGTACTGTACTGTGTGTGTGTGTGTGTGTGTGTGTGTGTGTGTGTGTGTGTAATTACCTAAGTGTAATTACCTAAGGTAGTTACAGGATGAGAGCTATGCTCAGAGTGCTGGGAAGACGGGACACCACTTGTTATATAACGCTTTGAAACTACTGACGGTCTTGGCCTCCACCACCTTCTCCCCTAACTGTTTCCAACCGTCTACCACTCTGTTTGCGAAAGTGAATTTTTGCGAAAGTATATTTCTTCGGCATCTGTGTTAGCTAGTTTATATCTATGACCTCTTGTTCTTAAAGTTCCAGGTCTCAGGAAATCTTCCCTATCGATTTTATCAATTCCTGTTACTATTTTGTATGTAGTGATCATATCACCTCTTTTCTTCTGTCTTCTAGTTTCGGCATATTTAATGCCTCTAACCTCTCCTCGTAGCTCTTGCCCTTCAATTCTGGGAGCCACTTAGTAGCATGTCTTTGCACCTTTTCCAGTTTGTTGATGTGCTTCTTAAGATATGGGCACCACACAACCTTTGCATATTCTAGCTTTGGCCTAACAAAAGTCGTGAACAATTTCTTTAGTATATCGCCATCCAAGTATTTAAAAGCAATTCTGAAGTTAGAAAGCGTGGCATAGGCTCCTCGCACAATATTCGTTATGTGGTCCTCAGGTGATAGTTTACTATCTAGAACCACCCCTAGATCTCTGTCTTTGTCAGAATTCTTTAAAGATTTCTCACATAATATATAGGTTGTGTGGGGTCTATGTTCTCCTATTCCACATTCCATAACATGGTATTTATTCACATTAAATTCCATTTGCCAAGTGGTCTCCATTACTTATTTTGTCCAGGTCTTCTTGAAGGGCATGACAATCATCTAAGTTTCTTATCCTGTCTATTATCTTAGCATCATCAGCAAACAAAACATGTTCATATAATTCTGTATACCAACTGGTAGATCATTATTGCAGACATAAACATCACTGGTGCAAGAACTGAACCCCTGTGGTACTCCACTTGTGACATTTCTCCAGTCTGATACATTGCCTCTGATCACTGCCCTCTTTTATCTATCAGTCAGAAAATTTTTCATCCATGGTTAGAAGCTTACCTGTCACCCTCCAATATTTTCCAGTTTCCAGAACAACCTCTTATGTGGAACTCTGTCGAAGCCTTTTTTAGGTCCAGATAGATGCAGTCAACCCAATCATCTCTTTCATGTAATACTCTGTTGCTCGATCATAGAAACTGAGTAATTCGATACATAGGATCTTCCAGATCGAAACCATACTGTCTGTCGATATTATATCATTTCTCTCCAGGTGTTCTACCCAGTTAGTTTTAAATTATTTTTTCCAATATTTTGACTATTACACTTTGTCATGATACGGTCTATAATAAGGGGGTCTTCCCTGCTTCCACTTTTGTAGATTGGAACTATGTTAGCCTTTTTCCACACATCAGCTACAACTCCTGTAAACAGGGATGCCTGAAAAAACGTTGAAGAGGAATGCTGAGCTCAGGTGCACATTCTCTCAGAACCCATGGTGTGAACTCCATCTGGACAACTGCTTTGTTCTTACAGTACTTAGCTCCTTTAGCATATTTTCCACTTCGTCTCTAGACACCTCTATACGCTCTATGTTGTTCTCTGGAATTCTTATCGTGTCTGGTTCTCTGAAGATTTCATTTTGTACAAACACATTTTGGAACTTTTCGTTTATTTCACACATTTCCTTTTCATTTTCGTGTATCTGTCCCCCATTTTCAACCACTGAATATTATCCTTTACCTGCAGCTTACTTTTAATGAATTTATAGAAAGGCCTTGATCTGATTTGCATTTGTCTGCAATAACATTCTCAAAAGTTCCTCTCTGCCTCTCTCCTTACTGACGTGTAGTTGTTTCTTGCATCTTTGTATCGCTGGTATGTTTGGGAGTTTGGCCTCTTTCAATAATGATTCCATGCTTGTGTCTTCTGATCTCTGGCCTCTCGCAATTCTGTTGAACCAACCCTGTTCCTAGGTCTGCATGTCTGTTTTGGTATGAATGTTTTGTGCTTTCATCATATATTATGCAAAATTTGGCATACATCTCATTTACTCCTTGCCTAGCAACAAAGTCTGTCCAATTATACCCAAGAAAAATTTCTAAGTTCCCCATAGCGTCCTCTCTTAAAATCGAGTTTAGCAGCTGTTTCACTGTCCCCATTCTATACTAGATTATATCGCATAGCGTATTTAATGTCCAAGAGAATGTGATCACTCTTTCCCAAGGGAGGAAGGTACTGGATATCAAATACCTCCTCTTCTTTCCTGGTGAATACTAGATCCCAGTACTGACGGAACATCCCCTTCCCGCATTCTTGTGGCCTGCTTGATGTGTTGATACATGAATGTCTCCAAGATGAGGTTTACAAATCTGCCTGTCCAAATGTCCTCTGTTCTTGCCTCGTAGGCCTCCCAGTCTATTGCCTTAAAATTGAAGTCCCCCAGTACCAACAATCGGGATTTATCTTTGTCAGCTCTTTCCATAATCTCTCTCATGGCCATTATGAGGTCCTCTCGTTTGTCATCCAGTTCTTCCTTTGTCTATGTGTTGCTTACTGGTAGGCTGTAGGCATTTAAAATTATCAGCTTATCATCTTGATTCCAGAGCTGCAATGCCATTATGTCAATATCTCGAGGGTTTTCAAACATTAATTCTCTTACCTTCAGGCGTTGTTTCACCAGCACAGCGTGTGTGTGTGTGTGTGTGTGTGTATGTGTGTGTGTGTGTGTGTGTGTGTGTGTGTGTGTGTGTGTGTGTGTGTGTGTATGTGTGTGTATGTGTGTGTGTGTATGTGTGTGTATGTGTGTGTGCGCGTGTGTGTGTGTGCGTTTCTCCTTAGTGTATGTTATATTATTCTTAATAGCATAATAGATATACTGTATACTATACTACTATACTGTATATAATTTCCAGCACTTCAATTTTGAAATCTGCCTTTTTTTTAAATAGCAGAATGTGACCTGTAGCTTGTGCTGTGTAGCTTTAGATGCTGTCTTACACATTGTAGGTTTAAACACCAGAACACACGAACTCCTATACTGACTGTCCTAGGGTGGGGTGTAAGCATTTGATTAGGGAAAAGACAAGTTGGTTCTTGGTTTAACAGGGCATTTATGATTCAGTGTTGTTTAAATTGGTTCTTGGTTTAACAGGGCATTTATGATACAATGTTGTTAAAATTGAAATTGTTCTAGTGTGACTGCTGTTATGCTGTGGTTTTATTTCTCCAACTTTATTCCTTTGCCAGTTTGTCATTATGATCACTCCTATTTGTTTATTCAGTCATATTGATTGTATTTATATTTGGAAGACATTTCCAATTATAATGCATATGATATGTAGATCTTGCTTATTTTCAGTCTGTAAACAGACTACCGATTAAATGCTTAAGCTATGGACATCAATAGAGGTTATTTTTCACATAATTCAAAGTGAAAACAATTGTTTATTGAGATACTAAGTACAGTACAGTAAAGGTTTACAATTTTTGTTTTTTTATCGCGACGGTTGGTTGGAGAGTTAAGACATGCTGATGCTAGCTTCTATTTAGTATGTCTTGCGGTAGCAGGCATTGCCACTCCTTGGACGGACAGTATAAGAGTAGCTAACTTATTTTTTAGCAGTGCCTCTGTTGTGACAATTTTATACTTCTATCATTATAATGCTGAGTAAAAAAAAGTTAAGAAAAAATCTTACCAGTTGAAAAAATGTAGACAGGATATTTTTCAGGCACTGGTAATATATGAAAGGAATCTCAAGGGAATATATATATTACAGTTTATGCCTGTTTTTATAGTTATTGGCAAATTTTTAAAGTTTAATGTATAAATTAAGTTTAATTTCTTTAACCAAATTTGAAACTGATACAAAATAACTCCTCAGTCATAAAATTTTATAAGAGTACATTTATGAGTTTTTGAAAGAATAGGTTGATAGGCTTGTGTGTAATTTACATAGGTTACCATGACTTAATTTGCTAAAAAATGACTAAATAACATTACTAAATGGATATCTTTCTCATGTTATATATCTTGAATCCAAATATACCTTTTTGAGTAGGACGTCATCATTGCTTCGTAAGTCTGGGCCAGCATAATTTCTAAGACACTGCTCATATGCCAAGCATATGAGCATCACCTTTATATATATATCACCTTTTTATATATTACCTTTGAGCCCCATCATGACAAGTAATTACTGTATTTAAATGGTCTTACTGCATAGTCCAGAGAGCAGAACTAAATCACACCACTGAAAAATAATGTTCGATACAACACCAAGAAACTATTAACATCTTTAAATAATTGTTGGCCCGAGTTCGGTGGTCTGGTTTGTGTGTTTCAGAGGTTTAATTGAATTCCAAATCCACAGGTTGGGGCTGTTTGTTACCCCCCAGCAGTTGTTTGGCTTGATTTTCCATGTGCAGTTTTATGTTGCTATACTGACTTCTGATATAAGATGCATGGCCACACACATTTCCAAAGGACTTTTCATATGTATTGTGAGAGTTTTGCTTTGAAATTGGGATTTGGAGGAGTGAATTTCTGGGAATTTTGGATAATTTCTAAAAAATTATTTTTAATTCCTTTATCCTTATTCCTGTCGTGATATTCTAATATTTCATCCGTCAACTTTAACTGAAAGTCTAGATGGGTCGCCTGAGGAAGGACTTGCTTCGCTAACACTCTCAGTGTAGTAAGCAGCTCATTCCTCATTCTGGGACCATGTAAGAACAATTGACTAGGCGCAAGCAAACGCCAAGACCTCAAAAGTTTTAAATCCCCTCCACTTAGGCCGTTGACCTTTGTCATTCGCCAGAGCGAATCTAACGAGTAGGTCCTGGGCTCTCACAGCGAAATATATTGTTGTAATTACCTAAGTGTAGTTACAAGATGAGAGCTACGCTCGGTGTCCCGTCTTCCCAGCACTCTTTGTCATATAACGCTTTGAAACTACTGACGGTCTTGGCCTCCACCACCTTCTCACTTAACTTGTTCCAACCGTCTACCACTCTGTTTACAAAAGTGAATTGTGGTGCTATGAATTCAGATCTAATTCTCAGAGGCAGTCTCAATTTAACAGTAGAGTGGCAAAACTTATGTAAAGCAATAAAATGTGTGGGTGTAACGAAAAGACAGTGTTCAACATAACAACACAGTTTATTCAACAAAGTACTAACTACTATAACAACAAAACACATATCAATGACGTTACTCGAAATCCTTCCTGTGACACTTTCACTGACAGCTAGACACCAGCTCCGAGGGCTGCAAAATGAACTAACTTGAACATACTGGGTGAACACAGAGGAATCAATCAAGGAAGCAAGACATACTAATCTAAAATCTCTGCAACAAGGACACGGTAGTCTAGGAGACACGCCTCCAATAACCTCCTATCGGTTCCCTACACTTCTTGCAGCACACACTTGCAATGGCATTTGCAAGTAATCAAACTAATAGCCTATCAATGACATGACAATGACTAATGGGGTTACTGGCAACTCCAGCAATCCTTCTCAATTAAATTCTTACATTAACACTCCATCTCGCGGACGAATCAACACTCAATAACTAATTGATTACGTTAATATCAAAGTAACATTTATGTTAACTTAATCTTGTCTCCCACAGACAAATCAAACTGTACAACTGTCACTAGTAACTCGGAATTATACAAACACTCTAACTGTCGAGCATTCAGTGAGTAATCCCCATTAATCCCTGTACTTTCAGACAGCTGATTAATCCCCATACGAGTTACATTAATGGTTACTATCGCCCCACGATAGTTTACTGCAATACAATGTCCAAAGTGCTAAGAGAACGGCAATCACCTTGACTACCATCGAGCAATTACTATCCTGAAGATCAATAATCAATTAATACAAATACGTCACCTTTCACACTGGCTCAGCAATTTACATCAATGGTATGAATTCCATCTGGCCTTCCATATCTCGACAGATTCAGGTGACTAATACACAATCCCACGAACTGATAATTAATCACCACGTCTATGTTATTTTACATTGACGTTACTCTCCCCAGAGTCGATCAAATTACCAGTCCACTGACAGATCAATAACTGACGTTACGTTAATGAAACAATGGAGCCTTCGTGTGAGTCGATCAACCCTGATCGAAGTTAATTACTTTGACTTCCTGGAACCCGTTAATTACCTGTCCCCTTGACCGATAATTTACAACAGACAATATCAGGAGAAAAATTCAGCCCTCCCGGAATTCTACAATTCTTGTCTGGCTTAGTGAGGCTCCCTGAGAGACCAACACAGCTGTTCCTAGGAAAATAATTAACCCAAATGCATCTTACGTTACTCAAATTGTTGAAGAACAATTTCTCTAAGCAATGGGTGTTCCCTTGGTTACGTTACATTAATTGACTTGCAGTCACCTCACTGAATACTGGACATCGATGTCCACCAGATACACAGGAAATTACAATACCAAGTACTCATCTCTAATCCGAGTTCACCTATGACAATACTGTAATAATAAATCACGGCCCAACAGTAATTTACTATATAACCCGGTTGCAATTACAATTACTGCAGAACACCAGTAAATAACACTCAGTGCTCTAGCTCACTAAAACATGGTGATTTACTGTGATTGTGATCAGTGATTTACTGACTGCAATAACACACACGGTGACTGATCAACATTAGGAACTATCACGGCCCCACAATGCAACCCCTTTCAACAATCACACACAAGCAGGTGCTCTAATTTCAATATATTAGAACACAGGCCCACACTTTACTGTCCAGTTGCAATAACCCCTGGTGCTCTAATTACCTCTTAGAACACTGGCCCACACGTTGCAACTCGGTTGCAATAACCACATACCGGACCATAGTAATGACACGCTAGGCTTCATGACGCTACGATTATATATAATTATATACCTGCTGACACCTGTAGCCTTTAGCTATCTAAACGTTAATGGGAAACACTAACGAGATCACACACTCCTGAATCAACTTGGGTGAGTGATTAGCGATCCCACGGATCGATAATTACTCCCAAGAATTTCGTTACTCGACAGCGCTGTCACTCTAGACAGCCATGTCACTCACCACAAATCTACCAAATTTACATTAACAGGTCAGCCACATAATCATATATATAATCACACTTGTCACAGCCCCTCGGAACAACATGAGAAATAACACACTGGTAGTACACCACCATAATCAAATGCCAGGAAATCCTCCAGTGTAACACACTGACACACTTTACCTGTGCACGTATGACCAGTACTGGACTTCCTCTCCTGCAAAAGATTACACCATATGGAACAAGATAATCACCTAGAATGAATTACCATAAATCCTACCAGGGTGGAGTACTAGGACAGCCCCCACAGTCCTTAGTCTAATCTATGTTTACTCTGTTCCCGTGTGTACTCACACCAGGCTAAATCCCTCTGAGACTGACAAAATGTCAAATAAAGGTGAAAATCTCACATGCCCGCACTTCTCCTCACCTCTACAGGTGCTTAGAAATAATGGGATGGAACACCTAATCTCGAATTCAGGCTAAGAGATAATAATCACCAAAACACACACAAGGTACTTACTTCAATTACACAGCCGGCTAACATGCATACACGAAACTCCTACCCTACACAGGCCCCTGCTTGTAAGTGGTTGGTCACAGCGGCTAGGCTTAGGTGGTAGCCTAGCGTGGTGGCATCTCACATGGCTCGGCGTGTTTTCATACCCTTACTCACACACGGTGTGGTCTCGTACCCTTACTCACACACGGCACAGTCTCGTACCCCCACCGGCGAAGCGGCGCATTCGTACACGGAAGGCGGCAAACCCTATGAACATCTTTCTCTCGAGATTCCCACAAATTTCTATGGGAAAACTGCCCCTGAACACTGGCATGAATTTCCCTTTCTCCCTACTGCTACAGATCACTTAGCAGGTAGTCAGAGCTAAGAGAGTCAGAGAGCTAGTCAGAGCTTAGCAGGTAGACTAATCACTGGAGTTGGGACTCGAATCTGTTGCTGCTCGTAAGAACTTTACCCATTTTCCACGATTTCTTCCAAATACACTCCTGACTCACTCCCTTCGAAATACGACGAGTTCCCGGATTCTGCTCACGGATCGACTACGTAGTTGAATGGAGGATCGTAGAGGTGTAGTAGCCAACTGGCACGACGCCCTTTTACTCAATTTGGCCGTATGAGCAAAGGGAGTGTCAGGCAAGAGCGGAGGCTATAGGCAGAATGGCTTGCTGAAGCAAGATGCTGGCATCTTCCCGGGTTCTCCTCAAACAAACCAATCAGAGGAAGGTATACAGCTGCCTACCCACTCTCAACCAATTGGAGACGAGCTCCCATAGCCGTAGGGCAACTCCAAGATGGCTGGCTGGCGTCGCCATGGAAACAAGGCTAGTGGCTGGCATTGCCATGGCAACGAGGCTGGTGGGGTGGCTGGCATCGCCATGGCAACGAGGCTGGTGGGGTGGCTGGCATCGCCATGGCAACGAGGCTGGTGGGGTGGCTGGCATCGCCATGGCAACGAGGCTGGTGGGGTGGCTGGCATCGCCATGGCAACGAGGCTGGTGGGGTGGCTGGCATCGCCATGGCAACGAGGCTGGTGGGGTGGCTGGCATCGTCATGGCAACGAGGCTGGTGGGGTGGCTGGCATCGCCATGGCAACGAGGCTGGTGGGGTGGCTGGCATCGCCATGGCAACGAGGCTGGTGGGGTGGCTGGCATCGCCATGGCAACGAGGCTGGTGGGGTGGCTGGCATCGCCATGGCAACGAGGCTGGTGGGGTGGCTGGCATCGCCATGGCAACGAGGCTGGTGGGGTGGCGGGTGACCCGCATCACCGCGCCTCGTGCCTTGTCTCCCTCCAAGCTCTGCACACTAAAAGCTATTGCCGGCTCTATCTCTTTCCACAGATATGCTACAACGGCCATTGTAGCATATTAGGAATCCTGAAGACTCAGGCTCTCAGATGAGCCCAAACTCGAGATGATTCGGGTACGGGTTACTAAAACTAGTCCCGTGCACGTGCTGAGTGCCACGGGCACATAAAACCAGTGAAAAATTTAGCTGGCGTCAATCCATCCCTCACATGTATTATTCTATGTATTATCCCAAGGACTTGAGGTTGCCCGAGGAGTATCTCTGGGTGACCTTTGACGTTTTTCATTTTTTCCTAGGCCTGAAGACTTGATCCTCCACACAGAGGATTTCTTCTTTTATCCCTTCTATTATGATTTGGATGTCTTTGCTTCCCCAGGGAGTGAGTTTCCTATCCTGATTTGTGGTTTGGATTGGTCCCTTTTCCCCAGTCTGCAGGTTTTAGCAGTCATGTCTTTCTCCTAAGAAAGTCTTTTTTGTCTTAAGTTTGGTTCAGTGGGATTTGCCTTGGTTCCTACTTTGGAACCATTACCATACACCTGAATTACATCTGAGCTTGTTAGAGTTTGGGTCATCTATTACAGTACTTCCTGGTTGCTGTATGCAATCCTGGTTTCATCCTGCCTGGCAGAAAACCCTTTATTTTTCTTGAATAGGTGACAACTTTTCTAACATACTTCATGAACTCTTGGAGTGGAAGGATAAGGGCCTGTATCTGTCTTACTTTGGGCTGCTTCATTGTAATAGTTAACAATGCCCTGTTTGTCCCTGCTTTTACCAGTGATATTGGGGGCTTGGTAGATCCATATTCAGGTTCTCAAGTTGCCTATGGTATTTAATCCAGGTCTTGAATGCATTTGGTGAAGGTTGCCTTGGAGCACTTGGTTTCTGAACTTGGTGCTCCAGCCAAAAGTGTTTGGCTTTGACCTTGTTGTCTGCCATTACAGCTAGTGGGCTCTGATGAATATTCTCCAGGAGTCAACTTAGTTGCTCTTCTTGCTGTTCACCATCCTATTCTGCCATATTTTATAGGGGTGGGAAGGCCATTGACATTATGTCCTGTTCCAGTTCTGTGTCCTGCTGTTATCTGATCCTTCTTTTCTCTTCTCAAAGCAGCCAAGGACTATCCCTGGTTCTAGGCTGCTTGGTCAGTATCCAGTATTCTGCGGGGGATGTGGTTTGTTGCCTCTGCTCTCCTATGTTAACATGCCTTTCATACGCTAATTCCTTTTTTACCCAGTAAGTGTATGGGACTGGTCTCATATGTCCATCCCTGGCCTGCTTGATGGCTTTGTTGTGTTTTTGTCAATTAGCCTCATACAGCTCTCCTGCTCAGGTAAGCTACTATTATTCATTGAGTGATTTTAAATTCCCCTTTCTGAGTGGTCTCTCGGTTGCTACCTTTGTTACACTTTGGCTCCAGCTTCCCGAGTGTTTACCTTACCTATTCAGGCAAGATAAGTTTGGAGCCAGCTTATGGGAATCGCCATAGGGCCTCTCAAAGAGGGGAATTTAAATAAAATTCATACAGCCCATACAGACCTTTACACCCCAGGTGAATGGAGGGAATTTATACTCATTCAATATCCTAACCCTTTAATGTGAACTGACTGCCTCCTGGAAGCAATGAGGTGGCATCTAATTTACTTGATACTGTAGTTTAAAGATCATTAACAGAGAATTTTTATATGCTCTGGTGATATAGCAAGCAGTATTATTTTTCTTTGGTGGTACAATTGAGTTCTGCTAATAACTGTAAAGACCATTTGTAAAGTTACTTGTCATGTTGTGGCTCAAAGTCGACGAAGACCTGTCATGTGAACATTGTCCTGGGAATACCCTGGCCCTGGCTTCGGTGCAACCAGGGAGGGACCACTCAAAAATGAACTTGGGTCCACACAATTACACCAGAAGTGGTATCCACATATATTATATATATATATATATATATATATATATATATATATATATATATATATATATATATATATATATATATATATATATTATATATATATATATATATATTTATATATATATAAATACATATATATATAATATATATATATAATATTATATATATATATAAATATTATATATATATAAATATATATATATATATATATATATATATATATATATATATATATATATATATATATATATATATATGTCGTACCTAGTAGCCAGAACGCACTTGTCAGCCTACTATGCAAGGCCCGATTTGCCTAATAGGCCAAGTTTTCATGAATTAATTGTTTTTCGACTACCTAACCTACCTAACCTAACCTAACATAACTTTTTTGGCTACCTAACTTAACCTAACCTATAAAGATAGGTTAGGTTAGGTTAGGTAGGGTTGGTTAGGTTCGGTCATATATCTACATTAATTTTAACTCCAATGAAAAAATCTGACCTCATACATAATGAAATGGGTAGCTTTATCTTTTCATAAGAAAAAATTAGAGAAAATATATTAATTCAGGAAAACTTGACTTATTAGGCAAATCGGGGCTTGCATAGTAGGCCAAAAAGTGAGTTCTGGCTACTAGGTACGACATATATATATATATACACACACACACATATATATATATATACATACATACATACATACATACATACATACATACATACATACATACATACATACATACATACATACACAC
>WNGS01164858.1:14492217-14508418 GCA_020271785.1 Procambarus virginalis
GAGAAGGGCTGTGACAATTTTTATGAATAATACTGTATTTGCATATGTCATGTTGTAATATAAGAAACCAAAACAATGTATGCTCTACGATCTGATTTTTCACACGGTGTAGTTAACTGTTCATCTCAACCTCCATTCCAATGTCTCACATTTCCACTAATTCTATTGCTCTTTTCTTCTCTCTCTTTCTCTCTTCCACCTCTCCCCCCCCCCCCCCCACTTTCCTAGTCATAGGCCTGGTTCACTAATAAAGCACTCAAATTTTTTTTTACAAATGGGTCAATTATCTTTGGAACAATTATCATCTTTAATTTCATATCACCCAATTTTAATTATCAAATATGTTAAGATTCTGTTATTAGTTACAGAATTTATGTCAAAATTAATAGACAGCCTGCATTTGTTTGAACTAAAAAACAGCTTATTGATAGTCTTCCATGTAGAACATTAATTTTTTACTAAAAAAAAAAAAATGTAGTAGATATTAATTGTATGATATAAAATGTGACGGATTGTCTAAAGTGTAAATGTGGGCCATTAAGGAAGGAGGAACTTATCTTCAAAGGATAAAGTCACACATGGACTCCAACAAGGATCAATACTGGCTTCAAAAATATTTATAATCGATATAGATTACCTACAAAATGGGTGACTAATTATATGAATATATATAGATCATTAAAAATAATGCTGAATAGAAACTCAAATTTCATAAAATCTGTCAGTTAGAATTAAGCAAATGGAGCAACTAATGAATGATTGAATTCAATGTAGATAACTGACAAAGTGAAAATAATGAAGAGGGAGAAACTTGACAATAACTTTTAAAAGCATGGATGAATAAGTGATGTAAAAATCATTCATAACTCAAGAGTCAGTTGTGATATGGTGTCCTCATCTTAAGATACATATTGCCCAAATTAATAAAGCCCAAAGATATTCAGAAAAACATATTTCAGAAATATTAAAGTTTCTGGGAGGGCTCCTGTAATTACCTAAGCAATTACACAAGTGTAGTCACAGGATGAGAACTATGCTCGTGGTATCCCGTCTTCCCAGCACTCTTTGTCATATAACGCTTTGAAACTACTGATGATTTTGGCCTCCACCACCTTCTCACTTAAGCGTGTTCCAACCATTTATCACTGTTTGCAAAAGAAAACTTTAAAATATTTTTTTGGCATCTTTGTTATCTTAGCTTGGATTTGTGTCCTCTTGGTCTTGATGTTGCTGGTTTCAGGAATTCCTCCTCATCAATTTGGTCGATTCCTGTTATTATTTCATAAGTGGTGATCAAATCACCTCTTTTTCTTCTATTTTCTAGCTTTGGTATATTTAACACCTCTAGCCTCTCTCATAACTCTTGTTTTCATATTCTCAGAGCCATTTTGTAGCATACCTTTGCACCTTTTCCAGTTTTTTTATGTGCATCTTGAGATATGGGCACCATACAATTCCTGCATATTCCAATTTTGGTCTCACATAAGTCATGAACATTTTCTTTAGTATTTCACCATCCATGTAGTTAAAATGTGATAGCTCCTTAGTGCTTGTTACCTGGCAAACTCCCCCAATTCAATTCATGCCATGCTCTTGTATGACATATAAGCCTACCAGAGGTCAAAACCTGGAGCAGATAATAAATCACCCTAATCAAGAAAAGTTTGCCAGAAAGGTGGGTAAATCAAAAGACAACAGCAAGGTAAACAAACCATTGAAAATTGAAAGCCCTATGATTGATAAGCCACTTGGTGAAGCAACTCTCATGTTAGTTCTATCTGCACAACACCAGGGGACTGTGCACCTTCCTCCTTGGTCCACCAATCTTACTATATCAGTCATATGCCTGCCACTTACATTAAACACATTTCTGTTGCACTTCTCTTCCCACCCAATTCCCTTCGGGTTTCTGTTTTCATTCAAGTGTTGGTCACCCTGGATTTTGTTTTGTTCTACCAGGGCCATTTGCTTGTGTATTTGTTTTGTATTTTAGTATTTGCTTCATGTTGAGTATATACATATTGTCACACTTCTCTCATGAACTGTTTGTCCTGAATATGCCTAGCATATACATATGCCTAGTGTATGCATATGCCTAAAGTTATTGTCTCTAGGTGTTCATTAATGTTGTTCTTGCCTGCCAGAGTTACTTTCTCTAGGGTGAATTAGGGTTTGTCTCTGAAAGGCCGGCTTTCTTTTGGAAGGTGGCTCACCCTTCCAAAGATCTGTTAGAGTTCACAGAGACATTGTATGTGTGTGTAATTACCTAAGTGTAATTACCTAAGTGTAGTTACAGGATGAGAGCTACGCTCGTGGTGTCCCGTCTTCCCAGCACTCTTTGTCATATAACGCTTTGAAACTACTGACGGTCTTGGCCTCCACCACCTTCTCCCCCAACTTGTTCCAACCGTCTACCACTCTGTTTGCGAAAGTGAATTTTCTTATATTTCTTCGGCATCTGTGTTTAGCCAGTTTATATCTATGACCTCTTGTTCTTGAAGTTCCAGGTCTCAGGAAATCTTTCCTGTCGATTTTATCAATTCCTGTTACTATTTTGTATGTAGTGATCATATCACCTCTTTTTCTTCTGTCTTCTAGTTTTGGTGGAGATCTCCAGGTTACCTTCTTTTGCCCTGGTGGCAAAATTAGTTTTTTCTGTGGGGAGCCCCATTGGCTCCCTGATGCTATCTGAACTGATATGTGCTATATTAGTTTGGGGTCATCAGTCACAGGAGTTCTTATGTCTACCAGGAACCATGAGCCAGAATCTGGTCTCCTCAGAGAGGCGTAGGAAGCAATGGCCTATGAGAACTTTACATTTAAAGTATGTTAGAATTGAGAATTGCCATCAACCAGGGAAGGACCCAGAAAGGTAGGCGAATTAAAACAGACCACTGTCTGGTTAACCTGTGCAATCTACATCCAAAAAGATCAAAATAACTCCCCTGGAAAGAAGCCAAACTAGCAACCCTTCATACGACTAGCACTTCCACTCGTTATCGCTACCCAATCCCCCCCTAGGGAAGTGGGAGGGAAAGCCGGCTCACCGAAGCTGGCAGCCCACTACTCTAGTTCTTGAACTGATGTGCTGGTGGTCAGATCAGTCACCTCTTTCCTCAAGTTCCTGCTCTGAATTTTTACCCTATGTGGCTGTTCCAGCTGTGTGTGATGTGGTGGCCAGGTGTGTGAGAGTACAGGAACAGCATGCACCTATGGTGACCTTCCCTAGGTACTCCATGAGTACTGCCCTTGCAAGTCAGGGTTATCTTCCCTGGGGCATTCAGAAATCACTCCTTGTTTGAGGACTTCATCGCTTGATGTTGCCTTCGTCCTTGGGGTATGTCGGGGGTCTAGGGCTTTCCATCTTGCCCCGGGTAAGGGAGTGTTATTGGTTGGGTGGGGTGCGCTGTGGCTGGCGCAGCTAGCTTTGCTTCAAAACAGCGGCCGATGTTTCTCTCTGACTGCCAGTTTGTTTGTTGTGTCTACGGGGGATTTTGTTTTCATTTTCTTTTCATTCTCTGGCATACTTGCCTTGTTTAGATAGAGGTGGTCTCCTTTGCATCTTATTAAGTAAACCTCGATTGTGTTGGTAGTCCTCCTCTGTTGCCCCCGAAGTTTCATTATTGCTACTAGTGGTCAGTTTGCATGCTACCTGACAGGGTTCTACTGGCTTAGTTGGCCCCAGTGCCTGGGCTTCCCGTAGGGCTAATTCACTCTATGGGCCCTGGAAAGGCCCTGCGAGCTCAGTCGTACAATGGCTACTTCTTCCAAGCCTGCTCTCGCCTCGTGCGGAGTCGAAGGTTGTTCATTGCCCCCTGCTTCGGAAACGATCATCCGTACTGTCTCCATCACACTGCCTGCTGGGTCAGGGACACCTCTGATCCAGAGTGGGCCTTGTTCCCCACGTGTACTTCACTTTCTTCATTCCTTGTCTGTTGATCTCAGGGATCAGGCAGCAGCTGCATTGCATGCTCGATTCTTCTTACTGCAACAAGCCCGGTTGGAGGCCCCGGAGTTGCCCAGCTTGGATTTTAGGGACCAGGAATTGGGGGCGTTGGTCGCTTTGACCTTGATTCCTTTTGCACCCCTGCTTCCTTCCCAGGTGGACATGGTTTGCCCTGCTCCTTCCTGCCTTCCGGCTCCTGAACGTCTGAGGATTTCAGGGTCAGGGTGGTGTTTAGCTCGGGATGAGGCTTGGGTGGCTTCAGGTGCTACCCCTTCCGATTTGGACACAGGTGGTCGAGTCAGATTTTCCTGCTGAGGCTTCTGGGTCAACCCAGCAGACTCCCTTCTTGGGAGTCTGCTTTTCCTTTTCCCCTCGTCAAAGCCTTTTCTTCCAGGGCTCTGCCCTGGAGCCTTTGTTGGGGAGTTTTTGGAGCTCTGGGCGAGTCTACTTGGAGCACTTGGGCTCCTTCTGCCCCTGCTTGGACCCTTGTGCCTTCTGGGCAGAGGTTCTTGCTGCAAGGGAAAGGGGTTTTCATCCCCTCCTTCCCTTTCTGAATCAGTATTACACATACCTGTACTGTATTTGCTGGCGTGATTACGCACCCTCGTGTCGGGCACATCCATCTTTTGCTTGCATGTTTTGCCCTGGGGAAAAAAATTATATACTGTACAGTATATTAATGTAACAACTTTTTCGTTTGGTTCATCATACATTTATTGCACTTTATTTTCCAGTGCTTTTGGTACCCCTGCTCTTCCCTCCTCTCAGCTCAGTGGTTTCGTAGTTTATATTTTTGCCAGGAATTTTGCTATACAGTTTGAGTTGCCGCGACTGGCTGCCAGGGCGGCGTTCCGGTCATGGCGCACCATCCACAGTTGTGGTTCATTCTGGATATCTGCAAGAAAAGGGTCTGGGTCTTTCTCAGCTCACCAGGATCATGTTTCTGGTGAATTAATGAAGGTGTTGTTTGCCTCTGTTGCAGTTTTGGACCTACAGTAGGTGGAACTAATCTAGGATTCTCTATTTCTTCCCCCCTCTCTTCTTCCCTCTGGTCTGGCTGTTGCTCCAAGTTCTTCCAGACTGGAGACATTCTCCAGCAAGGTTGTCCTGTTGGCTCCCTTTTGACCAGCCCAGACATGGTGTCTGGCTCTTTGGGCCCATTGTTTCTTTGTCTTTAGTTTCTGTGCCTGTAGTCATCTCTTTTTTTTTTTTTTTTTTTTTGCCGATAGGCTTTTATTACCACAATATTGACACCTCATTTCCTTCTGCTGCTGGCGTTCAATGCCAATGTTTGGTCACCCCCGTGTCACACGTTGTCTTCAGCATTTTTCCCCCTCTGGCCTGCTCATGTTTCTCTTCAGCCATCCTGGTCTTTGTATAAGGTTTCAGTTTTTCTCTCCTCTCCTTGATTTCTATAGCCCTTTTGGTCTGGGGTTTATTTCTTTGAGGCATTGTTTTTGTTCTCTTTCACTTCCAATTGTTGGGTTGGGGAGCTTCATGCTCTCCTCTGGAAGCAAGAGATTTTGCTCCTTTTGTTTATTTACAGCTCTCTCCTTCCTTTCTGACTACAAATGAGATGGCTGGTTTCTGGAGGGGTCCTTTGGTAAATAATGCTTAGTTGGTTTGGATGAATTGTTTATATCTGGTTGCTGCCATTCAACGTTACATCCACACCACTAGTGATGCATGGGGTGTACTCTATTTGTTGATCTTTTGTCCTTGGTCCCTTGTTCTGGTGTCCATTTGTCCCAGATTGTCTGCAGTCTCACCTAGTTTAGCCAGCCTATGGTCTACCCATGGGCCCATGATGTTCATAAGTTTGATGTTCTGTCTGTCTTTTTTTTTTTTAATGTCCTGGGCAGATTTTGGGGTTTGGAGGTTTTGATAGTCCAGCAGGATACTGATGGCGTGTTGGCCCGCAATGTGCTTGTGTGACCTTTTAATGGTTACCTCATCACTAACTCTGTTTTTTCCTGGGGATATTTTCTATGGCTCTCCTCTATCCCTGTAGACTTCAATACTTATTTTATTCTTTCTCTATATGCAAGTGATGTCCCAGATACTATTGATGGACCAAAATCTATAATAGAAGGTGGAAGCTTACGAACATTGGAAAAAAGTATACAAATCTGGAAAATTTAGAGCAAGAGCTACTAGAAGCAGACAAAAATAATAACAATGGCAGACTTGACTCATTTGGTTTTAATAAATTGAAGGACCTGGTGGCTTCTTGGGATCCTTCCTTTACCAAGTCAAGTGCTTTAGGTTTGTCTTCCTAGCAATATGACTGAGATGACAAGGTTGGTGAAGCAAGGAGGAGTGTCCAGTCCTATGGTGGTGCTCAGGTAGAACAAACGTGAGAATTTCTACACCAACACGTGGCTCATGAATCTCAGGACATTGCTGTTCTGTTTTCTATGGTTTGTCTACCTTACTGTTGTTTATCTCAATTTGGCCACTTTCCTGGTGGCCTTTTTCTTGGTTTGAGAGATTTATGTGCCCCTGCTCCTTGCACCTCTATAGATAGGAGGGGGAGCAAGTTTTGGCCTCTGGTCCTTAATAGGTTCATATATGTCTCACAAGGGCCTGAAGTGGATTGAGCTGGGTGGAGCTTGCCAGGCAGCAAGCACCAAGGAGCCATCAAGAATCCAATAGAAAGAGGCATTTCATTACATTCAACACTGACTTAAAGAATATAGTAAAATCAGGAATAAGTCAAACAAGAGGTCTCGGGTGCAAACTACAGAAGCACTGGAATTAAAAAGAAACAGTATTTCTTCACAAATATAATGGTAGATACAGTAGTTTAAATGGTCTCCCAAGAGAAGGTAATATATATAGTAAATCTACTGAAACTTTTAAAAGTATACTTTATAATAACATATCCAAAGAAAGAATGCCATGTGCTGTTCCTATAACTACAGATACTGTATTATGTTTTCACGTACTTACACTCGCAAACACACTCACTCACTCGGCTATTCTTTCACTCAAATTGTTATTCACTGGACTGAGTTCCACTCTTAATTGTCACTATTATCTCACTTATCCATTTCTTGTATCATTTTTTATTTTGCCTTAATTTTTCTTAGTTCTTTTTCTCTCTCATCCTTTTTTCTCTCCTATCACATAGTTTGCCAAGTGCATATATATTTCCTTCACACATGTTCCCTGCCACACTATCACTTCACTCTTGTCCTTAAATCTTAAAAAATTAATATGAGGTTTTGTGAGAGAACTACCTGCATACCTTAAGTATGTTTCTCTGTAAATTATAATAATTGCTCTTATGTGTATATAACTCATTTTCAGAATTTATCTTGTCATTTAGTGGGAGAATGCTAATTTTTGGATGCATGAAGTATGCTACAGAAGTCATAAAAGAATAAAAACTACACTTACCCATTTCAGATTGGTTCAACGTTGTCCTTAAATTTGTCAAATATTCATCTTAAGCACTTTGAGTTTGGAGTGGGTTTTTTTAATATATAGTAATTTAATATCTACAGTTTAAATATGAAAGTGGATGTTTTGATAAATAAAATGGCAATTCAATGTCTGATCACTGATTATATAATTTCTGGTAATTACTGTATTGCTATTACTGATGTAATCAGAACATTCAAGAGTGATAATAACTGTCAGTGATCAGTCTGTGGATTGTCTCTAGGGAATGACGGACTCATTTTCTGTACAGATGCTCAGATTGTGCTGTTTACGTGAGAGGTTCGCATATTCTCTCATAAAAATGGTGTTAATATAAATATATATTATGGTGTAAATATCTTTTCAGCATGGAAATGTTTGATGGCACTAATGAAAGTTAAATAATGAGGACACTGTTGTAAACTTCTAACGACCTCAGTGCAAATGACTTAAAAACAAATACAGTATATTTGCTTAGAGATATCTTTTATTAATGAAAACTAACTCCAGGCAATATATTAAGGAATTAATTTTTTTTTACTAATGCTTATTTTATACTTTAAATAACAATGTTTCCTTGACAGACTAATAAATGTATGAATTTTTCTATATGCAAATATCTTAATCTTTAGATCTGAATATAGCAATAGTACAATACAGTACTACTGTACCTTTGTAACTCTAATATAGAGTTCACAGGTGACTAACATGCATAATATAACTTACCACAGTTATTTCAACCTTTATACTGTAATTTTCTCATTAATTTTAGAACCTATGGAAAGTGATTTTGAGCATTTTAAATCAGTTTTGTTAGGAAAAGTTCATTTTATTTTATATACAGTACAGTATGCTTTATTTGTGGAGATAAATAGTTTGGTTTATGAATGATATTAAATGTAAGAACTTATTTTTGATAAAGTTAGGTTAAAGACTGTGTATGAATATCACCCACAAACCTTATTTGAAATTAATCAAACTTGTACAGATACAAATAAATTGAGAGGAAGTGGGATTAACTTCATTATATTTTGATTTTGATTATGGAAAACTACAAATGTGTGCATCATAAAATTTGCTAATATTTCTGAAATGCAGTATTGTTAACAAGGACAAAATATTATTTGATAAGTTGGGCAATTTTCCAGTGTATCATATAGTCATTGTAGTAACTTAAAACTTGTCTTTTATTCTACTAATGGAAATTGATATATCTTCTTTTACTGTTGTATTTAAAAATTTGTTCCGAGAATGTTCCATGGTTTAAACAGATGAGCTCATGGGTAGTGACACAAACACATAGGCTAACTCTGCATTACTCTCCCACTTGCACAATATGAATGACCTCTAGTGCACACTCATAACCAACTGGCTTGATGATGCACAGGAATGGAGTGTGCCGTTGAAGTTGTCTTGTTATACTAATGTGCCTTCACAAATTAGTAATAGTCACTGGAGTACACACACTTCTTTTGAATTTAAATTACTTAAAAAATATATGTAAGTTAAATGTCGGTACAATTTAGAAATATACCAACATGAGTCAATGCAAATTTATTCATTGCTTAATGACTAGAGCTGTGCCCACCGTCTTACTGAAGCAGTGGTTAAAATATAATTTATTCAACTTTAGTCATACTTTCATCTGAGATAACTTTTTTTTTAAAGTAAACAAAATTCAAATGAGTTTATAGCACTCCAGTTTCTATCACTTAAGGAAAAAATGAAAGGCAGCGAGGGCAATGTTAGAGATAACTAACAACCACACTACACGTTTGAGGTAAGTCCCAGTGTTGTGGCAATGCCTGCTTGACCTATACTGTCGTGCCGCTTTACTACAGCGTTGCAAAACACGTCTTGCATGCCTTCTAATACATGTTGTCATTGATATTTAGCAGTACGAGTATATATATGCAATATACTGTGCTTACAGTTCTTAGTAACAACAGGGGCTATATTTTCAGTAACATTATGTGTAGATTCACTTGATTTATTCTAGTAGAGCAATTGCATTACAGTGTTTTGCCGTGTTAAAATCTAAATAGAATATTGTATTTTGTTTATAAAGTGATAGAATTTCACACAAAAGCATGGTTTATACATTATACTTTGCTAATTATATATGCAGGTGAATGTGGTTGTGTGTGTGTGTAAATACCCAAGTGTATGTGTGTGTGTGTTTTTATCTCTGTGTTTTTATCAAAATTCTGTGTGTTTGTATGTGAAATTACCTAAGTGTAGTTACAGGATGAGAGTAATGCTCGTGGTGTCCCGTGTTCCTATTATTCTTTGTCAAATGATGCTTTGAAACTCCTGACAGTTTTAGCATCCACCTCACTTTTTCCAACCATTTACTGCTGTTTTTTTCAGAATTTGTTTTAAGTACACTCTGGCTACCTTTCTCCCGACATAAGAAATTATTATATTATTATAATAATTATAATTAATTATCTCCAGGTGCTGTGCTCATTTAGTTTTAATTATTTGTTCTAGTACTGTATTTTGCTTGTCAAAATACAGGTCTGTAATTGAGAGAGGGCTTCTCTGCTGTAAATTTTTTAGAATGGAACTATGTCTTTGTCCATGTATCTACCAAGACTTGTTTACACTAAGTGAGTGAATGAAAGTACAGTACATGTGTATGTTCATGAGTGAGTAAATGTGAGTGTGAGTGAGTGATTATAGCGCATTGCATATTTGATTTCCAAAAGAACATGGTCGCTCTTACCCAAGGAATGAAGGTGCTAAATGTCAAATACTAGTATTGTATCTCTTTCTTTTCCTTTCTGGGCAAATACCAAATCCATCAATGATGCAGCATCCCCTCCTTACATTCTCGTGGTCTGTTTAATATATTGATGCATAGAAGACTCTGGGATGAGGTTTATGAATTGGCCGGTCCAAATGGCTTCTGCCCTTGTTTTGTAGGTCTATCGATTTCAAATTGAAGTCGTCAAGTATCAATGTGTGATCTATCTATCTGTTCTTACTGTAATCTCTCTCATGGTCATTATATGGCCCTTTCTTTTGTCATCCAGCTCCTCCTTAGTCCATGTATTGCTTGCTGGTGGACTGTAGGCAGTAATGATTACTCTGTCAGTTTAGCATTCTGACTGCAGATCTCCAGTGCCATTATATTAACTCTGAGGGTTGTCAAGTATTAATTCCTTTAGGTGTTCCCTCCCCCAGAATAGCAACTCCTCCACCTTTTCTAACTTTTCTATCGTATCTCAAAATAGCATAACTCCTCTTAGAAAACCACAAGTCCTATGCCATAAGGGCCACTGAGAGCAAAGGTAACTGGGCATTGAGCTGCATCAACATCATGTCCCTCAGGAAAGAGTGTGAGCAAACAGGCAGTTATTGAGCAACTCAAAAGAAGAGCTGGCCAAAAACACCTGAAACACAGTTGACACCTCATGCCACTCAACCATGTGGGAATGACAAAAGCTGTGCCAAGCCCCAAAAGAAAAAGTGGAGTGTCCACTAGCCAGAAAGACTTAGACTTCATTGCTCATCCAGTGCAGTGAGGAAGACCCAACACAAAAGAGGTAGGGTCCATCATAGAGGCAAATTCTAGGTTTCGTATCAGGTATCAAAAAAATATCTGTCCAAGATATTGAAGAGGGGGGCCCAAGAGGAAGGAAATCTCTTGAAGGATGCATCTGATGGGCCAAAAGGTACCAAAAATGAACCTTGGGGAAAGTTGCAAGAGGCTCAAAACAGTACAGTGAGAAGGGAAGAAACCCCTTTCCCCTTAAGTGAAAGCCTGGGAGCAGAATGGATGATGGCCCAGGTGGGGATCAAGAAAACCCAAGCCTTGGAAACCAAGCATGCAGGTTTTGGGTCAGACCTGTAGTCCACATACTCCATATGGGATAGGAAACTGGAGTCCAAAGGAGTTCCAGCCAAAGGAAGGAATCAGCTGGAAAAATGAAATCCCTGAAACCCCAATAGGACTAAGCAACTCAACTGCCTCCATGCCCAAAGTGCAAGGAGCCACTCCCAGAGTAGTCCAAGCCATGCCCCAGGGCTAAGCCCTGCCCTAACCACGAAATCCCTAGATGTTTCGGAGGCAGAAAAGGGGGAAAGGGAAGAACAGACGTCAGGTGTGAAATACCGGAAAAAAGAGGAAGCACAGACAGAACCAAGATGGAAATCATCATTACCTTCAATTGAACAAATCCACCAGGGCCGTGAAGAGGGTTTGAACTTATGTCCAGGGTGATCCCAGATGCGCCTTAGTCAATTGCTCCACGACATGATTAAAAGAATTGCAACCGGGAGTGCTACTGCTCTCACATGGATCCCGCCTCGGATTTGTATCTCGGAGAGGTTGCGGGATCGATGTGAGAGCAGTAGCCCTCCCGGTTGCAATTCTTTTAACCATGTCGTGGCACAATCGACTGAGCCGCGTCTGGGATCACCCTGGACGTAAGTATAAACCCTCATCACAGCCCTTGTGGATTTGTTCATTTGATGTATGTGATTTCTGTGATTTCTATTGTAATTTCTGTGTGTATTACCTCCAATTCTTTTGTTACTAAAAACAAGACTGGCCAACTTTGCTACATACAACCCAGCAAACATCCAGAACAGCCGAAAGCAGATGAAATGAATCTGCAATACAATAGCTGCCTGAAGTGCTGAAACCACAGCGAGAGGAGTAAAGAGAAGAGCCACATGGAGAGAACGAAGTGCACAGGACTCCAGGTTGTGGCATCACATACCCAACAGGCAGCATGTATGTACTGTTATCTTGAGATCTTGAGGTTATCTTGAGATGATTTCAGGACTTTAATGTCCCCGCGGCCCGGTCCTCGACCAGGCCTCCACCCTCAGGAAGCAGCCCGTGACAGCTGACTAACACCCAGGTACCTATTTTACTGCTAGGTAACAGGGGCACAGGGTGAAAGAAACTCTGCCCATTGTTTCTCGCCGGTGCCCGGGATCGAACCCGGGACCACAGGAACACAAGTCCAGTGTGCTGTCCGCTCGGCTGACCGGCTCCCTTGGCAAAAACCAGCATGACAAAAACCAGCATGGCAAAAACCAGCATGGCAAAAACCAGCATGGCAAAAACCAGCATGGCAAAACAAAAATGATTGTCCTCCATGGCATGAATGACAAAGAGCCCTCAAACTCACAGGGCAAAAGTAGGACAGAAGGAATATGCATAGGCCACACCAAAACCAGCAGGGGATTCCACGGTCCTGAAGGACTATCCAAACAGGACACCCAATGCACTGGAGATGCTCACCAGATAATATAAAGTCAACCAACACAGCCTAGTCAGTGCTGCTTTGAAGGCCGAACCTTGGCGTGCTGTGTGGGCAAGCATGTGAGCTACCAGTGTGCCCCAACCAGCCGAATGCTCGCTCCATCCAAGGGCCTAGACAAAGGATTGGAAAAAACCCTTGACCTGCTCAAGGTGAGGGTCCTTCCCCTCCCCCCTCCCAAGTAATCCAGCCTTTAAAAAGAGTGAACTCCCCAACACACTAAGAACACACTCTTCTCCCCAAAGAAGAAACTATCAGTGCAAAGAGCATTCAGGGAAGGCAACGCTGAGTACGTGCAGCTCCAAGCACCCAGTGACCCAGGTCAACACAAAATAAACTGGACAAAAAATACACACATGAAGCTGAACTAAAACAAGGAACAGTCCCAAGCAAATTACCTCCCCCCCCCCCACAGGACAAAGTCCAAGTGTGACTGGTACTTAGCTTAGAAGCAATGGGACCCCACACGACATATGGGTGACCGGGAGCTCAACAGTGGACTTCCACACATATATGCACATCAGTAATTACCTAAGTGTAGTTACAGAATGAGAGCTACACTTCGTGGTGTTCCATCCTCCCAGCACTCTTAGTCATATAACACTTTGATTGTAAGAACTGGTGTGGAAGACTGTTGGGGATTGGGAGCTCTGGGGCCAAAAGTGGTGCATCCCCCAGTTAGAATTTCTTCTTCATTTCTACTCTCATTTAAATATTTTGCTTCAACACATGTCATTTTCAACTTCTCTCTCTCTGGGCCTTTGAAAAATCACTTCTTCATCATTTTGCAATTTTTTGGCAATCCTAAACACATATTGTTTGTTTCTCTCCATTTAATATCAACTTTAAGGGTTAGGCCTCTTCCTACATTGTACCCATTTTCTTGTCTTTTCCTCTCTGGCCCTTTCACAATTTCTATTGAACCAATCCTGTTATCTGGTTCTGTATCTGTTTTGGTATAAAACCTGTATGCCTTTATCGTATTTTGCACAGAATTTGGCATACATCTGCTTTACTTCCTTGCCTATCAACAAATCTTTCCATTTAAATTCATTAAAGAATTTGCTAAGTTCCCCATAATGCCTCCACCTCCTTCTCACCTAACTTGTTCCAACCGTCTACAACTCTGTTTGCAAAAGTGAATTTGCATATATTTCTTTGGCAGCTCTGTTTAGTTGGTTTAAATCTATGACCTCTTCTTCTTGAAGTTCCAGGTCTCAAGAATTTTTTCCTATCAGTTTTATAGATTCTTGTTACTATGTTGTGCGTAATGATCATACCGTCTCTTTTTCTTCTATCTTCTAGTTTTGACATATTTAATGACTTTAACCTCTCCTCATAGCTCTTATCCTTCAGTTCTGGGAGCCATTTAATGCTTTGACTACCATACCTTGAGGTGCTTCCGGGGCTTAGCGTCCCCGCGGCCCGGTCATCGACCAGGCCTCCTGGTTGCTGGACTGATCAACCAGGCTGTTGGACGCGGCCACTCGCAGCCTGACGTACGAGTCACAGCCTGGTTGATCAGGTATCCTTTGGAGGTGCTTATCCAGTTCTCTCTTGAACACTGTGAGGGGTTTGCCAGTTATGCCCCTTATGTGTAGCGGGAGCGTGTTGAACAGTCTCGGGCCCCTGATGTTGATGGAGTTCTCTCTCAGAGTACCAGTTGCACCTCTGTTTTTCAACGGGGGTATTCTGCACATCCTGCCATGTCTTCTGGTCGCATGTGATGTTATTTCTGTGTGCAGGTTTGGGACCAGCCCCTCTAATATTTTCCATGTGTAAATTATTATGTATCTCTCCCGCCTGCGCTCAAGGGAGTACAGATTTAGGCTCTTTAGTCGGTCCCAATAGTTTAGATGTTTTACCGAGTGGATTCTAGCAGTAAAGGATCTCTGCACGCTCTCCAGGTCAGCAATTTCTCCAGCTTTGAAAGGGGCTGTCATTGTGCAGCAGTACTCCACTCTAGAGAGCACCAGCGTTTTGAAAAGTATCATCATCGGTATAGCATCTCTAGTGTGAAAAGTTCTTGTTATCCAACCCGTCATTTTTCGTGCAGTTGTGACGGCCACTTTATTGTGTTCTTTAAAGGTAAGGTCTTCCGACATGAGTACACCCAAATCCTTTACATTGCCTTTTCGTGCTATGTTATGATTTGCCTGAGTTTTGTACGTGGTTTCCGTTTTTATATTTTCATTTTTTCCATAGCGCATGAGCTGGAACTTATCTTCGTTAAACACCATATTATTTTCTGTAGCCCATAGAAAGACCTGATCTACATCTGACTGGAGGTTGCCGTGTCCTCTATGTTGCCTACTCTCATGAAGATCCTGGTGTCATCTGCAAAGGATGATACAGTGCTATAGGTTGTGTTCTTGTCTATGTCCGATATGAGGATGAGAAAAAGTACTGGGGCAAGCACAGTACCCTGGGGGACTGAGCTCTTAACGGTTGATGGGCTGGATTTTATTTTGTTGACTATTACACATTGGGTTCTGTTGGTCAGGAAATTGTAGATCCATCTGCCTATTTTTCCGGTAATTCCTTTTGAGCGCATTTTATGTGCAATAACACCATGGTCACATTTATCAAAAGCTTTTGCGAAATCTGTGTAAATTACATCAGCGTTTTGTTTGTCTTCCATAGCATCTAATGCCATATCATAGTGGTCCAGCAACTGCGACAGGCAAGAGCGCCCTGTTCTGAAACCATGTTGTCGGGGGTTATGGAGATGCTGTGCTTCCATGTATTTTGTGAGCTTACTTCTTAGCACTCTCTCAAAAATTTTAATGATGTGCGATGTTAACGCTATCGGTCTGTAATTTTTGCCTCTGCCTTATTTCCTCCTTTATGAAGTGGTGCTATCTCTGCTGTTTTTAGTATATCAGGAATAACGCCAGTATCTAGGCTTTGTCTCCACAGAATGTGGAGGGCCTGCGATAGTGGTTTTTTGCAGTTCTTGATGAATATGGAGTTCCAAGAATCTGGGCCTGGTGCAGAGTGCATAGGCATACTGTTTATGGCTTCTTCAAAGTCCAGGGGGATAGGGTGACGTCTGATATATGATTTGATGTTGGAATCATATCCATGAAAAATTCATTTGGGTTACCGATCTTTAGTGCGTTTAATGGCTCGCTGAAAACCGAGTCGTACTGCTTCCTCAGTAGCTCGCTCATTTCTTTGTTGTCATCGGTGAAAGTTCCATCTTCCTTTCGCAGGGGCCCAATACTAGATGTGGTTTTCGATCTTGATTTTGCATAGGAGAACCAAGCATTAACCATGCTTATTAATGGTGTGTGTGTGTGTGTGTGTATTCAGTCAGTACTCTTTCTGTGCACATGCTATGCTGTGCTGTACTGTGTTCAATTCTCATGATGTACAATATCGTGTGCGTGCTCATGCTGTGTTTTTCTGTACTGTATATGTTCATGCTGTGCTGTACTGTGTGTTTGTTCATGCTGTACTGTACTGTGTGTGTGTGTGTGTGTGTGTGTGTGTAATTACCTAAGTGTAGTTACAGGATGAGAGCTACGCTCGTGGTGTCCCGTCTTCC
>WNGS01164858.1:14509418-14519473 GCA_020271785.1 Procambarus virginalis
CTAGGTCCTGGTTGTGGCTCACTGCTGATTTTCTCACAACAAATCTGTCCATGGAAGTTTGTTTTTTCCCTTCTTCGCAAGCTGTCCCTGTAGTAAGGCATCGCATTGTCATTGAAAAGTTTAAGGCAACGGCCTACTACAGCTTTCTCTGGGCGAGTCATTTTCAATAAAGATTGCATCTCTTCTCTCACATCTGACCACTTCTTAATTTCTGCAGGAAGGGACATTCGCTACTGCCTCATCCTCCTACACTGGAGAATCATCTGCTGCGTTTTGTCTTGCTTTTCCTGTTGAAGGGCTTGGAGTTCTTCGGTGGTCAGTTCTTTGTTGTGTTCTTCCACCAAAAACTCCACATCATCACATCCAATTCCAAGCCCATTTGCCAGCCCAGAGTAACAATTTCTCAACAATAGGCGCATCATTTACAGGCTCAAACCCCTCAAAGTCTAGTTCTGTCACACATTCAGGCCACAATTTTCTCCAGCCAGAGATCGGGTTCTTTGAGTCACTTCTTGCCAGGCTTTGTCAACGAGTTTTAAAGAACTACAAATGTTTAAAATGGTCTTTCCAGAACTCTTTGAGAGTTAGGTTGGTGGCTTCAGTCACTTCAAAACATTTCCGGAAAAGTGCCCTTTCATAAAGTTTCTTAAAATTCGCTATGATTTCTGGTCCATAGGCTGAATTAAAGGAGTGGTGTTAGGAGGAAGGAACTTTATTGTGAGAAATTTACTGTATCTGTGCATCAGTTCATCTTCCAAGCCTGGAGGATGAGCAGGAGCATTGTCGAGGAGAAGCAGGGCCTTGAGTGGCAAATGTTTCTCCTGCAGATATTTTTCTATGGCAGGGCACACCACATCATTCACCCACTCCGAAAAAAAATCCTAGTCACGCATGCCCTTTATATAGCCTTCCACATCACACACATTTGGTGTTTCTGCACTTTATACTGTTTGAAAACCCTTGGATTTTCAGAATAATACACTAGCAATGGTTTAATTTTCAAATCGCCACTCGCATTGGAACACAGCACAAGCGTAAACCTATTTTTCATAGGCTTGTGCCCGGGCAAGGATTTTTCCTCCTTGGTAATGTATGTCCTCTTAGGCAATCTTTTCCAGAACAGTCCTGTTTCATCACAATTAAAAACTTGTTGCAGTAGGTATCCCTCAGACTCTGCGAACTTTAAATTCTTCAATATATCGTTCAGCTGCCGGTTTGTCGGAGCTGGCTGCCTCCCCATGCCTCGGAACACTATGGATACCACTTCTTTTTCTAAATTTTTCAAACCATCCCCTGCTTGCCTTAAAGTCTATCGTATCTGCACTCGTTCCAGGGGTTTTCTTTACAAGGTCTTCGTGCAATACCCTGGCTTTCTCACAAATGATGGCCTCCGAAACACTATCGCCCACTAACTCCTTATTGTGTATCCAAATTAATACAGTAACGACTTTTCCACCTCTTCAAGTATTTGTGGTCTTTGTTTCGTGATTGTTCTTACTCCTTTTGCCTCTTTAGCACTCATAATGTCCTTTTTCTTGCTAAGTATAGTGCATATCATTGACGTGGCTTTGTTGTACTGCCTACAAAGTTCAACAACGCGTGTACCATTTTCAAGCTTCTGAATGATCTCTTATTTTTCCTCTATTGTCATCCTCACATTGCTTTCTTGCCTTGATCCTTACCACTGGCTTTCTTGGGACCCATGGTGAGATATATAACAACTTTTATGGTCAAATGACCAAAAATCCAACAAAACACTGAAATTCCTGGTGAAGAATTGACGCAGGATAATCACTGGG
The DNA here is from genome assembly GCA_020271785.1 of Procambarus virginalis. Classification (NCBI taxonomy): domain Eukaryota; kingdom Metazoa; phylum Arthropoda; class Malacostraca; order Decapoda; family Cambaridae; genus Procambarus; species Procambarus virginalis. The sequence goes on from WNGS01164858.1 coordinate 14,511,218, forward strand.
CATGAGGCACTGGTAAACTGAGGGGCGAGGGGCGACGATCACCGTACCACCACGCGCTAGGTCGGCCTGTACGCGTATCAACACACTCGCCTTCCGAGTTAACCCTGGCCTTCCAAGGCACATTTTTCGAGCAAATCCTGCTTGTATTCCGAAAAACTCATATACAGGGACACTCGTGTTCCGATGTACCACTGTACAGTATGTTATATTATATTATATTATATATATAAGTTCAACATATATAATTATATTATATTATATTATATATATATAATATTATACACAGTGACAGTTTCAGACCACGAAGGAGGAATTGAAACAGGAATTTCCTTAAGTAAATTCGCATTTAATAATTCCTCTTCAGAAGGGTGAAGAAGACTCTTCTGAAGATGTATTATTAAAATACGAAAGTCCTTATGGAAATTCCTGTTTCAATTCTTCCTTCGTTGTCTGACACTGTCATATTTTTCATCACGTGTTAATTTTCGTGATTTACACACACACACACACACACACACATTTATATATATATATATATATATATATATATATATATATATATATATATATATATATATATATATATATATATATATATACTGTATATATATTTTATTAGCTTGTTCTCATGTTTGTGATATGCATTGATACATTTTGATGATGGCTACTGAATAATTTGAACATGCTGTACAGAGTTTAACAGGGGAATTAGGCTAGTTTACCTTCATCGAAAAAGAAAAAGGGAAGTTTCCCTTTCTCTGGGAAATTGTTCCTTTCTCTGCAGCACCCTCTTACCAGCTTGCAGCATTCTCTTGCTCTCCACATTGTTGTTTCATTGAATGCAGTTTTCCTATTTTTTTCATTTACCATCTTACTTGTGCCTTTCTCTTTTATCTTTCATATGCTCAAGTATGCTCTTTCTCTTTTTATATTTCTATTTTCATGCTTGTATGTGCTTGTTGAGGAACCATCATCCTTTGGGTCTGTTCTTGTGTTTTAGAGGAAGCAAGCAATGACTGCTTCATTTAGTCAAACCAAGTGAATGTATAGGATTGAACTGGCAATATTTGAAGCATTACTGCATAGTGTATAATACAGGAATACGCGGAGATATTCAGTGTCTTAAATTCTTGTTTACAATTCTAATTTGATCCACCTAGTGAAGGGCAGATGTTAAAGGGAGCACGATTTCATTGATTAGGATAGTTAGAAAACATATTTAAACTGGAAGAATAAACCTTCATTATTACCACACAAGTATCAGTACATAGTGTTGTAATGAATGGGTGTTGTGTTGGTCACTGTTAGCTATTGCAAGAAGTAATACTTGTTTTGTTATATAAATCGTTGTTAATACTCAGCCTTTTGTATTATAGACGTAACTGGATGTGTTAGTTTAGTCATACAAGAGTATTGCAGTGTTTCCAAAATTATGATATGAGTTGGTGTTTCTCTGCTAATTTGTCATACTCGTGCTTTTGTGCCTGATAATGATCTTGTATGGATTGTAATTGCATATTTCATTAATTTTATTTAATTTCTTTTTAATCAAGAGTTAGTTAAATTATCACATTTCGTGTTACGTACCTTGCCAACATTTTATACATATTCAAGATAAACTTCTTTTTTTATTAAGTCAATTTGTTTTCAAATTGGATAGTTTTCTTTTCAATATATTACAATAACAAATTTAGTAATATTATATTCACATGAATAGTAGATTGCCTTTATTGTGTTTTCTATTTCATTTTAATGATATAAACTAAAATGGGGGATAAACACTGGGGCTATTATCAGAGTAGAAAAGATCCTTGAGCATAGACAATACTGATGGTGCTTGACAAACAGCCGCATGCATAAACTTAAATTTATAGGCTCTTCCATTTAGTGCTGTATATTGACCCCTTGTCTAGTTCATTACAGTTACATTGGCCACATTATAAAGAAAGCATATATTTCCTATTAATACTGAATAATACAGTAATATAGTGTATCATATGAACTTGTTAAAATATGTAATATCACAACTTTTTAATAAGACTTTTGTATTTAAATCAGTATAATATATGGGGTTAGGGTTCCCAGTCACTGATATTAAAGAATCTTGATAATTATAGACTGAGATAGTGGGCATTTCTTCCCATTGTAAAGAATTACTCCTGTTTGATCTGTGATGTGTAGTCTTGGATGCAGTTGTAAATATTATTTATCCTGAATTTAGAAAGCAAAAAAAGTTTGAATAATTCTTATTATGGGTACCACACTGGAGCCATGATGTGCCAAATTACTCTTAAAGGACTAATAAACAGCAGGATAATGAATGTACTGTATATGATTCTATACTGTACTGTTCAAGCATAAGTTTTCCTAATGGTTTGTATGGTCTTGAAATCTAAAAATCAATTTTACAAGGATTATTAACTTTCTTTTAACCGAGGAATTTTCTTTACATAATTTAGTACATAAGATACTATAATATTTCAAAGTTACTTACCCTCTTCTATCTAGTTGTCAATGAAGGCTTGAAATTTAAATTACAGTATCATCATATTGGATTATTATAAACTTTTTAATCAAGATGCATTTCTCAAGTGTCAGGTTTTCTTTTTAAGGAAAAACAACATTGATTACTCTTGTAAATAATGAATCCTTCTACAAATCTTGTCACACAGTGTTTGCCTCATAATTTCATAACCTTATTCATTTACATACTGTTCAGCCATTTTTATTTTGTGCTGTACATGAATGATTTTCTAAAAATAAAATTGGCTGATGCTAATAGTGGATTCGTCAGTGATAGTAACCCATTTTCTTATTCACAATCTGTAGTACAGTAATTAAAGCAGCATCTACTCTGGAGCAAGTGGCTGGTGCTAATATGAATTGGTTTCATCCCAGTTAAATAATATATTTCCTAGGTAATTTTATACAGTGACAGGTGTTACAGAAACTTAAAACAAGTCTTGAAGTTGAAAATTTTTGTGGTTCTCTTCCATAAAGATTTAATTATTAGGAGAGCGTAATGAGACGTGTGTACAGTACTCCATTAAATCTCTTTTTGTAACATAGTATCAAGTTCTGATGCCTACTCCTGATCTTCATAAAATTGCATAATATTGTTGTTTCTTAGAGGATATGATTGTTTTATTACATATTATAAGAACATTCTATTTAATTTTTTCAATTTAATTTCTCATTAAACGAATCTCTTTAATCGTTCATGATTACTTGTATAGTATTTATTTCATCATTTTGTTGAATGCTACCCTCTCAAAAATCAGTCTTGCTTTTGTTAACTCTAATATACCATAATGCCTTAATTATTCAATTGGGTCAACTGAGAGTACAAGTGGTCCATCTTTCAGCAAATATTGCTGGATAACGCTCCATTGTTGGAGCGCTGTACAATGTTCCATATTATACAACGCTCCTTTGATTTCCTCTTTGAAAGTTTGCTGAATTCCTTATGAGTGATGAGTTTTAACTTATCAGCAGTGTGCCACAGACAGCCAGTAGCACTTATAACCATATGTTCTAACTCGTCAAATGTTATAGACAAGTCTAAATGGTTTAATGTATAGTAACATCTCAGCTTCTTAAGGACGCTCTGTGTTGATGAAATACATTGTATTTCATTCAACAAAATGTCCCATTGCAGTGTAATATCTTCATTACAACTTGCTGAACCTTAACAGTATTAACTAGTAAACTTTATCACAACTCATACTATCACAAGTTCCTCCACTATTCCTAATATTGATATTTGATTCCATATACTAGACAGAGCTCTCTTGAGATCGATATCACTGTACTATATCCTTAGTACTAGATATAACTGGATTAAATGTCCTGGAGATAGATATCACTGGACTAAGTGTCCTGTAGATAGATATCACTGGACTAAGTGTCCTGTAGATAGATATCACTGGACTAAGTGTCCTGTAGATAGATATCACTGGACTAAGTGTCCTGTAGATAGATATCACTGGACTAAGTGTCCTGTAGATAGATATCACTGGACTAAGTGTCCTGTAGATAGATATCACTGGACTAAGTGTCCTATAGATAGATATCACTGGACTAAGTGTCATGTAGATAGATATCACTGGACTAAGTGTCCTGTAGATAGATATCACTGGACTAAGTGTCCTATAGATAGATATCACTGGACTAAGTGTCCTGTAGATAGATATCACTGGACTAAGTGTCCTTTAGATAGATATCACTGGACTAAGTGTCCTGTAGATAGATATCACTGGACTAAGTGTCCTGGAGATAGATATCACTGGACTAAGTGTCCTGTAGATAGATATCACTGGACTAAGTGTCCTGTAGATAGATATCACTGGACTAAGTGTCCTGTAGATAGAGACATGTCAACCATACAGACTGGAAATCTTTTTATATCTTGGTTTAGCTTGGTATTGGGCTTTAAGCCCCTCAGCATCAGGAGGATTATTTAGACAAGCTTACTAACCAACCAGTAAGTACACTTTAGTCGTGAACATAGTCCAGGACTAAAGGAAACCATTCACATATTTACATAAAGAAGTTGAGTACACCTTTCTGTGTATAATATATATATATATATATATATATATATATATATATATATATATATATATATTATATATATATTTATATATATATTTATATATATTTATATATATATATATATATATATATATATATATATATATATATGTATATATATATATATATATATATAAATATATAAATATATATATATATATATATATATATATATATATATATATATATATATATATATATTTTTTTTTTTTTTTTTTTTTTTTGCTGTATATATATCTCCCATGAAATTTGATATTTTAAGTAGAACTTCTTGTCATATAACTTCAAGTGTCATAATAATAAGGTTATTATATACATATGCAATGTCAAAATACTATTTTGGCAAAATGTTTTGACATAATACTGTTATCTAATTTATTAATGATATAATTTGACTCTCCATTCAACTTGTGTGTGTCACATACATTACATGATAGGAATGATATTAGGAATTTATATGAAGATCTAGTTGCCTCCATTCTTATGCCAACTACAAGAGGTATCAGAATTGATACTGAAATATCACCATTAAAATTTCCATGCTGAAAGCTGGTACAATAGTTTGCTTTTATTGATAATTTGATTATGAATAATGGATAGAAGAGATTACGGTCAACAGTTAGTATTATAGAATTGTAAGTATGTCTGTGTACCTTCCTGTGATTGAATTAAAAACATTTCAATGTTAACTTATGTAATTGAGGTATGACTGATATTGAACTTAAAATGGTCGACTGAAAAAGGCTTGAGGAGAATTTTGGTAAACTAATTATATGAACTTAGTATTGGTATTAAGTCTATTACTTCAGTAGATTAAATTATGATAAAAAATTTTGTTTATACCATGTCTTGATAAGATGTAATCATATCTGTCATTACTTTTATTAAGCTGCTTGAGAGTGCAAGTACTGTAAATTTATAAAACATGGAGAAGGGCTGTGACAATTTTATGAATAATACTGTATTTGCATATGTCATGTTGTAATATAAGAAACCAAAACAATGTAAGCTCTACGATCTGATTTTTCACACGGTGTAGTTAACTGTTCATCTCAACCTCCATTCCAACGTCTCACATTTCCACTAATTCTATTGCTCTTTTCCTCTCTCTCTTTCTCTCTTCCACCTCTCCCCCCCCCCCCCCACTTTCCTAGTCATAGGCCTGGTTCACTAATAAAGCACTCAAATTTTTTTTTACAAATGGGTCAATTATCTTTGGAACAATTATCATCTTTAATTTCATATCACCCAATTTTAATTATCAAATATGTTAAGATTCTGTTATTAGTTACAGAATTTATGTCAAAATTAATAGACAGCCTGCATTTGTTTGAACTAAAAAACAGCTTATTGATAGTCTTCCATGTAGAACATTAATTTTTTACTCAAAAAAAAAAAAATTGTAGTAGATATTAATTGTATGATATAAAATGTGACGGATTGTCTAAAGTGTAAATGTGGGCCATAAAGGAAGGAGGAACTTATCTTCAAGGATAAAGTCACACATGGACTCCAACAAGGATCAATACTGGCTTCAAAAATATTTATAATCGATATAGATTACCTACAAAATGGGTGACTAATTATATGAATATATATAGATTATTAAAAAATAATGCTGAATAGAAACTCAAATTTCATAAAATCTGTCAGTTAGAATTAAGCAAATGGAGCAATTAATGAATGATTGAATTCAATGTAGATAACTGACAAAGTGAAAATAATGAAGAGGGAGAAACTTGACAATAACTTTTAAAAGCATGGATGAATAAGTGATGTAAAAATCATTCATAACTCAAGAGTCAGTTGTGATATGGTGTCCTCATCTTAAGATACATATTGCCCAAATTAATAAAGCCCAAAGATATTCAGAAAAACATATTTCAGAAATATTAAAGTTTCTGGGAGGGCTCCTGTAATTACCTAAGCAATTACACAAGTGTAGTCACAGGATGAGAACTATGCTCGTGGTATCCCGTCTTCCCAGCACTCTTTGTCATATAACGCTTTGAAACTACTGATGATTTTGGCCTCCACCACCTTCTCACTTAAGCGTGTTCCAACCATTTATCACTCTGTTTGCAAAAGAAAACTTTAAAAAAATTTTTTGGCATCTTTGTTATCTTAGCTTGGATTTGTGTCCTCTTGGTCTTGATGTTGCTGGTTTCAGGAATTCCTCCTCATCAATTTGGTCGATTCCTGTTATTATTTTGTAAGTGGTGATCATATCACCTCTTTTTCTTCTATTTTCTAGCTTTGGTATATTTAACACCTCTAGCCTCTCTCATAACTCTTGTTTTCATATTCTCAGAGCCATTTTGTAGCATACCTTTGCACCTTTTCCAGTTTTTTTATGTGCATCTTGAGATATGGGCACCATACAATTCCTGCATATTCCAATTTTGGTCTCACATAAGTCATGAACATTTTCTTTAGTATTTCACCATCCATGTAGTTAAAATGTGATAGCTCCTTAGTGCTTGTTACCTGGCAAACTCCCCCAATTCAATTCATGCCATGCTTTTGTATGACATATAAGCCTACCAGAGGTCAAAACCTGGAGCAGATAATAAATCACCCTAATCAAGAAAAGTTTGCCAGAAAGGTGGGTAAATCAAAAGACAACAGCAAGGTAAACAAACCATCGAAAATTGAAAGCCCTATGATTGATAAGCCACTTGGTGAAGCAACTCTCATGTTAGTTCTATCTGCACAGCACCAGGGGACTGTGCACCTTCCTCCTTGGTCCACCAATCTTACTATATCAGTCATATGCCTGCCACTTACATTAAACACGTTTCTGTTGCACTTCTCTTCCCACCCAATTCCCTTCGGGTTTCTGTTTTCATTCAAGTGTTGGTCACCCTGGATTTTGTTTTGTTCTACCAGGGCCATTTGCTTGTGTATTTGTTTTGTATTTTAGTATTTGCTTCATGTTGAGTATATACATATTGTCACACTTCTCTCATGAACTGTTTGTCCTGAATATGCCTAGCATATACATATGCCTAGTGTATGCATATGCCTAAAGTTATTGTCTCTAGGTGTTCATTAATGTTGTTCTTGCCTGGCCAGAGTTACTTTCTCTAGGGTGAATTAGGGTTTGTCTCTGAAAGGCCGGCTTTCTTTTGGAAGGTGGCTCACCCTTCCAAAGATCTGTTAGAGTTCACAGAGACATTGTATGTGTGTGTAATTACCTAAGTGTAATTACCTAAGTGTAGTTACAGGATGAGAGCTACGCTCGTGGTGTCCCGTCTTCCCAGCACTCTTTGTCATATAACGCTTTGAAAACTACTGACGGTCTTGGCCTCCACCACCTTCTCCCCCAACTTGTTCCAACCGTCTACCACTCTGTTTGCGAAAGTGAATTTTCTTATATTTCTTCGGCATCTGTGTTTAGCCAGTTTATATCTATGACCTCTGTTCTTGAAGTTCCAGGTCTCAGGAAATCTTTCCTGTCGATTTATCAATTCCTGTTACTATTTTGTATGTAGTGATCATATCACCTCTTTTTCTTCTGTCTTCTAGTTTTGGTGGAGATCTCCAGTTACCTTCTTTTGCCCTGGTGGCAAAATTAGTTTTTTCTGTGGGAGCCCCATTGGCTCCCTGATGCTATCTGAACTGATATGTGCTTATTTAGTTTGGGGTCATCAGTCACAGGAG
>WNGS01164858.1:14519989-14551437 GCA_020271785.1 Procambarus virginalis
TCAGCCTAGTATGCAAGGTCTGATATGCCTAATAGGCTAAATTATTTTCTTTATTTTCAACAATTGTGTCCAGTTGGTTTATTTTTTATTATTATTATTATAATACATTATATTACATTTAGAACATTAATTATTAGTTATGTTAGCTTAGGTTCGGTTAAGATAAGTTAGGTTAGGTAGGGTTGGTTAGGTTCATTCATATATCTACGTTATTTTTAACTCAAATTTAAGAAAATACTGTAAACTCATACATAATGAAATGGATAGCTTTATCATTTAACAAGAAAAAATTAGAAAAATGTATATAATCAGGAAAACTTGGCTTATTAGGAAGATCAGGCCTTGCATAGTAGGCCGAGTGCTTCGTTCTGGCTACTAGGTACAACATATATATATATATATATATATATGTCGTACCTAGTAGCCAGAACTCACTTCTCAGCCTACTATGCAAGGCCCGATTTGCCTAATAAGCCAAGTTTTCATGAATTAATTGTTTTTCGACTACCTAACCTACCTAACCAAACCTAACCTAACTTTTTCGGATACCTAATCTAACATAACCTATAAAGATAGGTTAGGTTAGGTTAGGTAGGGTTGGTTAGGTTCAGTCATATAAATACGTTAATTTTAACTCCAATAAATAAAAATTTACCTCATACATAATGAAATGAGTAGCTTTATTATTTCATAAGAAAAAATTAGAGAAAATATATTAATTCATGAAAACTTGGCTTATTAGGCAAATCGGGCCTTGCATAGTAGGCTGAGAAGTGCGTTCTGGCTACTAGGTACGACATATATATATATATATATATGTCGTACCTAGTAGTCAGAATGCACTTCTCAGCCTACTATGCAAGGCCCAATTTGCCTAATAGGCCGAGTGGTTTTCATATTTTTCAATAAATTGTTTCCAATTAGTTTATTTGAAGAATTATTATTATTATATTATATTAGGAACATAAATTATTGACTTAGTTGTGTTAGTTTAGGTTAGGTTTAGATAGGTTAGGTTAGGTAGGGTTAGTTAGGTTCGGTCATATATCTACGTTAGTTTTAACTAAAATTTCAAGAAATTAACTTATAAATAATGAAATGGACAGATTTATCATTTCGTAAGAAAAATATGAGAAAAATATATAAATTCATGAAAACTTGGCTTATTAGGCAAATCGGGCCTTGCATGGTAGGCTGAGTACGACGTTCTGGCTACTAGGTACAACATATATATATATTTATTGGTATAATATATATATATATATATATATATATATATATATATATATATATATATATATATATATATATATATATATATATATATATATATATATATATATAGACCCACATCCTCGAAGAAGAAAACAAAGAGCATTCAGAGAAGATCTTGTGGATTCTCACTGAATACTTAATTCTTTTCTTCTCCTACCACCCCTATTATTTTTTTGTATGTTTTGTTTTATTTTATTGATATAAATAATAATATGATATAAATAGATATTGATATATTCCAGCTTGTTTTTATATATATATATATATATATATATATATATATATATATATATATATATATATATATATATATATATATATATATATATATATATATTACACACACACCCGCCCACCCCATATTTGCCAGCGTAAAAGATGCACTCTCGCATAAGACGCACCCCTATTTTATAAGGATATTTTGTGGAAAAAATATTTTAGCATGTTTCATCATACATTTTTTGAAAGATATTTTCAAGTGGATTTTGTACCCCAACTCTTACCTCCTCTAAGATCAGCTGTATAGTTAATTATATTTTGGACAAGAGAATTGCTGTACAGGATGTGAAATTTGTATTCCTGGCTGTGAAGTTTTCTGTTGCGGCATCAGTCCACCAGGGCAGCGCTCCCGGGTGGTGCACCTTCGCGGCACTGGTTTTGTTGTCATTCATTCATTGCAAATGGCTGACAGGAGGATGATAGTTTAACATTCCTTTCAAATTTATTTTAGCATTTTTCATTTAGATAATGAATAAATGTATCTTAAAGGTAACACTGCTGATAAATAATGTATGACATATCAGGTGGGGGTTAGGTATGCTGGGTAAGGTGGTGAGATGATTTGAGCTTCCTTCATAACTACCGACGTATTGTAAGCAATTTTTCATAAATTTGTGATAAGAGACTGTGATAACTCTGCTCATTTTCAATATTTTATTAGTAACACAATTTACCGTAATAATTTGTCTTGTTTTCAATATCATATTACAGGTATATCTGTAATATGGCTGCATTAGATGTAGGGCAATTTTTTTATACATTTAAAAATAAAAAAAGTTCATCTTATACGCCGGCAAATACAGTATGTGTGTGTAATTATCTAAGTGTAGTTACAGGATGAGAGCTACGCTTGTGATGTTCAATGTCCTCAGCACTCTTTGTCATATAACACTTTGAAAGTACTGATGGTTTTGGTCTCCACCACCTTCTCCCTAACTTGTTCCAACCGTCTACCACTCTGTTTACAAAAGTGAATTTTCTTATATTTCTAAGGCAGCTTTGTTTCGTTAGTTTAAATCTATGACCTTTTGTCCTTGAAGTTCCGGGTCTCAGGAATTCTTCCCTATCAATTTTATCGATTCCTGTTACTATGTTGTAAGTAGTGATCTTATCACCTCTTATCCTTCTGTCTTCTAGTTTTTGCATATTTAATGCCTGTAACCTCTCCTCGTATCTCTTGTCCTTCAATTCTGGGAGCCACTTAGTGGCATGTCTTTTCCAGTCTAGTGGCACCTTTTCCAGTTGATATGCTTCTTAAGATATGGGCACCATACAACCGCTGCATATTCCAGCTTTGGTCTAACAAGTCGTGAACAGTTTTTTTAGTATTTCTCCATCCATGTATTAAAAAGCAATTCTGAAGTTAGAAAGTGTAGCGTAGGCTCCTCGCACAATGTTCTTATTATGGTCCTCAGGTGATAGTTTTCTGTCTAGAACCACCCCTAGATCTCTTTCTTTACTTGAATTCTTTAAAGATTTCTCACACAATTTATAGGTTGTGTGGGGTCTATGTTCTTCTATTCCACATTCTATAACATGGCATTTATTCACATTAAATTCCATTTGCCAAGTGGTGCTCCATATACTTATTTCAGGTCTTCTTGAAGGGCATGGCAATCATCTAAGTTTCTTATCTTCCCTATTATCTTAGTATCATCAGCAAACATGTTCATATAATTCTGTATTCCATCTGGTAGATTGTTTATGTACACAATGAACATTACTGGTGCAAGAACTGAACCCTGTGGTACTCCACTTGTGACATTCCTCCAATCCGATTCAGCGTCTCTGATTACGGCCCTCATTTTTCTATTAGGAAATTTTTCATCTATGTTAGAAACTTATCTTTGGTGCGTTGGTCACGGTACTGTGTACGTTTTGGGGTGATCCTGGACGGCTTGGATTTGAATCCTGGTGGGTCAATTAGAGTTCTTAGTGATCTATGGCTTGTGCATTCATGCAGCTTTCTCACTTATATACAGAATATATAATATGCAATGCTCCCTCAATTCAACAAACTATTTGGGATCAACCCCAATTCATTGTAGCGAGGGATTCGTTCCGACCGGAGATTTCCAGGAGGCCCATATTTGTGAACGAAAACTGGGAAATCTCAAAATGAAAACGAACCATAGAATTTGGCTTTAAATGTGCTCAATGACTTTTGCAAGGCCCCAACTCTTTCTTCTAATGTTGTGCCCATCTACAAAAATCATTAAAAACATGATTGGAGCCATATTAACAGTTACCATTCATACACTAATGTTTCCCATGCTCTATGAGCAAAATTTTACTTTCAACCTGCCATATGAAGGGCAACTACCAAGAGGACCTATCTGTAAAGAGATTTTAACCACATCTAGCATATTTCCCATGCCTTTACTTCAAAACCTCATTTTCAGAGAGAAGCGAGCCCATATTTTTTAACGAAAACCTGGAAATGTCAAAATGAAAACCAAGCATAGAGTTTAGTTTTAAATGTGCTAAATGGCTTTCCCAAGGCCCATACTATTTCTTCTAATGATGTGTCTATGAAAATCATTAAAAACATGATTGAAGCCATATTAACAGTTACCATTTATAATCAAAATGGTATAACAATTACCATTTATAATATTATATTATATATATACTGTATATATATATATATATATATATATATATATATATATATATATATATATATATATATATATATATATATATATATACATACATACATACATACATACATACATACATACATACATACATACATACACATACACACCTCGGTTTAAGAGTTTAATCCGTTCCTGGAGACAGCTCGTATTCCGAAAACACGTAATCGGAAGCTTATTTCCCCATAAGACATAATGGGAAATGAATTAATCCATTCCTTACTACCAAAAAACCTCACTTCAAACTAAATTTTATTCCTAATTCATCTAAATAAACCTACAAAACTATGTTCAAGTTATTACTTACCCTTGCTGATGAATGCTGTAGGCGTATGGATGATGGTGAGAGGGGGGAGGAGGAGAGGTGTTACTGTTTGGAAGGGGAGTCCCCTTCCATTATAACAGGCAGTGAAGACCTTTCTGGTGTGCACTCCCTGGCACGTTTTGCCTGCATACCACTAGGTCCTGGTTGTGGCTCACTGCTTGATTTTCTCACAACAAATCTGTCCATGGAAGTTTGTTTTTCCCTTCTTCGCAAGCTGTCCCTGTAGTAAGGCATCGCATTGTCATTGAAAAGTTTAAGGCAACGGCCTACTACAGCTTTCTCTGGGCGAGTCATTTCAATAAAAGATTGCATCTCTTCTCACATCTGACACCACTTCTTAATTTCTGCAGAAGGGACATTCGCTACTGCCTCATCCTCCTACACTGGAGAATCATCTGCTGCGTTGTCTTGCTGTTCCTGTTGAAGGGCTTGGAGTTCTTCGGTGGTCAGTTCTTTGTTGTGTTCTTCCACCAACTCCACATCATCACCATCCAATTCCAAGCCCATTTGCCAGCCCAGAGTAACAATTTCCTCAACAATAGGCGCATCATTTACAGGCTCAAACCCCTCAAAGTCTAGTTCTGTCACACATTCAGGCCACAATTTTCTCCAGCCAGAGATCAGGGTTCTTTGAGTCACTTCTTGCCAGGCTTTGTCAACGAGTTTTAAAGAACTACAAATGTTAAAATGGTCTTTCCAGAACTCTTTGAGAGTTAGGTTTGTGGCTTCAGTCACTTCAAAACATTTCCGGAAAAGTGCCCTTTCATACAGTTTCTTAAAATTCGCTATGATTTTCTGGTCCATAGGCTGAATTAAAGGAGTGGTGTTAGGAGGAAGGAACTTTATTGTGAGAATTTACTGTATCTGTGCATCAGTTCATCTTCCAAGCCTGGAGGATGAGCAGGAGCATTGTCGAGGAGAAGCAGGCCTTGAGTGGCAAATGTTTCTCCTGCAGATATTTTTTCTATGGCAGGCACACCACATCATTCACCCACTCCGAAAAAAAATCCTAGTCACGCATGCCCTTTTATTAGCCTTCCACATCACACACATTTGGTTTTTCTGCACTTTATACTGTTTGAAAACCCTTGGATTTTCAGAATAATACACTAGCAATGGGTTTAATTTTCAAATCGCCACTCGAATTTGGACACAGCACAAGCGTAAACCTATCTTTCATAGGCTTGTGCCCGGGCAAGGATTTTTCCTCCTTGGTAATGTATGTCCTCTTAGGCAATCTTTTCCAGAACAGTCCTGTTTCATCACAATTAAAAACTTGTTGCAGTAGGTATCCCTCAGCCTCTGCAAACTCTTAAATTCTTCAATAATATTGTTCAGCTGCCGGTTTGTCTGAGCTGGCTGCCTCCCCTGCCTCGGAACACTATGATACCACTTCTTTTTCTAAATTTTTCAACCATCCCCTGCTTGCCTTAAAGTCTATCGTATCTGCACTCGTTCCAGGTTTTTCTTGCAAGGTCTTCGTGCAATACCCTGGCTTTCTCACAAATGATGGCCTCCGAAACACTATCGCCCACTAACTCCTTATTGTGTATCCAAATTAATACAGTAACGACTTTTCCACCTCTTCAAGTATTTGTGTCTTTGTTTCGTGATTGTTCTTACTCCCTTTTGCCTCTTTAGCACTCATAATGTCCTTTTTCTTGCTAAGTATAGTGCATATCATTGACGTGGCTTTGTTGTACTGCCTACAAAGTTCAACAACGCGTGTACCATTTTCAAGCTTCTGAATGATCTCTTATTTTTCCTCTATTGTCATCCTCACATGCTTTCTTGCCTTGATCCTTACCACTGGCTTTCTTGGGACCCATGGTGAGATATATAATACAACTTTATGGTCAAATGACCAAAAATCCAACAAAACACTGAAATTCCTGGTGAAGAATTGACGCGGGATAATCATTGGGCATGAGGCACTGGTAAACTGAGGGGCGAGGGGCGACGATCACCGTACCACCACGCGCTAGGGTCGGCCTGTACGCGTATCAACACACTCGCCTTCTCGAGTTAACCCTGGCCTTCCAAGGCACATTTTTCGAGCAAATCCTGCTTGTATTCCGAAAAACTCATATACAGGACACTCGTGTTCCGATGTACCACTGTACAGTATGTTATATTATATTATATTATATATATAGTTCAACATATATAATTATATTTATATTATATTATATATATATAATATTATACACAGTGACAGTTTCAGACCACGAAGGAGGAATTGAAACAGGAATTTCCTTAAGTAAATTCGCATTTAATAATTCCTCTTCAGAAGGGTGAAGAAGACCCTTCTGAAGATGTATTATTAAAATATGAAAGTCCTTATGGAAATTCCTGTTTCAATTCTTCCTTCGTTGTCTGACACTGTCATATTTTTCATCACGTGTTAATTTTCGTGATTTACACACACACACACACACACACACACACACATTTATATTATATATATATATATATATATATATATATATATATATATATATATATATATATATATATATATATACTATATATATATATACTGTATATATATTTTATTAGCTTATTCTTATGTTTGTGATATGCATTGATACATTTTGATGATGGCTACTGAATAATTTTGAACATGCTGTACAGAGTTTAACAGGGGAATTAGGCTAGTTTACCTTCATCGAAAAAGAAAAAGGGAAGTTTCCCTTTCTCTGGGAAATTGTTTCTTTCTCTGCAGCACCCTCTTACCAGCTTGCAGCATTCTCTTGCTCTCCACATTGTTGTTTCATTGAATGCAGTTTTCTATTTTTTTCATTTACCATCTTACTTGTGCCTTTCTCTTTTATCTTTCATATGCTCAAGTATGCTCTTTCTCTTTTATATTTCTATTTTCATGCTTGTATGTGCTGTTGAGGAACCATCATCCTTTGGGTCTGTTCTTGTGTTTTAGAGGAAGCAAGCAATGACTGCTTCATTTAGTCAAACAAAGTGAATGTATAGGATTGAACTGGCAATATTTGAAGCATTACTGCATAGTGTATAATACAGGAATACGCGGAGATATTCAGTGTCTTAAATTCTTGTTTACAATTCTAATTTGAGCCACCTAGTGAAGGGCAGATGTTAAAGGGAGGCACGATTTCATGATTAGGATAGTTAGAAAACATATTTAAACTGGAAGAATAAACCTTCATTATTACCACACAAGTATCAGTACATAGTGTTGTAATGAATGGGTGTTGTGTTGGTCACTGTTAGCTATTGCAAGAAGTAATACTTGTTTTGTTATATAAATCGTTGTTAATACTCAGCCTTTTGTATTATAGACGTAACTGGATGTGTTAGTTTAGTCATACAAGAGTATTGCAGTGTTTCCAAAATTATGATATGAGTTGGTTGTTTCTCTGCTAATTGTCATACTCGTGCTTTTGTGCCTGATAATGATCTTGTATGGATTGTAATTGCATATTTCATTAATTTTATTTAATTTCTTTTAATCAAGAGTTAGTTAAATTATCACATTTCGTGTTACGTACCTTGCCAACATTTTATACATATTCAAGATAAACTTCTTTTTTTTATTAAGTCAATTTGTTTTCAAATTGGATAGTTTCTTTTCAATATATTACAATAACAAATTTAGTAATATTATATTCACATGAATAGTAGATTGCCTTTATTGTGTTTTCTATTTCATTTTAATGATATAAACTAAAATGGGGATAAACACTGGGGCTATTATCAGAGTAGAAAAGATCCTTGAGCATAGACAATACTGATGGTGCTTGAGCAACAGCCGCATGCATAAACTTAATTTATAGGCTCTTCCATTTAGTGCTGTATATTGACCCCTTGTCTAGTTCATTACAGTACATTGGCCACATTATAAAGAAAGCATATATTTCCTATTAATACTGAATAATACAGTAATATAGTGTATCATATGAACTTGTTAAAATATGTAATATCACAACTTTTTAATAAGCTTTGTATTTAAATCAGTATAATATATGGGCGTTAGGGTTCCCAGTCACTGATATTAAAGAATCTTGATAATTATAGACTGAGATAGTGGGCATTTTCTTCCCATTGTAAAGAATTACTCCTGTTTGATCTGTGATGTGTAGTCTTGGATGCAGTTGTAAATATTATTTATCCTGAATTTAGAAAGCAAAAAAAGTTTGAATAATTCTTATTATGGGTACCACACTGGAGCCATGATGTGCCAAATTACTCTTAAAGGACTAATAAACAGCAGGATAATGAATGTACTGTATATGATTCTATACTGTACTGTTCAAGCATAAGTTTTCCTAATGGTTTGTATGGTCTTGAAATCTAAAATCAATTTTACAAGGATTATTAACTTTCTTTTAACCGAGGAATTTTCTTTACATAATTTAGTACATAAGATACTATAATATTTCAAAGTTACTTACCCTCCTCTATCTAGTTGTCAATGAAGGCTTGAAATTTAAATTACAGTATCATCATATTGGATTATTATAAACTTTTTTAATCAAGATGCATTCTCAAGTGTCAGGTTTTCTTTTTAAGGAAAACAACATTGATTACTCTTGTAAATAATGAATCCTTCTACAAATCTTGTCACACAGTGTTTGCCTCATAATTTCATAACCTTATTCATTTACATACTGTTCAGCCATTTTTATTTTGTGCTGTACATGAATGATTTTCTAAAATAAAATTGGCTGATGCTAATAGTGGATTCGTCAGTGATAGTAACCCATTTTCTTATTCACANCCTGGTGGCTTGCTCAAGTTATATATTGCTGAGATAGCTTCCCATTACTCAGACTCTTAATTCATAGGGTGCCTATTGGCCTGCTGGGACCAGAACAGAACTTGGCCACCTCTCGGAGGCACAGGGAGCAGGAGGGTGTTATGACCGCCCCTCACCGGAAAGTAACCAGAAATTGAACAAGACAAAACAGACAAACTGTATGGTTCATGAAAAATAAGCACTGAAACAAGCAACAGACACAGAAAAAGAATCACTTGAAATGAAACGGTTAAATTTTAACTGGTATAAAACACCCCCTATTGTGCATACACAGAGCTGGCAGTTGGTAGTGTCCTGGTCACAAGCCAATGTCTGCTGAGTCAAGAGTTGATGGACCACAAACTGATATACTGTACCTGGTGGAGAGAGAGTCAGCCAGCCATTAGGGCTCACCCAGAAAGGGACTTTTCATTATGTTCAATGGTGGTTTTCTGGTGGATCACCTTGAAGCTAACAACAGAGAAGACAGAAAACATGAGACCTACCAGGAAAGAGTAGAGGTGGCAGCTACAAAGTCTCAAATGAGATGCAAGACCAGGAAACCCAACCTAGGTTAACACCAGCCCGTTTGGGACCAGGAATATTGACCTGATACCATGTTGCTAAAATCCTGTTAAATCTCCAAAACTCCCAGATTCTGAATATCAACGCATGACATAATGGCGAAAATTGCAGCCAAAGTGCAGAACTTTCGAACAACATGTGCCTGAGGGTAGACTTTTATTCTTGCCTTTCATTTTATTCTTGCCTACATCTGTCTTATATTTATCTCACCTTTCATCTCACTCTCTTATCTTATATTGTTTATCTCTTCCACTCTTCTATGAATTACAAGACTTGATAATGGTCCAGGACAGATGGAGACATCTGCAATTCTTCATTTTCAGATGTGTGTTGGGTATCAACTTTTCAGTTACTATATTGTAACTCATCTGATGCAAATGACACTGCAGATGACCTGGGTCAAACATGCCATGGAATGAGAGATGAAGGAATTTGATCAACAAACAGTCCAGCCATTAAAACAGATTGGGTTGCTCCACTGATAGCAACAAATAGCAACAAGCTGCCACAACCTGACACACCAAAAAATACACCATAGCCAGATAATACAAGCCTCAGGCACCAAGGAATCCCTTTGGTCTTTTTGTTGTTTGGAAACCAACTGTCTCCATCTTTGCGTGAAAAGAAAGAGAAGGCTGTAGGTGAAGAACTGCCCAAGAAGGTTAAAAGAACAGAGCTCACATCCCCAGAAGAGAGTACAAAGTTCTCCAACCTGACAACTGGAAGCAAATGCCAACAAAAACAGTGCCTTAAAAAAATATCCAGGACTGACAGGCAACTGAAAAATGAAGGGAAGAAACACCATCACTTGACTGGAAGACCAAGATGGCTCAGGAGAAACATGAATCGGCTGGAGGAGGAACATTTCTGGTAACTCAGGACAACTTGCAATATAGCATGCAAGAAGTATTAATGCTGAATGCTGATAAGAGAGAGAGAAAGCCAAAAGGAGTGCCTGTACAGTTCATACTGTTGCTGTGAGAAAGATACAGGTGTGCCACCAGTCCATGTACCTGGAGGGGGTTCTGAGAGTTTTTCTACACACCAAGCTCAGCCTGGGACTTGTCTTGATTTGTGAGAGCTCGGTACAACAGACTGTTGCTTGGAGCGGCCCAGAGGCCCAGATATCAACTACAACTAAGTTGGTCTGGCACTTTTTGCAGGACACTAAAATTTTTTTTTTTTTTACCATACCCACCACAACTACGTATGGTTCCTTATGGTTTATAAAAATAGATAGATATATGTGATGTGTGTAATAGCAAACAAAAACTGTATGTTTTATTGTTCAAAGAATACACTATGGTGTGCTTATTAGTGACACAAATAAATGTGTGTGTACTTACAATCTACATTCTGTGATACAAATAACATTATTGGCAGCCCAATGTATCATTGCACTTGAAAAGCAAGGTAATATCAATGAAAATGTGAATAAAACAAAATAGGTTTGTTGTGTGTACCTCTAACTTTGTGCAAGATGTGTGCGGAGCTAGGCTGACTTGTCCCATCTGAATCCCTGGATTCCTTGCCCCTCCTTCCAGACAACCACTCTGTCTCAGGTTCGGCTTGGTTTGGAGCCGGGTGCTTGGATGGTGTCTCTGGGCGTATTGGCATGTTCCCTTTTATCAGGGGTTCAGGGACTGACTAGGTTTCGTGGTGAGGCGGCAGGCTTACAGCTTTCGTTAACTTCCTTTTGGCTTTAATATGGCACCTCACCTATTCATGCATCTTACCCGGGTTGTGGTGACCCGTCTGCATCTGCTAGGGGTTCGGGTTCTGACCTACCTTGATGACAACCCCGTCAGGCTTACAGCACATTGCAAAAGTTCGAGGGGGTTTGGCTGTCGCTTCAGAGAATTTGGGTCGCTCAGGGCTCCACGATCTGGCGCCATTCGGACTGCTCTCCAATGGTTCATTGCCTGAACCATGGGGGTTCTCTTCAGTCCTTGGCTCTTTGGGGCTGGTTGCTTCAAGTGGCTTATCTGCTGGTTTCTTGGTGTTTGGTTCTCCATGCAGTTTATATCCGGGAAGTGTCCAACGTCCTGGCGGATGGCCTGTCCTGGTTCATTCCCCTGTCCACAGAATGGATGGTTGCCGCTGACTTCCTTAGTTGGCTTTGCCGGACGTACAGTTTCCCAGAGGTGGACCTCTTCGGTCGGCATGGTCAAGGCATCTCCCGATATAGAGGGCACCCTTCCCCGACTGCGGAGCTTTCACAGTGGATGCCTTTCAGCAGGACTGGTCAAGGTGGGGTTACCTGTACTTCTTTTCCCTGGTCCAGCTGTTGCTTTGGGTTCTAGCTTGTTTGGAGTTTTACCGTGGGTGAGTCGTACTAGTGGCTTCTTGGTGGCTGGCCCAGCCATGGTTTCAGACGCTGCTTGCTCGCTGTCCGTACCAGGGTGTTTTCTGTGGCTCCTCCTCTTTCAGCAGATCGAACCGATCTGATACATGGCTGGTTCGATCTACTCCTCCGCTCTTCACTTCTGGTCATTTTACGCAGGTTTATCACGTATGGTAGGGCACCTAACAGCTGGGTGGACAGCACTTCCGATTCGTAGTCCTGAGGTCCGGGTTCAATCCCCGGTGGAGGTGGAGACAAATGGGCAAAATGTTTCTTTCGCCTTGATGCCCCTGTTACCTAGCAGTAAATAGGTACCTCGGAGTTTGACAGCTGCTACGGGCTGCTTCCTGAGGGTTGTGTAACAAAAGGAGGCCTGGTCGAGGACCGGCCGTAGGGACGCTAAGCCCCGAAATTATCTCAAGAAGAAGGTAGTGATCAAGTGGCTTCGTTGCTGGTGATACACCTCTGAGCTTTGTCTCGGTATCAGTATGAAGTTTCCTGGTGTTCTTTTCACAATTTTCTGTCTCTTCATAGGTGTCTACTATTTCTGATCAGGTTGTCTTGTTCTTTCTTTCTTGGCTTTTTCAGGACCGTCATTTGATGCCTAATACTGTCGCCTCGTATGGTGTGGCGCTAATTGAGCCGCTCCAGCAGGGTGGATGTCACTTCCGCGTTGCAGGCGATGAGTCACAATAACGTGGCTAAAGTATGTTGACCAGACCACACACTAGAAGGTGAAGGGACGACGACGTTTCAGTCCGTCCTGGACCATTCTCAAGTCGATGAGAATGGTCCAGGACGGACCGAAATGTCGTCGTCCCTTCACCTTCTAGTGTGTGGTCTGGTCAACACTTCCGCGTTGTTCCGTAAACACTCGTGCTTGTTTCACCTCCAGCCAGCTCATGCACTGCCCAAGCCATCCTGGTCATTGGACCGGATGCTGTCTTTTTCTCTCTTCTCTTTGATTTGTGGTCGCCCCTTCCATTCAAAATTGTTTTTCCATGGCTCTGTTTCTGTTGGCATTGGCTTCTGGGGGTTGGATTGGGGAGCTTTGTGCCCCCTTTCTGGCGCAGCAGTTTCTGCTCTTTCAGTCCTGGCGATCTTTTTTTTTGGTTGCAGCCGTTTCCTTTTTTTGAGAAGAACGAGACGGCGGCTTTCCGGAGGGGCCCTTGGGTCATTGGTGCTTGGTTGATCAGGCTGGGGGTGCATCATGTGTTATGTCCCGTTGTGCGGCTCTTTGCCGTTATCTGCACTCCTCATCCTCTGTGGCCAGGGATGCCTTTTGGGTTGATTCGGTTTTCCTCATAAACTGTTCCAGGGCTCAGGTCTCCCAGGTTGTCCACAGGGTTATTAAGTCTAGCCAGCACACGGTCTATCGTCGTGCCCATGATGTTCGTGAGTTTGCTGCTTTGGTTTTGGTCGGTAACATGTTTTGGGCTGACATTCGGGCGCGGGGATTTTGGAGGTCGAACAGGGTGCTGGCCGCTCGCTATTTGGTACACATTCCTGGTTCTGGCTGCTCGTTATTTGGTAAACATGCCTGGTCCTGGGCGTTTGTGTGTTGCTTTGAATCGCAGGTTGCAGCCAGTTATCTCGACTTCGAGTTAAGGAGCGCGTGGCGGCTGCCTTCCGGGTAAGTCCCTCTTTTACTTATCATGGGTTATGTAGCTCCAGTGAGTCGAAGGTGCTCCCCACAGAAAACCACCGTTGAATGTAACGAAATGCCATTTTCAGGGTGAGCCCTTGAGCCTCCCTGGCACCTTCCCTCTCTCTGGTAGGTGGTTTCATTTTATTTTTTATGTTTAGCCTCAGGGGCTCTTCCCCCCCACCCCATGGGGAAGGGAGGGCTGCGCGGACAAGCGGCGCGGCAGCGGTGGTGTGACGTTTGCTTGTTTCCTTGTTTACTTAAGAGTTGGGGGAGTTCTGCCTCCCTGTTTGGTTTTTGGTTGCAATTTTCAGTGAACCGAAGATGCTCCCCACAGAAAACGACTGTTGAATGTAACAAAACGCCATTTTCTGGGTAAGCCCTTGAGGCTCCCTGGCACCTTCCCTCCCTTCGGTAGGTGGTTTCGTTTTGTTTTTGATGTTGAGCCTTAGGGGCTCTTTCCCCCCCACCCCTTGGGGAAGGGAAGGCTGCGCGGACAATTGGCGCGGCAGCGGTGGTGTGACGTTTGCTTGTTTTCTTGAGAGTTGGGGGAGTTCTGCCTCCCTAGTTGGTTTTCGGTTGCAATTTTCTTAACAAGTGGGGTTTGTTCTTGTTATGTCTACCTTTCTAGGGGCCTAACCCCAGTCGATGGCAGGAAAGGAATACCCCCAACCACAGGGGGGGGGAGGTTTCCAGAGGCTATTACTCTCTTGCTACTCTGAGGGGGGCCAGGTTCTGGCTTGTGGTCCCCAGTACGCTGAACTCCATTAAATAATGCCCTAGATTAATATATCGCATATTAGCCCGATAACTCCAAGGAGCCTCCAGCACTCACCCAGAAAATGGTGTTTCATTACATTAAATGCTGGATTTTTTAGCATAGTGATGATCCACACATTTAATTATAAATGTCTTCATGGCATATAATGCCACGAAGACATTTTAAAATACTGTAATTAATGTACTTCAATGTCTGTGAAGGTTTTTTTATCTATTTTTTTGCAGTAATATTATTCAATACTGCTTAATTCAAATTACGCAGTATTGAATAATATTACCGCAAAAAACCAGCGTTGAATGTAATGAAACGCCATTTTCTGGGTGAGTCCCGGAGGCTCCCCGGAGCTATCCATGGCTGATATGGATACCCTAACTATTTTGCATCAGTCGATGTGGGTGGAGTTCTAGGCCTACCGGGGACCACAAGCCAGAACCTGGCCCCCTCAGAGAGGCACGGGGAGCAATGGCCCATAGAAATGCACATGTGATTTGGAGCATTCTATATCTGCCATCGACCGGGACAGGCACCCAGAAAGGTAAGCGCCACAAAACAAACCCCTATTCTGGTTAACCACAAAAATTGACAAACGAGTGGACAGAACTCCCCCAGGAAAACGAACTAACAAGCATGACGTCACACGAGCCGCGCCGCATGTCTGCGCAGCTCCCCCCTCCCCGGGAGGGGGAAGGGGGAGCCCCAGACCCCCGCGCCGGCTATCCACACCCCAGTTCCGAGGCTGGATATCAAAACCACGAAAAACCGCCGACCGGAGGGCGGGAGGGATGCCGGGGAGCCTCCGGGACTCACCCAGAAAATGGCGTTTCATTACATTCAACGCTGGTTTTCTGGGGGGAGCCCCTACGGCTCCCCGGAGCTACCTCACCAAAGACTACCTAAGAAAACAAGGGGACATACCCGGGAGGCGGTCGGGGAACCACTCCTCAACACGAAGTCGAGACAACAACCAAAAGGACCCCTCCGGAAAGCAGCAGGCACTACATTCGCCAGAAAAAGGGAGAACGGCCACAGACGAAGAAAACTATGACCAAGATCATAGGAGCCAAGAAACCACTGCGCCTGAGAAGAGCATGAAGCACTGCCACACGACCCCCAGAGGCCAATGCCAAAAGATAGCCGAGGCAAAGCAAACCTGGCCCCAAGGAGCCACAACCACCAAGGAGAAGAAAAACAGGAGAGCACCCTGTCCAAAGACCTGGACGGCACAGGCAGTGCAGAAACAGGCCGGAGGTGAAACAATGCACGATACAGCCTGCGAAACGGCACAGAAGGAACATCGATACCGAAAGCTAGCAGCAGAAACCAAGGTGCAAGACCCAGGAACAGTCCCAAGCGCCTCTACACCTTCTGCAAGCCAATCCTATGACAGCCCCAGGAGGGAAAAGAAAACGCAGGACCAAAACCAAAATGCCACAAGCGTGCAAGGCCACCACCACAAGTGCAGCCGACAGGGAAGGAACCTGCATAAGGAGCCGCCCCGCACCAACACCCGGCAGAAGGGCAGGAGCGAAGACTCATTAAAAGGAGCAAAAACGCCCACAGGAAAACGAGGAGCGCCGAGACAGCGCGAAGAGGAGATATATGCACAAAAGAACCAGAAGGCCAAACATCCAGAAACTGCCGGGAAGAGGACCCACAAGCCCTAGAAAGGACCGGAGGGAAGCTCAACCGAATGACGACAGACGTACCAGAAAATGGGAAAGAGCTGACTGGGGTTAGAAGACACAGAATTGCTTTTTCCCACTCTCTCATTATTCCTGCCCTTTCATTCTCCGCCGCACACGTACATGTACGTTTACAGGAGAGTGAAGGAGGAGGGGCCCACTGGGAAGTGTGTCAAGGAAAACCCAGCACAAGACGCCGCCAGAGTAGCAGGCGCCGGCCCCGTCAACGAGAGGAGCAGCAGTGTCATCGCCGGCTGCATTCTCTCTATGGTGTGGGTGCCGGAAGCCACGGAGCGACCGGGGACAAGGAAGAAAGATGTCGGTGACGGGTGTCACGAGCCCCAACAGATGACCAATGCAGTATACGGCGCTAGGACTGACCTGCGCCGGTCGGACTGACTGACATGTCAACGTCACACAGTGGGTGTTGAACTCCCCTCTGTTTATCCGCTTTCTCCTTTCCCACGGCAATTGGGTGCAGCTACCAAGGCTACCCCAAAACAGTCCCAAACCTTCGAAAACAAAAGCAAACAAAGAACGAAGGCACAAAAACTCCGTCGCACCCGAGACCAAAAGTCATGCAGAACCCCAAGAAGAGGGGGACATGACTGAGAAGGCCCGTCCTGGAAAAAGGTGCGAAGACTGTAGAAAAACACCCACCGACAGGACGGAAACAACGGGCACGCTGGACAAGGAAAACCGAGCCCAGGGAGGGACCGATGCCCACAAAGCACGTGCGGAGCGGGGGGACGGAAAAACCCCACACCACAAAACCGCAAGCCTGGCCCAGAGGGGTAGAAAGACCCCGGCGGGGACCAACGGGGCCGAAGGCCCCTTACGTTAGCACCACCCCAGCCCCGGGAACCCACCCTGCAGGCCCCGGGGCCGAGCTGTCCCCTCAAAGCCCCAGCGTCAAGAAAACCCCGGGGCAGCCGTGAAAAACACCAAGGAAGGGAGCCCACTAGGCTCCGGAACTTGAACGGAAACCGGAGGAAAAAGCGAGGGGCGAGACGAAGACCCCAAGCTCATCCCCAACCAGCACAATGAGGCAAGGACAAGACAGAATCCAAGGAACCTGGAAAACCAGGCCCAGCACAGCAAGACCGACAAGGAAGGAGGGCCCCAAAAGGAGCACGGAAGGGCCGAACATAATGCCACAACCAACCCCGACACACAGCTGCAGTACCAAAACCGCAGCAAAACTTCCCCACACTCCCCGAGGGAGCGACAGAGAAGATAGATAAATCGTACACGAGCGGCACACAAGGGGACACAGGCGGAAACCGAGCACCCAACCGAGCCACAGGGACGGTAGGAGAAACGTGTGCAGTGTAACAGGCAACCGAAGGAACACATTGGGCAGCCCAACATGGGCTGATCCCATACACAGCCCCAAGAGCAGAGACGAGAGCGCCCATGAAGCACAGAAACCGCTCAACAGGCAAACGACAGGGGAGAGGCGGAACTAAAGAGCCAGAACCCAACCCCGCAAGCACACAACACCCTCGACACAGGAAACGTACCACCAAACAGGCACCCCCACCGTTGCACCGTGGAACAAGGTGGAGGCGGGGCCCCGAACTCAAGCCAGGTGAGACAAGCATAGGAGAGGGGCAGGAGTACAGGCAGGGGTCGCCTCGAAAGGGCCAAGAGGCCACCCGCAGACACCCGTGAACCGAGGAAGGAATCAGGTGGAGAGAACAAGAGCAGCCCAATATGGGCTAATAGCCCAGCAGCAGGCACCTCGGGCGATACGGACCACTGTCACAAGTACGTACGTACACCCATGCCTACGCCCAAAAACAGCGTCAGGACGAAGGAAACGCCAAACCGCACCAACTCACCTGCAGAACTGTTTTAGTGTCAGAGTGGTTGACAAACGGAATGCATGAGGAAGGGATGAGGTGGAGGCTGACTCCATACACAGAGTCAAGTGTAGAGATGATAGAGCCCAATAGGCTCAGGAATCGGTACACCTGTTGATTGACTGTTGAGAGGCAGGACCAGAGAGCCAGAGCTCAACCCCCGCAAACACAACTAGGAGAGTACAGCAGCACCCCAGACAACCCCCAAGCAACGGGGCACGGATGGGATGAAGAGCGAGAGGCGAAGCCCCCCGAGAAAATGGAAGCACAACACATGTGCACACCGCCCGGAACCAAAACAAACTCACGGCGCATGCGCAGGACGCGAAAGAAAAGTAGCCCAACAGGGCGAGAAGTAGCCCAATATACAAGTAGCAATACTGCTACAAGTAGCCCAATACTGCTACAAGTAGCCCAATACTGCTACAAGTAGCCCAATACTGCTACAAGTAGCCCAATACTGCTACAAGTAGCCCAATACTGCTACAAGTAGCCCAATACTGCTACAAGTAGCCTAAAACTGCTACAAGTTCCGGGACACGCAGGAGGTAAGCCGCAAAGGCCAACGGCACCGCAGACGAAGAGATGCGGTTAGCCGAAAAACTCCGGAAGACGGAACCGAAGGAACCACAGGGACACGGAACCGAACCCGGGGAGGAGCAGAACCCAAGCCCAATTCGTACGCAGAGGGGGGAAAGAAAAACCCCACTCCTCGCAACAGTAAGCCCCGCTCAGAAGGATGGAATCCAGGCGGGGTGCAATGGAGCACAAAGCCCCCCAAGGTCGCTCCTCCCCAACCCCAGGAACCTCTACACTAGGCCCCGGGGCCGAGTCGACCTCCAAAGCCCCGGCCCCACAAGAAAAAGCCGGGGCAGCCGAGAGAGCTGGAAGAGAAGCCCACTGGTCAGACCCCGGAGCATCGGCAGGAGGAACAGACTCGAATGCCTCCGCAGCTACCCCGGACGGGGCAACCCCCGAAACTGCCCACGTCTCAGAACCTCGAACCCCGCCCCGACCCCAAAGCCTACAGATGCGTAGGGGCCGGAAGCAGGAGGGGGAAAATCAAGGGGCGTGGAAGAACCAAGGCCGAAAACGACCAAACCCCCAAAAGTGTCCCTACACAAGTGGGGCAGCATCTGGGCGTCCGGGGAAGCGACAAACCTGAGTGCGTTGCAACCAACCTACCCTGCAATGCGCGAGCTGCCTGCACCCACGGGAATTCATCAGCAGACTGGGTGAATGGAGTCACGAACAAGCAACAAAGCTCGCAGGACTCAGGGTCGAATGTGTCACCGACCCAACAGGCAGCATGACGGAGGCAAAAACAATGAGAGTCACCCTGAGACAAAGGGACAGAGCAACCCTCAACTCGCACAAAGCGAGAGGGGACGCAAGGGTCTCCACAATCGGACCCGAGAGCCCCCGGGGGTTTTCCAGGGCCCCTAGACTGGGTCTGCTAAGGGTTATCCCAGGCAGGGCACTGCTAACCGGCGCCCCAAACTACCAAGCAAACTGCTAAAGCTGAACCCACGGGACGTGTCCACTCGCGAGGGCGAAGCAGGGGGTGCCACCACACAAACGAACCTAACATAAGGGGGATGGGGACAAGGCAGACCCCCCTACCAGGCACAAACAAATATAAAAGAAAAACCACACAAGTGGACAACGTACCCAGAGGGAACAGAGCCGGCCGCTGTCATAGGTGAAAACTAGCTACGCAGTGCCCTGCGCCCCACCAGTGCTATAACTACCACTTACCCCAAGGTAAACAAGGGAGTAAAACTCCCAAACACTCGGGGCGGCCAAACGCCAAGCAGCGAAAAGCCAACAGAGGTAGACCCGAGGTGACTTGTGGAAGATAACCCCAAGCCCCAAGGGCGGTACTTACAGGGCACTCAGGGAAGGTGACCCTAAGCACATGCAGCCCGAGTACCTGAGAATACTACTCCCAGCTCACACGATCACCGTAAGAGCAGCACTGAAAACAAGTCACAGCACTGAAACAAGACCGGAGCTGGAGCCACACGACCGTGCAAGATCCCATCAGCCGAGGAACTGAGGTGTGGATAGCCGGCGCAGGGGTCTGGGGCTTCCCCTTCCCCCTCCCGGGGAGGGGGGAGCTGCGCAGACATGTGGCGCGGCTCGTGTGATGTCATGCTTGTTAGTTCGTTTTCCTGGGGGAGTTCTGTCCACTCGTTTGTCAATTTTTGTGGTTAACCAGAATAGGGGTTTGTTTTGTGGCGCTTACCTTTCTGGGTGCCTGTCCCGGTCGATGGCAGATATAGAATGCTCCAAATCACATGTGCATTTCTATGGGCCATTGCTCCCCGTGCCTCTCTGAGGGGGCCAGGTTCTGGCTCGTGGTCCCCGGTAGGCCTAGAACTCCACCCACATCGACTGATGCAAAATAGTTAGGGTATCCATATCAGCCATGGATAGCTCCGGGGAGCTGTAGGGGCTCCCCCCAGAAAAAGATAAAAAAAAACCTTCACAGACATTGAAGTACTGTACATTAATTGCAGTATTTTAAAATGTCTTCATGGCAACTGCCACCCAACCAAGCTGCCAGGGCAAGCACCATGGGGCAACTAATCACTCTGTGCCTGTGAATTGCAAAACTTCTCTTTTCCATCACAGCCAAAGTAAGTCACAATTTTTTTTTCAGTTTCCCGTGATCAGGAAACATATTTTAACAATATTAGGCAGAAAATCTTTTGCTTGATTAATTAATTTTATGCACACTACAGGGTTGTCATTAAATGAGTGTGCAGTACATGGGGTTAAGAATCTTCTGCTCCCTGCACCTCTGTGAGGGGGCCTGGTTGTGGCTCTGATCTTGGTAAACTGTGAATCCGTGGACAGCACTACCTGAAAATGGTCCTGCCAATGCGCAAAATTTTTTAAAAATAAAAAATATTTTTTTCACTAGAATTATTAATTTGTATGCAAAATGTAAGAAAACATGAAAATAAGTGAATATCTACATTTTTGCTGGGTGGAAGCACTCTGAAAGGTTGCAAGGTGTGGTCTGGCATCTGTCAACACATAATGCTGACTTTGCTGATACTTAGGTATGTGGGACATGACTCCTGTGTACTCCTCAGATGTTCCATTGATTGTTTATCACTTATTTCTCTTTATTTACAAGAGCATGTGTGGGTTGAATAACTTGATAAATCACATAAGACATGATAATGTTTCAATTGATGATTAGTTTGCCTGGTATACTTCAATACAACCATACAGAGTAGTAAAAGCCATATAAACATGATATACAATGGCGATGAGCTCTAGGCAAAACCATATGGGCGACAGTATCGATTGAAACAAAGGCTACCAACGGGCCCCATCAGGTGACGGCAGGCTTCTAGCACACATAACACACGATATTGGTTCAATTGATGATTGGTTTACTTGGTATACCTCATAACAACCATTTGGGATTGTGAAAACCATATAAGCATCATTGGTATACATATCATTTAATTGTGATGGAATTTTACACAATGATGATGACTGCATTCACCTAGTAACATTTATAATGAAAACCACATTCACATAAAAGTGTAACCATGAAGCAATAGTAGGATTTTTGTCATAGATCATGATAAACTCCATTACATTCATATAGAGTACAGCTATTATATCCTTATTTGCATCTTACATGTAAAACCCAGACAACAATTGGTTAAATCATCATATGAAGATAACCGCATTTCC
Organism: Procambarus virginalis; assembly: GCA_020271785.1. Lineage (NCBI taxonomy): Eukaryota > Metazoa > Arthropoda > Malacostraca > Decapoda > Cambaridae > Procambarus > Procambarus virginalis. The sequence continues at coordinate 14,541,922 of WNGS01164858.1, forward strand.
ACGTGAATCAACATATGACGATATCTGCTGTCTAAGGGTTAAGGAATTTTAGGGCTGATGTGATACAGTATATGTTATGTGGAGTTATCTCAGTGTGGCTAGCAACAGGGAGCCACTGAGGTCCACCCAGAAAGAGGCATTTCATTACATTCAGTGCTGGTTATTTTGGTAATTTTTTTTTTTTAAACTCTGGATTGGGTCCAGCACAGATAAGATCTGGATTTAAGTGGTAGCACTGTACCAGTAAAAAAAAATGGACAAAGGCTCACACATTTGATATTTTAATATTAGGTTATATTTTGAAAGTTATGACTAATATATTTCTGGAAGGAAGCCCACTTGTAGCTCCCTGAAGCTATCTTACCCGAGATTGCTTCATATTATAAGGTCACATTAGTCGTGGATGGTTCTTTTTGGCCTATGGGAACCAGAGCCAGAACCTGACCTCCTCATAAGAGGCACAGGGAGCAGGTTACAATCTACCACCTCACCAGAAAAAACTCCAGAAAGTTAGCTCAGCTTTACAGACAAATGGAGGGTTCTCAGAAAATGAGACCTCGAAATCCGCCAAACAGATTTCACAAACGAGTCACTTGGAACAAAGGATTCACTTAAATGAGCTCAAAATGCATTAGTACCAATAACCACCACTAGGCAACCCGGCCCTGGCTCCCAGCCACCTTCACAACAGCCCCCCCTTGCACCAAGTCTTCTCCCCAAGAGGACACCTTTTCTTAGATGTTGGATGAGGATTAGTCTCTGCCTTGGGCCTCGGTGGCAGGCTTCCAGAGTTGAGGGAAAGCGCAAGGAGTACCCTTGGGTGCCTTTTAGCCCTTCTTGGCTCCCTCTGTGGAGGGTCTCATGTTGCAAGGTGATCATTTTTGTAATTCCCCTTTCTATGTGTGAATTGAATTGCTCAGCTGCTTCTCCTCAGGTTCATCTCCAGATCCTGTTAGGTGATGTCAATTTTCATAATTTTTCCGAAGGTTTCTGTCTTCCCACTCTGCACCTTGTGTGGTTTACGCAGATTTATTTCAATACTGTATTTCCTGAAACATTCAGACCTCTTTTCTATGATGGACCCTGTCTCTCTTGAGTTCAGATCTGTTTCTGCTTATGGGTTACAGATTGAGGTCTCAGGCTCATCCTGGCTGGTTGACAACTGTCTCCTTTCCTTGGGGTTTTGGCATGGGTTACCAGGAGCATACCTGAAAACTGATCTGGAAGTAGTTCTACTCCCCAAGCACAGCTTAGGGCCAGCAAGGCAGGTGTTGGTAGTGGTTGCAGGGCAGGTAGGTAGTGGTGGGAGGGCTGTTCTGTCATTCCTGTGCACTTGACTTTCAGGTGTTTCTGAGCTGGGCTCATATTGCCCTGCTTGTATGTTCTGGAACTTCCCGAGGATGTGGGCAAGTAGCAGCTCCATGTGCAGATGACCACAGGGGTCATTCACACCAGGCTGTGGTCTTGCATGTCTGGGTCTTTGTAGATGGGCTTGGTGAGTCTCCATGAGGATGTGGTGCTGCTGGGGTCCTTTCTAAGGGGTGGAGTCTACCACAGCCAGAACCTCAGACCACCATGCAGTCTGTGGTTCTGGCTTTGGTGGCCTTGCCCAAGATGTCTCTTCTTCATCTTAAGTTCCTGCCACCTCTCCTACCTAGTAAGTCTCTTTCTTGCTCCCTGTGGTTAGTTACCTTAAGGGGGCTTACCTCCAGAAACCCAATGGAATACTGTATAATAAAATGACAATTTCTGGAGGAGCCCCAGTGGCTTCCTGCCACCCTCTTGCCCTCCATGTATATTGGTTTGTTATGGAATTGTTCATCAGGTGCCAAATTATTTTGAACTTACAGTATGTATGAAACACAATGGCACTGTTTTTCTTCGTGTATTTTACTTACAGATAAGATTTATCGTGATAGGTGAAATATATTATCAGGTACAGCAAAAATATACTGAGGGAGCTGGGACTGGACTGCCTGGTGGTGGCAATTTGTGGTAATGAATTTTGAGCTTATTTGAATGAATCCTTTGTTCTGTGTGAATCATTTGCATTAGTTGTTTGGTGGTTTTCAAAGCCTCATTTTCTGTGAACCACTTGTCTATAAAACTGTGCAGACGTTCAGGAGGCGTTTTCTAGTGAGGTGGTGGATTATCATCTGTTCCCTGTGCCTTTTATGAGGGGTGCAAGTTTCTGGCTCTAGTCCCCTTTAGGCCAAATAGAACTATTTGCTACTGATGTGACCTTTAAGTATAAGGCAATCTCAGGAAGATAGATTCAGGGACCCACTAGGGCTCCTCCTGAAATTGACATTTCATGTCATTTAACATTGGGTTTCTGGGGGGAGCCCATTCGGCTCCCCAGAGCTATCCAGGCTGATATGTATATCATTAAACTTTGGCATCAACCAGTGTGAATGGAGTTCTAGGCCTACTGGGGACAACGAGCCAGAACCTGGCCCCCTCAGAGAGGCACAAGGAGCAATGGCCTATAGAAATGCACATGGGATTAGGAGCATTTTATATCTGCCATCGACCGGGACAGACACCCAGAAAGGTAAGCGCCTCAAAACAAACCCCCCTATTCTGGTTAAAACGACTACAAGAGACAAACGAGTGGACAGAACTCTCCAAATGAAAACTAGCAAACGATCATGACATCACACGAACCACGCCACATGTTTGTGCAGCTCCCTCTTCCCCAGGAGGGGGAAGGGGGAGCCCCAGACCCCCGCGCTGGCGATCCACCCTACAGTTCTTCGGCTGATGTGATTGTGGCATGGTCGTGTGGCTCCAGCTCCAGATTCTCTCTGTGTTGTGGTGTGCCCTGTGTCCAGCAGTGCTCTTCCGGTTGTGGCTCTCTGCCGTTCTTTGCATGCCATGGCCTCTATGGCCGGGAATGCGCTTTGGATTGATTCGGTTTCCCTTCTTCCCTGTTCTAGGGTTCGGATTTCTCAGGATATCCACAGGGTTATTCAGTCTAGCCAGTCTGCGGTCTGTTCCATGCCCATGACATTCATAACTTTGCTGCGCTTGCTGCCATCTTCGGTAACATGTCCTGGGCTGACATTCGGGCACAGGGTTTTTGGCGGTCAAACAGGGTCCTGGCTACACGCTACCTCGTGACTGTTCCTGGGCCTAGTCGAGCCTAGGCCCAGGAACTGTGTCGCTTTGGGTCGGCGGTTGCAGTCTGTTGTCTTGACTTCAAGTTGAGGTGCGAGCACCAACCGCCTCCCAGGTAAGTCCCTCTAGTTTTCATCTTTGGTGATGTAGCTCCGGGGAGCCGAAAGGGCTACCCCCCAGAAAACCAGCGTTGAGTGTAAAGAAATGCCATTTTCTGGGCGAGTTCCACCAACCCTCGCTCCCTCCCTCCTGTCGGCATTTTTTTCACATGTTTTTGACATCCAGCTTCAGAACTGGAGGGTGGATCGCTGGTGCAGGGGTCTGGGGCTCCTCCTTCCCCGTCCCGGGGAGGGATGAGCTGCACAGACATGCGGCACAGTTCGTGTGACGTCATGATTGTTTGCTAGTTTTCATTTGTGGGAGTTCTGTCCACTTGTTTTTCTCTTGTAGTCGTTTTTAACCAGAATAGGGGGGTTTGTTTTGAGGCGCTTACCTTTCTGGGTGTCTGTCCCGGTCGATGGCAGATATAGAATGCTCCTAATCCCATGTGCATTTCTATTGGCCATTGCTCCTTGTGCCTCTCTGAGGGGGCCAGGTTCTGGCTCGTGGTCCGTGGTAGGCCTAGAACTCTATTCACACTGACTGATGCCAAAGTCTAATGATATACATACCAGCCTGGATAATTCCGGGAAGCCTCCGGGACTCACCCAGAAAATGGCGTTTCATTACATTCAATGCTGGTTTTTCACAAATAGCTGCATGTACCTCTGTATTGTATTTGCAAGCTCTAATTCAGATATGATAATTCTAAAATAATTATTGCTCTGTATTGTAAACAAAATACAGTATAAGGAAGTTGGGAACTTTTCAAATAATATCAGTAGTAAATGGAAGATCATTGGTAGGCCTTATTTCACTAAATTCTTCATCGGTAGTCCTGCTGGGAATCAGGAGAGAACATTTGATATACTGTATATTTTTTTTATTTAGTTTTCAGAGAAAAGCAAAGCTTTTGATAACTAATATTCTAAAGTATATATATATATATATATATATATATATATATATATATATATATATATATATATATATATATATATATATATATATATATGTAATTATTTATTTATTACGGGTGGACAGTAAGGCTTTCTCATTATCCTTAAAGTGGCAGTAAAATTTCATTACTGTTTTCGTTTTGGTTACCTTTAGATTTTTTCTGTGAATACCTCTGCAAAAAAATCTAAACATGTGTGCTCCACATTTCCTTGTTTTGATTTACTGGTATGATTAAGAAAATGATTATGGTTAAGAATTAAGAAAAGCCTTTCAGCTATCGTTTCAGTGCTTCCAGTTGCTAAATTATTCTGAACTTACAGTAAGTGTGAAGGAAATTGGCACTGTTTTTCTTCATGTATATTATCTGCAGATTAGAAATATTTATCGTGAAAGGTGAAGTATATTAATAACAAGTAGAGCAAAAATATATTGAGGGCGGTTCGTCAAATAATCAGCTGTTTGTATACCGTAAATTGTATACCAGAAAGTCAGATGTGGAGCATCTACAGATCTTTACACAGCAATTATAATTTCATTTGTATTATTAGTAATATCTTCTCTATGAGGTACACTTCAGAGTTTTAGCATGACACCTGCAATTTTCTTTAGTAGCCTGAAATGAATTAGGTGTAGGTGTTGCACTTGTGACTGTGGACTGCGTGTTGGATGCAGTGTCTGACCTCTCTCTGGTTGTTATTTTGCAGCCTTGCTGGGTGATCGTAGGTGCCGATACATAAATGGAGTGCCTGTTCACTTGTGCGATAGGTTTGGCCCTCCCTAACTCTGTGCTCTATGGTAAGACAAGCAAGAGCAAGCAAGACAAGAGATTCAACTCATGTGAAATATTGGCTTTACCCATTTGTTAGTTATATATTTGTTATTTATTTTATCATGGTCATTGCCTAATAGGGTAGCTCACTAGTGATAGGAAGTTTTCATAGGACTCTTGATATAGTTTCAACACAAGAGAGAGATAGAGAGAAAGAGAGACTTATTTTAAACTTCCTAAGAAACTTCTGAACTACTTTAGTTTACCATCCCTTGTAACAAATTATTTTTTGAGACTCTTGTCAGCCTGAGATCTTGTACAGTATACACAGTTCAGCGTCACTATCACACTGTAGTACTAGTGTGTCTGGATGACCACTTGTGTTTAGACAACCACTTTGTAACACTGATGAGTTCTATATAAAATGTAAGCAAGTTTTGAATAGCTACTTGGGATTTTATAGTTCAGTAGTTATTACCTTCATCAATCTGAACATGCTAAGAAAAAATAAGCCCTCAGCTCGATAAATGTGTAACATGTGGTAAATGAATGAAAGCTGTCTTATTTAAAAACTGTGTATCAGTTGGTTATTAAGAAATGATATGTTATCCACATCTAAAAGCCTTATAACTTAAACCTTCCCTAAATGTTTGCCTATTCATGTTTTAAAGTTTTAGATACATTGCCACCTCCTCTTTGTCTTGTCTTACCATTTGCACTTATTAGCAGACTAATTTAATTTTTTAATTTGCAGTGCCAGGCTGTTGATGGAGTCTAGTAGTGTTTTATCTTTAGTTAATAAGCCTTCTGGTATACTTTACTAAATGTGGTGTTGCATGTTATAGTGCAAATTTCTCTATTATTTTCTTTTTTGATTTGCAGACATGTTTATGCAAATTAGAGAAACTAGATGTAGTTGCCTTCTCTGGTGTTTAGTATCATTTGTCAGATGTAGAGGGTCAGTGATCTAATGTTGTCCGAGTAATCAAAGATTTATGCGTTGTCTATGTATGCGAGAGTTGTGCTAGTTATGATCGGTGATGTGCAGTTATTTCTTGAATTGAAGGATTTGGCTCCAAAGAAAGGGGAATGAATGTACAGGACTTAACACCTCATATTTATGTCGCCGATTTTGAAAGTTTCAAAATCTCTTAATTAATGGTAGTCTTATGAAGTCAGGATTGCTGAGTATTCTTTGGCCAAGTACTATTGTCATCAGTTTATTGCTTATATTTATTGTAACAATTACAGTGGATCCTCGAATAACGACTTTAATCCGTTTTGGTGCCGTGGTCGTCATGTGAAACTGATGTCATTCAAAACAAAGTTCCCAATTGAAAAGAATGTAAATAGAAATAATCCGTTTTACCACTGAAAAACATCAATATAATATTCGATGGTATAAATAATGGAGCAGCCTACCTTACATACAATGAACAAATCTTTATGACATTTTTCTTTCTTCGAATACCTGTATGTTAAATTTTTGTTTTTTTCTGTATAGCAAAAGGTTCGTTCGGTGTATGCCAGGTAGGCTGCTCCATGTTTCTTTAAAAATATATAAAATTAAAAAAAAATAAAAAATGAAAAATTTTGAAAAACAGAACAAATGTCAAAAAGATTCGTTCAGTGTTCGGCAGGTAGGCTGCTCCATGTTTCTTAAAAAAATATAATAAAAAAAAAAAATAAAAAAATGAAGAATTTTTAAAAACAGAACAAATGTCAAAAAGGTTCATTCGGTGTTCGACAGGTAGGCTGCTCCATGTTTCTTAAATAAAAATAAAAAAGCAGTTGAAACAATTTGAAAAATGGACAAATGCCATAAAGGTTCGTTCAGTGTTTGTCGGGTAGGCTGCTCCATTATGACAATCTGTGTTTCAAATATGTTCCATTTGTTTTGTATTTTTCATTTATTCCTCAATAATGGAGCAGCCTACCTGACAAACACTGAACGAACCTTTATGGCATTTGTCCATTTTCCAAATTGTTTCAACTGTTATTTTTATTTTTTTTTATTTAAGAAACATGGAGCAGCCTACCTGTCGAACACCAAACGAACCTTTTTGACATTTGTTCTGTTTTTCAAAATTCTTCATTTTTTTATTTTTTTTATTTTTATTTTAAGAAACATGGAACAGCCTACCTCACAAACACCGAACGAATCTTTTTGACATTTGTTCTGTTTTAAAAAAAAATAATTTAGTTTTTATACAAAGAAGTCAATGCTTTGCAACATCCCAGCATCAATAGCATCTTTAAACAAAGAAAAATAATTTATTTGCATTGTCGGAGGCATCTGAGAATGTGCGAGAAGCAGCCTGCGATCCCACCATGTGGTGTTGATGTTATTCAAACGAGTGGTCGCCTAACGAGGCGAATTGTCGGTGATCGGGGTGTTCGTTCCCCAAATTAGTCGCCATTTGAGGCGGTCATCACTTGAGGTTCTACTGTATTTTCAAATAACATAGTTTTTTTACTTTACATTTCATGTACTTTTCCTGAACAAATTTTACGATTAAGTTTAGGTCTGCACGCTCACATTTCACATGTACTGCGTTAGTCCAAACAACAGCATAAAAAACTGTAAATCTGAAAGGCAGTGCACAGGAGCTATTATACCCAATATTTTACCCAATGGATATTTTGATTAAGTAGAATATGCAAAGGTGCAGAATACATACAGGAAAACATTTCCCCCAATTGATTGGATAGAAATTGAAGTTTGTTACAGACTACTAATTGAAAGGTAACATGTATTGTGAAATATTAGTCAGATTGTTCACAGGGATTGTGACAGACTACTGGCTGATAGTTCTCGTGGATTGTGACAGAATTCTGATGGATAGTTCTCATGGATTGTGACTAACTGCTCACTGATAGTTCATATGGATTGTGACAGTAATTCACATGGATTGTAACAGACTACACATTGATAGCTCACATGGATTGTGACAGACTACATAGTTATAGTTCAAGTGTATTGTGACAGATTACTGACTGATAGTTCACATCGATTGTGACAGACTACTGACTGATAGTTCACATCGATTGTGACAGACTACTGACTGATAGTTCACATGAATTGTGACAGACTACTGACAGGCAGGTGACATGGATTGTGACAGACTACTGACTGATAGTTCACATGGATTGTTTCAGACTACATAGTGATAGTTCACATGGATTGTGACAGAGTAATGACTGATAGTTCACATGGATTTTGATAAACTACTGACTGATAGTTCACATGGATTATGATAGACTACTGATAGTTCACATGGATTATGACAGACTACTGATAGCTCACATGGATTATGACAGACTACTGATAGATCACATCGATTATGGTAGACTGTTAACTTACAGTTCGTAAGGGATTTTAACTGATTGCTGACTGATAGTGCACAGGGATTGCAATAAATTACTGTCTGATAGTTCATAGGGGTTGTTACAGACTACCGAGTGATAGTTCACTTGGAATGTGACAAATTTTTAAATGATAGTTAATAGGGATTGTGCCTACTAACTGATAATTCATATGGATTATGATGGAATACTGTTCTGAGAGTACACAAGGATTGTGACAGATATCTGACAGATTGTGACTGATAGTTCACAGTGATTGTGACTAATGACTGATAAGTCATGAAAGGAACCGAGACTAGTGACTGACAGTTCACAAGAACTGTGATTAAATAAATAATATAAAGATATTTTTAATCTTCTGGGATATTGACCATCTAACAAATGTTGATTTTGCATTTGTAAAATCTGAGAAACTCGTTTAAAATGTATTATTGTGATGTGGTAACTTCAGCAACTGTCATTGCCTTGATTTAGGCAATTCAGGTCAGAAGAAAATAATGAATGCTTTGAAGATTTCAGGCACACAAGTCTGCTTGAATGCTCCTGAAATTACATTTGAATGGAAAGTTCAGTTAAGAAAAATTATTTAGACAGAATATTTAGTGTACAACTATGCATATAGCCAGTTTATAAGTGGAAACACTTGAGCTGCATAAAATACATTATGCTGAAATATTTCATAAAGAAATCTAGGAATATATTTATTGTATTGTATCTTGTATTTCTTGTATTTGTGATTACAGTAGTATATAGTCATACAGGGTTATATCCTTGAATGCAAAGCAAATATTGAATTCAGAAGACACAATTTTCAGTTTTACACACCCTTTAAGTGAGAGAAGACAATCAGCCATAAGAAGAATGTATTTATAAGTAGGCAACACATAATTATAGATGTAAATATACTATACAGTATTGAAATACATAAAACATTGTAAAAAAGACAAGAATAGGCACTGTGCACAAAACAAAGCATAGTCTTAACAATATTTGTGATAAAGGTACTAACACATTCCAAACCATACGAATAATGAGTTGAAGCACTAGGATAGAGGATGAGATATGATTAATAGATAAAGATATGGTATTGGGGTAAAGATCAGCTCGATTTGGGATAAGGTTTAGGCCGTAGGCAAACATTTGGACCAAGGTCATTCAGTACTAGCTTGATAGAGATTTATTTAAATCTGTATCTCAAAATT
>WNGS01164858.1:14551462-14565125 GCA_020271785.1 Procambarus virginalis
CATAAAGAACGGTGTGTGAGGAGCCTATGCTACGTTTTTCAACTTCAGAATTGCTTTTAAAAAAATGGATGGAGAAATACTAAAAAACTGTTCACGACTTTGCTAGACTCAACAGGAATGGACATAGTGCAGCGGTTGGTATTGGTGGCCCATATCCTAGAAGCATATCAACTGGAAAAGGGTGCCACATAGACTGGAAGAATACATGCTACTTAGTGGCTCCAAGAACTGAAGGGCGAGAGCTTCGAGGAGAGGTTACAGGCATTAAAAATGCAAAAACTAGAAGACAGCAGAAGGCTAAGAAGTGATAAGATCACTACTTACAACATAGTAACAGGAATCGATCAAAGTGATGAGGCGAAGAATTTCCTGAGACCCGGAACTTCCAAGAACAAAAGGTGCATAGATTTAAGACTAACTGAAACAAGCTGCCTTAGAACAATATAGAAAATTCACTTTTGTAAAACAGAGTGGTAGACGGTTTGGAACGAAGTTAGGGAGAAGGTGGTGGAGCACAAAACCATCAGTACTTTCAAAGTGTTTATATGACAAAGAGTGCTGAGGACAGTGACACATCACAAGCGTAGCTCTCAGCCTGTAACTACACTTGATAATTACAAACACATACGTGGATTTGTCCCAGGCGTATAAGATGATACATTTTTATATTTGTAAATGTAGAAAAAAATTGCCCTGACATCATGCAGCCATATTACAGATATACCTGTAATATGATATTGAAAACAAGACAAATTATATTACGGTATAAATGGTGTTACTAATAAATATTGACAATGAGCAGAGTACTCACAGGCCTCTATCACATAATTTATGAAAGATTGACTTACAATAGGTCGGTAGTTAGGAAGGAAGCTCACATCAATCTCACCGACCTTACCCAGCATACCTAACCCCCCCACCTGATATGTACATACACTGTTATTTATCAGCAGTGTGTACCTTAAGATACATTTATTTCATATCTAAATGAAAAATGATCCTATAAATTTGAAAGGAATGTTAAACTATCATCCTCCTGTCAGCCATTTGCAATGAATGGGAATGACAACCGCTCAAACCAGGTGCGCGAAGGTGCACCACCCTGGAGCGCTGCCCTGTGTGGACTGAGTGCCGCAACAGAAAACTCACAGCCAGGAATACAAATATTCACATCCTGTACACAGGCAATTCCTCTGTCCAAATTATAAATTACACTATAGCATGCTTGATCTGAGAGGAGGTAAGAGTTGGGGGTACAAATCCCACCTTGATAAAAGTACTACTTTCAACACAATGTATGATGAAAAAGCAAAAATATTTTTTTCCACAAAATATCCTTATAAAATGCAGGGGTGCGTCTATGCGAAGTGATCTTTTACGCTAGGCAAACTATGGGGTGGGCGGGTGTGTGTGTGTGACTGAGGTGTTGTGTGGAATACATATATATAATATATATACTATATAGTTCATACTAATATATATATACTAGATATTATATATATATATATATATATACTATATATATATCATAAAAACAAGCTGGAAGTATATCAATATCTAGTTTATATCATATGTATTATTTATATCCAAGTAAAAATAAAACAAACATACAAAAAAAGTAACTAGGGGTGGTAGGAGAAGAAAAGAATTCAGTATCCAGTGAGAATCCACAAGATCAGCTCCTGAATGCTCTTTTGTTTCTTCTTCGAGGATGTGGGTCTATATATATATATGTCGTACCTAGTAGCCAGAACTCTACTTTTGGCCTACTATTTGCATGCCCCAATTTGCCCTAATAAGGCCAAGTTTTTCTGAATTTAATATATTTTCTCTATCATTATTTCTTATGAAATGATTAAGCTACGCATTTCATTATGTATTGAGGTCAATTTTTTTTCATTGGATTAAACATTAACGTAGATATATGATCCAGGAACCTAACCAACCCTACCAAACCTATCTTTATAGGGTTAGGTTAGATTAGGTAGCCAAAATGTTAGGTTAGGTTAGGTTAGGTAGGTTAGTTGTCTGAAAACAATTAATTCATGAAAACATTGGCCCATTAGGTCATCGGGCCTTGCATAGTAGGGTGACAAGTGCGTCTGGCACTAGGTACGACATATATATATATATATATATATATAGTATATATATATATATATATAATATATAATAATATATATATAATATATATATGTATATATATATAATATATCTATATATAATATATATATATATATGAATATACTATATATATAATCTACTGTAGATCTACTCTCTTCATATCTCTCTAGTTCTATGTTCTCTCTATCATATCTAATAGCTCTTATATATATCATATACTATCTTATTACCAATATCGATACTTATCATACTATCTTTCTGTTGTCCTCGTCGCCAGAACGTCCGGTCGGTGGCGTCAGCCGACCCATGCAAGGACCGATTTCGCCTAGAAGCCAAGTTTTTCTGAATTATATATTTTTCTCAACTATTTTTTCTTACGAAATGAAAATTGTCCATTTCATTATTTTATAGAGTTAATTTCTTGAATTTCTAGTAAAAGTACTAACGTATATATATGACGCAACCTAACAAACCCTACCTAACCTAACCTATCTATAACAACTAAAACCTAAACTAACACAACTAAGTCAATAATTTATGTTCCTATATATATAATAATAATAATTCTTCAAATAAACTAATTGGAAACAATTTATATGAAAAATATGAAACCACTCGGCCTATTAAGGCAAATTGGGCGCTTGCTAGTAGGCCCGAGAAGATGCATTCTGACTACTAGGTACACAATATATCTATATATATATGTTGTACCTAGTAGCCAGAACGAGTTGTCACTTCGGCCTACTATGCAGCCTGATTTGCCTAATATTGCCAAGTTTCCTGATTATATACATTTTTCTAATTTTTTCTTGATTAAATGATAAAGCTATCCATTCATATGTATGAGTTACAGTATTTTTCTTAAATTTAGTTAAAATAGACGAAGGATATATAAGACTGAACCGTAACCAACCCTACCTAACGCTAACTTATCTCAGCCGAACCTAAGCTAACATAACAATAATAATGTTCTAAATGTAATATAATGTATTATAATAATAATAATAATAAAAAATAAACCAACTGGACAACAATTTGTTGAAAATAAAAAAATTAATTGGCCTATTTAAGGCATATTCAGACCTTGTCATACTAGGCCTGAGAAGTGCATTCTGGCTATTAGGGTACGACTATATTATATCGATATATATAGATATAAATATATATATATATATATATATATATTATTTACCATATATATATATATATTATATCTATCAACAACACTGAAAACTGCAGTGTGAGGAATTGATGTGTGGTAGTCACTGAGCGCGAGACAACGGTAACTGCGGGTGCGTAGTGGGTGGAGGGGCGACGATTGCTGAACCACCACGCGCTAGGTCGGCCTTCGTACGCGTACTCAACAAACTCGCGTCCCGAGTTAACCCTCGCTTCCGAGACTTAATCTTTCCGAGGAAGTCCTGCTCGTCTTCTCCGAAAAACTCGCATACAGGGACACTCGCATTCCGAGGTACCACTGTATATATATATAATCACTAAGAATCTTTGGACCCGGCCAGGATTCGAACCCATGCCGTCCAGGATCACCCCTAACGATCCAGTACCCGCACCAATGATCGTCTTGTGTATATGGCTTGTGTGTTCATGCAGCTTTCTCTCTCACACACACACACACACCACAACACACACCACACAACAAAGAACTGTTCACGACTTTTATTAGACCACAGCTGGATATGCAGCGGTTGATGGTGCCCATATCTAAGAAGCACATCAACAAACTGGAAAGTGGGCAACGACACATGCCACTAAGTGCTCCCAGAAATGAAGGACAAGAGCTATGAGGAGAGGGTAGAGGCATTAAATATGCAAAACTAGAAGATAGAAGAAAAAGGCGATATGATCACTACGTACAAAATAGTAACAGGAATTGATAAAATCGACAGGATATTTCCTGAGACCTGGAACTTAAAAAGAGGTCATAGATTAAACTAGCTAACACAGATGCCGAGAAAACGTAGAAAATTCACCTCTCGCAAATAGAGTGGTAGACGGTTGGAACAAGTTAAGTGAGAAGGTGGTGGAGGCCAAAGACCGTCATAGTTTCAAGCGTTATATGACAAGAGTGCTGGGAAGACGGGACAACCACGAGCGTAGCTCTCATCCTGTAACTACACTTAGGTAATTCCCACCAACACACCACAATATATATATTTATTATATTAATATATATATAATATATATATATATATTATGATATATCATATTATATTATAGTTACTATACTACATATATTATATATATATAGATATTATCCGTAGTATAATTATATATAATGATATATCTATTATATATATTACATATGACAATTATATATATATAATATAATCATTCCATCTATCCCATATTCATAATTCCTATATCTATGCCCTTAGTATCATTTGTGATATATAATATCTATATATCTAGATATCTACTATATATTAATATATATATACTTATATATCTATATATTATCTTAATATATATATATACTATATAATCTTATATATATATATATATACTATAATATTATATATATATATATATATATATCATATATATATATATATATATAATATAGAATCTATATATATACTAATATATACTACTATATATATACTTACCATATCAGCTTGTATGATATATATATATACTATATATAACTATATGCCATGCATATTACTTAGCTGTAGTCCACCATATTGTGCTGCTGAATATCCCATCTTAATAATTTATTATAAATACATTTTCCATAATGCCGTTCAATGGTGGTGTGTGTAGCCGAGTCATTTAACACATATGAAGTATTTCTTACTTTCTTTTCTGCAGTTTTTCATAACTCCATCTATGTTGGTGTATGCAATCTTCAGGAACTTGTTCCCCCCTCTCCTATTCTTCACTCCCTCTCTCTATTGATGTGTTGGTTTGCCTTTATGTACCACTTTACTGGTCTGCCTACCCCTAACACTTGTAGAAAAAAGATTTGATTTCTTCTTCATTCCTGCTCTCATTTAAACGTTTTGCCTCAGCGAGGTTCAGTTTCAGCTTCTCTCTTCTTCTCTTGAAAGATCTCGTCTTAATGACCACATTTTCCCATCCTCATCACTTTGTAACTTTCTAGCATTCCTTAGTACTTCTTCCATCTGCTTGGCACCGTTTAGGGTGATCCTCAAAGGTCGATCTTTCCCTTTTACATATCTGCCTATTCTCCTGTAGTCGCACACATTCTCTTTGGTTGTAAGACCTTCCACGAGGCCAACAATTTTATCTACTACTTTTGCTTCTTCTACAGCTCTCTCTGACCTAGATGTTATCTCCTTTTCTTTGCAGCCAAAAATTATCAGGGACTTACTCCGATCAACTGTGTTTTGCACCAACCTCGGGTTAGATGCCAATTCCTTTCTCACTTCCAGCCTAATGTTTGTTTTATCTTGGTTGCTGCATTTTTGGGCTTCCTTACTGCTGCTTCCATTTTTTCCTTCTCCTTGGCCACTTGTGCATAAGTGAGTTGCATATCTTTCTTGCACTGTTCTATTCCCTGTGTAACTTCCTCCGTGCTGACAAAAGCTGTTTCTCCTCTTGAATTTCCTTGCCTAGCCTATTGTAATCATTTATGTTTAAATTTGCTCTAACTTCTTCCAAAGCTATTTTTAAGAGTATATTTTCTTCTTCCATGGCTTTGCAATTTGTTTCCAATTGACTCTTTCCTTGCGCAAGTCTTTCACTAAACCCTCAAGACCTAAACTTTGCTATTCAAATGATCATTACTTTCTTTCAATTTACTAATTATTTCTACATGAGAGTTCACTATAGTATCTAATTTTACCAACTTGTTGTGTAGACTGCTAATATCAATGCTTTCTTCATTGAATCCCTCAAAATCAAGCTCTGTTTTGTATTTCCTCTTGTCAGTGGCCATCTTGAATGTTCTTCTCTGCACTGTAAACACTATAGGGGCAACTTTTTCTCACCCAATTTTTCACTTCCCTTAGCACATTCCTATTATCTCATCTATTTTTCAAAAGCACTATACCTTTATGTTCTCTGGGACACCACTCACTATCCTCAACCTGTACTACAATACTTAGGATGTGTGAACTGGAGAACATGCAAGAAACACCACTTGCAAGACTCTGGGTTAAAGGTGTCATTGACCCAACAGGCAGCATAGTGGAGGCAAAGACGGTGAATGTCACCCGAGACAAGGGGACAGAGCAACCTTCAAATTCGCACAAAATGAGGTGGGACTCAGAGGACTTCTCCATTGGACCTATGAGCCCTAATGGGGAGATTCTAGGGCTCCAGGCTGAAGGCTAAGAGAAGCCCAGGCAAGGTACTGCTAACCGGTATTCTAGAGATACCAAGCAAATACACTAAAAGCTGAACTCCTGTGGCATGTATGTACAATCACAGGGGCCTAGAGGAGGGCCACCAAAAATGCAGGTGGAACTATAGCAACACAAGGCAGACCCCCACCAGGCAAACAAAAGAAAAAGAAAAGAA
Organism: Procambarus virginalis; assembly: GCA_020271785.1. Lineage (NCBI taxonomy): Eukaryota > Metazoa > Arthropoda > Malacostraca > Decapoda > Cambaridae > Procambarus > Procambarus virginalis. The sequence continues at coordinate 14,558,093 of WNGS01164858.1, forward strand.
AAACCCTGCAAAAGCACAACGTCTCCAGGGGAACAGAACCAGCCGCTATGCGTATATCAGACAGCTGCACAGTACATTGCGCCCCAACCAGTGACAACACTACCTCCTACCTAAGGTCAAACAGTGCCAGGAACAACCCTAGCTGACCCCAAGAATGGGCAATCATTGAGCAGCAAAAGAACCCTGAGGTGGTAGTTCCCGAATTGCTTATGGAAGGTAACCCTAAACTGCAAGGGCAGTACTTATATGGCAACTAGGGAAAGTGACCCTAGGCGCATGCAGCCCCAGTACTTCTGGAATTACTCCTGGCTTGTACACTACCACACCACAGCACAACACCACAAGGCACAGCACTGCTCAAGGATTTGAGCCAGAGTCGATCAACCGCTACCTAACACAACAGTCTCAGAAGTGGGGTTGGGAAGCAGGCGTGGGAGGTCTGGGGGTTCTACCTTTCACCTCCCAGGGAGCTGCGCAGACAGCAATGCGGCGGTTGTGGTGATCATGCTTGTTTGCTTGTTTTCTGATTGGGAGTTCTGCTTGCTCGTTCAGCTTTCGGTTTGCAATTTTAACCAGCTGTGATCTGGCGATATGATCACTAGGTACAAAATTGTTAGGGGAATCTACAAAATTGATTGGGAAGAATTCCTGAGACATGAACTTCAAGAACAAGAGGTCATAGATTTAAGCTAATTAAACAAAACTGCTGAAGAAATATAAGAAATTTCACTTTCACTAACAGTGATAGATAGATGGATCAAGCAAGAAGGTGGTGGAGGCCAAAACTGTAAGCAGTTTCGAAGCGTTTTATGGCAAAAAGCGCTGGGAAGACAGGACACCATGAGTGTAGCTCATGTAACTAACTACTCTCATCCTGTAACTACACTTAGGTAATTATAAGAATAAGGGAAGACATGTCTCATCATTGCTGAATCTGATATTCACCAGGAAAGGAGTGATCTTTGACCTTCATTACATGTCTTTATTTGGTAAGGGCAACTATGTGTAAAAAATGAAAGGGACAATATGTTATGATCTAGAAAAGATTGAGGAAAGTGAAACAGCAAAGAAACTTGACTTAAAAAAGAGAATGCTGTGGAGAACCAAGTAACTTCTTAAATGGATTTTATTGGAAAGAATTTTTGTTAGCAAGGAATTAAATTAAATGTATGCAAATTTTTGTGTGATATACAGTACTTGAAGAAGGGACCCAAAAATTCATGTTAAAACATATATGCAAAACTGGAAAGCATGATTGATTCATAATAATTATGAATCCTCCCCCCCCCCCAAAAAAAAAATAAAAGAGGCCTAGTCCACAAATATACCAGGAGTTCAAACAAGTATGAAACAATTGTTTGGCAGTGAGAAGAGAAGCAGCAAGAAATATTGAGAATGGGATAGTGGAAAAATGGAAAATGGGTACTGTACTGGCTTATTTTATAAAATTCCTAAAAGCAAATTGCATGTAAAGATAGAATCCACAGATTAAGTACTGTATAGGAAACAAATTCACAGAGACTGAAAAAAAATTAGCAAATTACTAATTGAATAGTTCCATTGTGTGTTTGTGCAAATGAGGTATTCAGACCAGACAGACTGATGTGTGACTTTCGAGCTGGAAGTTACTGTGTAACAAACTTGACAAATTTTTATGATAGACACTTAATATATCTGGACTTTAAAAAAGGTTTGACTCAGTTGCACACAAGAGGTAGTTCTGGAAACTAGAACACACAGGATGGGTTGATGATGATCGTCTTTCGTTGTCGCAGATGACTATGACTTCAATTGATGTGTTGAGGTCATGACTTGTGCATGACTTAGATTAAATTGAGGAAGAGTTACACAAATCATCAGCCTCACTCTCTTATCCCGACCTATTTGGGTCCAACAACAAGACAAGTTGAGACAGCAGGCGATAGGTTCGGATGCACCCTGCAAACAAACAACGTAAATGTCCCTATTTTCCGCTTGTTACAACTTGTAATAAAGTTGATACATCTTGTTATAACATTTTTATGAGTATTAGAATGTTGTTACACCTTGTTAAATTAGTTGTTACAAATGGTTAGGTGTTAAAATTTGTTCAAATGTTGTAGCAACATTGTAGTTTCATTGTGTGCTTGGCAGGCACTGGATGGCCAGCAGTGTCCTACATGTCTCACTGTGCCCTAGTTGCGCTTCACAATGCTTTGCTGGATTCACCTTCCAGCCTGTTGAATCACTGTGGTGGTTTCCTTCTCACAGTCCGCCATGTACAGTCTTCACATGCATAGGTAGACAAGCCGTGATTCACCGAGAGCCTCAAGCCTTCGGCTACCCTCGCCTGGTTTTGCCCACCAGTTAAAGCAGTTTATAAGGTTGTGGCCGCTGTTGCACTGAAACGGCTACTAGGAGCCACAAGTGAGAGTTGAGTGCAGGTGGGGACCAAAGCAGGCAAAACCACCTGAAGGCACGCCTGTTACCTGTCAGAGGTAGTACCCCTTCTTGACACCCCCATGCACCCCATCCATACACAGGATGGGTTTCAGGCAGACAATTGATAGAGATAAAAAAATTCTGGCAAAATAATGAGCAGTGATTAGAAGCAACATATCGGACTGGAGAATGTCACTTTCAGTGTACGGGGGGGGGGGGGGCACACGACTTACAAACACCTGCAAATGTGAATGGCTTCCCAAGTCTCTGGTTTTGCATCTTAATCTCCTATATGAACCCATCCAGCCATCCTCTGTGAACAGTGTGTTATGTGTGTGTGTTATGAACAGTCTTACTTTTGTGCCCACTTGGTCAAGTTGGATGCTACAAAAACATCTTCATGGCCCTCTGTTTTCATGCAGCAACCCACACTTCCCTTTTGTGAGTATTCTCATCCCTAGTGTAAACCCACTGCAATTCTATGGACTATTTCAGCTGTTTATCGAGGAAAATATTGTTAATAATGGCTAATAGGAAGAAGAATGCTCTAATGCTAAGGCATATGAAACCCATTACCCAGGAGTTGAAGCTAGAGATAATCAAACATTCTGAAAAGGGAGAAAACTAAAACAGATTTCACATGTTTTTGACCTGAACTGTGCGACAATTGGAATTATAATCAAGGTAAAAACTAAAATTTTAGAATATATGAAGAATTCTGCACCACTAAAATTGACAATAACAAGAAAAATAACTCTTGTGATTTGTGGCATGGAAAAGCAACTAATACTATGGATTGAGAACCAAAATCATTGTCGAAATCCCATCCGCCCATGTTGGCCACCCATGCATCATCATTTATATCTATGTTGGCCAGTCACATTAAAGATGACCCACCAATCTCTGCAGTCCCAGAGATTGGTGGCAGAGATTGAGAAATCTGTGGATGAAGGTAAATCTCTAGAGGAAGATTGGCCTTTCTCTAAAGAAAGGCCTCCTTTAACAAAAAGGAGGCCTCGTCAAGGACCGGGTTGCGAGGACGCTAAGCCCCGAAATCATCTCACGATAGAGATGATTGGTAGACAGTTAGAGCAAGGCAAGTCAAAGGTGGTGGAGGCTAAAACCATCAGAGGTTTAAAGCGTTGTTTGACAAAGAATATTGCGAAGACTAACACCACGAGATCTAGGGGTAGTTTTGGATAGTAAACTGTCACCAGAGGAACACATAAAGAACATTTGTATGAGGAGCGTATGCGTTGCTTCCAACTTCAATACTAAAGAAATTATACATGACTTTGTAAGACCAAAATGGAATATGTAGCAGTTGTATGGTACCCATATCTCAAGAAACAAATCCATAAACTGGAAAAGGTGGCAATGGCATGCTACAAAATGGCTTCCGGAACTGAAAAACAAGAGTCACGAGGAGAGGCTAGAGGCATTAAATATGCTAAAGCTTGAAATATATATAAAAAAGTGATATGATCACTTACAAAATAACAGCAATCAACCAATTTGGTAAAGAGGAATTCATGAAACCAGCAACTTTAAGAAAAAAAGGACATAGATTCAGGCTAAGGAAACAAAGGTGCCAGAAAAAATATTAGAAAGTTTTTTTTTTTTTTTTTTTTTTTGCAAACAGTGGTAGACCGTTGGAACAAGTTAAGTGAGAAAGTGGTTGAGGCGGAAACTGTCGGTAGTTTTCAAAGCATTATTTGACAAAGAGTTTGGGAAGACGGGACACCACGAGCGTAGCTCTCATCCTGTAACTACAAGATAATTACACCCATACTCAAGAAGCACATCAATAAACTGGGAACAAACCAAGACATGCAACTATGATACTTCTGGAACTAAACGCAAGAGCTATGAGGAGAGGTTAGAGGTGTTAATATAACAAAGCTAGAAGATAGAAAAAAAGAGTGATATGATCAATACATACAAAATAGTAAAACGAATCGACAAATTGACAAAAAATTCTTGAAAACTGCAACTTCAAAGAGGTCATAGATTCAAACCAGAACAGAGCATCTGATTTTTTTTTTTTTTAAAGTTTACCTTAATGAACAGAGTTAAGTGAGGTGATGAGGCCAAAACTGTATTAATTTCAAAGAGTCATATGACAGAGTACAGTACTAGAACATGGGACATCACAGGCATAGCTCTCATCCGGTAACTACACTTAAGTAATTATACTCTTCTTTTTTAACTAAGACTAGTGTGTTTATTAGAGGTGCCAATTGAAGTACCTAGTGAACTGCAAGCATGAGCTGTTATCCTTCCTCAGCTCATCAGAAGCCTACCCCTAGAGACACATTTATTTCATGAGATTATAGTTTATAACTAAGTAACTATCAGCAGACAAGGAAGTCACAATAACGTGGGCTGAAATAATGTTGACCAAACAACACTAGAAGTGAAGGGACGATGACGACGAATCGGTCCGTCCTGGACCATTCTCAAGTCGTTATGAATGGATCACAACGACTTGAGAATGGTCCTGGACAGACCGAAACGTCGTAGTCCCTTCACTTTCTAGTGTGTATTTTGGTCAACATAAGGACAGATATCTAGTGACACTACAAAGAAGAGCTATATAATCCTTTCCCCCCCAAGCCCTCTCCCTCCCTCCCTCCCTCTCCCCCAAGCCCCGCCCCCAAGGGCTCCCAAGCCCTCTCCTCTTCCTCTTCTTCTTCCTCACCACTCCTCCCCCACCCTTCACCCCTCTCTCTCTCTTTCCTCGCGCCGCTCGCTCTCGTCTCCTCTCTCTCTCTCTCTCTCTCTCGCTCTCTCTCTCGGTCGCTTGCTCACTCACTCACTTCACTCAAAACCACTTGGGTTGACTTGGTAAAGCGACCGTCTACTTCGTCCTAGCGCCATAAAGACTCGCCAAATCAAAGGGAGAGTGGCCATTTAATTTCCAAAAACTGTCTCCCGATCATGGAAAATTCCACCACAAAACAGGCTAAATGGATGCTACATTGTACTGATGTGCTATATTGGAGCTTATATGTGGATCTAATTTATACATGACAGGGGATAACAATAAGGCTGTTGTCACATTGTTTGATCAGGTGCTAACTCAATCAAATTTCGTTCAACGAAAGCCTTACACTGAACAATGAGGTGATGAATGATCACATAAACTGGAATGTAAATGCAATGCAATAGAGTGCTGGGCTGTGTGACTAGAGAAAAAGAGTGCAGGCCGATGAGTCACAATAACGTGGCTAAAGTATGTGGACCCGACCCCTACGCTAGAAGGTGAAGGGACGGACGACGTTTCTGTCCGTCCTGGACCATTCTCAAGTCATTGTGAAGATTGAGAGGAAGAGTGTTGTTTAATGTGATGGAAAGGGAATTGCCATTTGACCAATGTAACCAAGAGCACACTTATTGCAAGAATGGAGTACAAACAACCTGGGGGCTACAGATTTATTTCATCCCGTGCAAGAGGTTTACATCAATGACAGATTATTTAAGTATTATCAAAGCTGACCATATTTATATACAATAATGTGGGGTAAATGAATTTTACTGATATATTTCTCTACAAGTGTATTGAAAGGCGTTAAATTTGTTTTCAATCATGGGGGGATCATGGGGGAAGGGGGGCTGAAGGGAAATTTCCTGTTTGTTCTTGTCCAAATTTGCTAAGTTTGTAGAAGTTCAGTGCTGGTTTTGTGTTCTGCAACTATGTGTTTAGAGCATTTAATATTATTTGGGTGTTAATGGTTTTCTTTTCTTCTTTTCTTGCGTGTGCCAAGGTGAGCTAGATTCGATTTAAAGATACAGGATTAAATTGTATTAGAGCCTTAGGGAAAAAAAATGTTGCATTCGTGTATTACTCGCCAAGGGCTTCAAAATAATTCTGAATACAGTATAAGGTTCCTCTTTAATCATGGACACTTTTTATATTTGCATAATATCTGATAGGTTGCTAATGAGAATTAATTTAATTCAAATTATTCCAGTAAAAAGCTAGTATTGAAATGTAATGAAACTCCTCCTGTGAAAGCCCTGGTGGCTTGCTCAAGTTATATATTGCTGAGGCTGAAGGCCCACATTACTCAGACTCTTACATTCATAGGTGTCCTATTGGGCCTGCTGGGGACCAGAACCAGAATTGGCCACCTCTCGAGGCGGCACAGGGAGCAGGAGGGGTGTTATGACCGCCCCATCACCAGGAAAACAGACCAGAATAGAAACATGACAAAACAGACAACATGTATGGTTCATGAAAAATAAGCACTGAAACAAGCAACAGACACAGAAAAAGAATCACTTGAAATAAACGGTTATAAATTTTTCAACTGGTATAAACACCCCCTATTGTGCATACACAGAGCTGGCAGTTGGTAGTTGCCTGGTCACAAGCCAATGTCTGCTGAGTCAATAGGTGTGGATGGACCACAAACTGATATACTGTACCTGGTGGAGAGAGAGTAAGAGATCAGCAGCCACTAGGGCTCACCAAGAAAGAAGGACTTTTCATTATGTTCAATGGTGGTTTTCTGGTGGATCACCTTGAAGCTAACAACAGAGAAGACAGAAAACATGAGACCTACCAGGAAAGAGTAGAGGTGGCAGCTACAAAGTCTCAAATGATATG
>WNGS01164858.1:14573530-14591698 GCA_020271785.1 Procambarus virginalis
AAATGCCTATAACTAAGTATGATGGAGGTCAGGTCCTTGACCTTAGACACCGTGTGGCTATTGAGTTCGAGGTACGGGGGGGACATCTCCATGAGAGTAGGGAAAACCTTTCTACTGCGGGTCTAACTGCTCAAACTGATAGTGGAGAATGGAATAGCTTTTAGTATTTTTTTTATAGATTACACATTTGTTACAGGAATAACTCTGAATATGTGCTGTTACTGTCTGTTACTGTGTCACAGTCCCTTACTTTGCTCACTTGACACTTTAAATTGTCACCTTATCATCATTGGGAAACACCTGCACTAAGATTTTTCTTCTTTGCTTAATTGCATAACTGTATAGATTTAAGAATGCAATTAATCTTGCAGTCTATTCTCTTTTTGGTGCATTATTCAGGAAATTTAAGCCTGTCAAGTATTATGTAGTGTGTAAATTACTGTTTGCTGTCAGTTAATTTAGCATCACAGTTATCATATCATATTGGTGTTCATGAGCAATATATTATAAGTCATGCAAGACACTTTTTAGCATTTTGATGTTGGTTGCTGTTCTACTGTTTCCTGTTAAACTTGTCTGAATTTGAAATGACGAAATTAGTGCTCTGAGATACTGTGTGTCAATGAAGCTCAATGGAAGATTGTTACTATGAATCTGTAAGCTTTAAATTAGAATAGAAGATTTTAAGCACCATATGCACAATGACATAACATTCCTACAAGGGACAAGTATAGAAAAAAATAAGTTTTCTTGAAGAGGGTATTCTTAATCATATTTTCTTATTATTTTTCTCGTATTTTCATTTAAATTGAAAAAGATTGAATGTTTTTCTGATTTATGTATTCGAATGTTAGTTGTAGGTAATTATTAAATTCTCATTGTCATTACAGGTTCATATTTTTTTTTAGACAATACTTACATGCCACAAGAATTTTTCAGTTTATCACGATTTTTTGCAAATTTAGTTAAGTTTATGATAGAGGAGGTAATTCTTCTCTTTAATTCTTGGCATTAGAAGTCTAATTTACCATACAAGTCAGATGTTGATAGGATTTATGATTACACACAAAAGGCACCTTAAATTAAAGCTTATATATACCATGCTATGTATATATAAATATATATACACACACACACAATCATACACACTGTAGAAACCCCCCTATAATCTGGATCTCTGTTTAGTAGACTTTTGGATTATCCAGACATATAAATTTCAATTTCATCGCACTTATTATTCATGAAGTTTCAGTGTGATTTAGTGGATGAGGATACATGGACAAATTGGTACCACTTAACACAAAACATTTGATTAATTTCTTTCATATATATATTGTTGCATTCTTATTAAAGCAAAATAACAGGTATTTTTAACACATGTTGCTCTACTAAATTAAATATAATTACAAAATTACATCTTGCAAACTACGTGGGGGCAAAGCCGATTTGTTACATTGGGGGAACTTATTGGAACCGTCATGCCCCTGATCAATTTTTTTTTTTTTTTGGGGGGGGGGAGGACCAACAGCCATTATAATGCATTTACAGATGTGGTATATACTATACCAGAATAGTACCTGGATAGTAAAATATCTTCATAATAACTGAAGCACATTTAGTTAAGTACAAATCCATCATAATCAATCTTCATCCAAAGCTGAATTAAAAAAATCACAGAAAATTAATTTATTACATATTTTTAGTTTTGAGGGTTATGTAAATTAGTGCAATCATTGTCAAACAATTTGTTGTTAAACTTGTAGATATATTCAAATTATTCACCATGCACACAACAGAATGATCAAGATTTACACACCAAAAGTTGACTGGTCTATACAAAATTCATTAACCCTCAAACCGCGCATATCATATATAAATGATATCAGTGACAAAACCGAAACCGCGCACATCATTTATATATGATTTCGTGTCTAGCGCTATAATTTAAACGCCCTGCCTGGGATAGGGGCAGCTATAGTACAGCCACGACTGATAGTTGCCAGATGCCACCTAGAAAAAAAATCCAGCCCAATATTCTTGGGAGTGAGAGCGTCAGTATTGCACCAGCCACCAAGGCTGGCGCACGCAGCACGAGCTCACAGCACCGCTGTTCAGCTTGTGACCACAGCATCGCCTACAAATGCCAAAATATAAGTGATACTGCTATTATTTAGCAGTGATAGTATTACTGAAGCCCCCTGAATTTGATAAAACTGACCAGGATTCTGATAACAGCTTGATTGTGGAGATATTTAGCGCTGTGCTCGATGGAGGGAGGAGTACGGCTGTGGAGGGAGGGTTGTGGGCGTCGTCTTTTGACTGTGTGTGGCCACCATTTATTGACTGCACTCACCATACCAGCTTAGTGGTTCGCTATGGTGAACACAAATGTAGATACTTACATATAACGTGTGTATAGTGTGAGATAACAGCGAGAGGAGTAGGTTGGGAGCCGCCATTTTGGTGAGAGAGGAGCGTCGTCTGCACGACATGGCATGTTGTTTACTGGTGGCCACTATGGTCTTTGGGCACCATACCAGCTTATTTGTACAGTATGGTGAATAAAACAGGTAGATACTTATATAATGTGTGTATATAGCGTAATAACACCACAACCAATATTGTTGGAGGAGAAATATTAGTGCGTCTGGCCTTGAGGGTGGCCGCCGATCAGCTGACTGTGGAGTAGCTACGTCTTTGTGCGTTTACTCACCATACAAGCTTAGATGTACAGTTATGGTGAACAAAACATGTAAATACGTATATATAACGTCTGTGTATAGTGAATAAATGCAAAAACAGTATTGTGGGAGGTAAATGAGGGTGAGTGAGGTGGTGTTGAGGGAGGGCGTGGCAGTGAGTGGCTCGCTGGTGTGTGGCGGCCACTCCTCGTTGCTTTTTGACTCACAAGACCAACTTATTAGTTCGTTATGGTGAACAAAACATGCAGATACTTATATATAACCTGTGTATATAGTGTAACAGCAGCAAAACTATTTGTTTATTGTTTTATGAACATAATAATTGAATCACTAATATGCACACCATAATTTTGAGTACAGCGATGGTTCACACATTTTATAATATAAATATACCACAATTCACTGTATGGAATAATATTACTGCAAAAAACTAAGAAAAAATCAATCAGAGACATTGAAATAATTAGCAAATAATATATTTGTGGCAACTGCCGTCTGACAGCTCGGGCGGAGCAGACCTCGTCTGGCGAAGGCTCTGCCAACGCCCCTTTTTTGCCACACTTCCCTACCCTACTGCGGCTAAAATATGCCACCTACGATTTTTTTGTTATTTTTTCCGTGATCAGGGAACAAAAATAAACACTTCTATAAGACGAAAGAATTTTTTGGATTTTTTTTTTTGTTGCGCCTGTGGGTGTGAATTCCATTTGGGCCCCTAGCGGTTTGAGGGTTAAGCATTCATTTATCATGCGTTCCTCATTTTGAATATTACATATAATATAGCAATCACTTGCAAACAGTTTAGTGTCCAAAAAATATATATGATCATTATTGGATCCAAAAATTTAAAATGATTATCAAGAAGTTTTTCACCAAGTGGTGGTGAGGGAGTGAGTGTAGGTGTGGTGGTGGAGGCAACAGCAGACTCGCTGAGCTAGCTGAAGTTCCTGCCTCACACCACCAGCCAGTCTGTCAGCAGAGAAGAGAGGTGGTTGTGCCTTGTATAACGTACATAAATTTTCTGCTCAATGGAAATATATTTCCACACTTTCTTAGCACCTACAGCCCCATGATTGCTGTTGTAAGACATCTTGATAGTAAAAACTGAAAATGCAGTTCAGATAATGTGATAAACAATAAGACTGTAGACTACAACCAAGCAGCTCTGAAGTTCTGAGACTTCAGGATTTCCTATCTGGTACATTTTTGGGTTACAGTACTTAACCCTTAGACTGCGCAATACATACATATATGATTTGACAAAAAATAATTTAAGATAAGTTTTAAAACTTGCACAAACACTTTCCAATTTTTTTTGCATAATCAACTAGGCAAATGCTCCAACTTTGTCTAAATGATCACAGCGTAACTTGAAAAACCAGAGAATCAAAATTAAATTTAAAATTGAATATTGAAAACTTCAGATTTTCAATTCAGAATAAAAAATATGAACTATCATTAATTGTTCATTTAATGTTATTATTCTCTCAGAATAGTATATGATCTTCATTTTCATTAAATTAGAATATAGGTTTTTAGTATAGTTTACTGTAAAAAAAATTGTCAATAGGACATTTGAAATATGTGGCAAATTAAATTTTTTTTTTTTTTAACTCCAAATGTATAAAGTTTATGAAAAATCCATTCTGATGGGATTGTAGAACAGACAGCAGAGCACACAATATGTCAAAATAGTGAGAATCGGTTAATAACTGGAATTTTAGAAGCCACTCAAAGTTGAAACTCTGATATCAGAGATAATTGAAGCTGAAGTTATCAACAATGAATAAAGGTAGTTTTAATTCGTTAATTTAATTGTATGTTTTAATAAATATTGTTTGGCATTCATACTCGAATATGTGAAAGTTGTAGGTCAATATGTGTTGAAATGAAGTCAAGAAAAAATAACCCCCAAAAACACAAAATATAGGGGTAATTATAATAAATATAATGATTTAGGGGATATATTTAGGGTATCCTTTATATAAGTGAAAAAAACCTAATATGGTCCCTAATCATCAAAACAACCTAAAGAGACAAAGAAAATAGTTTGAAATCAGAGAAAAAATCAATCCAAAAAAATTCAAGTCCCAAGTTTTGCTAGTTGTGACTGGACTTATTTGTTGACCAATTTCCTTCTGTCTTCACATAGTTATAAAAATGTATGCATTCTCCAGGATGTAAGGGTTAAAACAAAATCAGATAATAAATAAAGGAGAAAAATAACACTCTTAAAAAATAAAAATTTACCCTAAAAAAACCAGCGTTGAATGTAATGAAACGCCATTTTCTGGGTGAGTCCCGGAGGCTCCCCGGAGCTATCCCAGGCTGATATGCTAATGTCAGACTTTGGCATCAGTCATGTGTATGGAGTTCTTAGGCCTACCGGGGACCACGGCCAGAACCGGGCCCCCTCAGAGAGGCAAGGGGAGCAATGGCCTATAGAAGCCCCCGTGTGATTGGAAGCATTCTATGTCTGCCATCGACCGGGACAGGCACCCAGAAAGGTAAGCGCCCCAAAACAAACCCCTATTCTGGTTAAAATTGCTACCAAAAGCCAAACTAGTGGATAGAACTCCCCAACAGAAAAACAAGCAAACTAGTATGACGTCACACGTCACCGCGCCGCTGTCTGCGCAGCTCCCCCCTCCCCGGGAGGGGGAAGGGGGAGCCCCAGACCTCCCACGCCGGCTATCCACCCATCAGTTCTGAGGCTGGATGTCAAGACACGCGAAAAAAACGCCGACCGGAGGGAGGGAGGGTTGCCGGGGAGCCTCCGGGACTCACCCAGAAAATGGCGTTTCATTACATTCAACGCTGGTTTTCTGGGGGGAGCCCCGTCGGCTCCCCGGAGCTAACTACCCACAGAGGAAGATCAAAAGGGACGGAACCGGGAGGCGGACACCACGCACCCCTCCCCCTGGAAGCGATACAACCGGCAGCAACGCCAACCCAAGGCGCCACAGCCCCGGAAAGTCCTGGGAACAACACAAGAACAACGAGCAGCAAGGCCCCCGAACGAACACCAAAGATCCATGCCCGAAAGACTGCTCGAACACGTCATCCAGACGGCAGCGAGAGCAGCAAAGCCACGAACATCACGGGCAGGAGTTAAGAACACAGGCAGCCGAGCCGCAAGAACACGGCTGACAACCCAGGACACCATCACAGGCGAACCGGGAAGAACAGAACCGGATCAACGCAAAACGCGCTCCGGACACAGACGCCATGGCACACAGCGGAGACCAGGATGGTGCAAGCGGCGCACGAACAGGCCGGAGGGGAAACGACGCACAAGACAGCGTACTAACGGTGTAGAAGCAACACCAAGACCGAAAGCAAGCCAAAGCGGCCCCGCCAGCGCCGCACAAAAGAGAGGCGACAGTATGTGGCACGACGACGGCCCCCAACCCCCACCAAAAACCAAGCCGACGCTAACAAGAGGAACCACCTAAGAAGGGACAGGAAAAGGAAGGACCGCCAAAACACCCCATACTGCCGCCAAGAGAAACACGCAGGTGGGACACCGACCACCAGCTGGAGGCGAGACCACGAGGCAGACGGAAGCAGCCCCGACAAGGCCCCTCCAAGCCCAGGAAAAGGCGGAGCCGCAAGAAGATCTCGGGCGCGACCACCGAACTCAGGTGGCACAAGAAGATGGAACGTCTGCCGACCAGCATCCCAAAGTATCTCCGGGAATTCTCATCATCTGTCGATGGAGACCTGACCAAATGTAAACTGGGTCAACAAAATTATTCGCACACCCTCCGTCACTATGTGATGGAGTGCGAAAAGATACGTGAAGTTAGAGACAATTCTATAACCAATGTTCCAGCGATGTGCAAAGATTTCATTCAAAAGGATCTGCCACCAGAAATTGTAGCCAAACATCCCCAGTTTGCTAACAGTAGGTAGCAACTGAGTGATTGTAACCTATCCACCGCTGCCCACTGGATGGGGGGCGGTGTGCAGGACAAACATATAAATTTTGACACTAGCACTTCACATGTCAGTTGCTTAATTTAGAACCTGTACTTGAGGTCGATCTCGAACCCATTGTTGATGTGACTACTTATATTGAATTTGTAACTAGCTCATCAAGATTGTAACTTGCTGAGCTAAATGAAGTGTGGGGTTCAGTCCCTGAGCCCATTATGTGCCTCTAACCCTTTCCACTACCGCCCACAAGATGGGTATGGGGTGCATAATAAATGAACGAAACTAACTGCCGAACAGAAGAACTCCAAGCAAGCAAACCTGCCAGGAGTTCAGAAATGACGGGTCCGACGCGGGACATCGCCAGACCCCGAAAAACCCAATTGGCAGGGCAAGCAAGGAAACCAAAGAAGGCGGACGGGTTGCCGCCAGAACCGTACCCGAACCAAGAGGTACGAGCAACTGCAACAGAGACAAAGAAGCACACCACAGGACCCAGGCCGAAAAAAGCCCAAGAAGCCAAGGAACACACATAGAACACCCCTGCGGCAGAGGAGGAAAACAAGGGAACGCACAAGCAAGGAAGTGGTGGAAACCGACCACGCCCCCCAACATAGCAGCAAGTGCAGGCAAAACAGACAAAAGGAGATGCCAGGAAAAACGACAGGGGTGAGACAGTACGAAAGAGCAGAAGCATAAAAACCCCAGGAATAAGGACACGCCACCGCAAAACACGGTACTAAAGCACACGCGCAGTAGTAGCAACAGGCACCACCGCAACATGCCACAGGTAAAGAGCAACTCGCTTCTGCAAAGGCAGAGAATGGAGCAGACAGACCCCAGACAGGGCCCACGGAGACACGACAGAACCCAGCAGGCCCAGGAACCCGCATACCAGGCGACCGACGGCGGAGAAACCCCGCTCAAAATCGGCAGGATAAGGAACTGGGAGCTCACGTACACCCCAAGCCTGGCCCGAGGCCAGGCTAGACCGGCCAGAGGGAGGCCCACCAGGCAGCCACATGGAGCGGCCTGCAGGCCCACAGACTCCCCACAACCAGGATGGCCATAACTAATTCGAAAGCAAGCTAGCGAGCCCCGGAAGTCCACGGATGGACCATAAGGGGCATAACTGGCAATCCCCCACAGTGTTCAGCGTTGTTACACCTATAATAGGGTAAGTAACAATTGTAATTACGAAACCATAAGACGCTCATTTCAACATACTAAGTAGGGTAAGGAAGGTCGGTGTTTTCCATGAAGTTCCGAAAAGGAAAACGATGATGTTTAGCATGTCACCCATGCACGTAACTAATAAGGCAAGAACGACTTATTAAATGTTGCGAGGACGGGGTGGTTCAAGAGAGAACTGGAGAAGCACCTCCAAAGGATACCCGATCAACCAGGCTGTGACTCGTACGTTAGGCAGCGAGCAGCCACGTCCAACAGCCAGGATGAGCAGTCCAGGAGGCCTGGTCGACGACCGGGCCGCAGGGACGCTAAGCCCCGGAAGCACCTCAAGGAAAACCCCAAGGTAATTTTCCAGCAAGAAGGCGTATGCTCGCACGTAGGTCTTTTAACAACTGCAGACCTCTGAAGGATATACAGTGTTCCCCGATGGTGCCTATAGCACCACTGCACTCCACTGGTACTATCCCGCAAGTTCTACCAGATAAGCGGGACCCAAAAACCAGAGTGCAAAAACCTTGCAAGCACAGCCAGGAGCCCTACCAGGCGAGTACAGAAACCAACACCACAACCCCCACACCTCATAACACTAACAAAGGTGGAACCCCTGAATGACCCTAGCATGGGTTGGACATGCACAAGAGTGGGACAGGAAGGGGTGAAAAGGGGGACAGACACTGGTGTGCGAACGGTCTCAGTCGTACAAAAAGATACCCAAATAAAGACAGGTATATAACACCGCATCCAGCACCCTGCCAAAAGACGCCAGACCGCAGAAACTCACCTGGCTAACGGTAGCACGAAGTGACACGACTCAACCGAGCCCAGAAGAACCTGGAGCACTGACAGGTGAAGACGCCAGAGCCGGACCTGCAGGAGAGCAGGGAGAGGCGAAGAAGGCGGCCCACACCCATGACACAGAAAACCTCTGCGGCCTCCCCACAACTGGAACCCAGGACACCCCCGGAGCGAAGGGGCACACACCGCGCCAAGGAGAAGAGCGAGAGGCGAAGCACTGGAGCAAGAAGGCGTCTAACACCAGCACTACACACCGCCCAAACCAAAAAAACTCCGCGGCGCACGCGCATGACACGCTGGCCGAAAACGCGCAACAGTCTCTGCGGGAAGGCGGCAACCAGGACTACTGCACTAAAAAAAGCCAAAAGAGTGAGCAGGAACAATAAAACCGGCCAAAGAAGCGAAGACAGAGCCCAATAAAGCACGCAGCCGGCCACAAGCAGCCCAACAAGGCTACAAGTAGCCCAACAGGGCTACAAGTAGCCCAACTCGGCGACAAGGACGAGGAGCCGACAGACGTTCCAATAACGCGGGAAGTAGCGAAACACCTTCCCGAACCCTCGAGAACACGGAAGCCAAAACCAGTCCCGAAGGCACACAAAGGCGCAGGTGCACCCGAGACCAGGAGTCACGTAGAACCCCCAAAACGGGGAAACATGACGAAAACACCGTCCCAAAAGGGGTGGGGGGAAACATCCACCCACAGGACGGAACCAACCGACTCAAAGGCCAAGGAACCGAGCCCGGGAGGGGCTGACACCCAACAGCACGTACGGCGAGTGGGGAGGAAAACCCTACTCCGCGTAACCACAAGCCCCGCCTAGAGGGGGAGAAAAACCCCCACGGGGTCCAACGGGGCCATTAAGGCCTCCCAAGTCAGCCCCTCCCCAGCCCCGGGAACCCACACGACAGGCCCCGGGGCCGAGCCGTCCCCCCAAAGCCCCGGCCGTACCAGAAAACCGGGGCAGCCGTGAAAACACGAAGGAAGGGAGCCCACTGGCAGACTCTTACAACACGGCTGGAGGAACAGGCTCAAATGCCCCCGTCACTACCCCGGAAGGGGATTTCCCCGAGACTGCCCGAGTCTCAACACCAACAAACCCCCCGCCCTGAACCTACAGACGGTAAGGAACCGGATGCAGGCAGGAAGGGAATCCAGGGGAAAACAAGAACCAAAACGGGGCAGCCCCGGGGCTCCCGGGAGTTACCACGAGAGCGTTGCCACCACCAAGGCTCAAGTGCAACGCCCCTGCTGCCCGCACCAGCTGTGCACAACTGGGTAAGCGAGCCACAACGAGCAACAAACTCGCAGGACTCTGGGTCGAAGGTGTCACCGACCCCACAGGCAGCAGACGGAGGCAAAACAGAGTCACCCAGAGACAAGGGGTGAGCAACCCTCAAACTCGCTGGAAGCGAGGGGGGGCTCTGGGGTCACATCCATCGGACCCTCGCGCCCCCAGGGGTTTCCCAGGGTCCCGAGCGTTTACTATAAGAGGACTCGCGCTCAGGTAATCCCAGGCAGGGTACTGCTAACCGGCACCCAAAACTACCAAACAACTTTCTAAGAGCTGAACCCCCGGACGTGTACACTCACGGGGACCAGCAGGGGGTACCACCAGAAAACTCAGACACAAGGGACACAAGGGACCAGGGGCAAAACGAAGGCAGACCCCCCCACCAGTAGATAAACAAAAGAAAAAGAAAACCCCGCAAGAGGACAGCGTACCCAAGCGGAACAGAGCCGGCCGCTATGATTGGGAAAGACAAGCTGCACAGTACCCTGCGCCCCACCAGTGCAAAACTGCCCCTTACTCTAAGGCGAACAAGGGAGACAGAACACCCGAGCACACAAAGAGCGGCCGAAAACCAAGCAGTAAACGGCCTAGCAGGGGCAGACCCCAAGGAACTTGTGGAAGGTGGCCCCAAGTCCCAAGGGCAGTACTTACAGGGCACCTAGGGATGGAAACCCTAGGCGCATGCAGCCCGAGTACTGGAGAATCACTCCCGGCTCACGCACCACCTAGAAAAACAGACACCACACTCTAGGTACAGTGCTGAAACAACCACTGGAGCCGGAGCACATAACCGGTGCCTATAGCATCAGCCGAAGAACTGATGGGTGGATAGCCGGCGTGGGAGGTCTGGGGCTCCCCCTTCCCCCTCCCGGGGAGGGGGGAGCTGCGCAGACAGCGGCGCGGTGACGTGTGACGTCATACTAGTTTGCTTGTTTTTCTGTTGGGGAGTTCTATCCACTAGTTTGGCTTTTGGTAGCAATTTTAACCAGAATAGGGTTTGTTTTGGGGCGCTTACCTTTCTGGGTGCCTGTCCCGGTCGATGGCAGACATAGAATGCTTCCAATCACCNCCCCCGGGACGTGTACACTCACGGGACCTAGCAGGGGTACCACCCAGAAAACTCAGAACACAAGGCACCAGGGCAAGAACGAAGGCAGACCCCCCCACCAGGTAGATAAACAAAAAGAAAAAGAAACCCCGCAAGAGGACAGCGTACCCAAGCGGAACAGAGCCGGCCGCTATGATTGGGAAAGACAAGCTGCACAGTACCCTGCGCCCCACCAGTGCAAAACTGCCCCTTACTCTAAGGCGAACAAGGGAGACAGAACACCCGAGCACACAAAGAGCGGCCGAAAACCAAGCAGTAAACGGCCTAGCAGGGGCAGACCCCAAGGAACTTGTGGAAGGTGGCCCCAAGTCCCAAGGGCAGTACTTACAGGGCACCTAGGGAAGGGAACCCTAGGCGCATGCAGCCCGAGTACTGGAGAATCACTCCCGGCTCGCGCACCACCTAGAAAACAGACACCACACTCTAGGTGCAGTGCTGAAACAACCACTGGAGCCGGAGCACAAAACCGGTGCCTATAGCATCAGCCGAAGAACTGATGGGTGGATAGCCGGCGTGGGAGGTTTGGGGCTCCACCTTCCCCCTCCCGGGAGGGGGGAGCTGCGCAGACAGCGGCGCGGTGACGTGTGACGTCACATAGTTTGCTTGTTTTTCTGTTTGGGAGTTCTATCCACTAGTTCGGATTTTGGTAGCAATTTTAAACCAGAATAGGGGTTTGTTTTGGGGCGCTTACCTTTCTGGTGCCTGTCCCTGTCGATGGCAGACATAGAATGCTTCCAACCACACGGGGCTTCTATAGGCCATTGCTCCCTTGCCTCTCTGAGGGGGCCCGGTTCTGGCCGTGGTCCCTGGTAGGCCTAAGAACTCCATACACATGACTGATGCCAAAGTCTGAAATTAGCATATCAGGCTGGGATAGCTCCGGGGAGCCGACGGGGCTCCCCCCAGAAAAATTGTCAATGTGGCCTTGAAAATAGCGCAAAATTTAGACACAAAATTTATATCTCAAAAAGTTATGGATTTATGAATGACACAGCAATGACACTTTATAACTAAGAACTTTACCCATAATATTTAAAAATGGTGAGAATTTATCAGAAACTTAATTTTTTACTTTGTCTCAAAGTTCAAAATCCTGTAATAAAGAAAAATTAAGTTTCTGTTCTCGACAATGCATACAATAGTTTGAATTTATAACATATCTTGTAAGTTTTAACAAATATTGCTTGGAATTCATACTCGAATACATGTAAATTGTAGGTCAATTTGTGTTGAAATGAAGTCAAGAAAAAATACCCCCCCCCAAAAAAAATAGGGATAATGGGTTATGGATAAAAACATATAGATTTCAGTACTTTATTGGCCATATAAATGATAAAGCCCTTAAAAGATCCCTATTCAGTAAAATAACTTAGAGAAACAAAGGGAATAGAGTTTAAAATCTGTAAATAATTGCATAAAAAACTGAGAAAGTCACAGGTTCTGCCTCCTGTGGCTGACTCACATTTTGACTAATTTCGTTTCAACTTCATATCCTTAGAGAAGAGTATGCATTCTCCAAGATGTAAAAACCACAACAAAATCAACTGAGAAACAAAAGAACAAAAAATAACCCCAAAAATTCAAATGATTGACAGTTTCTTGTACAAATGAACATACGAAATATTGGCATTGGGTAATGTATTTAAATGAGATATAATATATACACCAAAATACTCAATATTATGTCTGAAATTTGGTCTCAGGTGGGACTCAGCAATGCTAGAAGTCACCAGCTGAATATCCACTTTGTGGACCCCTCCTTACTACTACTATTCTTTTGTGCTTCGGACAGGTGCTTGCATATCTTTATCCCCGAGTTCCAGTAAATAGGAGGTGTTATTGTTATCATCAGTACCCACCACACACATATTTATTATTAAAAACATTCGTATAACATCCATATCTTAACATATTGAGAGGAAATGTTCAAGACACTGATGACAAATAACATGAGATTTGTTTAACATGTTTCACTATATTTCATATTGGACGAACATTTTGATGCACCCGGTCCCGTAAACATTAATAACACATAAAGATGAGAATATATATGAATTCACTTTAACAAAAACAAAAACGTCATTTGAAAGATTACAATAATGATAATGTATTGCACAAAATATGTCTAACACAAAAAACAAACCAAATTAACTACATCTGAAAGTTTAGGTTAAAGAAAAAAAAATAAGAACAAATTATATTTAACACAATAAACAAAACAAACATCTAAAAGTGGTTAGGTGAAAGAAAGCATATCCCACAAAACATAAATATACACTTATATAAATATTTAGAAGACGATTTAATGTAAATCCTAAAAATTAAATATTTGAAAGACATATTTCTTAAAGACCAAATGTGTACTAAACCATATCTTTATATCCAGTTCTTATATAAAATGTGAGAGTTTGTTCAGTATATAAGAGACTTGATGAACCTTAAAAATGTACAGAGTGCTTAAATACCCATTTTTTAGCAAACACTCCCTGAAAATGCTTAAATACCCCATCTTTAACAAATATCCCTTGAAAATGTTACAAATGTATTTGAAACATAGATTGACCAACATGAATGTCCTGCAAAAGCATATTTACACCTGATATGATGTGTAGCTTTAATGATTTAATTGATGAAAACATGAACTTAACATAGGTTTATGAATAAATGGACCACTCAACATAAAAGTGATGAATGGGAAGACATGGCATGTTAAATGTATTAAGATATATGGAAGACTAGATGTCATAATTGACTTTCCTATAAATTATTGAATTGCATGATAAAAATAAATTAAGCAAGAGTTAGGTAAAAGTTTGTTAAGGTTGTTAAACAGGTTAAGATGTGCATAAAATGTTGGGTTGCTAGTGTACAAGGAAAAAATATATGGTGTTAAAGTTCGGTTAGGTTAGGGTTGGTTGGGTTAGGTAAGAGTTTGTATGGTTTGGATAAGGTTGGTATTGTTAGGTTAGCATTTGTTGGGTAAGGATAGGGTTGGTTAGGTTAGGATAGAGATGGTTGGATTGGGTTAGGTTAGGTTAGAGTCTGATGGTTATTTAAGGTGTAACACGGTGGGGGGGGGGTATCGTCTCTGATCGGCTCTAAAATCGCCCTTACCCCTTCCCGTATCTATTTACTTCGTTATATACCAAGGGACCCTAGAGTAACTCTAGCCAAATCCCACGCCATGTGGTCTTAGCCGTTTGACCGGCTAAGATTCTACATCCTCGCGACGTGGTACTAGACTCCTAGCAACCTCAAGAATCTCCTTCTACTACCACCACCAGACTATTAAACACAAAGCGTCATTTAACCGGGGTCTGGACCGATAATCACTCATTAACACCTTGGGACTTGATCCCCAATTACTTAGAAAGGGAGGGAAGAATCTACGTTAAGTGTGGGAATTATAGCAAACAAAGGGATAACTGAACTCTTACGCTTTGTTAGGCTTGCGGCCCAACTAAACCTCAGACTCGTGGAGACCACGTGACAAGGACATGAGAAACACATAACATGGAAATGATAAAAATTAAAATAACAAAAAGCTAATTATTTATTAATGCAAAATCTAAACAAAAACTAAATAAAATCACTCCCTATATCTTAACACTCCCTAACGAGGCATGAGATGAACTATTTCCCTATACAACACTGTAGCAAACTATACCTTGTAATGCGACCAGTTGTTGTTCTACTGATTTATTTTGGGAGAGGGTGAGAGTGGATGACCTCTCCGAATCGTTGATCGGCCCACACTAATTCTACCTCCCTCTGCCTTCCTCACTGAAGCCAGAGGGGTATTCCTACGCCAAGTTACTAGTTTACTAGCAGGTTTAAGTTGAACAACTAATCTCTGTTGCACTGACTTTCCCAAAGATGCACAGGCATCTTAGGGAAAAGCTATTTCCGATTACAATATGGCTTTTTGATTTTTGAGAATTACTAAATGTGGAAGGCTTTGGTGACCCGTGACCCCGGGTGAGGTTATCTTGAGATGATTTCAGGGCTTTTAGTGTCCCCGCGGCCCGGTCCTCAACCAGGCCTCCACCCCAAGGAAGCAGCCCATGACAGCTGGCTAACACCCAGTACCTATTTTACTGCTAGTAACAGGGGCATAGGGTGAAAGAAACTCTGCCCATTGTTTCTCGCCGGCGCCCGGGATCGAACCCGGGACCACAGGATCACAAGTCCAGTGTGCTGTCCGCTCGGCCGACCGGCTCCCTTTCAAAATTTTGGTGACCCTCGGGTCACCAAAATTGCTCTGCGTCAGAGGCTAGTCCTTTGCTAGTGACGTCACTGACGGTGACTTACTCATTATTTCGGCAATTGAGAATACTCCTGGTGCTTGAACAGGAATACTATTGAATACCATTTGAACTGAAGATTTTAATTTTCCTAAATTACTGAATTCTGTAAAATAATTCATTATACGTTGGTTCAAGACAAAGGCACCAGCCATTTTGCAATCTTAACTGCTAACCCCATGAGAGATACCCCGTGCTCCCTGAGTCAGGTCAACTACCGCTTGACTCCAACCTTTCCAAACCCCCATAGTCTATGAGAAACCATACTGAATAATTCCTTCAACAAACCTAGTTTGTTACAAAGGGAAGAATGCTTAAAGAATATTCTTTACTAAAAATATTAGAGATTAAAAGCCGAACTTTAGGGGAATTGTAATAAAAATGGGGAAGGATAGAAGAATATGGTGTTCGAGGAAAGCTTCATTGTGTAGCAGTCTGGGAGAGCTGCAGAAGACCCTTGTGGACAGTTCTGGGAGAACTTAGAGATATACAGGGGTAGTGAGCCTCTAGATGCAGAGCGGAGGTTCATGGTGACTACTTATAATGTGGCGCAATCGACTAAGGCACATCTGGGATCATCCCGGACAGAGATTCGAACCTTCTAACGTTCGAACGTTACTGTATAAACAAGTTACATTACAAGATATGTCTTTGGTAAAAGTTTGTCTTAATAATATATATAACAGAAAAACTACTGCTTAATGGAAGATACATGAATTAGAAATAATAGATATATTACAGAGACTGAGTGATGAGGTATTTTTGTGAATGACATAATAGAGATGTGTGACATATTAAATATCATTAACATGTTTTGATTGAAAATGCCTTAGTAAAACTGATACTACATAAAAGTTAGTTATTTGTTTAATTTTACAGGAGGCATAAGTTTATTAATACATAAAGTCATGAAATATTATGAAAAGTTGTACATGTTTAGTTTGATATAATACTTAAAGTTGTTTGTGACTACATAAAGACATGTTTTAGTAAGTTTAACAGAAATCGTCGTTTAAATATGTTCAAGAAATATACCTTAGAATAATTTATTTAGAACATATATATTAAATGTTACATATGACTTGAAAAAAATTACCCTTGACTATTGAAAACTCTTTTTTTAAGATGTTTTATGAAAAGATTGTCTTAAGATGTTGGATGTAATGACTTTACATCCTGGAAAGTATCCGTAAATTCGTGAAGATGTTCTGGAAAGTAACCTTGCTGTTATAAAATTGTTTTGGAGAGCATCCTTTAATTTACAAAGACGCTAGCCTTGTTACATAAAGATGCCTTGGAGAGTACCAATGTTATATAAAAATATCTCTCAATGTATTTCTGATGTTTTATCGAGTTTCATTTACTGCACGAAGATGTTTTAGAGAGTATCAGTTGATGTTTAAAGACGCCAGTGAGAGTAACTTTTAATGCAAGATGAAGAACAAGAACCCGGCAATGTCATGTTATAGTGGCCAGAATACGCCTGGGATATAGACGTATCTGGCAGCTTTCTCAAAACCAAATGTCGAGTACACACTGTGTCAACTTTGTGAAAGAGAAAACATGCACTCTCTTGAACATTATATTGTAGAATGTCCCATACTGGCTGACTTTCGCCCTCCTGGGCTAAGGTATGCTGAACTCTGTAATTACTATATGAGTACTGGAACACTTGATGATATATTGGACTTGTACCCAAGATTGACCATGTAATAGATTAATTATACAATGTATATGATGTAACTATATAACCTGAGCTTGTAAAAGCACCTTAATCACCTTCAGTGATTAAGTGCTTAATTGCACACTAGTTTCTTTATCAGCTATCTCACCCTGTCAGAGTGAATGAGACAAATGTCTGTGAATGCATGTGTGTATATATGTATATGTGTGTGTGTATGCATATGTATGGGTATAAAGTATATATGGAAGCTGATCAGAATTACATTTCACCTTTGTAAATGTACATTAATGACACTGTGTAGAAGACACATCGAACACTTTATGTAAGGCATACATAAATCTGTGTATCTATGTATTTACGTATATAGGTTAGCTTAGCATTTTAAAAACACCGATTCACCTTCAGTGGTTGATTGTTCAATAAACCCTTGAAATATATGTTTAACACATCTCTAACCCTGTCCATGGAGGACAGAAGAAATGTATATATGCTGGTTAGCATTGTAAATGTCTGGCCACGTCTGTGGTAGAAAATAATAAAAAAAAAATGCAAGATGATGTCTCGCAGTGTATAATTGTTACACAATGATGTCTCGGGGGCGTATCCTTGATGTCTCTAAGTGTATCCTTCTTACATAAAGAGGACATGAAGAGTGTCTTGGATAGCATCGTTGATATCTCTGAGAGTATCTTTGTTACATAAATACATCACGAAGAGTGTCTTTTAATGCATGAAGATGTCTCAGAATGAACAATGTTGTGTAAAGATGTCTCGAAGAGTATCCTTGATGTCTTTGAGATTATCTTTGATGTCTTTGAATGTACCATTCTTACATAAAACGGACACGGAGAGTGTCTTGAAAAATATCCTTGATAGCTTGGAGAGTATCCTTTGATGTGTGAGGATGTCTCAGAGAGTAGCTTTAGGTTAGAAAAATATGAAGAATTTTACCCCTTGACGATTTTTCTTACTTACAAATCATAAGGTAGTTAAGAAACGTTATGAAAGATTCCTTTACTATTTTTTTGAGTGAAAGAAAGTTATTTTAATTAAGAAATGATGCGAAAAAGATACACTAGACAATTTTCAGTTGAATGAGGAGTGATTTTAGATAAGAAACGTTAAATAAAGATTGTTTCAGTAAAATTTGTTA
>WNGS01164858.1:14591798-14604357 GCA_020271785.1 Procambarus virginalis
TTATGTCATGGGGTGACTTTAATTTGAGTGGAATAAACTGGAAGAACAAAACAGGGAATAGTGAAGCAGAAGATTTGTCTAGAATTAATTGACGATTGATTACTTACGCAACACATTAATGAACCACACGGGAAAATATACTTTTTAGATTTAGTGTTAACTAACAGGGAAACACAAATTATGACATCGAAATAGGGAGTGGCTCCAGGGAACAGTGAATCACAAAGAACTCAGATTTGGCATAGAATGGAAATAGACCTGTAGGAGTGAAAATTCTGTTAAAGTGCCAGGATTTTTCGAAAAGCTGATTTTAATAGCCTAAGAAATTTTTGGGGTCAAATTGATTGGAAGTCTTGGGTATGGGGAGTGGGCCGTCTTGGAGCGAACATGAACCAGCGATACGTGATGTTCAAATGGGGATTTCGATGTAGATTCAATTTATAAGCGAATTTAAGAATATTCTAACAAAGCACGAGGAACGTAGATACACACACAAATTGAATAGATCTATTCCTAATAGACCCAAAGTGGATAACAAAGAATTTGAAGAATCTTATAGGTTAAAAAGAGAGCTGTGGTACAAAAGTATTAAAAATGGGGAGGTCACTTTAGAACAGGAATTTGACGTACAACTAGTTAGAAATGTTTGAAAAAAGAGATAAGGAAAGCAAAAAGAAACTATGAAGTTCGTATAGCAGGGCAAGCAAAGACAAATCCTAATAGGTTTTCTTTCAGTTATATCGAACTAAGGACTAGGGAAGGATAGGTCCATTTAAAAGCTGAGACAGGTCAAATAACAGATAGTGATGAGAGATGAGTAGTATTTTTTAATAAATATTTTGGTATCTGTATTTACTAAAGAGGAACTTAACATATGCCTTCAGCCCAACAAGTCTCTGATTGGGGGGACGAGGTCTACAGGTTGACGAGTTAGGCAGTTACCAGGGAGGCATGTTCTTAAACAAATAGTGAAATACTCAAACCAAACTAAATCCCCAGGGCCGGATGAAGGTTTCAGAGTGCTGAAAGAATGCACAAGGAGGAGCTTTGTGAACCCCACTGTCAATCGATATTTAAGTAAATCAATATCTAGGCAGAGTGCCAGAGTTTGGAAACGTTGCTAATGTGATACACGAGTTTTAAGAAAGGAGATAGATCACTTGCGTCTACTATCGCCAATTAGCCTAACCTCTATTGTGGGGAAAGTTCCTCGAATCTATAATAGCAAATAAGAATTCGTCTTCATCTTGACAAAACATAAATTAATACTTGAGTTCGCAACAGGTTTTAAAATGGCCCGTTCATGTTTTAACAAATTTGTTATCTTTTATATGCTAGCAGAGTTGAGGCAGGTGTATAGTGGTAATGATTGTGATGTTGTGTACCTTGACTTTAGCAAAGCTTTCGATACAAGTGCCACATGAAAGACTGATTAAAAAGAGATAGAGGCTCATGGTATTGGGGGTGCTATATTAAGCGGATTAGGGCATGGCTATACCAAAGGAAACAGAGAGTTAGTATAAATGGAGTCAAGTCAAGTGGAAAATGTTGTAAGTGGAGTGCCTCAAGGCTCTGTCCTGGGACCTCTGTTGTTTATAATATATATAAATGATTTAGATTCAGGTTTGAGTAGCAACATTGCAAATTTGCCGATGATGATACGAAAATCGGTAGGAAATTAATTCGGAGGAGGACTCACTATCACTTCAAGTTGATCTAGATAGGGTTTTGAAATGGTCAAAGGACTGGCAGATGCAGTTTAATGCTGATAAATGTAAAGTTCTGAGGCTAGGTATAATGATGATAGAGTTACAAGATACGAGCTAGATGGTGTTGAGATTGCGAAGTCGGATTGCGAAAGGGATCTGGGAGTTATAATTAGTAAGAATTTAAAACAAAAGGATCAATGCATAAATGTTCGTAATAAGGCAAATTAGGACACTCGGATTTATTAATCGCAGCGTAAGTAACAAGACACCTGGTGTGGTTCTCAAGCTAATATCTGCTTCTGGTTAGGCCCCATTTAAGATTATGCAGTTCATTTTTGGTCGCCATATTATAGAATGGATATAAATTCACTTGAACGTGTCCAGCGTAGGATGACTAAGTAATTCCCCAAATTAGAAATCTTTCATATGAAGAAAGATTAACAAAGCTTAAGTTGCATTCACTGGAAAGGCGAAGAGTTAGGGGTGACATGATAGAGGTTTACAAGTGGATGAATGGACATAACAAAGGGGATATTAATAGGGTATTAAAAGTATCACACAGGACAGAACGCGAAACAATGGGTATAAATTGGATAAGTTTAGATTTAGGAAAGACTGGGTAAATACTGGTTCAGTAACAGGGTTGTTGATTTGTGGGAACCAATTACTGCGTAACATTGTGGAGGTGGGGTCCCTCGATTGTTTCAAGCATGGGTAGGACATGTATATGAGTGGGATTGATTGGGTGGTTATAAATAGGAGCTGCCTCGTATGGACCAATAGGCCTTCTGCAGTTGCCTTTGTTCTTATGTTCCTCGTCGTGGCAAGTCGTATAAGGACAGGGGTCTTAAGAAGATCTTGACAAGGCCTCCTACAGACGCCATAAAGACAGCAAACTCATTTGCCGTGTTGGAGGACGAGTGCTGTGGTGAACCTGCAGTTAACTCGGAACGGAAATCAGCGAGGAGCGGCGGAGCGCGGGCCCCTGAGGGTGCTCAGAAAGTTAAGGAGGTACCGAAGCTAATTTTGGTTGTGGGAGATTCCCAGGTGAGTTATTTAGACAGAACGTTTTGTGCCAGAGACAGGGGGAACAGATTAAGGGTTTCTATCCGGGAGCTGGAATTGGTGAATTGTTGAAACATGAATGATATTATGACGGAAATGGAACAAACCCATATATGTATTAGTGCAGGGTGGTAATGATGTTGGACGAGTTAGGAGTGAAGAACTAATACAGAGATTCAGGACAGCCATATAATTAGTTAGGAGCAAGGGAGGAATCCCGATCATATGTGGCATTCTTCGAAGAAAGAGCGTTGGGAATGATGGCAATTGCACAAGGGCACTTTGTCAATTGCCGGCTGGAAAGATATTGCTTTGGTTGCTGCTATGCATTGCAAGTGTTGCAATTTTGTGCGCAGCCCTTGCGCATTCCATTGCAGGATCTTTAAACCTCCAAGGTCTTGGAATTTGTTGATATTACCGTGGTATCCATGGAGTCTGACAAACACGCCATGGAAGTTGCAATTGGTGTAGAGGATCTTAGTGGACCTGAAATTGACTCATCAAGGTCGCTTTCAGACGACCTTGATGAGTCAATTTCTAAAAGGAGACACTCCCCTAAAAAACAGCTGGACTCTGTTTTTTTAGGAGAGTGTCTCATGCCCTGCGTTCTTGAAGGTGAGGATATCGTATTTTCGAATTTCTTGAGCTTGTGCTCAATTATCTTCCGAGTCCCTGTGGTTTACTTGATACCCTGTATCGACAGCAGACTTTCGACCCTTTCCGTGACCAAAGTTTTGAGCACTGGCCAGAGACGTCCAGTTGTGCGGGAGCACTATTTACTGCTGTGCAGGTTTGGGGTCTGGTTACTTTTTGACCCTTCTCAGTGGACACTTTGACACCGGAATTGTTACTCTTACTCTTATTGCCCGCCAGTGTGCTTATTCGATGCAATGGGTGGGTGAGTGACTGCTTTGAACATATTTCTTCTATCCCTTTGTCTTGGATGGAGGCCTGCACACCCTTCACCATGGCAGATGGTGAAGGACCGTGTGCCCCCTCTACCTGAATAGGTAGACTCCACGCGGTCTTAGTGGGCAGGGGATATAATTTTTGGTGGGGCTCCACTTTTTGATGTAGGCGTTGTGGGTTTCGTTAAAGTCTTTTGAGCCTTTCAGGGAATCTCAAGTTCCAAGCGTGATGTGCCTTGGAGCAATTTAGGCACTTTGCTTGGACAGGGTGGTTTGCCTTGTGCTTATCAATTAATATTTTTGTGTCGTGGGGCTGGCTGCAGACTCCACACCTCACTGGGCGTTGGCAGCCATCTTTGTGATGCCCAATCTCTGACATCTGAAGCATCTTAGGGGCTCTGGGGTGTAAGGCTTGTGTTGGAACACGCCCCAGATTCCAAGGTCAAGTTTTTCCGGGATCCGTCCTCTTACTATGAGGACTTGTCGGGTTTCCTGCTTTGTGGTTTTTACCTGGCATCTCTCTGCTGACACCACATAGTTCAGCTTTTCGAGATGGTCAAAGGCCATATGTAAAGGATATGGGCGTCAGAATATATTATCCTCTGAGATTTGGCTTTGCTCTGATCTGGAGCTGGGGGGGTACTCTTTTTCGAGGTCCACTACTGTGGCGTAGGAAGACTTTAGTCAGAGGAGCTGGAGTGCTTGTCGGTAGAGCTGGAGAAGCTGGAGTGTTTGTCGGTAGATGGGTCGTCATGGAGTGGCTTTAGTCACAGAATACCAATCGCCGTCACTTTCGAAACTTGTATCGAGCATAGATTTTCTTTTACGACACTGAGCAGCAACGCTGGTTCTATCACAATTCATTTCGTATTCCATTCTATTAGTCAAATGCTCATTGTGGAGTGATGTCTGTCGAGTGAAGGTGATGCTCTGTGCTACAGGAGGCAAAGTCATAGTGGAGTTGGCTCACTGTGTGAACTGTTAAATCGTGGTGAGTGATTGATGAAGATTAAGCCATCTATTAAAAGGTGGCACGGGCATGAATAGCCCGTAAGTGGTGGCCCTTTTGAGCCATTACCAGTATTAATAGCTGATACTGGAGATCTGTGGAGGTGCGACTGCACCCTGCGTGACGGGAGATGTCTCCCATGTGAATCGTGGTGGTGGTCAGCTTCTATTTATATGGGACGACGGCCGTCCAGGAGGCGCTGAAGTCGTAGATAACTATGAACCGGCTCACGGTAACTAGCGGTTGCGCCTGTTTCAGAAGTGGAGTGATCATGAGACGTCACCAGGTGCGAAGAGGGTGACGGGCCGTGGAGGAGGAAGACTGGTGGTACTCTGTCTAGACGTATTGAGAAGTGTTGTTGTTGCTCTTGTTGCTCTGCAGTTCTTGAATATATAGACGTGGTATGATAGAATAGGTGATGATGGAGCAGGCTGAATCTCTTCCTACAGATTCAATCACGGTAACTACTATTACCGTGACAAGTGTCATTAGTGATAGAGATGACTACTGTGAATATACCCTTGCTCAATTCTCGATTAAATCCCACTTGACTATTGGAGCTATCTATAGATTTCCCTATGCATTTTCAGATAACCCAAGGAAATCGTATCATAAGCAACAAGCTCAACAAAAATCATATCCCGCCAAACACACATCGAAAGTACGACGTTGGTACAACGTTCGAACAAGTTTAAACACCACCTAACCAGTTATAACAACCAATATAGCAAGTAGTAACAACGTTCTAATACGTCATAAACACGTTAAGCCAAGATGTAACAACTTTATTACAAGTTGTAACAAGCGGAAAATAGAGACAGTTTCGGTTTGTGTTTCCAGGGATCATTCTGGGCAGTGACTTCAATATCAACCTGTGCCAACAAAATAACCCTCAAGTCGATTATGTCCTAAACAGCATAAAATCCTGTATGCTAATAACTACAATCACAAAGCCCACCTGAATCACTCAAGCATCTGCTACTACATTGCATCACTTATGAATTATCATAGCAGCTCCCCTTGCATCTGGTATAATCACTGACAGAACAACTGACTATTATCCTACCTCCCTCATAGCAAACATGGATATAACACCGTGTTATATCCATGATATATATAACACCACCAGACACCGAGAAACTTACCTTCAGACTACGCAGTTAAACAGCAATAGGCAATCTCACAAAAGCACTTCACAGTATTAACTGGGAATCTGAATTCAATAATACACAGGCTATTCTGTGTATTTACACATTCTGTGTATAATACACAATCATTAGCCAACATCTTCCTTTCCAAGACTCTAAGCCTCTACAACACTCACTGTATTCACCTAGTCGTTCTTACAGGTGTTGAGCTCTGCTCTTTCGTCCTGCCTCTCAACTGTCAATTAATCAACTATAACTACTATTTTTTTCCACATACACACATCCAGGAAGCAGCTCCGTAACTTTTGTCTAACTATCTATTTACTGCTAGGTAACAAGAGAATCAGGGTGAAAGATTTGTTTCTGCCTGGTCCGGAATCGAATCCGGGCCACAGAATTACGAGTTCTGCGTGCTGTCCGCTCAGCTACCAGACTGTCCTCTACTCACCATCAAGTAACTGCCAAAAGATTAACAACCCCTGGCTCACAAGTGGCATACACAAAGCAAACAACAAGAAACATGAATATGACAAAAAACTTTATGACAAAAACCAGTATAATAAGACGAGCGGCACTCTTATTATCTACTCTTTGAGTAGATTCAAAGAACCAAAAGGAGACATGAAAAGCACACGGAAAGCTATCACTAACATCCTAGGATCTAAGCAGCAAACACATATCAAGCAGATAAAAGTCTTCAAGGATGGTTATACATCTGCAACAGATGTAGAAACGGTAACATAATTTAATAGCTTCTTTTCATTAGTTGGTGCTAACCTAGCCAGAAAAATCCCACAGACTCAGACACATGTTACTACATGTATACAGGCAGCTATTCAAACCCTCTTCTCCTTTTACCATTCAGCCCGACAAATGTTATGTCTATCATTTTACCATTCAGCCCCAAAGATGTTTATGTCTATCATTCACTCACTAAAAAACAAAGCTGGGAACATTAGTGAAATACCATTTATGATATACAAGAATCCCTCCCACGCCCTTGCACCCCCATAGCTCTGCTATTCAACAAATTTCTAGTGTCATACATTCCCTGATATCCCTAAAAAAAAGCATGAGTAAAGCCAGTTCATAAAGGAGGCGATACGGCAGACACAAGACCAATTTCAAATCTACCTATATTATAAAAAATATTTGAGTTTTTAATTATAAACAGCTCTACTTTTATCTCGTAAAATTCAACATACAACTAAGTCCTTGTTAGTTTGGCTTCCGCTACCAAAGGAGTTCCAACGATGCAATTATTAGTCTGCTTGATATCATTTACACAGCCGTTGACAAAAATGAGTTCCCAATTGAACTCTTCATTGACTTGGGAAAGGCCTTTGATACTGTTAACCATAACTACCTCTTACTTAAGCTTCACCATTATGGAATCCGAGGCCTTACGATGAACTATACCCGATCTTATCTTAGTGATAGACACCAATATCTAGCCATCAATGATATAACCTCCCCTACTTTACCAATAACCGTAGAAGTGCCACAGGTCAGCATCCTAGGACGTCTCCTCTTTTTTTTTGTATACATTAGGCAGTGATCTGCCTAATGTCTCTAACATTCTTAAACCTAAACTATTTGCTGACGATACTGCCTTCATCTACTCAGATCCCAACCCACACACACTAAATAATGTTGTAAATAACGAGATAAAAAAAAGTT
The DNA here is from genome assembly GCA_020271785.1 of Procambarus virginalis. Lineage (NCBI taxonomy): Eukaryota > Metazoa > Arthropoda > Malacostraca > Decapoda > Cambaridae > Procambarus > Procambarus virginalis. The sequence continues at coordinate 14,599,318 of WNGS01164858.1, forward strand.
CTCGTGGATGGCAATAAACACACTCACACTAAACATGGTACTACAAGACCTATTAATTATTATTTGGAAGCAAATAAACAAATGAAAATAAACTTTAGATAGACAATGCTAGCATCTGCAATAAAAATGATGGAAAGTTCCTTGGCCTATACATAAACACGAGACTCTTCTTCATCACCCACATGAAACACATTACCAAAAAGTCTAAAAAACTGTCGGTATACTTTCTAAAATCAGATATTATGTTCCAAACTCTGCTCTCCTCTCATTATATCATGCGCTAATCTATCCCTATCTAACATATGGTATCTGTGCATGGGGTTCAACCACCGCAAACCACCTCAAGCCAATCACCTCCCAGCAAAAATCTGTTATCAGAGCAATAACACACTCTGCTTTCAGACAATCACACAACCTCCCTGTTTAAATCTCTTTACATACTAAACATAAACTCCACACTTTCTCTTGTGCTATTTACATGTACAAAACCTTCTTCCTAGATGCAAACCCTGATCCGAAACGCTTCCTTAACAGATGTGATAGAACCCATAATCACCACACCAGAAATAAATATACCTTTGATATCCCTAGTTAGACTAAATCCGTATAAACACTTTGTGCACATAATAGGACACTCTTTAACGAATTTAAAAGCTGTCCAACCTACCACTTATTCAAAAGTAACACCAAAAAGTTCTTAATTTCATCTTCATATTTTTTTAACAAGTGCTTCAAACTCGCACTGTATCTTGTGTCTTTGTCATACAACTTCACTGTTTTAATGACTTGCCATCATCTTATATCATGGTTGTTATATTGAAAGCAAATTGTACTACAATGTACCTAGAAATAATTCTAAAATTATGATAAAAGTATCTGTAGATATTCTTCAAATTTTATTAAAATGTACCTACTGTCTTCACATTTAATTACAGTGTACCTACTGTCTTCAAATTTAATTACAGTGTACCTACTGTCTTCAAATTTAATTACAATGTACCTGTTAACTTTTTTTCAATTTTACTACAAATTTCGTACTTAAAATTATCTATTAGATTAAGGCCCGAAACGCTCTGCGTGTTAATGGCTTTACAAGAATGTAAAAAGATGAACAAATCCATATGGGCCGTGACGAGGATTCGAACCTGCGTCCGGGAGCATCTCAGACACTGCCTTAATCGACTGAGCTACGACAGGGTAAATTTGTTCATTGGATGCATCACGATAGTGTGATCTCTGTGTGATGTAAAAACATCAATGCTATGTACTCTCATAAACCCATTGTACCTTTTTGTAATATCCCACGGTGAATAAATAAATAAATTGTACCAAGACAGACAACACCGGTTCTTTCCTGCACCGCAACCTTTCTAACTTTAATCCTTCCCTTTCCACCCAAGAAACAAATTAGAGATCAGCCCAAGCTTCGTCTTGGGGCAAAGCCCTTAAGCCTTATTGATGCTTCGTCCAATCGCCTCAGGATTGGATACCCATGTGCATGGGAAAATGACTTACAGATTCCAATATATATGTCAGAATTGTGGAGAAATGTCCGACAGACCACTGGAACATACCTAACAACTTTGTGAAAGAGAAAACATGCACTCCCTTGAGCATTATATTGTAGACTGTCCCATATTGACCGACTTTCGCCCTCCTGGGCTAAGGTATACTGAACTCTGTAATTACTATATGAGTACTGGAACACTTGATGATATATTGGACTTGTACCCTAGATTGACATATTGTATCAATTATACAATGCATGTATGTGATGTAACTATATAACCTGAGCTTGTAAAAGCACCCTTCAGTGATTGCTCAACTGCACGCTAGTTTCTCAATTAGCTATCTCACTCTGTCAGAGTAAAATATGTATATGTACATGTATATATGTATATGTATGCACATGTGTGTGTATGTGTATAAAGTATATGATCAGAATTACATTTCACTTTTGTAAATGCACATTAATGACACTGTAAAAGACACATCGAACACATTATGAAGGGTAAACGTAAATTTGTGCATCTATGTATTTACCTATGTAGCTTACCCTAACATTTTAAAAGCACTATACAATCACCTTCTGTGGTTGATTGTTCAATAAATCCCTGAACTATATGTTTAACAAATCTCTAACCCTGTCCATGGAGGACAGAAGAATATGTATATATGCTGGTTAGCATTGTGGCCACGTCTGTGGTAGAAAATAATAATAAAAAACTAACCGTGCACAGTTACAAACCCAATAAGCAGGCGATGAGTCACAATAACGTGGCTAAAGTATGTTGACCAGACCACACACTAGAAGGTGAAGAGACGACGACGTTTCGGTCCGTCCTGGACCGAAACGTTATACACATACACACACAATCGACCATTCTCAAGTCGATTGTGATGAGGGATGATTGATTGATGAAGATTAAGCCACCCAAGAGGTGGCACGGGCATGAATACCCGTAAGTGGTGGCCCTTTTGAGCCATTTCCAGTATCAAGAGATGATACTGGAGATCTGTGGAGGCGCGACTGCACCCTGCGTGACGGAGATGACTCCCGGACCAAATGGTGACCAATGATCTCAATGTGGTCCAAATTGATTGATTGATAATGATTAAGCCACCCAAGAGGTGGCACGGGCATGAATAGCCCGTAAGTGGTGGCCCTTATGAGCCATTACCATTATCGAGAGATGATACTGGAGATCTGTGGAGGTGCGTGCGACTGCACCCTGCGTGACGGGAGATGTCTCCCGGACCAAATGGTGACCAAATGGTCTTGATGAGGGAGTAGAGACAGGCAATAAATAGGCAAGAGAGAGCCGAGGAGCAAAGTAAGGTGTAGTAGAGGGGATAGTAAAATAATAATAAGAGCTGCAGAAGGCCTATTGGCCCATACGAGGCAGCTCCTATTATAACCACGAATGAGGAGATAAGAATAAGAAGAGGATAGCAAGGGAGCGAAGGAGAAGAGATAAAGAAAGAAAAATAGGAGGGGTAGGCTATGTTAGGTCACGTTTGTTAGAAAGATTAGAGCATTTGAGTATATACTGTGAGAGGGAAGAGTCCACAGCAACAAAGCCAGGACTCAAGTTCATGTTGGATACATTGTGTATTAGAGCCGATCCACAAGACGGCGTCTGTTTAGAGTAGAGGCAGGAAAGTTATTTTGGAGGGAGACCAATCAATGGATGATTAGAATCCCTCACATGGCAGAAGAGAGCATTGTTAGTGTCTGCAGACTTAACACTTTCCTTGTGTTCTTAAAGTCTGTCATTCATTGTACGGCCAGTTTCGCCAAAGTTATGAGAGGTAAGACAAACAGGAAATAGAGAGACACCAGCAGAATTAGAAGCAGGGGGAGCAGTGGGAACTAGATTGCTAGAAGGGTTAGTTTGTCGAAAGGGAGTTTAATGTCAAGAGGACGAAAGGTATTAATAAAGTTTTGAGTTCAGATATGAAGGGAAGGCATAACAGTGCTACTAGTGTTGGAAGCAGGTTAGGATGAAGAAATTTCGTTTAGCTTGAGAGTAGGCACCGTTGATGATAAAGCAAAGGGTAAACCAAGGCGAGAGAATGATTTGTAGTATAAAGAGCAATTTCAGAATCAAGAAACTGAGGGTCGCTAGATGCGTAGAGCACGGAGGAAGAGAGAGACGAGGACACTTATTATCAGAAGGTTAAGGAAAAAGAAGTGAATGTACATGCCACTATGCTGGGTTTAGGGTAGACAGAGAAAAGAAAGAAACCCAGACACGAGCTGTGAACATGAACGTCAAGAAAAGGAAGGAGGGAATTAGATTTGTGATTAGATCACTCAACTTTGAAATGGATAGGAGCCAGATTTGTTAAGAGAGGCGAGGAAAGCTTGAAAGATTAAGGTCCATAGGCCGTAAAGCAAAAATGTCATCACATAGCGAGCCAAAGAGAGGGGACGAGTAAAGAAGAAGTCGGAAGAAGAACAGTTAAGTAGTAATTATCAATAGATTATGCACCAAACCGGGGAAGCTATGTAGCACCATCAAAAAAGTGGGGGATAATCAGAGGCGCTAAATATCACCAAGAATGCCAATACGAAACAAAAAACGCATAAGGCTAACGGTATCAAAAGTATCAGTTCGCCAAGAATTCTCTCGAGGGACAAACGACTGCGGGGGGCAATCGGAAAACAAGACACACGCACCTCCTGGAAGTCAATACATTCAACAAGGATATGTACGACCGCAAGGTGGACATTGCAATTCGGACAATAAGGAGCACGGGCGGCGCTCCTTAAGTGATTCCCGTGTAAGTTAAACGGGTAATGGCCATAGACGTAACCTAGCGGAGCCGTTTCCACCGCGGTTATGTGGCGGAAGAAGCCACTGGAGCACACGCTTGAAGTACTTAGTTTGTTATCCAATCACAAAGACCACCAACGCTGGCCAACGGGCAAGGGATGGAGGCATTAATAACGGGTAAAAGTCAATAAGGGAACACCTTTTACGGGAGAACGGACGAGTGCGGATAGCGTCCTAAGCGGCAGTATCCGCACGCTCATTTAAAGAGACCCAACATGGCTGGGAACCCAACAAAACGCAGATTTAGTGGGAGGGAGTGGATGTTAGAAGATGGGAGCAGGTGTGGAGGAGGGGGGAGAGAGGGGGTTTTGGGGGGGTGAAGGAAGGGATGTAGGTGTTGAGTGAAGTGCGGGGGAGAGATAGAGGGAATATAATGAGGGAATGGTGGATGAAGGGGGAGGTATGAGTAAACCGACTTAAATTTACTTGAGATAAAAAACAGCCAATGTTGAATCTCGAAACCACTGGGTGGACCGGATTAATGGACCCAAGAGCCATTAGGGCACTATGAGAGTCAACTACTACGCAAGAAGGGGACTGTCTCCCGGAGAAAGACGGAGACGAAGAGCATAGAGAATAGCATAGATTTCTGCTGTGAAGATGCTAGGCTCAGGAGGAAGGCGACACAAATAAGTCTGGTCAGGAAAAACAACAAAATAGCCCACACCGTCAGCAGAATTTGACCCATCGGTGAATCTCA
>WNGS01164858.1:14637297-14647421 GCA_020271785.1 Procambarus virginalis
GTATACAGGTGACATAGGAAGTTCCATGAGCAGAGAGCAAGAGGCAGTGGTGATGGCAGTGTTTCAGTTGGGTGGCTACTTCACACCAATACAAATAATGCACAGTAATAACAAAACCTTCCTTACACATTTCATTATTGCTGAATAAAAAGGTAGGAATAAACAGTTTAGGTAACTGCCATACACCAGTCCCTTCTACCTTCCCAAACAATAGACTTCCACCTACCCTCCTCCTACAGCCAGCATTTGGTACGCTAATCATCTCCTGTATCCAGTGTGTGGCTTCCCTTTCTGGTGCCCCCACACCCTCTAAAATGGATGTGCCTGAACACTTGGCATGAAGCATCTGAAAAAATATTTTGGCAATGGGTGGTATTAAATCCACTTCTCTAGACTTGCCAGGAAACACACGGTCATGGGTTCCAATGGCATCTTGCAAACTCCAGGTAAATATTAGAACTTTCGGTTGAGAAGGTTTTCAACCCGTCAATGTCTTTAGGTACTGAATTACATATGTTTTTTGGAAAGTAGAGATGTGGATTATATCCCACCTATTGCTATATTATATCCCACCCATGCAATTAACAATTATTTTTGTCATTGTTAGTCTCTGGTGCATGTAACTAGCAGTTGGGTGGCTGCTATGAGTTTGGATTAGGTTGCTGTTGTGTATATATGCAGACATTATTTACTGAGAAACCATGAACTTCACTTATCTGCATCCTAGAAAACTACCCGGATTGGATGTGCAAAAGATACTGCAGAAATTCGTGTAAAGGGAATTGCTATATATTTATTGTAATGCCTGCAGTAGTCACAGTAGCTAAATATGTACGAGTAAACTACAGTACTAGTACCAGATTTTTAAAGATGCCTTCAAATTAGGCTACTTTAAATGCTGTTTTACATTGATTATGTTATTTGGCATCAGCATTGTGAAAATTTTATCCCAATACGTGTGTTAAGAAGTGGATTTTATACGAATTAATAAAAATAAAATTACATGCTGTGGACACAAGCTGAACAACGGTGCTGTTAGCACATGCAGCGTGAACCAGCCTTGGTTGCTCACTTAGTACCGAAGCCTTCACACCAAAAAATGGTGACCACAATCTTTTTTTTTTTTCTCTCTCTTCTCCAAAATGACATTGGTGTACTACAGGCTTGAGAAAGCCTGTGTGAGCCCTGTGTATCGGAGTTTTAAAATCTTACAATGTGCCCTAATACTTCACCTGATGGGATGCTCAGTCTGATCATAATTAGCCTCCCTATCACCTGAAGATGTGCAGCCCAAGGGTTGATCAAAGTAGACAATACAATATTAAATTGTAGGTGAATATTACATTAAATTTCTTTAGATGTTTATTCCACATGTTACCAAGATTGTACAATAATTACCTTAAAGCTGTGAACCTAGACCTATGTGGAATTAATGGTTACAATTTAAATTGTTCAGACCCTAAAAAACTAGGTTCAACCTTGTCTAAGTACTTCATATAAATTTATTTTTGCCCTGAAGTCACGAGTCATCCGATACACGATTGTTGTATGCTGTAATTGTAGTTTTCAAAATGTATGTAATAACCTATAAAATAGAATTTAACAAATTTTCTAAAATTTCAGGGCTTCCTAATATTCCGGTCATTTGGTGGAGGTACTGGCTCGGGCTTTGCCTCCCTTCTGATGGAACGATTGTCGGTGGAATATGGGAAGAAAAGTAAGCTGGAGATTGCAGTATATCCTGCTCCTCAGGTGAGACCATAAACACTAGTTACTTTTATTGGTTCCTGTGCTATTAACATTACAATTTAATGGCATAGTTTATTATGTTTGAATATTGAATTAGCTTTCTATGGCTAGTACAGTGTTAAAAATTATGTACATTTCAATATAAACATTATAGTATATATATTTACAAAATTGTATCAGTGTACATGTACTGATATACCATATCTACATATATATACTGTACTATATACACACATACACACATCTATGTAATATGGGCAATAATGTACTGTAGTTTAGAAAATTCTCTTAATTTGTAAAATTATTAATACAAAAAATCAGAATTAAGTAATTGAAAATGATGTAAAAGGATATTTATATTAAAATGACCCGTTTATAGACCAAAGCTTTACTCATTTATATTATTGCCAAATTTGAAACTGTTCTTTGTTGGAGATTGACAGTACACAAGAAATTTATCATAAAAGGCAGCTTGCAGAATAGCAAAGTTGCATTGGTAATTTAGTTTACTTGATGAAATTATTGTTCAGTAATACATTTGGGTACATTGTTCCTTGGATTATTACTTGGTGTGCAAGTTTGGCACAGTTTAGAAACTGTCCACTGCATAAATCAAAATTGTACTGCTGGTCACCATAAAGAACATCTATTTTCTTCCAAAATAGAATTGGGTTTCATATTACATTTGAATAATTGTCACTGCATAATAAAATTTTGTTTTTCCTTAGCAGATTCAAGGAAACTTGTAAGGTTTGTTTTAAATTTAATTCTTTTAATTTTCACTATTTGCACATGACCCATGTATTTACACTTGTCTAATCTGCTTTTTCTATACTGGAGAACACGTTTGTTCAAACTTTTAAAATGATCTCTCCACTATATTAACTGTAATTTGTTAGCGTCATTTTTTATTAGTGTACCACCATTTCTATGCATGCTTGATTATCACCAATAACAGGAAAATATTATTACTATATCTTATAAAAATGGTACTCTAGTACATCTCTAAATTTCTAGATTTTGTATCCCATTATTTTAAGCAAGTAAGAATGTGTATTACTTTTTGTATATACCCCTTTCAGATGCCCACAGGAAATAGCAGAGGGGAACAGGCAAACTTCGTACTGTTTCCTGGGTCAGGGGAAGTTTCTGACTTGTAATGCAAGATTTGGAGGCACTTTACTTTTTGCTAATAGTGTGACAGGCTGATAACTTGTCCATCAATGTAGTTCAAGGAAAAATGCAGTATCCCTCTGGTAATAGCAGTGTACCTGTCTGCCTATGGAGCTCAGTCTGGCTGTGTGTATTGAAAAGTTCAAATTAATTTTAGACAGGTGAGAGTTTTCACTGCTCTTCGACAAGAAGTTAGCTAGGCATGTACATGATAATACCTGTACTTACGTGTGTGGTGGTGTGATTGGTCTTGGTTGTTTGCCAAGAGTAGTAGTTGAGGCATGAATTTCATAAGTTTATTATAAATACGAACTGTTGAATACTAGCATATTAGTTAGGTTGACAGTTTAATTTTGTTAGGGTTGTGTATATCCTATGTATTTAGAGAAATATTTTCTAATTAAATTTACATTCTTTAAACATGAATGATGAGACTTGGAGTGAATGACTTCATATTTAAAATAAAATGTTAAAAGACAACTTTTTCCGTATTCTGTATAGTTTCTCTAGAAGGTCGGTAATGAGAAATTTCCCATTCGGTATATAAATGTCAGTAAAGGGAAAGAAATTGGTGCATTAAAAGTAAATACATTGAACTCTAGAGGAAGGTAAACTAGTTTAGAAAGATAAGTAAATTTAAATTGGATTCATGAAAGAATGCTTAATTGATAAAACTGCAGATTGAAACCAAAATTTCTATTTCTATTAGTGATAAGCTAGAAGATTTTAGTAATATAGGTATTAAAAGCGTGAAGAACATGGCTGTGTGTGTAAGGAAAGATAGTTATGAAGATCATGGAAGCTGTTAGGCTCATAGCATGTGGTATGAGTGGATTTAGATTGGTATTCATCTGATGGCTTTCATGGAGGGAGGTAAATAATATCTTGAGGTACCTTTCCTTCCCATCCTTTTTAATCTGACTTTTATCCTCCTAGGTACAGTATATATATTTTAACTTGGAACAATCTCAGGTTGTCCCACAGTCTTACTACTTTAAGGTTAAGCAGCATTTAATTTTTCAGATTTGAAAGATTATTTTAGAGCTTGAGGTTCTCTTGTGTTGCTTTATACATATTGAAGTTCTCATGGGTTTGAACTTTGATTTCACTTGTTCTTAAACTTCATTGAGGTTAGGTGTGTATGCTTTATTTAAAGTTGTCATAGTCTTCATTCTCTTGTTTGTGGCAATTAGTTTATGGTGGTTACTTTGCACTGAATGTTGCCACAAGTGAGGGTATTGAAGAGGGAAAATAAGTGCTAGACAATCATTATTTTCTAGCAATCAAAGGTTAACTTAATGCTAACATTTAGTGTGCTATTTTGCTCAAGTCTTTTTAGCAAATTGTGTGTGCCGTAACTCTTGTGTCATTCACACATTGTAAGGCACTTTCTAAAAGCGCTTTTGTTTAATTATTGTGCCTCAGACTAAGTTACAAATTATTAGAACTGGCATGGCCTTGCCATTTTCCTGGTTTAAGATACATGTAAACTTTTTTCTCAGTCTTGTGTGCTAGTGTTTTTTTTATATCTAGTTCAGTACAGGCATATTACAGTAGACAAGTAATTACAGTAAACGTCATTGTGCTGAGTGTCCATGAGGTACTGTGGTGCCAGATATTATCAGTACTGACAATAAATCAAATAATGTGGTGGTTGCAGTTAACATTATGTGGTCAAACGTGGGATTCTCAATTTAGTAAATTTTCTAAGGATGCACCCCCTCTTTCTGATCCGTTGTCGTCGTGAGGGGGCTTGGTGGGCAGCTGCTGGAGTGTAATGCTTCATGGGTCAGTCCTCTGCCCTTTTGAAGCCTTCTGCTCCTGCTGCCGTCTTCAATTTTGCCAGACATCTTTTCCTTTTCCTTGCGTTTCATTTTTCTGCCCGCCTCTTCTCCTTTCTAATTGTCATTTCCCGCCGACCTTTTGCCAGTCTTGATTATTCTTTCGGACTACTTCTGTTTTGACGCGTGGGTGTTTGGGGAGGCATACTCTTTTACCTGTAGAACTGTGGTACCCAATGTCGCGCGCGAGGGGGACGCTTTTATTGTTGACCCTTCTTCCGTCACTGAACCCGACCTCGACTGACGGATGGTTCTTAACCCTAAGCTGTGCAACATGTCATATGACGTGTTGAATAGCTTGCCCAAAATTGCACAACACGTCATACAATATTAAATTGTATGACGTATGGATACACAGGGTTCACCACATCTTCATCAGGGCTCTTGTAAACAGACGCTTTTTTTTTTTTTTTTAAGATTGTGGGCCATATTCCCGGTGTGAGGGCCTCGGTACCAAGTCCCGAGTCCCTGCCACTCAGCCTACCAACTTGGTGGTTTGTTATGGTGAACACAAATGTAGATACTTGTATATAATGTGTGTGTGTGTGTCTATATATACATATTTATATATATATATAAATATATATATATAAATATATGGCATGTCAAACGCCTCGTCAGCTTGGTCGACGTCATACCTATGTACTTAGATTGAAGGTTACATCCTTCGTGGGGGCAAGTGTACATGTATACAACGCTTGACTGCTGTAGAGGGTTCTCTGTCGGCTTCGGGCTGTTTTTGATAAGGAGTTCGGAAGTCTTCTTGGTTTTATAGAATATTGTCAGGTTTATGTTTTGGTTAGGAGTAGTGCTTTTTACTCCTTTACGGATTATTTCTTTCATTATTCTTTCTTCTTTTGTATGTTCACTGTGCATGGTTGATTTGTAATATAATTTTATTGGAGGTATTGTGGTTTCTGTTCTAGGTTCTGGATTATACCAACGGTCCAAGTGTCTTCTTATAGCAGCGTTTATTTCCGCGTTGCTATATCCATTGTTCACCAATACCTGAGTTACTCTTTCAAACTCTCTACTCACGTTGCTCCATTCAGAGCAGTGGGTAAGCGCTCGACGAATATAAGCATTGAGAACACTGGCTTTGTATCTTTGGGGGCACTCACTTCTACCGTTCAGGCATAATCCTATGTTGGTGGGCTTGGTATATACGTTGGTGCTTAAAGAGGTTCCTGTTTTTGTTATTAGTACATCCAAGAATGGCAGACTGTTATTTTCACTATTTTCCTGTGTAAATCGGAGTACTGACTCTCTCTCTAGATGTCTTTTTACGTCAATTAGTTCATCTGAGTCTTTTACTATTACGAATATGACATCTACATAACGGCAATATAAAGTTGGTTTTTGTCTGCTACTGAAGACCCTGTCTTCGATGGTTCCCATGTAAAAATTAGCGAATAAAACTCCTAAGGGAGAGCCCATTGCTACTCCGTCTATTTGTAAATACATGTCTCCTTGTGGACTGATGAGCGTTTAAGCTCATAAGCTGACGAGGCGTTTGACATGCCATCTTCAATCCGGTGCCCCTAGGAATCACATGAGACAAGCCCATGACATCACCCTAACAAGAGAAATGTTGAACAAGAATACATGCATAATAGACAGAACCCAAGATGCAAGAAGATTACAAATTCTTGAAGCAATTCACATAAGAACAGAACAACCTACCATGAACACCCAAATCACGGAACTATTTACTCTTCCCACAATGAGAGTAAGGACAAGACCAGAACATAACGATGCCAACACAGAAGACAATGTTCAACATAACAGGCCAATTACACTGGATTAATCTTTGTATGTAGATGCCAGCTGCCTCGTATGGGCCAATAGGCCTTCTGCGGTTACCTCTATTCTGATGTTCATATGTTTCACCCCATTTATCCCTATGTATCCCCTATGTTTTCACCTTTATTGTTTTATCACCTGACCCAGTGCGGGTATATAATATAAATATATATTATATATATATATATATATATATATATATATATATATATATATATATGTAATGTATGTATGTATGTACCACCTCTGGTGCAACTGTAGGGACCCATAGCCTCGGAGAAGAAAATAAAGAGTACTCAGAGAAGACCTTGTGGATCCTCACTGAACACTTTGATATTTTCTTCTCCTACCACCCCTATTCTTTGATATGTGTGTATACTTATCTAACTTTATTTGAAAATGTCATTACACAAATAAGTTACAATAATGATTACATGCAGGGTACAAGGCTGCTTGTCACAAGTTGAAAAGCTCCTCCAGCTCCTCAGATGGCGGGCAGGAACCATGGATGCAGTGAGCATTTCCTCTCTGGATTGCCACACTGAGGCGCTGAAAAGAAAACTGGCAGCTCTAGGGTCTCTAGTTGTTTCGATTAGCTTAGACCCCAACTCCTTCAAAAAGCTAGCAGCACTTTTACCCCAGGCACCAAGTATGTCTGAGGCAATGGGGACAAAATTGTAGTGGTGCTCAAGGTCTCTGTATTTACGTGACTTGGCCGCTTCCCGGTGATTGGCAGCTCCTCCTGCTTGAGTAGCACTGAAGTCAACATAGGTATTGGCTAAAGTTGAGATGCAAGTGTAGTCCCACACCAACTGTCTACCATTCTTCCAGGGGTTCACCGTGATTCCATCTGGCCGACCGACAGGCTCATTAGAGTTGCGGGACATTAGGTAGCGGGGCTCTCTCTCTGCTGGACAGCCGGCTGTGGTAAGGCTTCTCTTAATAATGTCATTGACCTCGCCGTGTCTTGCATGCCATCCTCCTGTCCTTTGGCAGAGAAGACCATGCCGTCCGTACCTGTCGGCCTCTGCCTCGCCGCAAATACACCTGTATTCGGTGTGGATTGGGGCAGCGAGACGGAGAGCCACGGCAATTCGGAGGGCCTGCGGTGTGAGACGGGTGCCGGTTGCTGACATTGGGATTGCTAATAGGAAATCACCTGCATGGGGAGCTGCTACTGCTCTAAGTCGGGTAGTGTCATGTGGTGGTGTCGCAGCTTCTAGCAAAGTCGCAGCTTCTTGGTCGGCAATGGGGTGATCCCAGCTGGATTGCTTATGGGCTTCAGAAGGCAGTGGTTGGGGTGCTGGTCCTGTGAGAGAGACCCATTTGGTTGTGCAGTCTGTGAAGCTGGGATCATGTACCCCTGCCTGTTGAACTAGGTGCTCAGGTAGGATTTCCTTCACCAAGTTGTCAGACCCCACTGAAGAGGACAGGAACGCTGGTACAACAATTTGTGTTGCTGTGCGCACGCCAAGGCCCCGAGTCTGACAGGAAGGGAGGCCTGTTTCCATTGCGAGTTGCTGAGGGAAAGATTGAGGGCTTTTCTAGTGTTGATTTCAGCAAGCTGTCGTACTCTTCTAATTTAATATTGTTGAAAGATGGCGAACATCTTAGAAAGTAGGTCAGCCTGGGGAGGGACAAGCATCTGGTGATGAGGTAAAGTGCATCATGGGCATCGATGTCTTCAATCCTCTCGTTCATTCTCTTCAGGTCAGTGATCTTCTTACCAAGGACCTCGTCGATGGCATTCCTTCCAAGAGGAGCACCTAGGAGTGTGCTGTCCTCAGGGTTGGTTGTATGAATGTCAGGCAAAACAATCTTTATTTGCTCTATTATGTGCTGGTTGGTGGAGGTTATTTCGCACTTGGAAGGGTTCAGGGTGAGGCCTAGACTTGCTCCTTGCTCCTGAATTATTCTTATGTCGTCCAAGAGTGCGTCTGGGGAGCCGGCTAGAGTACCATCGTCCAAAAACCAAATGTTGAGCTCACTGGACAGGTTATCCGTGACTTCCTTGATGACTAGGCAGAAAAGAAAAGGAGCAAGGGGGTCACCCTGTTGGATATATATAATATATATATATATATATATATATATATATATATATAGATATATATATATATCTATATATATATATATATATATATTAATATATATATATATATATATATATATATAATATAAATAATATATATTAATATATAATATATATATATATATATATATATATATATATAATAATATATATTATATAATAATATATATATAATATATATATATATAATATACTATATATATAATATAATATATATATATAATATATATATGTGTACCTAGTAGCCAGAACTCACTTTTTGGCCTACTATGCAAGGCCCGATTTGCCTAATAAGCCAAGTTTTCCTGAATTAATATATTTTCTCTAATTTTTTTCTTATGAAATGATAAAGCTACTCATTTCATTATGTATGAGGTCAATTTTTCATTGGAGTTAAATTAACGTAGATATATGACTGAACCTAACCAACCCTACCTAACCTAACATAACCTATCTATTAGGTAGGTTAGGTTAGGTAGCCAAAAAAATTAGGGTAGGTTAGGTAGTCGAAAAACAATTAATTCAGGAATACTTGGCCTATTAGGCAATTGGGCCTTGCATAGTAGGCCAAAAGTGAGTCGGGCTACTAGGTACGAAATACATATATATATATATAATTATATATATATATATAATATATATATAATAGCATCTTACCCATAAGCCTTACCCACAGCCGCTGTCCAGCAGAGAGAGAGAGCCCCGGTACATGTCCCACAACTCTAATGAGCCTGTCGGTCGCCCAGATGGAATCACGGTGAACCCCTGGAAGAATGGTAGACAGTTGGTGTGGGACTACACTTGCGTCTCAACTTTAGCAATACTATGTTGACTTCAGTGCTACTCAAGCAGGAGGAGCTGCCAATCACCGGGAAGCGGCAAGTCACGTAAATACAGAGACCTTGAGCACCACTACAATTTTGTCCCCATTGCCTCAGAGACACTTGGTGCCTGGGGTAAAAGTGCTGCTAGCTTTTTGAAGGAGTTGGGGTCTAAGCTAATCGAAACAACTAGAGACCCTAGAGCTGCCAGTTTTCTTTTTCAGCGCTCAGTGTGGCAATCCAGAGAGGAAATGCTCACTGCATCCATGGTTCCTGCCCGCCATCTGAGGAGCTGGAGGAGCTTTTCAACTTGTGACAAGCAGGCTTGTACCCTGCATGTAATCAATACTGTAACTTTTTTGTGTAATGACAGTTCAAATAAAGTTAGATAAATATACACACATACCAAAAGAATAGGGGTGGTAGGAGAAGAAAATATCAAAGTGTTCAGTGAGGATCCACAAGGTCTTCTCTGAGTACTCTTTTTTCTTCTCCGAGGCTATGGGTCACTACACTTGCACCAGAGGTGGACCCCTTCTAGGTTAAAAAAAAAAAAAAAAAAAAAAGATATATATATAATATATATAATATTATATAATATATATATATATATTATATATATATATATATTATATATATAGATAA
>WNGS01164858.1:14648666-14665816 GCA_020271785.1 Procambarus virginalis
GCTTGGCACTAGATTCTCCTACAAAATCTGCTCGGCTCTTACTTATTTTATTCCCTACTGCATAAGAAAAGTAGAGAGTTGGCCAAGGTTTGTAGACAATCATTGGTGTATTCAGCAATAAGTGTAAGAAATCTCTAAATAATTTGTCCTATCTTTTCAGATCAGGTACGCACTGGTGTTTATCGTCAGCTGTTCCATCCTGAACAAATGATCACTGGCAAGGAAGATGCTGCTAACAATTATGCTCGTGGACATTACACTATTGGCAAGGAGTATGTTGATCTTGTACTTGACAGACTACGCAAACTGGCTGATCAGTGTTCAGGTCTTCAGGTGAGCATTAATTGTTCAAGTAGTAGTTTCATGGATGATGTTTTCCCACTTGAAAGACTAATAAGAATTGCCAAGTGTAGAAGAATATTGACAATGTTACTGGAAACAATTTTTTCATCAGGAAAGAAACTAATTATCATTAGTGTATTAGATTATCGTATACTCGGGTAATTGTCAAATATTTTGGACAAACGCCCATTCATAAAGTTGCTCGTTGAATATACTGTACTGGTAATTCAAAACTTTGAAATGCATGCTCAGGTTTTTGCCAAAGATTAGCGAAGTCTTCAGCATGATACATCGTTAAAAAAAATTATTCATTAATATTAACTCTTAAGACAGCAGATAGGGAGAAATGGTCATACCCACCTATTAAAAAATGGCATATTGTATGATGCAAATATGTCCCTATTTGCATCATACATGTAAAGCCCAGACAATTGTTTAATTCATATGATGATGACTGCATTCCCCTAGTAACTGCATTTGTACCATGAAATGAGAACAGGGTTTTTTCATGGGGCAGAGTAAACTCCATTACATCTACATAGACCTATTATCTGGATTATACCTGGATGGGGTTTTGAAGTTTTACTCCCCAACCACAGCCCACTTGTCTGGCACTTTTTGAAGAAAACCATCTAGTTTTCTCTTAAAGTTGTCCACGGTTGTTCTGGCAATATTTTTTATGCTCGTTGGTAGTATGTTGAACATCTGTGGACCTCTTATGTTTATATCCATATTTGCATCATACATGTAAAACACAGACAATAATTGTTTAAATCTTCATATGATAACTGCATTGCCCTGTGAATCAACAATTGATAATCACTGTACAAGGGTTAAAAGTCATATTGATGTATGAAATTGTACAGTATTGTAGTAGAGTATACAGGTGACATATAGGAAGTTCCATGAGCAGAGATGCAAGAGGCAGTGGTGATGGCAGTGTTCAGTTGGGTGGCTACTTCACACCAATACAAATAATGCACAGTAATAACAAAACCTTCCTTACACATTTCATTATTGCTGAATAAAAAGGTAGGAAATAAACAGTTGTAGGTAACTGCCATACACCAGTCCCTTTCTACCTTCCCAAACAATAGACTTCCACCTACCCTCCTCCTAGCAGCCAGCTTTTGGTACGCTAATCATTCTCCTGTATCCAGTGTGTGGCTTCCCTTTTCTGGTGCCCCCACACCCTCTAAAATGGATGTGCCTGAACACATTGGCATGAAGCATCTGAAAAAATATTTTGGCAATGGGTGGTATTAAATCCACTTCTCTAGACTTGCCAGGAATACACACGGGTCATGGGTTCCAATTGGCATCTTGCAAACTCCAGGTAAATCTATTAGAACTTTCGGTTGAGAAGGTTTTCAACCCGTCAATGTCTTTAGGTACTGAATTACATATGTTTTCTGGGGGGAGCCCCGTCGGCTCCCCGGAGCTATCCCAGGCTGATATGCTAATATCAGACTTTGGCATCAGTCATGTGTATGGAGTTCTTAGGCCTACCGGGGACCACGGCCAGAACCGGGCCCCCTCAGAGAGGCAAGGGGAGCAATGGCCTATAGAAGCCCCGTGTGATTGGAAGCATTCTATGTCTGCCATCGACCGGGACAGGCACCCAGAAAGGTAAGCGCCCCAAAACAAACCCCTATTCTGGTTAAAATTGCTACCAAAAGCCAAACTAGTGGATAGAACTCCCCAACAGAAAAACAAGCAAACTAGTATGACGTCACACGTCACCGCGCCGCTGTCTGCGCAGCTCCCCCCTCCCCGGGAGGGGGAAGGGGAGCCCCAGACCTCCCACGCCGGCTATCCACCCATCAGTTCTTCGGCTGATGCTATAGGCACCGGTTATGTGCTCCGGCTCCAGTGGTTGTTTCAGCACTGTACCTAGAGTGTGGTGTCTGTTTTTCTAGGTGGTGCGTGAGCCGGGAGTGATTCTCCAGTACTCGGGCTGCATGCGCCTAGGGTTCCCATCCCTAGGTGCCCTGTAAGTACTGCCCTTGGGACTTGGGGCCACCTTCCACAAGTTCCTTGGGGTCTGCCCCTGCTAGGCCGTTTA
This sequence comes from Procambarus virginalis, assembly GCA_020271785.1. Lineage (NCBI taxonomy): Eukaryota > Metazoa > Arthropoda > Malacostraca > Decapoda > Cambaridae > Procambarus > Procambarus virginalis. Next base: position 14,651,074 of record WNGS01164858.1, read on the forward strand.
CTGCTTGGTTTTCGGCCGCTCTTTGTGTGCTCGGGTGTTCTGTCTCCCTTGTTCGCCTTAGAGTAAGGGGCAGGGTACTGTGCAGCTTGTCTTTCCCAATCATAGCGGCCGGCTCTGTTCCGCTTGGGTACGCTGTCCTCTTGCGGGGTTTTCTTTTTCTTTTTGTTTATCTACCTGGTGGGGGGTTCTTGTTCTTGGACAAGATTCAAGGTTCTTGTTCAAGGGACACCAGGGGTTCTTGCCCCTGGTGTCCCTTGTGTTCTGAGTTTTCTGGTGGTACCCCCTGCTTGGTCCCCGTGAGTGTACACGTCCCGGGGGTTCAGCTCTTAGAAAGTTGTTTGGTAGTTTTGGGTGCCGGTTAGCAGTACCCTGCCTGGGATTACCTGAGCGCGAGTCCTCTTATAGTAAACGCTCGGGACCCTGGGAAACCCCTGGGGGCACGAGGGTCCGATGGATGTGACCCCAGAGCCCCCCCCCTCGCTTCCAGCGAGTTTGAGGGTTGCTCACCCCTTGTCTCTGGGTGACTCTCTGTTTTGCCTCCGTCTGCTGCCTGTGGGGTCGGTGACACCTTCGACCCAGAGTCCTGCGAGTTTGTTGCTCGTTGTGGCTCGCTTACCCAGTTGTGCACAGCTGGTGCGGGCAGCAGGGGCGTTGCACTTGAGCCTTGGTGGTGGCAACGATCTCGTGGTAACTCCCCGGGAGCCCCGGGGCTGCCCCGTTTTGGTTCTTGTTTTTCCCCTGGATTCCCCTTCCTACCTGCATCCGGTTCCTTACCGTCTGTAGGTTCAGGGCGGGGTTTGTTGGTGTTGAGACTCGGGCAGTCTCGGGGAAATCCCCTTCCGGGGTAGTGACGGGGGCATTTGAGCCTGTTCCTCCAGCCGTGTTGTAAGAGTCTGCCAGTGGGCTCCCTTCCTTCGTGTTTTCACGGCTGCCCCGGTTTTCTGGTACGGCCGGGGCTTTGGGGGGACGGCTCGGCCCCGGGGCCTGTCGTGTGGGTTCCCGGGGCTGGGGAGGGGCTGACTTGGGAGGCCTTAATGGCCCCGTTGGACCCCGTGGGGGTTTTTCTCCCCCTCTAGGCGGGGCTTGTGGTTACGCGGAGTAGGGTTTTCCTCCCCACTCGCCGTACGTGCTGTTGGGTGTCAGCCCCTCCCCGGGCTCGGTTCCTTGGCCTTTGAGTCGGTTGGTTCCGTCCTGTGGGTGGATGTTTCCCCCCACCCCCTTTTGGGACGGTGTTTTCGTCATGTTTCCCCGTTTTGGGGGTTCTACGTGACTCCTGGTCTCGGGTGCACCTGCGCCTTTGTGTGCCTTCGGGACTGGTTTTGGCTTCCGTGTTCTCGAGGGTTCGGGAAGGTGTTTCGCTACTTCCCGCGTTATTGGAACGTCTGTCGGCTCCTCGTCCTTGTCGCCGAGTTGGGCTACTTGTAGCCTTGTTGGGCTGCTTGTGGCCCGGCTGCGTGCTTTATTTTGGGCTCTGTCTCTCGCTTCTTTGGCCGGTTTTATTGTTCCTGCTCACTCTTTTGGCTTCTTTTTAGTGCAGTAGTCCTGGTTGCCGCCTTCCCGCAGAGACTGTTGCGCGTTTTCGGCCAGCGTGTCATGCGCGTGCGCCGCGGAGTTTGTTTTGGTTTGGGCGGTGTGTAGTGCTGGTGTTAGACGCCTTCTTGCTCCAGTGCTTCGCCTCTCGCTCTTCTCCCTTGGCGCGGTGTGTGCCCCTTCGCTCCGGGGGTGTCCTGGGTTCCAGTTGTGGGGAGGCCGCAGAGGTTTTCTCTGTGTCATGGGTGTGGGCCGCCTTCTTCGCCTCTCCCCTGCTCTCCTGCAGGTCCGGCTCTGGCGTCTTCACCTGTCAGTGCTCCCAGGTTCTTCTGGGCTCGGTTGAGTCGTGTCACTTCGTGCTACCGTTAGCCAGGTGAGTTTCTGCGGTCTGGCGTCTTTTGGCAGGGTGCTGGATGCGGTGTTATATACCTGTCTTTATTTGGGTATCTTTTTGTACGACTGAGACCGTTCGCACACCAGTGTCTGTCCCCCTTTTCACCCCTTCCTGTCCCACTCTTGTGCATGTCCAACCCATGCTAGGGTCATTCAGGGGTTCCACCTTTGTTAGTGTTATGAGGTGTGGGGGTTGTGGTGTTGGTTTCTGTACTCGCCTGGTAGGGCTCCTGGCTGTGCTTGCAAGGTTTTTGCACTCTGGTTTTTGGGTCCCGCTTATCTGGTAGAACTTGCGGGATAGTACCAGTGGAGTGCAGTGGTGCTATAGGCACCATCGGGGAACACTGTATATCCTTCAGAGGTCTGCAGTTGTTAAAAGACCTACGTGCGAGCATACGCCTTCTTGCTGGAAAATTACCTTGGGGTTTTCCTTGAGGTGCTTCCGGGGCTTAGCGTCCCTGCGGCCCGGTCGTCGACCAGGCCTCCTGGACTGCTCATCCTGGCTGTTGGACGTGGCTGCTCGCTGCCTAACGTACGAGTCACAGCCTGGTTGATCGGGTATCCTTTGGAGGTGCTTCTCCAGTTCTCTCTTGAACCACCCCGTCCTCGCAACATTTAATAAGTCGTTCTTGCCTTATTAGTTACGTGCATGGGTGACATGCTAAACATCATCGTTTTCCTTTTCGGAACTTCATGGAAAACACCGACCTTCCTTACCCTACTTAGTATGTTGAAATGAGCGTCTTATGGTTTCGTAATTACAATTGTTACTTACCCTATTATAGGTGTAACAACGCTGAACACTGTGGGGGATTGCCAGTTATGCCCCTTATGGTCCATCCGTGGACTTCCGGGGCACGCTAGCTTGCTTTCGAATTAGTTATGGCCATCCTGGTTGTGGGGAGTCTGTGGGCCTGCAGGCCGCTCCATGTGGCTGCCTGGTGGGCCTCCCTCTGGCCGGTCTAGCCTGGCCTCGGGCCAGGCTTGGGGTGTACGTGAGCTCCCAGTTCCCCATCCTGCCGATTTTGAGCGGGGTTTCTCCGCCGTCGGTCGCCTGGTATGCGGGTTCCTGGGCCTGCTGGGTTCTGTCGTGTCTCCGTGGGCCCTGTCTGGGGTCTGTCTGCTCCATTCTCTGCCTTTGCAGAAGCGAGTTGCTCTTTACCTGTGGCATGTTGCGGTGGTGCCTGTTGCTACTACTGCGCGTGTGCTTTAGTACCGTGTTTTGCGGTGGCGTGTCCTTATTCCTGGGGTTTTTATGCTTCTGCTCTTTCGTACTGTCTCACCCCTGTCGTTTTTCCTGGCATCTCCTTTTGTCTGTTTTGCCTGCACTTGCTGCTATGTTGGGGGGCGTGGTCGGTTTCCACCACTTCCTTGCTTGTGCGTTCCCTTGTTTTCCTCCTCTGCCGCAGGGGTGTTCTACGTGTGTTCCTTGGCTTCTTGGGCTTTTTTCGGCCTGGGTCCTGTGGTGTGCTTCTTTGTCTCGGTCTGTTGCAGTTGCTCGTACCTCTTGGTTCGGGTACGGTTCTGGCGGCAACCCGTCCGCCTTCTTTGGTTTCCTTGCTTGCCCTGCCAATTGGGTTTTTCGGGGTCTGGCGATGTCCCGCGTCGGACCCGTCATTTCTGAACTCCTGGCAGGTTTGCTTGCTTGGAGTTCTTCTGTTCGGCAGTTAGTTTCGTTCATTTATTATGCACCCCATACCCATCTTGTGGGCGGTAGTGGAAAGGGTTAGAGGCACATAATGGGCTCAGGGACTGAACCCCACAATTCATTTAGCTCAGCAAGTTACAATCTTGATGAGCTAGTTACAAATTCAATATAAGTCGTCACATCAACAATGGGTTCGAGATCGACCTCAAGTACAGGTTCTAAATTAAGCAACTGACATGTGAAGTGCTAGTGTCAAAATTTATATGTTTGTCCTGCACACCGCCCCCCATCCAGTGGGCAGCGGTGGATAGGTTACAATCACTCAGTTGCTACCTACTGTTAGCAAACTGGGGATGTTTGGCTACAATTTCTGGTGGCAGATCCTTTTGAATGAAATCTTTGCACATCGCTGGAACATTGGTTATAGAATTGTCTCTAACTTCACGTATCTTTTCGCACTCCATCACATAGTGACGGAGGGTGTGCGAATAATTTTGTTGACCCAGTTTACATTTGGTCAGGTCTCCATCGACAGATGATGAGAATTCCCGGAGATACTTTGGGATGCTGGTCGGCAGACGTTCCATCTTCTTGTGCCACCTGAGTTCGGTGGTCGCGCCCGAGATCTTCTTGCGGCTCCGCCTTTTCCTGGGCTTGGAGGGGCCTTGTCGGGGCTGCTTCCGTCTGCCTCGTGGTCTCGCCTCCAGCTGGTGGTCGGTGTCCCACCTGCGTGTTTCTCTTGGCGGCAGTATGGGGTGTTTTGGCGGTCCTTCCTTTTCCTGTCCCTTCTTAGGTGGTTCCTCTTGTTAGCGTCGGCTTGGTTTTTGGTGGGGGTTGGGGGCCGTCGTCGTGCCACATACTGTCGCCTCTCTTTTGTGCGGCGCTGGCGGGGCCGCTTTGGCTTGCTTTCGGTCTTGGTGTTGCTTCTACACCGTTAGTACGCTGTCTTGTGCGTCGTTTCCCCTCCGGCCTGTTCGTGCGCCGCTTGCACCATCCTGGTCTCCGCTGTGTGCCATGGCGTCTGTGTCCGGAGCGCGTTTTGCGTTGATCCGGTTCTGTTCTTCCCGGTTCGCCTGTGATGGTGTCCTGGGTTGTCAGCCGTGTTCTTGCGGCTCGGCTGCCTGTGTTCTTAACTCCTGCCCGTGATGTTCGTGGCTTTGCTGCTCTCGCTGCCGTCTGGATGACGTGTTCGAGCAGTCTTTCGGGCATGGATCTTTGGTGTTCGTTCGGGGGCCTTGCTGCTCGTTGTTCTTGTGTTGTTCCCAGGACTTTCCGGGGCTGTGGCGCCTTGGGTTGGCGTTGCTGCCGGTTGTATCGCTTCCAGGGGGAGGGGTGCGTGGTGTCCGCCTCCCGGTTCCGTCCCTTTTGATCTTCCTCTGTGGGTAGTTAGCTCCGGGGAGCCGACGGGGCTCCCCCAGAAAACCAGCGTTGAATGTAATGAAACGCCATTTTCTGGGTGAGTCCCGGAGGCTCCCCGGCAACCCTCCCTCCCTCCGGTCGGCGTTTTTTTTTCGCGTGTCTTGACATCCAGCCTCAGAACTGATGGGTGGATAGCCGGCGTGGGAGGTCTGGGGCTCCCCCTTCCCCCTCCCGGGGAGGGGGGAGCTGCGCAGACAGCGGCGCGGTGACGTGTGACGTCATACTAGTTTGCTTGTTTTTCTGTTGGGGAGTTCTATCCACTAGTTTGGCTTTTGGTAGCAATTTTAACCAGAATAGGGGTTTGTTTTGGGGCGCTTACCTTTCTGGGTGCCTGTCCCGGTCGATGGCAGACATAGAATGCTTCCAATCACACGGGGGCTTCTATAGGCCATTGCTCCCCTTGCCTCTCTGAGGGGGCCCGGTTCTGGCCGTGGTCCCCGGTAGGCCTAAGAACTCCATACACATGACTGATGCCAAAGTCTGACATTAGCATATCAGCCTGGGATAGCTCCGGGGAGCCTCCGGGACTCACCCAGAAAATGGCGTTTCATTACATTCAACGCTGGTTTTTTTNATGGGAAAATTCGTTTAGCGTTGCGAATTTTTGGCTTACGAACTGTCTTCGGGAACGGATTAAATTCGTAAATGGAGACGCCACTGTACTTTTGAAGCTACGGTTGGAAGCATATTTTAAGATGTTAGAAGACATGTCCCTTCTTTTTTTTTTAATGGCACCTGCTTGGAAAGTAAAGTTGGGAACATTAGTGGTATTCTCATTCTTCAGTATACAAACCAGTGTTAAAGTGCAGTTGTGATGCTTCATTAATGCAAGGAGTTTGTAGTTTCATCCTCTGGAATGGTGGTTAGAATATTGATAATGTGCATGTGTAATATTCATTGCAAAGTATATCCCATGCCATGCTTTTTCTTCCTCTGACCTTAGTTCATGTAATGATGATGTGTTTAGCCAGAGATCTTTTATCTTCCTCTCAAAGTTTGCTATGGCGCAATGGCAAGATATTCATCCTGCACTTAGTGATTTGTGCCCGGGTTCGTATCCTGACTGGGGAGGATTGACTAGGTGCCAACTCTTTACTGTATGCCTCTGTTCACCCAGCAGTTAATGGGTACCTGGTTGTTAAACAATTTGGCAGGTTGTATTCCTGATAAATTAAGATTAAAGACCTGCCCAAATTATTATGCATGCTAGTGGCTTTATAAGAATGTAAGAACAGCACGCTGGACTTGTGATCCTGTGGTCCTGGGTTCGATCCCGGGCGCCGGCGAGAAACAATGGGCAGAGTTTTTCACCCTATGCCCCTGTTACCTAGCAGTAAAATAGGTACCTGGGCGTTAGTCAGCTGTCACGGACTGCTTCCTGGGGTGGAGGCCTGGTCGAGGACCGGGCCGCAGGGACACTAAAGCCCCGAAATCATCTCAAGATAACCTCAAGAATCTCAAGATAATCTTATATTAATAAATAAAAAAATAAAGGTGGCCAAATAATGGCCTCTATGGGACTTCTATCAAAATAATTGAACCAGTTCTGTTCCCTCATTATTCCTTTCTGGGACCTTTCCTATACATACAATCAACATTTTTGTAATCTTATCAATGCCTAATCTAATAGTTACTGCTATTAAATTGGTTGTTTTATATCAAAACTACAAAAAAATTTCCATTGGTAAACTGTTCCCTGCTTCTTTAGCTAGACTTTTTGCATTCCAGTGACTTGTACCTTCCTTCATTTAAGTAAGGTAGTTTCACAATTTTTGGCATGCCTAGGATGCTGTTATGGTCCCATCCAGGGTATATTGTATACTTGCTGGGTTGTTCACTACATTAGTCTTGTCAAGTTTTCATTTTATATACATGCAAATACTGTAACAAATATTTTGAATGATATTTACTGTTTTTAATACAATTTTAGAAATATAGTTTTGATTAGATATGAAAGTCCCTGATCATAACTCTTGGTTGCTCTGCAAGATAAGAACCCATTGTAAAACAGGATTGATGAGTGTTTGGGCACCAGTGCTGTGGCAATCTTTTTCAAATGTCCCTGCAGAGTCAGCACAGTATCAGAGGCTGGAGAAAAGCTAATTTATATTTAAAATAACCATTGGATATATATCCATAGTCTTAAATACTGAATCTTCATTAGGCAACAAAGTACAGTGCCACCAAATGAGGCCTTATAAATACGGGTATGTTCCTTGCGCAACTGGCAAAGAATGGTCCCCGCAGGTGGCAGGACTATTATACAGGGTTCCTAATACCTGGTCATTCTTCCTGGTGTAAAAACAATTTCTGGGCACAGGAAGTAATAGATAGCACTGGAAGTAACCAAACAGCTTGGCCCACCCAGACAAGTGGTTTTAAGAGCTGGGTTCATGGTAGATGCATGGCCCTTTTAGTTTTTTTAATTTAACCCTTGGACTGCACACCTATTATTTCCTGACAACCCTGTGTTGCATGGGAAATATTAATTAAAACAAATACTTTTAATGTAAAATGCATTCCTTGATCATGGGCGAGGTGGGGTGGGGGGGGATTGTATGAGACATACTTTTATCATGAAGCGAGGAGGTCTGACAATTGACGGGGCATTGACAAAGCAGTCGCCCTGCTGTGGTCTGCCCCGGGGCGGGGGGCTGCTTTGAAGATATTTTTACTTATTTATCTTGACGTTTCAAATTTTTCTTTTCTCTGGATTTCTGCCGTAATATTATTTGATAGTATGTAATTCGATAAATTTATATAATGTGCGGAACATTGGTGTATTAAAAAATATGGTGCGTATGTTAGTGACATTATTATTACAGTCTTGGAACAATGGGCATTTTTGCTGTTATTACACTGCATATGTTATATGTATAACTACTGTATCTACATTTTGTGGCGAGTGCAGTAGTCTTGTATCTGGTTATCAGAGTTCAGCCTAGTCCCATATCTTTTGCACAGTTTTAATGGTACAAATTTAATATACGTTTTAGTATGGTATTTTAAATATTTAAAGTTCAAGTGCAATGTTAATGGAAGTTTTTAAAACCAGTTTGACATAAGAGAAAAAATGTGTAAACCTCAATGAGAAGGTGGGGAAGGGGGCATGGATCACTCGCCCACCTACGAGCCACATTCCGGCCAGTGATAAGAGAACAAAGAAAGATAAGATAGTGGTGCATACCATTGCCTATGATAAAAACCAGGCAACAAAGATGAGACTACCAAGATACGCATAGTTGGCCATGAACAAGCCTGCTCCTTACCCCGGAGGTGGTGTCAGGATATCTTGACTGGAAGATAAGAGGTACTGACAGCTCTTGCAGAGATGTCTTAAAGCTAGCAGACCTCACATGACAATGGATGCATTGCCTTGTTTTATTAATTTGGTGTATGGTAGGTTTAATGAACTGATGTCCTGTTCGTTACTTACAATACTAGTAGTTTTACTATTATCAAAGGTGTTAAATTTTCTGTAATATCAGTATCACTATTGTAATAGAGGCCAGCCTCTGCTTAAACAATGGCAAGGGCCAACTCATTTGAACCAAATTAAAAAATTACTTAATTTTAAGTGGGGTGAAACTATACCTTGGTTATTAAACTACTTTGTCAAATAAGCAGACTGAATTCTTAGTGTACCAAGTATGTCATTGTTTCATTAAGCTATCTTGGTAGATGTTTAGGGATATAGAAAGTTTATGGGGAAAAGAACCACCAGTATACTGGGTAACAATCAATAGTAACATAGGTACAGTATTTACATAGTACATGAAAGTTGGTAATCAGTGGCACTTCAGGCTTCAGCTAGATGCTGTTAAGTTTAACAGGTCAACCCTTCAACTGCACACAGCAACCAGGGTTGTTTCCAGGTAGTGCTGTATAGCGTAAGATTTAAAACTTCCGTGGGTGCACAGGGCTTGCATCCTGTTCTTCAGGGCTCCAGTAAGCAGATGACATCTTGAAAAAAAAAAATCTGCCTCTTTCCTAGCTGTGAGAGCCTCATTATTAAGAGCAACCAAGGCTGGCACAGGCAGTGGAAGCTTTCGGCCCCCATGTAATAATGATTAATAAGTTGAGGCAATTATAGTATCATAGATCTTGACTGTGATCTTGATTATGTACAACATTCAAATATCAATGAACACAATGCTAGCTATGATGATCACAGCATGAGGCAGACGACCGCGGCAATAAGCCATTGTTTAGTGCATGTTCACATCATGAAATGACCACATGCTCCTTTAAAATCACAGCTCAAATAAGACTTGGCTAAAAGTATCTCTGGCAGTTCGGCTTGTATAGGGATCTAGATGAAGTAAATTGTAAAGTGTGTGGACAAAGTCAAGTACACGCACTTGAACACTATATCTTGGATTGTAGTAAAATTGAGCCATTTAGAGATAAATCGAAGTTCATGCTGTATGATACGGCAACCTATCTTATTACCAAGGATAAAGTACCTGAAATCCTTGCGCTGTATCCATATTTCGCTCCCAGTAGATAAATGACCTGAGATTAAGAAACTCAGCAATGTGAAGACTAATAATAAACAGCAGCTCCCCTATGACTGTAATATATCCATTGATCGAGCAATTATGTATTAGCGATAAGACCTACTAATAATGTATAATGACTACTATAAATATATAGCTCTTGAAATAGAACATTCTCTGTAACTAGCCGACATGTAACTATTAGGTGTGAAGAAAGATGAAATTGTTTGTAATAATCTAAGATGAGGTCTGATAAAGACCTTTTGTGCCCTCTGTAATGCTTTTGTGCTGCCGCTCACAGGATGGAGTATGGGGTGCACAATAAACTAGCCACCTCTGGCGGCAACAATCAAAATCTCCAGGTCAGCAATTTCTCCAGCTTTGAAAGGGGCTGTCATTGTGCAGCAGGATTCCACTCTAGAGAGCACTAGCGTCTTGAAAAGTATCATCATCAGTATAGCATCTCTAGTGTGAAAGGTTCTTGTTATCCAACTTTTTTTTATTTTTAAATAGTTGTGACGGCTACTTAATTGTTCTTTAAATGTAAGGTCTTCCAACATGAGTACACCCAGATTCTTTACATTGCCTTTTCGTTCTATGTTATGATTTGGCTGCGTTTTGTACTTGGTTTTCATTTTTATATTTTCACTTTTCAGTAGCACAAAAGCTGGAACTTCGTTAAACACCCATATTATTTTCTGTATCCCATGGAAAGACCTGATTTATTTCTGGAGGTTTGCTGTGTCTTCTGTGTTGTCTCTCATAAAAATCTGTGTCATCTGCAAAGGATGATACAGTGCTATAGGTTGTGTCCTTGTCTATGTCCGATAATGAGGATGAGAAAAGGTACTGGAGCAAGCACAGTACCCGGGGGGACTGAGCTCTTCACGGTTGATGGACCGGATTTGATTTTGTTGACTACAGTATTACACATTAGGTTCTGTTAGTCAGGAAATTGTAGATCCATCTGCCTATTTTTCCAGTAATTCCTTTTGTACACACTTTGTGTGCACTAACACCATTTTCACATTTGTCGAAGGCTTTTGCGAAATCTGTGTAAGTTACATCAGCGTTTAGTCTTCCATGGCATCTAGTGCCATGTCATAGTCGTCCAGCAACTCTGATAGGCAAGAGCACCCTGTTCTGAAACCATGTTGTCCGGGGTTATGGAGATGCTGTGATTCCACGTATTTTGTGATCTTGCTTCTTGGCGCGCACTCAGATTTTTATGATGTGTGATGTTAGTGCTATCGGTCTGTAATTTTTTGCCTCTGCTTTATTTCCTCCTTTATGGAGTGGTGCTATCTCTGCTGTTTTTAGTATGTCAGGAATAATGCCAGTATCTATGCTTTGTCTCCAAAGAATGTGAAGGGCCTGCGATAGTGTTTTTTACAGTTCTTGATGAATATAGAGTTCCAAGAATCAGGCCTGGTGCAGAGTGCATAGGCATACTGTCTATGGCTTCTACAAAATTCAGTGGGGATAGGGTGACATCTGATATATGATTTGATGTTGGTACAGTATCATGTCCATGAAAAATTCATTTGGGTTATCAATCTTTAGTGTGTTTAGTGGCTCGCTGAAAACAGTCGTACTGTTTCCTCAGTATTTCGCTCATTTCTTTGTTGTCATCGGTGAAAGTTCCATCTCCTTTTCGCAGGGCCCCGATATTACCTTGAGGTGCTTCCGGGGCTTAGCGTTTCCGCAGCCCGGTCGTTGACCAGGCCTCCTGGTTGCTGGACTGATCAACTAGGCTGTTGGTCGCGGCTGCTCGCAGCCTGACGTACGAATTACAGCCTGGTTGATCAGGTATCCTTTGGAGGTGTTTATCCAGTTCTCTCTTGAACACTGTGAGGGGTCAGCCAGTTATGCCCCTTATGTGTAGTGGAAGCGTGTTGAACAGTCTCGGGCCTCTGATGTTGATAGAGTTCTCTCTGAGTACCTGTTGCACCTTTGCTTTTCAACGGGGGTATTCTGCACATCCTGCCATGCCTCCTGGTCTCGTGTGATATTATTTCTGTGTGCAGGTTTGGAACCATCCCCTCTACTATTTTCCACGTGTAAATTGTTATGTATCTCTCCCGCCTGCGCTCAAGGGAATACAGATTTAGGCTCTTTAGTTGGTCCCAGTAGTTTGGATGTTTTACCGAGTGGATTCTAGCAGTAAAGGATCTCTGCACGCTCTCCAGGTCAAGAATTTCTCCAGCTTTGAAGGGGGCTGTCATTGTGCAGCAGTACTCCACTCTAGAGAGCACTAACGTCGCAGTACTCCACTTGAGAGCACAAACTAGCAACACTAGTTTAATGTTGAACTAGACACCAAACTAGATATGGTTTTTATTTTGATTTTGCATAGGAGAATTTTTTTTCATATTTTTGTCTTTCACTGATGGCCTTTTGCTCTCTTTGCCTCTCCTGGGTTTTATGATTCTTGTAGTTTTAGTTCAGTTGTTTCTATTTCTCTACCTAACCACCTTCGCCATTCTTGAGATAGGGCGTGACTCTCAAGTTCTGCGATTTTTCTTCACCTAAAGAGGGAACGACGTTCCCGTTCCAATCTGCATCTCTTCCTCTTTGTTTTCTTAGGGGTATGTGATTTGAGCATATTGCTAGTGGTACTGAGCTTATTTTTTTCCAGGCACTGGTTCAGGTTTGCATTTTCTAGTTGTTCTTCCCAGCTTATTTCTGTAAAACTGGGAGCAAATACACAAAGACTTACATGTTTATTATTGAAGTTGAATTTGCTGAAATCTTCTCGACTGGGAATCGGGACTGGTTTTGAAGGTCTACTCCCCATGCTTGTCAGAACTTCAGTTAAGTTGTGATCTGAGTAACAGGTATTTGTAATCATGTTCCTGATCAATTCATCATTATTAGTGAAAATGAGGTCCTTGTGTTCTCCCTCCTAGTTGGTTCTGCTATTTTCTGGTTTAAGGCAAACCTGTCGCACATCCGTAGCAGGTCAATTGCATGTGCCTGTTCGTTTAGGCTACTTCACGGAATTCTGTCTGATACAACTGTATCAGTTATGGTCTTCCATTTCAGGTGCTGTAGGTTGAAGTCCCCAAACAGGATTATGTTTGGGACAAGATTTGAGAGGTTTTCTAAGCAATGTTCTATTTTCATTAGTTGGTCTTTAAACCTGCTGATGATTTGCCTCCGGTGACTTGTATACAAAGACAATAGCTACATTTAAGATCTCTATTTTGGTAATTAGCACTTTCACCATATCATTTGTGATGTTTAGCAGCTCCGTACAGAGCTGCTAAACAGCGGATAGGGAGAAATGGCTAGTACAGTGTGTCCTTGATGTAGAGACTGACCCCACCCTGAAGCCGGTGTTTCCTGTCGCATCTGAAAAGATTGTACTCCGAGATCCATATTTCATCATAATGGTAGTCCATGGTGTGAGTTTCCATTAGGGCTGCAAACACTGCATTTGCTTCTTGTAAGAGGCCATTTATGAAGTGCACTTTGTTTCATTTGCACGTTTTTATATCCTGAATGTTGGCAAATAAAAATGTTATGTTTGTGGAAGTGCTGGATGCTTTACTTGTTAATATCTCAGGCTCTGGTAAGGAGGCCGCTGTGTTTGTGTCCTCTCTAGCATTTGACAGAGTTGGTGGTAGAGTCTGGACATTTTTACCCATTTTTCTCCTCTTGCTAAAAAATCCTCCTGGTAAATAGAGTTGTGGCTGCTTTCATCGAGGTGGTTTGTCGGCCTAGAGGTGGTAAAGCAGAGTCGGGTCACTTTTAAGTAGGTTAGAGCATTTACAATCTGTATGTACTGTGAAAAGGAAGCGTGAACTGCATCAAAGCCAGGACTACTGTTCATGTTGGGCATGTCTATCACAGAGCTGATTTGGCGAGACAGCATTTATGAAGAGTAGAGGCAGGAAAGATTGTTTTAGACCAATCTGTGAGATGGATAGAGTCCCTAACATGACACGAGAGCGTTGTTTGTGTTTGCAGACTTCTCTTGTGTTCCTTAAGTCTCATTTAGTGTATTGCCAGTTTCACCAAAGTATTGGAGAGGACAAGATGACCAGGAAATAGAGTAGACACTAGCAGCATTGGAAGCAGGAGCAGCAGTGTGAACCAGATTATTACAAAGTGTTTGTCAAAAAGTGAGGTTTACATCAGGAGGACAAAGGGCATTGGTGAGAATTTTAGCTCGGGTATGAAGGGAAGGCACAGCAGTGTTAAGTGCTGGAAACAGGTTTGCGATATAAGAAATATCTTTTGCTTTCGGAATGGACACGGTTAATAAAATGTAAGGGGTAACCAAGGCAAGAGAGAGACTTGTAAATTTATAAATCTTGAAACAGAGGGCTATTGATGCGTGGGTCCTGAAGGAAGAGAGGCAGGAACACTTTTCCTAACAGAAGGTGGTTGGTTGGAAAAGAAGTGAATGTACATAACACTGTGCATAGGCTTGCAGTAAACCGAAACCAGAGCTGTGAAGATTAACATCTAGGAAAGAAAGGGCGGAGAAAATTTGATTCCCATTCAATTTAAAATTTTGAAGCCAGATTGTTAAGAGGAGAGGAAAGCCTGGAAAAGACTAATAATACTAGGCCATAGAGCAAAAATGTCATTAAACATAGTGAAGCCAGCGAGAGGAACGAGTGTCGGTAGTGGAAAGAACAGTTTCAAAGTACTCCATATAGAGAATGGCAAGAACAAGGGAAGAGGGAAACCCATAGCAACACTTAAAGGTTTGAAAGGTGTATTTCTGGTGAAAAAGGAGAGTTGTCAACAGTCAGATGAGCTCAAGGAAAATAAGTTGTTTTAAGGTAATCCAAAGGGTTAAAAACCAGAGGAGCATGTATATGAAAGTCGGAGCAAAATATCAGCTTTTTGGAGATAGTTGTTCACATGATCTTGGACAACCACCAAATTTTCTTTGTGTGAAGGGGGATAACAAGTTACTTTCAGGGAGGCAAGGGCAGACTAAAAGTGAAGAGGAAGGTGATGATAAATTCTATAAAACAACCTGTCAAATGCAGGGATTAAAGCCTCCCAGAAGAAAGGTGGTCTGAAAGAGTATGTTAATATTTTGAGTGATCAAAGAAAGTAGAGAGATGAGTGCTACAGTGGGAACCAGGCACAGTAGTTACTGTTGGTGCTTACAGAGGGGAAGAAAGGTTAATACAGTAATAGAATTTTGCCCAACGGTTGTTGGAAATCAGATTTTGATTCTTACCTTTCACAGTACATGTGCACCTATTTTCTGTGTGTTGATATATGTGCC
>WNGS01164858.1:14678508-14688986 GCA_020271785.1 Procambarus virginalis
GGACGGTCTTCTCTCTGCTGGCGGCTGTGTTGTTCGGACGTGCTCTCCTCCTTCCTCTTACTTCTGTATTTCTGTGACTTAGTTGGTTAAGTACTCCATTACTCAGTTTGTATATGTCTGGCATACCTATCGTTATATGTGTAGAGTAGTATACCTGGGGGTAGTAAGTATATTTAAGGTTTTTGTACCTGTTATGCTAACTGGGGTCCCAGTGTACCACGTGGTCCCCTACCCTAGGCTGAATCTAGTGTGTTATAGTAGAGCTTTACCCTAGCTTGTTTTCAGTGTAAAACCTTGTATCCTGCCTAGGTGGACCAAGGCTTTTAACGTAAGATTGTGTGGTAAAGTTAGTATTAAATTGTTATTGGTGAGATTGTGTATGAGGGGTGTTAAGGGGTTAATAAATAAGTAAGTGTGAACCGAGTATCCCTTATTCCTGTGTGGGAGTTCAATAATCATTTCCTAGACTAACCAGGTTTAGTAGCAAGCAATTATTATTGTGGATATTTTACTTTGGGGGCCGGGCCTTTTGTTCTCCCATATCTTGATACCTCTAGTCTACTTACCCTTACCCCTTAATAGTACCAAGTTCCCCATTGCAAGACCCACACTTTATTTTATAACACAATTAATAATAATTATTGTTCCTTCCGCTTGGTCTTGAAGGAAGCCGGCCTCGAGTGAAAGGGGGCTGTGACAATCTCTGGAATCAGTAGGTACGGGGCTCGGAAGTACACCTCCTGGGGCTTGTGCGGCCCTCAAGAGGCTGGGGTCGTTCTTGCCCTTGCTGGGGTGGTTCTTCTCCTGCTTCAACCACGACGGTCTCCAGGTTTGGAGTTCCTGTGCCCTTTTTTTTTGCCAACTTCGAGGTAACCTCCGGAGCTGGAGGTTACCCTAGGGCAGTTCGTTGTTGCCTTCAACCTCATTCTGACTGTTCCTGCGACGGCGCTGTAACCAATCGTATTGGCGTTTACCTTTCCACTGGAGTCTTTCGGCGCCGTGGCGAGGGTTGACCTGCTGCATAGGTGACAGCTTCTCTCCCGTATCAACCTTACCTGGCTTTGCGCCCTGGAGAGGCCACTCCAGACCGATAACCAAAGCGCAACTCCATAGTCTCCTGAGACTGATGAATGCCTACTACTACATATTTAAAGCTAGGTAGACAGGGGTATATGGTTAAAGGAAACGCACCCAACCATTTCTGTGCCTCCCGGGATTCGAACCAGGAATTCTTGATTGTGAGTCGAGAACGAACCAGACTGTACTACAGGGACCTTCAAATGGAGGACCTTTGACAAGTCGTCGGCTTCCTGTCCTCGTCGAGGCCACTATAGTATTAGGGGTCCCTCAGGTAAATTCAGGTAAAGTGAATGCGTGCCTATAGATCGACTCATGACAGAGTTGCCTAACAAGCCGAGTTTCCTTAACTTTTTTACTTGTTATTTTGCCCCAGAGGGCTAGCTTATTGGACAGCGGCACTCATCCTGAGTCTCCTTGAATATTACTGTTTTCGAAATAATATTCTTATTATTCCAAATATACGTAACGTTGGCAAAATAGGCATAATTAGTAATTAATGTTATGGATATAATCACTTTATCTCACGAATAGATTATCTTTGTAAAGGTATTAGAAAATAAATAAAAACGTTCGTCAATGATAAGGAAAACTTCTGGACCAGAAAACTTCCTTTATGCAGGAGGTGCTGTCTTAACTGCTTGATAGGACATGTATGTGTGTGTGTGTGTGTGTGTGTGTGTGTGTGTGTGTGTGTGTGTGTGTGTGTGTGTGTGTGTGTGTGTGTGTGTGTGTGTGTGTGTGTGTGTGTGTGTGTGTGTGTGTGTGTGTGTGTGTGTGTGAGTATATACATTCATGTATATGTGTTGTACCTAATAGGCCAAGTTGTCCAACATGCCGAATTTTCCTGAAATGATATACCTTAAATTTTTTCTTATATATACATACATACATACATACATACATACATACATACATACATACATACATACATACATACATACATACATACATACATACATACATACATACATATATACATACATATATATATATATATTATTAAATATGACCGAAAAAGTAAGCCAAGTGAGTTGGCCCGGAAAGTAGAGTTGGAGATTCTGTTGGACGACATATTTGACCTCGAAGCACAAAAGGTCACCACCAAAGACACCTTACAAGCAGAACTTATTGCAGGAGGAAAGAATCGAGGCAACTATCTTACTTTTTCGGTTATATTTAATAAGATATGTCTACAGGAAAGACTGCTACCAAAATATACTAACATATGTATATGTATATATTGTGAGGGTACCACCTCTGGTGCAATGTGGGGACCCATAGCCTCGGAGAAGAAAATAAAAAGTATTCAGAGGAGACCTTGTGGTTTCTCACTGAACACCAATATTATCTTCTCCTACCACCCCCAATCTTTTGTATGTACACATATATATTTGTTTTATTTGAACTTTGTTACAAAAAGGATGTTGTTGTTAAAGATTCGCTACCTGGAACAAGAAGTTCCAAGTAGCACGGGCTATGGTGAGCCCGTAGTTACATATAGGGTACAAAGATGGTGTATATATATATATATATATATATATATATATATATATATATATATATATATATATATATATATATATATATATATATATAAGTAAAGGTGCCTGGGGTAAAAGGGGGTAAAAGTAAAAGGTGCCTGGGGTAAAAGTGCTGCTAGCTTTTTGAAGGAGTTGGGGTCTAAGCTAATCGAAACAACTAGAGACCCTAGGGCTGCCAGTTTTCTTTTTCAGCGCCTTAGTGTGGCAATCCAGAGAGGAAATGCTCACTGCATCCATGGTTCCTGCCCGCCATCTGAGGAGCTGGAGGAGCTATTCAACTTGTGACAAGCAGCCTTGTACCCTGCATGTAATCAATATTGTAACTTTTTTTTGTGTAATGACATTTTCAAATAAAATTAGATAAATATACACACATACCAAAAGAATAGGGGTAGTAGGAGAAGAAAATATCAAAGTGTTCAGTGAGGATCCGCAAGGTCTTCTCTGAGTACTCTTTATTTTCTTCTCCGAGGCTATGGGTCCTTACACTTGCACCAGAGGTGGTACCCCTTCTATATTTATATATACATATATATATATATATATATATATATATATATATATATATATAATATATATATATATATATATATATATATATATATATATATATATATATATGTCGTACCTAGTAGCCAGAACTAACTTTTGGCCTACTGTGCAAGGCCCGATTTGCCTAATAAGCCAAGTTTTCCTGAATTAATATATTTTCTCTAATTTTTTTTCTATGAAATGATAAAGCTACCCATTTCATTATCTATGAGGTCAATTTTTTTATTGGAGTTAAAATTAACGTAGATATATGACCGAACCTACCAACCCTACCTAACCTAAACCTAACCTATGTTTATAGGTTAGGTTAGGTTTAGGTAGCCGAAAAAGTTAGGTTAGTTGGTAGGTTAGGTAGTCGAAAAACAATTAATTCATGAAAACTTGGCCTATTAGGCAAATCGGGCTAGCATAGTAGAGTGACAAGTGCGTTCTGGCTACTAGGTACGACATATATATATATGACTTTAAAACCCATGAACTGCCTACCCGCCAGAGCCGTAAATGCCAAAATTCTACTGAACTTTTAAATCTAGCTTGAAAAAATCATCAGGACAAATGGGGAACTTTGACAAATCGCCAGCTTCTTATCCTATCGAGGTCCCAAGAGTGTTAGTGGCTCTAAGGTAAATTCAGGTAAATGCCAAAATTAAATAATTTTTTTTTTTTAAATTTGAGTTAATAGTTACATAAAGTTGATCAAACTTTATCTCCCTAACTTATCCATATACTAATCTTACATAACAGCTTCAGTAATTCATGATTTTAATATACTATAATAATAATTCGAATAAATTTGGTAGGAAATATTTGAAAATAACGGAAATCATTGTGCATTTTTAGGCAAGTCGGGCCTTGGATACTAAGTAGGCCAAGTAGTGTGGTTGACTGTTACGACATACATAAACATACATAGATATACATATACCTAGAGTATATAGAGTAGAAATAATGATTATATTATTGAGGAGGGTGTCCATGTATAAGCTCCGGGACCGTCGCCAGGGGCGGAAGGGCGGAAGCCTCGCCGCCTTGCAGAGTTCAGTTCCCTTTCAAATCTAAACTCTATTTTGTTTTAGAAAGTTTTTAACGACTTTTACCACTTGCCAGTATGACAAGACGCTAATATTTTGGCGAAACCACCATGAAATTAGCGTAGTCGAGTTGAAGAGAGGGTAGAGTAGAGAGAGAGAGAGATGAGAGGAGGGTACAAGGTTGCGCAGGCGGGCGGCGCACGTCAGGTGACCAGTGTGTGTTTACCAGCAGCCGCCGCCGCCAGTCTCCTCACCACTCTATTGCGGGAACACCGTGACCTGCTCCTGTAACACCAGTCCTCTCTCTCTCTCCACACGCCACACTCACCACTCCGTCATGGTGAGTGCCTCCTGCTGGGGGCTCGGAGGGTAACATACGTGTCGGCTTCTGCCAGGGCTCTCAAGAGGCACTTTTTTTGGGGAGAAACAACGGTTAGTGGAGCCGTTGATGAGGGCGACACCATGCTGTAGGCGGCGGCTGGTTACGTCATGTCACCCACCCGCTGGATGACCGCACCCGCCGCCGCTCTACACTACATCCACGCGTGTATGTGTGCGGGTGAGCAGTGCCTCCCTGCGGCCACTTGTGGCTCTCGAGTGCCGTGCTCCACACATGGCCCCGGGCGCTGGTTTTGAAAAACGGATTAAATTAAGTGGTTGTGGAGCGGTAGTCCTAGCCTGACTAGTGACGTCACGGGCAGCCGCAGCGTGAGGTCACGGACAGCTGCACCATGACGTTATTGTCAAGCCGCAGCGTGACGTCACGGTGAGTCGCAGCGTGACGTCATGAACATCTGCACCATGACGTCATTGCCAGCCGCAGCGTGACGTCACTGGAAGCTGCATCATGACGTCACTGGAAGCTGCACCATGACGTCACTGGAAGCTGCACCATGACGTCAGTGTGAGCCGCAGCGTGACGTCAGGGCCAGAGCTCGCCCACATGGCGGGTACTGCGTCGTTCCCGTAATTTTGATGTAAATAAAACTTGGGATTTCTTGGTTTTTGAGGATCGTTAAGGTTAAAGTGTTGCAAGAAATGATCATTCAGTCTGTAAGTGCCGGAATTCTTGACAATTCGATGGGACAATTCTGACTTCTTGACAATTCTATACAATTAGGAAAATCAGCCGCCCAAACCGTTATCCTTGGGATAAACCTCGACTGACCCAAACGTACGCTGCAAGCTGTAGCATAGTGTAATGCCACATTTGTTATCACATTGCTGTGTATATCTAAGCTTGTTAATACATAAATTGATTCGCAATGAAACCATATTGACGTGATCTATCGGTAAAGTCGCTCTGTTGCCTCAAAATGATTTTCAACAAATTATTAATGATAGAGTATTTGAAATTCTCGTGTGTTATCCATATTTTCCTATTTCAAAGAAATGATAGATATATCACTAAGGTATTTGGACAAAAACAGCCACTCCTTATCCTGTTATAGTTAATAGTCCTGTCAGGGGGCAGGAAGCCAGTGTATATGTGCTTTGTATTGAGGGTGCTCTCTGCCATCCCTCCAAGTACGAACTAGTGATCCCTGCTAAGGATGCAACCCCATGAGTTACCTAACTGCTGGGTACCTGTTTACCATTAGGTTAACAGACCCATCAAGTGAAAGGAAATGTGCCCACCATTTGTCCTGTCTGGAAACTTAATTCATTGTTGATTGTTAATTTTGTTGTTAAAGCTAATGTTAAATATCCATCGAGGTTTGATAAAGACCTTTTTCTGACCTATGTAAATCTTTTTCTGCTACATTTTCTGCTAGGGAGCCGGTCGGCCGAGCGGACAGCACACTGGACTTGTGATCCTGTGGTCCCGGGTTCGATCCCAGGCGCCGGCAAGAAACAATGGGCAGAGTTTTTCACCCTATGCCCCTGTTACCTAGCAGTAAAATAGGTACCTGGGTGTTAGTCAGCTGTCATGGGCTGCTTCCTGGGGGGTGGAGGCCTGGTCGAGGACCGGGCCGCGGGGACACTAAAAAGCCCCGAAATCATCTCAAGATAACCTTTTATAGTATAGGCAATAGGTGTTTTTTTTTTTTTTCCACGGACCTTCGCCGGGCCATGTGTCTGCATTGTTTACTGTGAACTTGCGCGACTGAGACAATTTCTCAGAATATTATCCAGAGAAAATCAGATTCACACACAAAATAGATAAATTGATGATTTCAATGGTTCATGAAAGCACCCGCTGGGAATTCAAAAAGTCGTGCAGCATCCGCTGGCAACGTGTGCCCTACAAGTCATGCTGCACCTGCCGATGCTCAATGCCCATCAACAAGTCGTGCAGCCTCCGCTGGCAACGAATGCTCTGCAAGCTATGCTGCACCCGCCGATGGTGAATTCCCGTCGACGAGTCGTGGAGCATCCGCCGGCAACGAATGCCCTACAAGCAGGTGATGAGTCGCAATAACGTGGCTAAAGTGTGTTGACCAGACCACACACACTAGAAGGTGAAGGCTCCCTTCACCTTCTAGTGTGTGGTCTGGTCAAAATGCCCTACAAGCCATGTTGCACCCGCCGATGCTGAATTCCTGTTAACAAGTCGTGCAGCCTCCACTAACGATATAAAAATATGATTGAAAGGCATATAAATTAGTGTAAAAAGTTTTGATAGAGTACAGTGTTAATGATTATTTATTCCTTGACAAAAAGATACTGTACAGTGTAAATATACAGTAGAAATAATTTTCAATTGTGAATTAGAACCAGAACTCGTGTGAATTAGTAGTAAGGCTAGCTGTTGTGTGAAGTGAATGCCTGGAAATAAGTGTACATATTGTATGTACCCTGTATACAGTACTGAACAATATAAAACAAGCGCTGCAGAGGATGACGTAATCTTCACAACTTCGTAAACTTCAGCTTCATTAAAATTAAGTCAATTTACCAATTTTATTACCGTATAGTATTACAACATTGTTTTTTTTTTTTTTTTTTTTTTCAACAAGAGCTACATATGTATATTCTGCAAATGTATATTCTATCATTAGCAGAGAAAGGTGAACTCGAAATATTTTCTTGGCTAGCTCTCGGTTAGTGACAAGGCTCGATCACCATTGTATGGCATGGCCGATGCAGCCTGTGTCGTAACATTAAAAATACATTACCTGCACTGTTCAGGGTAAAACAAAACATCTAAACTTTTATTGAGAAAATATTAACAATCAATGATTAATACATGAAATATTTTGCAATACTGTACAAAGGAATGAATCAATTTTTTCCCACCCATCTGGACTTGATCAGAGCGTGTTCACACATCATCCATGCAGCAGCCAACAGCTGGCTTAATTACACACTATACAAGTCGTGCAGCCAGGGCCGTGATGAGGATTTGAACCTACGCATGGGTTCCCGTGCGTAGGTTCGAACCCTCGTCACGGCCCTTGTGGATTTGTTCATTTGTTAATAAGAAATGACTTTGGATTGCATATAAAAATCATAGTTTTTACTAATTCCCATGCTATATTGCATGGGTTATGTACAGTATCTCTTACATATTCATTTGTACCTGGTTCCTCCATGATACATATCCAACCAAATACCCACAATGACAGGGTTATGCCATCCATAATTAGCTTGCTGACCAACCAGCAATCAGTTTCATTGTAATTGCCTAAGTGCAGTCGCCTGACAGTTGGGTGGACAGTGCTTTGGATTCGTAGTCCTGAGGTTCTGGGTTCGATCCCCGGTGGAGGCAGAGACAAATGGGCAAAATGTTTTTCACCCTGTTACCTAGCAGTAAATAGGTACCTGGGAGTTAGACAGCTGCTATGGGCTGCTTCCTGGGGGTGGAGGCCTGGTCGATGACCGGGCCGTGGGGACACCAAGCCCTAAAATCATCTCGATAACCTCAAGTAGTTACAGGATGAGAGCTACACTTGTGGTGTCCTGTCTTCCCAGTATAAATTGTCATCCACACTTCCATGGAAATATACAGTATTTGCCGGCATAAGTCGCACCCTTATTTTACAAGAACATTTTGTGGGGAAAAGAAAATATTTTAGTGTATTACATCATACATTTATTGAAAGATATTTGCAAATGTTTTCTTGTACCCAAATTCTTACCTCCTCTAAGATCTGCTGTATCAGTTCATATTTTTGGGCAAGAGAATTGCTATACAGGATGTGAAACTTGTATTTCTGGATGTGTTGCTGGATCAGTCCACCAGGGCGGCGCTCCCGGTGGTGGCGCACCATCGCTGTGCTTGGTTTTGTTATTCACACATTGCAAATGGCTGACAGGTGGATGAAAGTTGAACATACCTTTCAAATTTCTAGCAGCTTTTTCATTTAGATAATGAATAAATGTTTCTTAAATATAACATGGTCATTAATTAAATAATGTATGACCAAGCGAGATGTGAGCTTCCCTTGTAACCGACGTATCGTAAGCAATTTTTCACAAGTTTGTGATGGCTCCGTTTTCAATATTTTATTAGTAACACAATTTACTGTGGCTTATTTTCAATATTTTATTAACGTTTTTTTTTGCCTAGCAAACTTGTCCAGTATGCTCGTCCAGCTCCTTAGCCTACGGCGCTCTGTCTCCCATCCGTAATATGGGATGGGAGAATTAATTAATTCCCCTGCATTAGATGCAGGGGAATTTTTTATACATTTAAAATTAAAATAGCGTGTCGTACATGCCGGCAAATATGGTCCATTCCATTCGCCTAGTCTCTAGGAGAGACTAACCATGGATTCCACGCGGGAGAGGCAGAAGCGCTATCCACTCGGCATCGAGCGACTCCACTACGGATCCGTTTTCTTGCACGAAATCTCCTTTGGGGAGGAGTTGGTCTTCTACCTTGTCTACTAGTAGGGTGAGAAGGGAAAGTAGATGTAGAGGCAACACTGTTGTCAGTGTCATGAGAGAATACATGCCGGCGTTTGGCATGGCTACCTGCTGAGACAGCTGATCTGCGCCTAGTAACACCGCGATGATGGCCACTAGCACCTGGCTCATCTATGCTACCCGTATTAGAAGCAGCATCACTGAACCCAGAAAAGGATTCAACAGTACTGTATCACTTTCATCAAAAATGGGAGATGGAGGAGGTGGTGGGATAATACTGGAAAGGGCGACGACCTATGATGCACGACTGTGTGTGCCGCTTCCCCTTAATGATATGCGCTCATTGTATCGTCTTCATCTGTGTCTGTATCACTTCCATCGAACTCTTGTGTTAGGTCTCTATTAGCCCTTGGGTCATCAATCATCATCACATTTCTCTTCATCTTCAAACAATGAAGTGTGTATCTGCCCTGGAGAAAGCGGTCTTTCAACAGGGCGTCCTACAGGCGATTGGGAGCTGAAGGTACGTGCGTCAGCCATGGTTGCTCGATAAGAACCGAGGCTACCCTGGGTCTGGGGGTATTCTGGGATTTTTCAACATGGCCGCTGCTCACTAAAGGCCTTAGGTGTACGTCTCGTACACAACCTACTGCACATTTTGAATGGGTATGGAATATTCAGTGTTTTCTCAGTTGGTGCAGTTTCCCGCCGACCGAGTTTTCTTGGTTGGTGCAGCACAGCAGTTAAATTTCATTTAGCAAGTAGGTTCTATACGCTTTGTCCAAGTCTTCTTCAAGGGCATGACAATCGTCTGAAGTTTCTTGTCTTCCCTAGTATCTTATCAAACATGTTTGTATAATTGTGTTCATTCTAGTAGGTCATTTATGTAGACAATGAACATTACCAGTGGAAGAACCGAACTATGTGTGACATTTCTCCAGTCCAATACATTAACTTTGATTAATACCCTAATATGTCAAATTTTTCAGCCTCAGGCTTTCAGAATGAGTTGAGGGCTTCCCAAATTCAGATAAATGGTCAACCCCAACCATCTCTTTCTTGTAAATTCTCTGTGGCTCTTATAGAAACTAAGGAGATTCGGTACACAGGCTTTACAAATCGAAAACCATATTGTCTGTTATGTCATTTTTCTCCAGGTGTGTTCTTTGCATTTAATTATTTTCCAATATTTTGACTACTAGTCAATGATAAAAGTATAATTAAGAGGCCTGTGGGCCTACAATAGATGCACTCACATGCAAAGCATCAGATGATGTGGAATTGAGACATTAAACCTATTTTGGAAAGTACATTGGACAGTCTTGTACGGTTCCTTATATGGTTAAGGTTATTCCCGCCGGTCTTTGCTCCCCTGTACCTGGGAGCCCCCCAGTCTACCAAGGGCTGAGACACTACCTATGTCCCAGCCTTGCAACCCTTGCGAGTGGTGAAATCCAGCCTT
>WNGS01164858.1:14689986-14735794 GCA_020271785.1 Procambarus virginalis
CATTATTATGTAATGAAGTAATATGGTATATTTACTCACTATAATTGTGGGTGCTGAATGCAGAAAATGAAGAAAACAATACATTTTACTCCAAAACTAATCATAATTTCATTATGAAATAAGTAAATAAGTGGCATCAAAGGAACTCGACGGTCCAAGCGTCAATGTTATGGAGCGACTTATCCAAAGTATATCGTTTGGAAAGTGTTCGTTGGCATATCCAGTTGTCGCACTTCCTGCACAAATTATCACAAATTTTAATTATAATGTTAACAAGTAGAATACGTATCTTTAATAACATCTAACATAACTAGCCAGACAACATTTAACATTTATTAAAAAATATATGTTTGGAATTTAAATCTGACTGCAAGGGACAATAGTTTTGTTATATATAGTCGTTATTCATTTGACATGCGATCGCTACTTAAACTACCATGTACTGTAATTATGTAAAATCTCCCATGTATCTTCACTCATCTCACCGAACCCAACAGGCTCTGTGATATATTGGTTTAATTTATTGAGATTCACAAATAAAGCTTATTTATAATTGTATATGTTATCAAAAGGCAGAGGTTTAGTTTGGTCATTTATGATGCACCTCATGGTACCATCCTATGGGCGATAGTGGAGTGTTACAAAGGCACACACACAATTCATATAGCCAAGCAGGTTGATGAGCTAGTTACAAAAGTCCACTGCCCTCGTCACATCAACAATGGGCTTTGAGACCGACCACAGTACCGTTTATAATTTAAACAACTGACATATATGGAGGGCTAGTGTCACAAATGATATGTTATGCCTACACATAACCCCCTCTTCCCCATCCAATGGGCAGCGGTGGATAGGTTACAATAAGTCTTGTTTGTGTTTTATTCAGAGATTAGATCTTATGGGTGAGGAAAGATTATTCATATTTTAAAGAAGGCCTTCTGGGCTGATGCCTCCATTGATGGAAAATATAACAACCTTTTGAATATCAATGTTAGTTTGATCTAGATTTTGTAATTAACGAAAGTATTTATGTCATCAGAAAGGTGGAAATATAGCTACATTTAAAATCCTTTGTCATAAATATAACGGAAGTGAAAACGAAGATATATGGATTTTGATAGTTACTTGATGACTAGCTCTGAGAGTGTGAAGCCCTTCACACCAGCGAATAAATTGTATAATTAGTTTCCATCTATTTTAATTAACCTTAAAAATCGATATGTCAGAAGAACGGAAGATGTAGCCGTTAATGTTCTTGACACATTTAAAAAAATATATATCTTTAAGTTAAAAAAACTCCACCTACGCCGGATGGTCGGCCACATGAAAACTTACCTATCGGTATCAGATCCAGCAAGGCGGGGTCACAGGGCTGCACATACTGATAATTATGAATTTATTATTCAAATCTTTATGGACAAAATTAATTACAATTTTGCCTAATCTTAGGGTTCAATTAGTCCTATTAAAGTGAGGATAATGATGGTAATCACTGTCACACAGGACAGAAAATCATACACAAGACAATAGTCTAAACTGAATAATATATAATCATGGTTAATCAATGGTTTAATGTATGAATATGTGGAAACAACACCCTACGTTCTATTGTGCACTGCCAAACAGGGGCAGGGATGGGTTCATAAGTGATGCAGTTGAAAGTAATTTAAAATAAAATTGTTCTTAGTTCTTAAATGGACAAGCAAATTTTGGTATAAATGTTAGAATGTCGTTCCAGAACCACCTTAGACAATGAAAATAGTTACACAATTGTTGGTACAATAGGCCAGGAGGTCTAAATCTTTTACGGTTTCACAATCAATATAGTGTTTAGTGAATGCATTAAAGGTTTATCCCAGAGGTTTACAATCTGAATATTCTGCCACATCTGGAAGGTTAGTGAAGCTGAGCCAATACCAGAAATTTTGTAATGCAGTACTTGTGGTCGATCTCGAATACATTTATGATGTGACGAATTATTGTGAATTTGTAACTAGCTCATCAAGTTGTAACTTGCTTAGCTAAATGATGTGGTTCGGTCCAATCATTTTCTTTCTTTATTATGCACCCCATACCCTCCAGTGGGCGGTGGGTAAAGGATTACAGATGGGCACATATAATCGGTTCAAGGAAAATGAACTCCAGTTCGTTTAGCTAAGCAAATAACTTTTTGACGTAGTTACAAAATTAGTAATGTTATATAAACATTAGCTTTACAAGATTGTAAACAACATGCTATGTATTCTCACAAAAACAATGTACCTTCTTATATATACATAAATATTTAATCACCCACACAATTACACACATCAGTAATCTTTGTGTCACAAGTGATTCAACAGAAGGCTTCCCAACAGTCCCTTTACAAAGCACTTTACATCTATGAGGAGTCGCCCAGTTACTAGTCTTGCTCCACAATCACCCAACTGGGCGGGGACACTTACAGTTTAATTGTGTTCCACACCCACCCCAATGGGCGGCAGCTTTACAGCTAATGGCTCCACACCACCCAATCTGGGCGGCAGCTTTACAAGCATGTGCGCATGCATTATTACAGGTAAGCAAATTTTGGATACTTCGCTAAGATTTCGGGCACACATCATTATGAATGAAAGTACTTACACCATTTTGGGCACTATTGAAGTGTTATCTAAATCCGCGATTTTTTTACATTACATATATTAATGACGCCAAAAGTATGCGGAATAGTTCTGCTGACCAGAGTTTACATTTAGTAAATATAATAGCAGCAAAGATGTTATAAACTCCCAGGGTACATGTGGCCGGCCTAAGCCTAGCAGTGGTAACAACTAGATGTCTGATAACCTTATTGGATGACACATAGACGTGCGGTACTTCATGTCTCAGGTATTCTTGTTTATGTATTAAACTGCACGCCAAAAACAAAATCACCGGACGGAAGTATTGGCAGGTGTGCTTAAGAACATGTAGTAAAAAACCCTGGTGTTATCTTCACCTATTCTTTTTATGGTTATTCCCCTATCTACATTATGCAGTTTCAGGTTTCGTCGTCCATACTGTATTTTAGTTTAGTTAATTTATCCCATAATGGGTCCAGGAACTGAACACAATTTATTTTTCTAAGCAATTTACAATCTTGAGGAGCTAGTTAAAAAATTCAAACACACGCTACCCTCCACACCATGGGCTCGAGTCCGACCACAAGTACAGTTTCTAAAATTAAGTTAATATGTGACATATGTGGAGAGCTAGTTGTCACAATGATATGTTGTCCTGAAACATTTCCACAGCTAGTTTTCCTTGGGTTCTTCTAAATTATTTAGATATCATGAAGAGAAACTCCTAGGTACTATACTGTATATTTGCTGGTAAGAAGTATAATATTCCTGAGAAATCGTGTAAATTCTGTTGTACGAGTGCTTCCAGTTACGTAACATAGTTTCATTTGGTTTTGGGCGCGTGCTTGAAGAGGAAAATGTACCACCCCCCACCCCCAGTAAATATTGTGGCTTTCAGTCCATTATGACGGCGGCTTTCCTCGCCGCGCTGGAGAGGGTAAGAATACCGGATGTATACCCAGTATTAAAAGTAAACATTAGCAATAACAATTATGGAAGTTCCTTGACATAAATAGACAAGAGATGTAATTCAGCACCCAAATACAACCAAATAAGGGGGTGCTGAGAGAGAGAGAGAGAGAGTAAAAACTATCAACTGAGGTCTGATTAATTCTTTTGGGGACCTTAATCATTAGGACACGGGGGGGGGGGGTTTTTCCCCAATCGATGAACGCAAAGTGAGGCGTATTCAGATAGTATATTGGCAACATTCAGCATATCTCATATTGACCAAGTAGTACTTGGTGCACAAATACATTTTCCAAAGGAATCGCAAAACACAATTAAAACAACAACTGTACCGTACCAGTGTTATATATTTATTTCAGTTTGAACAAATTTTAAATTAAAGGATACATCTTTATTGATTGAAATTTGTTTTAACATTCGAAATATAATTTCTTGATGTTAAATAAATATAAAGGTTCAATTTTATTAAGATACATACTTTAAAAACTTTTCTATTTGAAAATTTAAATAACATAAAAAAGAGTACAGAATATAACAAAATATGATATATAAAAGACTGACACTGCGAACTTATTATGCTATTGTAAACAACATTGAAAGTAGTCAGAACATTATTGCTTCCAGCAAAGCATTTGGAAGGTATAAATAATATAAAATTACTAATAATAATTAATGTTTACTAATTAAAATTTTAAAATTTATAATTCACAACTTGCTAGCACACACAAAACACAAATCCACGAATCATCATTACCTTCTGTAACACCTACACATGACCCATGGTGCCAAATATTGCAAAGGTCACAGCATACCATCAGCTTCAAGTCATTTGGCTTTCTGCAAATGCAGTAAGTACACTTCATCGAGACATTCATCGTTCGGAAGACAGTTGTAAGCCAAAAATTGCAACGCTATAACGAACTTTTCCATAAGATATGTTCAATTTTACTTAAATCCCTTACACACTCCCAAATATATTAACTTAAAAATAGATTTTATACCCAATTCACACAAATATTCGTACTATAGTATGTATGTACAAATTATAGCTTACCTTGTTGGACAGAACAACACATAGAAGGTGAAGGGAGTACGACGTTTCGGTCAGTCTGGACCATTCTCAAGGCGATGAGAATGTTCAGGACGGACCGAAAGTCGCATCCCTTCACCTCTAGTGTGTGGTCTGGTCTTCCCCCATACTCTAGACACGTTATTGTGAACTCATCGCCTGCATAGCTTACCTTTATTGACGACTTGTTGGCGGATGAAGATGGGAGGCAGCACGGAGGGGGAGGGAAGGAGGTCTTTAACGGATTTATTTTGGAGAGTCCCCCATTCCATTATAACATCAGGAAGTGATTGTTATCAAAATTACTAACTTTCAAACACCAAGTGGTGTTTGTTTTTTTTGTGTTGATTACACTTTTGCCACTTTAGCACTCAAAAATCCTTTTTCTTGGCAAGTACAGAGCATATCATTGAAGATTTTTAGTATGCTAGCATTTTACAACCTGTGTACCAGTTTAATGTTTTATGATTCATGATTCTTGTTTTGCTCTATGGTCCCTCATGTGTTTCTTAGGTTGAACCTTACCACTGACATTCTTGGGGCCCATGGGGGATATTTATTAATTACCTTATATTCAAAACCCAGAAAATGCACAAAAACAATGATTTTCTTTACAAAGAATTCATGTGCAATCGTCACTAAGTGGAGGGGATGTAAACTGAAGCCGTGAGACAACCGTCAACCAGGAAAACATGCGCTAGGCGCCCATGCAAAAAACTGTTACCGAGGCCCCAAAAGGCTTGTGGTCAATTACTTTATACGAAATAGGGCTCGAGCCCGAAAACTTCATAAAGAGGGGCATAGTAGCCTAGGGTCACTGACATTAAACTGAAGGAAGGAACATACTGTCGTAAAACTGTATGAACTGCATTAATTTCATCCTCGAAATGAAGGTCAAGCTATTTAATTTACATTTTTAAAACAAATACTTATATCTTAAATAGCATTCACATTACAAAAGTACAAAAAATATGATCTCTAAAATCAAAACTATTGTTAAATATAGATTCAGTTATCTAAATTTAGTACTGCAATTCAACGTGCTACAGGCAATTAGCAGCTAAAAATTATGTATGTACAGAAAAACTTATTTGGGTTTCGTGAAATTTTAAATTAGGCTTTTTCTTTCTCCAATAACCATCTGCAAGGCATTCTAATAACGGAACGTTGTAAGTTCATCTTTTGCAACAATTCTTACAAAATACAAACGAAGGTACTGGACAAAATTCTTTACTTGATAAACATCAAACACTATGAAAAAGTAATTTCAATTGTGTCTCAACCCTTAAACTGCGCATGGCGTACATATACGCCATGGGGCACGATGGTACCATAACGTTAATTTTACAAATTGTTTCTAACACTTTCAATTTTTTGTGCAATAATCTACTATGTTTAACCATTACAATGCTCGGGGTCATAAGAGCCTGCTATCGCACAGGCGGCATGTCATTTTGAAAAAAAAAAAATTATTTTTTCTTCCTAACTAGTTAATTAATTCGTGTCACTGATCAGGGAAAAAAATAATTTAAAAACATCGTTACGTGCCATATATGCCCGTATAGGGCTGGGACGTATGGCAAATTATAGGCGCTGACTCAGCATTGTCCAGGCGGTCTGTTGCTCGCTAGGTGTCAGGCCAGAGTTGCCACAGAGTGATAATTACCTAATTATTTTCAATGGCTCTGATTGATGTTTCATAGTTTTTTGCTGTAATATTATAAATAGTGTGTAGTTTGATATATTTATATATTAAAAAATGAGTGAATCATTGCTGTATTAAAAAATATGGTGTTTGCATTGCTGATTTTCAGTCATGTTCACCAATCAGTGAACAAATACTTGTCGGTTATTACACTATAAGCACAGGTTATATATTTAAGATCTGCCTGTTTGTTCACTATAACGAACCACCTAGTAGCCTATTATGAGCAAAAATTTAACGAGGAGTGACCGCCCCCGGTACAAGCGCCAGCCAATAACGCCCCTCCCTCCAGTCATCTGACTCGCCCACATTCTGCTCCCACAATACTGTTTTGCTATAATTCACTATATAAAGATGGTATATACTCAAGTATCTTACATGTTTTGTTCACATAATGACATCGAAGCTTGTATGGTGAGTAACTGCACACAAGACATAGGACCTAAAACAGTCAGCTGATGGCTGCCCCCTTCAAGGCACACACACTTATATTTCTCCTCCAACAATAGTTTGTGGTGTTATTACGCTAATATACACACATTATAAATAATATCTAACTGATTTTATTCACCATATTTGTACAAATAAACTTGTATGGTGCCCAAAGACGATCGTGGTATCCAGAAACAACACCGTCGGTTCTGCATGGTGGCGTCGTGCAGACGACGCAACCAACCTCACCAAAATGGCGGCTCCCAACCTACCCCTCTTAATGTTTATACCCTCTATACACACGTAATATATAAATATCTACATTTGTGGTCATATAGCGAACCACTAAGCTGGAATGGTGAATGCAGACAACAACAGGTGACCACACAGTCAATAAACATCGACTCCACCCTCCTCCCACGCATTAATCCTCCCTCCCATGGCGCACAGCGCTAAAGATCATCCAATCTTGCTATTATCAGAACCATGGTCACTTTTATCACAGTCTGGGGTCCTCTGTAATAAAATCATCGCTACATAATAGCATGGACAAACGTATATTTTTTGGCATTTTAGGCGATGATGTGGTCACAGCTGAACAGCGTGCTGTGAGTCAGCTGCGTGCTCAGGCATGGTAGCTTACGCTATTACGAGGCCCCTAACAAACCCGGGAGTTGGCCCACGATTTTTTTTAAAAATTGCGTCTGTTTACAAAAACCCTGATGAAGGTGTGGTGAACCCCGTGTATCAGCGGGCAGTTTAATCTTGCTGTAGTACCCAAACATCATATGGACCGTTGTAAGAGAAGTCTACTGGTAAAACGCCTAGCCCGTCATATGATGTGATGCGCACTTTAAGGGTTAATCCCTTAAAAACTGTCAAAATGATCATCAACGTAACTTGAAAAAGAAAATTACAAATAAGTATAAGTTTAATATTGAATATTTCAGATTTTCTGATCAGCTGCAATAATATTAAATATCACCATTTGTTCATTAAGTGTTGTTATGCTCTCACAGTATTATATCTTCATTTTAAGAGATTTAGAATATAGATTTCAGTGTATTTACTGTAAAAAAAAAAATCGTCAAGATGGCATTTGAAATATGCACCAAATTCAGACAACAAAATTTTATAACTCAAAACATGAAGATATTATGAAAAAACCATTCTAATAGGATTGTAGAACAGACAGCGGCGCACACTAAGTAAAAATGTGAGAATCGGTCAGAAACTGAATGTTTTGAAGCTGACATGTTAAACTCTAGTTTTGGCAGATACAGTGTAGTTGAAGTTATCGACAATGTATAAGGTAGTTTTAATGCATTAATTTACTTATATGTTTTAATAAACATTGTTTGGCATTCGTACTTTAATATGTGAAAGTTGTAGGTCAATGTGTGTTCAAATGAAGTCAAGAAAAAAAATATAGGGATAATTATAATGATTTAGGGATATATTTAGGGTATAATTTAAAAGTCAAAAAGCCCTAATCTGGTCCCTAATCATCAACAATCTAAAGAAACAAAGAAAGAGTGTGTTTGAAATCTGAAAAAAAAAATTAGCCAAAAAAAAATTAAAAAACCCAAGTTCTGCCAGTTATGACTGATTTATTTGTTGACCAATTTAATCCTTTCTTCATATAGTTAAGGAAAAGTATGCATTCTCCCGGATGCAGACGTTACAACAAACTCTGCTAATAAACAAAGAAGAAAAAAATCTCGCCTAAAAATAAAAAATGTGTGGACATTGGTGAAAGTAACAGGTATTGCTATTGAACAATGTATTTGTATGATATATATAACAAAATAGAGCATAATAACATTATTATTTGCATTATGTATTACTCAGCAATGCTATTAAAGCACTAGCTGCATATCCACTTTGTGGGCACTTCTAACTACTGTACTGCTATTCTTCTTTGTACATCAGACAGGTGCTTGCATCTGCTTATTACTGCATTATCCCTCTGTTCCAGTTAATATGAGCTGTTCTCCTAATCAACAAAACGTTCTTTAAAAAAAATTATAAAATCCATTTCTGAAAATATTGAGATGAAACTTTCACGATGCTGAATCAAATAAGTTGGAGATTTGTTTAACATTAAATATTAATTTTTACATAAACATATTTTCACCCAGCCCCAGCTTATTTATGCATATGCATAAATGTGTAACTGAATTTACAGCCAAGGCTGTAGCAGTGCAAGGGTTAATCTGTCCAGTTCTGGAAGATAGACCAGCAGAAAAATATTGCTAATTGACAGGAACCACAACTATTAGATTTACAAATTTCCTATGCAAAAAAAACTAAGTACTGATACTGTATAAAATTTCAATTCATAAAGATACTATTTCACTTCATAAATATTTATATACAATATAAATTGTATATAAGATATGCTTACCAATGACAGACGGCTCAAGATCCACAAACACAGCCCTGGGAACATGTTTTCCACTACCAGTCTCTGTGAAAAATGTGTTGAAGGAATCATTATTGTTTCCAACAGTTTTGTCAGAGGGCATTTGACCATCAGGATGGATGCCATGTTCCAAACAGTAAAGCTCCCAACAAGAATTGCCGATCTGGACACCAGCCTGGCCCACGTGGACTGAGATGCATTCACGCTGTGGGAAAACAAAAAATTACGCAATTTTTATACATTCACATGAATAATTAAACATACAAATTACAGTTACCACACACAAAGAAAATGGCAGTACAGTACAATACAGTCAAATTCTACAAAATCAAAGCCCAGATTTAGGTAAACCAAAGGAAGTTTGAGCCCGATTTGCCGGTACAGTACTCGAACCCAATTTAAAATTATAAATAATACTTAACCAGAAACGCTAATAAAATATAGAATAGGAGATCTAATGTAAAATGAAACCATCATGCATCTTGCTAAAATAGGACAGTCAACCACACAAATTTTGAAGTACTGTAACCACACGATTATCCGGGATTCGAACATCCGAAAAACGCCCTTATATGGCCAAAATCGTGACCAGATAGTTACCTCGATATCCGGCCAAAATGGCCATGGGAGCCGGATAAAAAATCGGAGCCGGTTAACTTGCTGCCGATATTACACTATCCGGACAGTAAGCTAGATAATCATTGAATTGTCCAGATATGAAAGCCATGGGGCGGGCCGTACCGTATTAATCCCGTCTTGCTGTGGCTGGCTGGTTCGAGGCACATGATGGAGGAAGGGGTGGGGTGGGTGGGTGGTGTCAGGAAGGTAGGAGGGGAACGTCGGGAGGGACCACCGGGTACAGGAATTACCATTAACTTTAAAACAAATCATCATAGCCAAAAACAATGAAATACTAGTAATTATGTAATAACATAGCAGTATATAAGTTTCCTAAAAACAATGTGCACAGGCTGAAGTTTCCTTAAAAAATATTGAGTTTTTTCGTCCTGGCAGCCTACGTAACGTGCTATAGCTGCCCCAAGTGGACCCGTCCAACACTGGTCAACCCATGTGCTCCCGTCCCTCGTGTTATACCACAGTGCCGCGCCATTAGTGAAATATTTTTTTTAAATAACTTTTATATTTTCATAGTAACTTTGAACATTTTTGGACAAGACTATGTCTGGTAGCAGCATCAATCATTCTGGAGGTGTTAAGAGGAAGAAGGTTATACACCTCAACCAGTGAGGAGTCACAGGCAAGCCAAGCGCCTCCAGCAAGCGGGGCGCAAGCCAAGCGCCTCCAGCAAGCGGGGCGCAAGCCAAGCGCCTCCAGCAAGCGGGGCGCAAGCCAAGCGCCTCCAGCAAGCGGGGCGCAAGCCAAGCGCCTCCAGCAAGCGGGGCGCAAGCCAAGCGCCTCCAGCAAGCGGGGCGCAAGCCAAGCGCCTCCAGCAAGCGGGGCGCAAGCCAAGCGCCTCCAGCAAGCGGGGCGCAAGCCAAGCGCCTCCAGCAAGCGGGGCGCAAGCCAAGCGCCTCCAGCAAGCGGGGCGCAAGCCAAGCGCCTCCAGCAAGCGGGGCGCAAGCCAAGCGCCTCCAGCAAGCGGGGCGCAAGCCAAGCGCCTCCAGCAAGCGGGGCGCAAGCCAAGCGCCTCCAGCAAGCGGGGCGCAAGCCAAGCGCCTCCAGCAAGCGGGGCGCAAGCCAAGCGCCTCCAGCAAGCGGGGCGCAAGCCAAGCGCCTCCAGCAAGCGGGGCGCAAGCCAAGCGCCTCCAGCAAGCGGGGCGCAAGCCAAGCGCCTCCAGCAAGCGGGGCGCAAGCCAAGCGCCTCCAGCAAGCGGGGCGCAAGCCAAGCGCCTCCAGCAAGCGGGGCGCAAGCCAAGCGCCTCCAGCAAGCGAGGCGCAAGCAAGCGAGGCGCAAGCAAGCGCCTTCAACAAGTGAGGCCTCACAGGCAACCCAAATGCCTACAACCAGTGAGGCTTCAGCAGCTGGCAGTCAAAACTAACTTTGCTTAATGAACTGTACAGTAATTTTAATTACTGTTGTGTTAGTATAGGTTACGTAATTGTTAAGAAGGACTCGGAGGTGAAACAGTACCGTTATCCGGAACACGTGAATATTCGGTTGGGGGTCCTTCCCATATAGTCCGGATAATCGAGTGGAGACAGTGCTGTCTATGACAAATATCGAATATTCAAGAAATACTTTTAAAAATTTTACTTTATTAATATGGATATGATACATAGGTACTAAAGGTAGGAGAAAGTATATAATAAAAAAAAAAAAAAAAAAATTACACACCCCGGTGGGGGTGCCAGTGGCTGTGTGGATAGCATGTTGGACACGTGATCCTGTGGCTGGGTTCGATTCCTGGCACTGGTGAGAAACGATGGGCAGTTTCTTTCACCCTGATGCTCCTGTTACCTAGCAGTAAATAGGTACCTAGGAGTTAGTCAGCTGTCACAGGCTGCTTCTTAGGGTGTGTGTGTGGAGGGGGGGAATAGTAGTTAGTAACAGCTGATTGACAGTCAAGGTGGGCCGAAAGAGCAGAGCTCAACCCCCGCAAGCACAACTAGGTGAACACACACACACTGTATATTTTATATGGATATTTTTGTGGCAGAGTAGGGCTGGTTAAAAACAAACACCTTAGTGGAGCAGACGCATCATTCTGGCTCAGTTGTCAATTACCCATTTCTTTCTGGTCCAACGTGATGTGTTCGGTTAACGTCGCACGGTACTTTACATTCTTTGTAAACCACTGACCATTAAGTTTTGATATTAACATCAAAGATGGCACGGGCTGTTTTAATTTAAGGGGCACATTTTAATTTAGATAATTTTTGGTTACAGAAGCCCAACAATAGACTGATTACAGCAATTATATCTAGACACTATTACCCATAATGTGCCTCACTGAAACTAGCATGTTTGCCATACACTAATCAAACTGACAATACAAATGTGGTAACTAACAATATTAATTAAAATACCATATATAGTATTGTGTATTGATAATCACACTACTGTACAAGTACAGTCAATAAAATCAATACTGTGAAAGCATTTGTAATACAAATTAATTTATTCAGCAATAATTACTGTTCCCAGTCCTTTCCCAAATCATCTACGATAAGGCAGTCAAAATACGCACGATTATGTATGAACTAAAATCACTTGCCCGAGAATATGGATTATAACTGGCCTAGCTTTCTATTCGTTCAAGGGGGGATACCTTCAGCAGGTTCCTATATTTTTTCAATGTCTAGATGCTGTATGTGTAAATACTCATATTGGCCAAATGCCAATGCTTGTCATTTATATTTAAATGTAACTCCCTAAGAACTTAACAATTAGCACATCTTGTACAAAGCAACTCTGCTATTTTATAATTTAACTGGTGGGATGCTAATAAGCACCTCACTAAAGTGTACACCTTACCTTGGAATCTGGACTGTTTTAGCAAATTAAATCTGTGCCTGAGAGTACTTCTGAGCACCAGTTAATTATGGGTCGAGAGCTATGACTCGACCCAGCAATAGAACTAGGCAAGTACAGCACCAGGTAATCGAGAGCCACGACTACACCATCACTCCCACATACACAGCCCAATAACTGGCATCCTGTTTTGTACACCAAGTCCTTATATGAATTGTTGCGGGCAAGGCTATTTCCATGAAGTGACTTGTCCGGTTGTCTGACCAAACCTGCCACATTATCCACAGCATCATGCCTATATATAAACCAAGGACCATCATGAACCACATTACTGGTCCTGCCCTGACTAACATTTGAGAAGAAATGTCTGATGTAATCATAAGCACTATGCAATATTTGTGAGGAACTTTAGGAATTCACAATATTTTTTCCAAACAGTTTGATGGTGAACCAGCAGCAATGGTGGTGTTAGTTACCTACCAGTGATTAAAGGGGAGTAATATAATCCATGTAAGAAAAAAGTCTACACATTGTGGCTCAAAGTTGTGTGGATTGAGGCAAGATGCCATAGGAATAACTTGGTCCATTTATTTAATTTCTATTTAATTTTTTACATGCTCACTGTGTATTTTGCATCAGTGGTTCTTAGTAAATATAACTTTGAAAATTTAAGTATTGTACAGTATATACAAATGTATGCGTATAAATGTGTACATTGGAGATGGTCCCGGGTATGAATTTGTATTCATACCAATAAGCCTAAATTTATAATTGTAACATGTTGGATGCAAATGTATACATGAATATCGCAGATTTCTGTTGGCAGTTCAATGGTTCCAAGCATGATCACCCTATGCATTTAGTCACTGAATGACAAAGCACCACACACAATCTGCATCTTTTTACCAAGGCCTTGGAAAGAAACCAAGAGGAATGGTACTTTTCCAAATATGGCAAACAATTGAGAAGACTCTAGTGTCAAATTATGTTCCCCCCGGGAGAGGGCGGGCTTTCCAATAAAGGGGGGCACCTTGAATTATCTCCAAGCAATGGGAACAGTGTAAGGGTTAAAGTTGTGGATGCAATAGGCTTCAACATCTAACCTTCAGGAATTTCACTAGCCAACAACCAATATTAGAAATGAGATTTCCCAACAACTTTACAACCGAGTTTAGGGTATGCATGTGGGGAGGGGGGAGGTTAAGGCTGTGCATGTGGGGAGGGAGGGGGGGAGGTTAAGGCTGTGCATGTGGGGGGGGGGGAGGTTAAGGCTGTGCATGTGGGGAGGGAGGGGGGGAGGTTAAGGCTGTGCATGTGGGGAGGGAGGGGGGGAGGTTAAGGCTGTGCATGTGGGGAGGGGGGGAGGTTAAGGCTGTGCATGTGGGGAGAGGGGGAGGTTAAGGCTGTGCATGTGGGGAGAGGGGGAGGTTAAGGCTGTGCATATGGGGAGAGGGGGAGGTTAAGGCTGTGCATGTGGGGAGGGGGGGAGGTTAAGGCTGTGCATGTGGGGAGGGGGGGAGGTTAAGGCTGTGCATATGGGGAGAGGGGGAGGTTAAGGCTGTGCATATGGGGAGGGGGGGAGGTTAAGGCTGTGCATATGGGGAGAGGGGGAGGTTAAGGCTGTGCATATGGGGAGGGGGGAAGTTAAGGCTGTGCATATGGGGAGGGGGGGAGGTTAAGGCTGTGCATGTGGGGAGGGGGGGAGGTTAAGGCTGTGCATGTGGGGAGGGGGGGAGGTTAAGGCTGTGCATATGGGGAGAGGGGGAGGTTAAGGCTGTGCATATGGGGAGGGGGGGAAGTTAAGGCTGTGCATATGGGGAGAGGGGGAGGTTAAGGCTGTGCATATGGGGAGGGGGGGAGGTTAAGGCTGTGCATATGGGGAGAGGGGGAGGTTAAGGCTGTGCATGTGGGGAGGGGGGGAGGTTAAGGCTGTGCATATGGGGAGGGGGGGAGGTTAAGGCTGTGCATATGGGGGGGGGGAGGTTAAGGCTGTGCATATGGGGAGAGGGGGAGGTTAAGGCTGTGCATGTGGGGAGGGGGGGAGGTTAAGGCTGTGCATATGGGGAGAGGGGGAGGTTAAGGCTGTGCATATGGGGAGAGGGGGAGGTTAAGGCTGTGCATATGGGGAGGGGGGAGGTTAAGGCTGTGCATATGGGGGGGGGAGGTTAAGGCTGTGCATATGGGGAGAGGGGGAGGTTAAGGCTGTGCATGTGGGGAGGGGGGGGAGGTTAAGGCTGTGCATATGGGGGGGGGGAGGTTAAGGCTGTGCATGTGGGGAGGGGGGGAAGTTAAGGCTGTGCATGTGGGGAGGGGGGGAGGTTAAGGCTGTGCATATGGGGAGGGGGGGAGGTTAAGGCTGTGCATATGGGGAGAGGGGGAGGTTAAGGCTGTGCATATGGGGAGGAGGGGGGAGGTTAAGGCTGTGCATATGGGGAGAGGGGGAGGTTAAGGCTGTGCATATGGGGAGGAGGGGGGAGGTTAAGGCTGTGCATATGGGGGGGGGAGGTTAAGGCTGTGCATATGGGGAGGGGGGGAGGTTAAGGCTGTGCATATGGGGAGGAGGGGGAGGTTAAGGCTGTGCATATGGGGGGGGAGGTTAAGGCTGTGCATATGGGGAGGAGGGGGAGGTTAAGGCTGTGCATATGGGGGGGGAGGTTAAGGCTGTGCATATGGGGAGGAGGGGGGAGGTTAAGGCTGTGCATATGGGGGGGGGAAGTTAAGGCTGTGCATATGGGGAGGGGGGGGGAGGTTAAGGCTGTGCATGTGGGGAGGGGGGGAGGTTAAGGCTGTGCATATGGGGAGGGGGGGAAGTTAAGGCTGTGCATATGGGGAGGGGGGAGGTTAAGGCTGTGCATATGGGGAGGGGGAGGTTAAGGCTGTGCATGTGGGGAGGGGGGGAGGTTAAGGCTGTGCATATGGGGAGGGGGGGAGGTTAAGGCTGTGCATATGGGGGGGGGGAGGTTAAGGCTGTGCATGTGGGGAGGGGGGAAGTTAAGGCTGTGCATGTGGGGAGGGGGGGAGGTTAAGGCTGTGCATATGGGGAGGGGGGGAGGTTAAGGCTGTGCATATGGGGAGGGGGGAGGTTAAGGCTGTGCATATGGGGGGGGAGGTTAAGGCTGTGCATATGGGGAGGGGGGGAGGTTAAGGCTGTGCATATGGGGGGGAGGTTAAGGCTGTGCATATGGGGGGGGGAGGTTAAGGCTGTGCATGTGGGGAGGGGGGGAGGTTAAGGCTGTGCATGTGGGGAGGAGGGGGGAGGTTAAGGCTGTGCATGTGGGGAGGGAGGTTAAGGCTGTGCATATGGGGAGAGGGGAGGTTAAGGCTGTGCATATGGGGAGAGGGGGAGGTTAAGGCTGTGCATATGGGGAGGAGGGGGAGGTTAAGGCTGTGCATATGGGGGGGGGGAGGTTAAGGCTGTGCATATGGGGGGGGAGGTTAAGGCTGTGCATATGGGGAGAGGGGGAGGTTAGGCTGTGCATATGGGGAGGGGGGAGGTTAAGGCTGTGCATATGGGAGGGGGAGGTTAAGGCTGTGCATGTGGGGAGGGGGGAGGTTAAGGCTGTGCATGTGGGGAGGGGGGAGGTTAAGGCTGTGCATGTGGGGAGGGAGGGGGGGAGGTTAAGGCTGTGCATGTGGGGGAGGGGGAGGTTAAGGCTGTGCATGTGGGGAGGGGGGGGAGGTTAAGGCTGTGCATGGGGGAGGGGAGGAGGTTAAGGCTGTGCATGTGGGGAGGGAGGGGGGGAGGTTAAGGCTGTGCATGTGGGGAGGGGGGAGGTTAAGGCTGTGCATATGGGGAGGGGGGGAGGTTAAGGCTGTGCATGTGGGGAGGGGGGGAGGTTAAGGCTGTGCATATGGGGAGGGGGGGGAGGTTAAGGCTGTGCATGTGGGGAGGGGGGGAGGTTAAGGCTGTGCATGTGGGGAGGGGGGGAGGTTAAGGCTGTGCATGTGGGGAGGGGGGGAGGTTAAGGCTGTGCATGTGGGGAGGGGAGGAGGTTAAGGCTGTGCATGTGGGGAGGGGGGGAGGTTAAGGCTGTGCATGTGGGGAGGGGGGGAGGTTAAGGCTGTGCATATGGGGAGGGGGGGGAGGTTAAGGCTGTGCATATGGGGAGGGGGGGAGGTTAAGGCTGTGCATGTGGGGGGGGGGGGGAGGTTAAGGCTGTGCATATGGGGAGGGGGGGAGGTTAAGGCTGTGCATATGGGGAGGGGGGGGAGGTTAAGGCTGTGCATGTGGGGAGGGGGGGGGAGGTTAAGGCTGTGCATGTGGGGAGGGGGGGGAGGTTAAGGCTGTGCATGTGGGGAGGGGGGGAGGTTAAGGCTGTGCATGTGGGGAGGGGGGGGAGGTTAAGGCTGTGCATATGGGGAGGGGGGGAGGTTAAGGCTGTGCATATGGGGAGGGGGGGGAGGTTAAGGCTGTGCATATGGGGGGGGGAGGTTAAGGCTGTGCATATGGGGGGGGAGGTTAAGGCTGTGCATGTGGGGAGGGGGGGAGGTTAAGGCTGTGCATATGGGGGGGGGGAGGTTAAGGCTGTGCATATGGGGAGGGGGGGGAGGTTAAGGCTGTGCATATGGGGGGGGGGAGGTTAAGGCTGTGCATATGGGGAGGGGGGGGGGGAGGTTAAGGCTGTGCAT
Source organism: Procambarus virginalis (assembly GCA_020271785.1). Taxonomy (NCBI): domain Eukaryota; kingdom Metazoa; phylum Arthropoda; class Malacostraca; order Decapoda; family Cambaridae; genus Procambarus; species Procambarus virginalis. The sequence goes on from WNGS01164858.1 coordinate 14,707,249, forward strand.
GTGGGGAGGGGGGAGGTTAAGGCTGTGCATGTGGGGAGGGGGGGGGAGGTTAAGGCTGTGCATGTGGGGAGGGGGGAGGTTAAGGCTGTGCATGTGGGGAGGGGGGAGGTTAAGGCTGTGCATGTGGGGAGGGGGGAGGTTAAGGCTGTGCATGTGGGGAGGGGGGGAGGTTAAGGCTGTGCATGTGGGGAGGTTAAGGCTGTGCATGTGGGGGAGGTTTAGGATGTGCATGTGGGGGAGGTTTAGGATGTGCATGTGGGGAGGTTAGGATGTGCATGTGGGGGAGGTTTAGGATGTGCATGTGGGGAGGTTTAGGATGTGCATGTGGGGGAGGTTTAGGATGTGCATGTGGGGGAGGTTTAGGATGTGCATGTGGGGGAGGTTTAGGATGTGCATGGGGGAGGTTTAGGATGTGCATGTGGGGGAGGTTAGGATGTGCATGTGGGGGAGGTTTAGGATGTGCATGTGGGGAGGTTTAGGATGTGCATGTGGGGGAGGTTTAGGATGTGCATGTGGGGAGGTTTAGGATGTGCATGTGGGGGAGGTTTGGATGTGCATGTGGGGGAGGTTTAGGATGTGCATGTGGGGGAGGTTTTGGATGTGCATGTGGGGGAGGTTTGGATGTGCATGTGGGAGAGGAGAGACAAGACCCCCCCCCCCCCCATAATTTAGTGCCATGCATTATGACACCAAGAGAATGTCAAGATCTGATTCTAATATGGTATTTAAATTTGGAGTTTCCCAAATGATTTGGAGAGTATTTTTTTCCTTCTGGAGACTTAATATTGCATTTTCCATGCTAATCTCTGTAGACAATGTTACACCTAGTACTGTATAGTATTTCCCTTCCTAGGCATTGCCCAGTCAGTCTAAACTTTGGGAATCCTGCACCTGACAAAGGAATACAACATTTATTTCTTCAAAATCTCAAGACATTCTACTGGATATCGAACATATTGGTCAAATGCCTTCTCAAAACATTATTGTGGTTGTCTACCATACCTGTATTAGCAAATGTACTTACAGGATACATGCAAAAACTGATAGGTTTTTAGTGTACTGGATATTTTATGGAATACCCAGGAAAGATTGAGTATTTCTTGTAAACAAATTTTCAAAGATGGGTGACCTTACTCTGCAGTGTTCATGTTGTAGGAGTAGTGGTGGTTTGGCACGTACACACAATACATCATGGCATATCTTATCTCCTGGGCTGAATGAAGTAGCTGATTTATTTCCTTGTCTCACATGCTGTATAATCATACTGTCCCTTTAACAATTATTTGAGGTTAACCTCTGAACTGCCTAAATTATGAATCCATAGCCTACCTAACCTAAATATTTATGATGAACTTATGCCAGTGGGGTTAGGCAAGGATTCATAATTCAGATTTGTTACCAGTCAAAATAGACTGAATCTACAGTCGATACAAAACTCTTATGCACCTTGCAGCAAAACCATGCCTCTTCAACCCAATGAAAATATTAGCAATCACGTTAAGATATGGCAGGACCTTGGCTGTGTAACCTCAGCAGTGGAAAAAAAATTATGCATTACCACCCACCCCAATGGGTATGAACACTTTGTAAAATACAGTTACAGCGAACACATGAAAACTTGTCTCAAGTATGTATCATGTAGTCTTGCTATACGGCCATGTTGTAGCCAGACTCATCAATATAGAGGAAGGTTAAAGTTTAAGGATATTGTAGGGGATCAACCACATCTAAACTACTAAAATTAACCTTCTATATCAAGACCTTTAATTTACTATGCTGCCAGAAAAAAATGACAGAACGGCTAGAAAAATTACTAATGAAGGATCATTGTCACATTAAAAAAATAGTATCGACAGGTGTGATGGTGTCCCACCCTACATCTTTCCTATGCCGGCATAAGGAGTCATATCTCTTCAACTTGCACGTTTTCCGATGCTCCAGTTTTGATATATATAAAAGGTATTGAGAGTTATCGTGTAGGAAGTGAATTTGATGATTTAGTTTTGGTTCTACAAGTGGTTTACGCCCTTTAGTATTACAAGATGGCGCCAAGACAAAGATGTTCCCGCCAAAGGAGTACGACGCCAGCCGTCTGGTGATTGACCTGGTAAGGTCACGTGACCGGGTTAACCAATGGCGCTGTGCCCCTTGGGTGGTGTGACGTCACAAGGCGGAGGACTCCAGGCGGCCCTATGGCACTCAGTGAGTCACGGACCATCATTGAGTGCAGACGCCCTCAAGTGAGCTCTTGAGTTTGGAGGCAAGGAAGCCCCAGCCAGTGGACCCAAGCAGCCGTACTGACACTACAGACGTTGCGGAAGATTAGGTGACTTTTGGGGAGTATATGGAAGCAAAGCTTAGTTGGTGTTAAGAGCACCAAGAGCTCTTTTGCTGATAGTCTGTGGTGGAGGTGAACATTGGGCTAGGGTCGTGTGGACGCCCAGCAGGCTGCGTTCAGACACATCAAGCGAGCTGCTGTGACCGGGTCAAGTCCACTGGAAGATTGAGGAGGAGGATACTGAACCAGACTAAGTTTGTCTACAGTTCCGGTGTGGGAAGAGCGAGACGACGTGCGCAGGGACCTGTCTTCAGTATTGAGGAGGAGAAGGAGGAGTAGGAAGAGGACCTGCCTTCAGGAAATGAGCACAAAGATGACACGCTTCTACAAATCATTCGAGGACCTTGATCAAGGAACCGACCACCAGGACCGAGGACAACATCCATTGCCAGAGGATATGTCTACTTTGTAGCAAAGAGAATTAAGGTAGATAAATTCCCTCCCATTACCCCTTGGTTCAGGTAAGCTAGAGTATTATTCATGTTGTGATCATTGTCTTTACTATTACTACCAATGTGGTAGAATTAGGCTATGTGAAAGGTTATACATATATACGTAAGCTAATTGTGTGTGTGTGTGATATTTTGTGGTAACTAAGAGGAAGTGGCTGGTTTCCAGAGGCCAGGAGTGAAGCATTTAAATCGTCCAGCTGACTATTGCCAGAGGTGGAGTGAGGAGTGTTGCTGCCATCTGACAGTTATACATATATTATTTATCTTGCAGATTTATTGTAGTTTTATCCAGTAAACTTATTACTTTTACCATTGTGTTTGAGTGATCCTTCCATCTCTAGGGCAAGTTGAGTAAATTAATTAATATTGCACTGCATTATATTTGGAATCGAGTCCTTGGCTTGTGATAAATAACAAGACCACCGAGAAGTGTTGCTGGACGTGATACTGTACAGGTACCCAGTTGGCGACCTTGCTGAGAGTGAAGTGGCAAGAATTCACCTGTATGTTTTCCCTGTGTTACGGTGGGCAAATTCAGCCGGGAGTGACAGAGGCAAGGCTGGATTTCACCACTCGCAAGTGGTGCAAGGCTGGGACATAGGTAGTGTCTCAGCCCTTGGTAGACTGGGGGGCTCCCAGGTACAGGGGAGCAAAGACCGGCGGGAATAACCTTAACCATATAAGGAACCGTACAAGACTGTCCAATGTACTTTCCAAAATAGGTTTAATGTCTCAATTCCACATCATCTGATGCCTTGCATGTGAGTGCATCTATTGTAGGCCCACAGGCCTCTTAATTATACTTTTATCATTGACTAGTAGTCAAATATTGGAAAATAATTAAATGCAAAGAACACACCTGGAGAAAAATGACATAACAGACAATATGGTTTTCGATTTGTAAAGCCTGTGTACCGAATCTCCTTAGTTTCTATAAGAGCCACAGAGAATTTACAAGAAAGAGATGGTTGGGGTTGACCATTTATCTGAATTTGGGAAGCCTCAACTCATTCTGAAAGCCTGAGGCTGAAAAATTTGACATATTAGGGTATTAATCAAAGTTAATGTATTGGACTGGAGAAATGTCACACATAGTTCGGTTCTTCCACTGGTAATGTTCATTGTCTACATAAATGACCTACTAGAATGAACACAATTATACAAACATGTTTGATAAGATACTAGGGAAGACAAGAAACTTCAGACGATTGTCATGCCCTTGAAGAAGACTTGGACAAAGTGTATAGAACCTACTTGCTAAATGAAATTTAACTGCTGTGCTGCACCAACCAAGAAAACTCGGTCGGTGGGAAACTGCACCAACTGAGAAAACACTGAATATTCCATACCCATTCAAAATGTGCATTAGGTGTGTACGAGACGTACACCTAAGGCCTTTAGTGAGTGGCGGCCATGTTGAAAAAAATCCCAGAATACCCCCAGACCCAGGGTAGCCTCGGTTCTTATCGAGCAACCATGGCTGACGCACGTACCTTCAGCTCCCAATCGCCTGTAGGACGCCCTGTTGAAAGACCGCTTTCTCCAGGGCAGATACACACTTTATTGTTTGAAGATGAAGAGAAATGTGATGACGATTGATGAACCAAGGGCCAATAGAGACCTAACACAAGAGTTCGATGGAAGTGATACAGACACAGATGAAGACGATACAATGAGCGCATATCATTAAGGGGAAGCGGCACACACAGTGGTGCATCATAGGTCGTCGCCCTTTCCAGTATTATCCCACCACCTCCTCCATCTCCCATTTTTGATGAAAGTGATACAGTACTGTTGAATCCTTTTCTGGGTTCAGTGACGCTGCTTCTAATACGGGTAGCATAGATGAGCCAGGTGCTAGTGGCCATCATCGCGGTGTTACTAGGCGCAGATCAGCTGTCTCAGCAGGTAGCCATGCCAAACGCCGGCATGTATTCTCTCATGACACTGACAACAGTGTTGCCTCTACATCTACTTTCCCTTCTCACCCTACTAGTAGACAAGGTAGAAGACCAACTCCTCCCCAAAGGAGATTTCGTGCAAGAAAACGGATCCGTAGTGGAGTCGCTCGATGCCGAGTGGATAGCGCTTCTGCCTCTCCCGCGTGGAATCCATGGTTAGTCTCTCCTAGAGACTAGGTGAATGGAATGGACCATATTTGCCGGCATGTACGACACGCTATTTTAATTTTAAATGTATAAAAAATTCCCCTGCACCTAATGCAGGGGAATTAATTAATTCTCCCATCCCATATTACGGATGGGAGACAGAGCGCCGTAGGCTAAGGAGCTGGACGAGCATACTGGACAAGTTTGCTCGGCAAACAAAACGTTAATAGTAAAATATTGAAAATAAGCCACTGTAATGATCTAGGCGCCAGATCATTGGTTCTCCATTCTCCTTCTTCCTTCTCCCTCCTCCTTTCTCCCTTCTCCCTCCCCCGTGGGCCATCCCATCTTTCGTCAAGGGTCATAAAGCTTGAAGCCACTGCTCCCCTCGGCCTCCCGTCATCGGCATGGTCAGTGACAAATTTTAGTACAAATACTCCAGGGCCAATAAAATTGTGTTTCTCAAATTTCAAGAGGGCAGCGGGACCGTTGGGTTCCCTGTTGGTACCGTGGGAATGGCTTCAGGAGCCTATGGGAGTAAAACTTCACTTTCAGAAACAAGGCCTATGCCCCAGGACCTAAGGGGCGGGGCTAGTCAAGAATTGTCTGGTCTGAGAGTGACACTCTGCGCTCATTGGTTGAGTAGAAAGGCAGTCTCAGGAGTGCCTGCCATGCCATTGGCTCAGTTCTAGTTCACCCGTTATGTTTAAATCCATTGGCCCTAGGCTTGGGAGAGGCGGAGCTAATTTGGGCCTAGGAGTGTGGTAGCATTTTTTGTAAGAGAGAGGATTCAGTGTGTCTGGGGAGTTCAGCTGGGGTACAGGTCACTCTGACCTGCGGACGGCCATTCAACATCTTTTGGCAGGCTGTAATATTGAAGGTAGTGTGCTCCTACGTTCTTGCATATTGGTGATTGCATTTCCATTTGCCTCTTTTTTTTTTTTTGGTTGGTTTTATTAGAGTAGGCTATTTTTCAATTGTGATTTAAATATACAGTTTTATAATTAATAAAATAATTGTTAATGTCATTTTGGTGAGTTATCTGTCCCCTTAGTGTTTATTGATGGTGTTATCTATTCATGTGATTTTCATGTGCTGTGTTAGAAATTCCCTGTGTTTCTCCATTCTTAGGAATAATAAAGTAAAGCGAGAGCCTCCCGTTCAGTTCAATAAGACTAAAGTAATCCATTCAATTTCAATCACTGGTCCGTTGAGTTCCCCGATTATCGAGTCCCTTCCTTCCTGGGGACCGATAATTATACACACATTCATTCATTTGGAAGGTGGTGGCAGTGTATAAAGGTAAGAAGATTAATAATCCCTATTCCTTGTGATATTCCTCATTTAATATTCAGCTTATATTCGTGACAGTCCAGCGAGGGGTCATACTGGTCCGTTATTAGTGTTTGCTGGTTTTTAAGTGTGGACAGGGTATTACAATAAAGATATTACGATATATTACAAGGGTGATATAACGGGTATTACAATGGTACACAGCAGCAGTAGATGTTATAGTAGAGATATTACAATAATGTGTTAGCAAACATTACACCACAGTAAATTGTGTTACTAATAAATATTGAAAACGGAGCCATCACAAACTTGTGAAAAATTGCTTACGATACATCAGTTACAAGGGAAGCTCACATCTCGCTTGATGTCATACATTATTTAATTAATGACCATGTTATATTTAAGAAACATTTATTCATTATCTAAATGAAAAAGCTGCTAGAAATTTGAAAGGTATGTTCAACTTTCATCCACCTGTCAGCCATTTGCAATGTGTGAATAACAAAACCAAGCACAGCGATGGTGCGCCACCACCGGGAGCGCCGCCCTGGTGGACTGATCCAGCAACACATCCAGAAATACAAGTTTCACATCCTGTATAGCAATTCTCTTGCCCAAAAATATGAACTGATACAGCAGATCTTAGAGGAGGTAAGAATTTGGGTACAAGAAAACATTTGCAAATATCTTTCAATAAATGTATGATGTAATATACTAAAATATTTTCTTTTCCCCACAAAATGTTCTTGTAAAATAAGGGTGCGACTTATGCCGGCAAATACTGTATATTTCCACGGAAGTGTGGATGACAATTTATACGGGGAAGACAGGACACCACAAGTGTAGCTCTCATTAATGGACTCGATAAGCACCTCCAAAGGATACCTGATCAATCAGGCTGTGACTCATACGTCAGGCTGCGAGTAGCCGCGTCCAACAGCCTGGTTGATCAGTCCAGCAACCAGGAGGCCTGGTCGATGACCGGGCCGCGGGGACGATAAGCCCCGGAAGCACCTCAAGGTATCCTCAAGGTATCCTCATCCTGTAACTACTTAAGGTTATCGAGATGATTTTAGGGCATGGTGTCCCCACGGCCCGGTCATCGACCAGGCCTCCACCCCCAGGAAGCAGCCCATAGCAGCTGTCTAACTCCCAGGTACCTATTTACTGCTAGGTAACAGGGTGAAAAACATTTTGCCCATTTGTCTCTGCCTCCACCGGGGATCGAACCCGGAACCTCAGGACTACGAATCCAAAGCGCTGTCCACCCAGCTGTCAGGCGACTACACTTAGGCAATTACAATGAAACTGATTGCTGGTTGGTCAGCAAGCTATTATGGATGGCATAACCCTGTCATTGTGGGTGTTTGGTTGGATATGTATCATGGAGGAACCAGGTACAAATGAATATGTAAGAGATACTGTACATAACCCATGCAATATAGCATGGGAATTAGTAAAAACTATGATTTTTATATGCAATCCAAAAAGTCATTTCTTATTAACAAATGAACAAATCCACAAGGGCCGTGACGAGGGTTCGAACCTACGCACGGGAACCCATGCGTAGGTTCAAACCCTCATCACGGCCCTGGCTGCACGACTTGTATAGTGTGTAATTAAGCCAGCTGTTGGCTGCTGCATGGATGATGTGTGAACACGCTCTGATCAAGTCCAGATGGGTGGGAAAAAATTGATTCATTCCTTTGTACAGTATTGCAAAATATTTCATGTATCAATCAGTGGTTGTTAATATTTTCTCAATAAAAGTTTAGATGTTTTGTTTTACCCTGAACAGTGCAGGTAATGTATTTTTAATGTTACGACACAGGCTGCATCGGCCATGCTATACAATGGTGATCGAGCCTTGTCACTAACCGAGAGCTAGCCAAGAAAATATTTCGAGTTCACCTTTTCTCTGCTAATGATAGAATATACATTTGCAGAGACTAATATGTAGCTTTCGTTGAAAAAAAAAAAAAAAAAACAATGTTGTAATACTATACGGTAATAAAATTGGTAAATTGACTTAATTTTAATGAAGCTGAAGTTTACGAAGTTGTGAAGATTACGTCATCCTCTGCAGCGCTTGTTTTATATTGTTCAGTACTGTATACAGGGTACATACAATATGTACACTTATTTCCAGGCATTCACTTCACACAACAGCTAGCCTTGCTACTAATTCACACGAGTTCTGGTTCTAATTCACAATTGAAAATTATTTCTACTGTATATTTACACTGTACAGTATCTTTTTGTCAAGGAATAAATAATCATTAACACTGTACTATATCAAAACTTTTTACACTAATTTATATGCCTTTCAATCATATTTTTATATCGTTAGTGGAGGCTGCACGACTTGTTAACAGGAATTCAGCATCGGCGGGTGCAACATGGCTTGTAGGGCATTTTGACCAGACCACACACTAGAAGGTGAAGGGAGCCTTCACCTTCTAGTGTGTGTGGTCTGGTCAACATACTTTAGCCACGTTATTGCGACTCATCACCTGCTTGTAGGGCATTCGTTGCCGGCGGATGCTCCACGACTCGTCGACGGGAATTCACCATCGGCGGGTGCAGCATAGCTTGCAGAGCATTCGTTGCCGGCGGAGGCTCAACGACTTCGATCGGAATTCAGCATCAGCGGGTGCAGCATAGCTTGCAGAGCATTCGTTGCCAGCGGAGGCTGCACGACTTGTTGATGGGCATTGAGCATCGGCAGGTGCAGTATGACTTGTAGGGCACACGTTGCCAGCGGATGCTGCACGACTTTTTGAATTCCCAGCGGGTGCTTTCATGAACCATTGAAATCATCAATTTATCTATTTTGTCTGAATCTGATTTTCTCTGGATAATATTCTGAGAAATTGTCTCAGTCGCGCGAGTTCACAGTAAATAATGCAGACACATGGCTCGGCGCAGGTCCGTGGAAAAAAAAAAAAACCTATTGCCTATACTATAAAAGGTTATCTTGAGATGATTTCGGGGCTTTTTAGTGTCCCCGTGGCCCGGTCCTCGACCAGGCCTCCACCCCCAGGAAGCAGCCCATGACAGCTGACTAACACCCAGGTACCTATTTTACTGCTAGGTAACAGGGGCATAGGGTGAAAAACTCTGTCCATTGTTTCTCGCCGGCGCCTGGGATTGAACCCGGGACCACAGGATCACAAGTCCAGTGTGCTGTCCGCTCGGCTCCCTAGCAGAAAATGTAGCAGAAAAAGATTTACATAGGTCAGAAAAAGGTCTTTATCAAACCTTGATGGATATTTAACATTAGCTTTAACAACAAAATTAACAATCAACAATGAATTAAGTTTCCAGACAGGACAAATGGTGGGCACATTTCCTTTCACTTGATGGGTCTGTTAACCTAATGGTAAACAGGTACCCAGCAGTTAGGTAACTCATGGGGTTGCAGCCTAAGCAGGGATCACTAGTTCGTACTTGGAGGGATGGCAGAGAACACCCTCAATACAAAGAACATATACACTGGCTTCCTGCCCCCTGACAGGACTATTAACTATAACAGGATAAGGAGTGGCTGTTTTTGTCCAAATACCTTAGTGATATATCTATCATTTCTTTGAAATAGGAAATATGGATAACACACGAGAATTTCAAATACTCTATCATTAATAATTTGTTGAAAATCATTTTGAGGCAACAGAGCGACTTTACCGATAGATCACGTCAATGTGGTGTCATTGCGATTCAATTTATGTATTAACAAGCTTAGATATACACAGCAATGTGATAACAAATGTGGCATTACACTATGCTACAGCTTGCAGCGTACGTTTGGGTCAGGCGAGGTTTATCCCAAAGGATAACGGTTTGGGCGGCTGATTTTCCTAATTGTACAGCATTGTCAAGAAGTCAGAATTGTCCCATCGAATTGTCAAGAATTCCGGCACTTACAGACTGAATGATCATTTCTTGCAACACTTTAACCTTAACGATCCTCCAAAACCAAGAAATCCCAAGTTTTATTTACATCAAAATTACGGGAACGACGCAGTACCCGCCATGTGGGCGAGCTCTGGCCCTGACGTCACGCTGCGGCTCACACTGACGTCATGGTGCAGCTTCCAGTGACGTAATGGTGCAGCTGCCCGTGACGTCATGATGCAGCTGCCCGTGACCTCACGCTGCGGCTGGCAATGACGTCATGGAGCAGATGTTCATGACGTCACGCTGCGACTCGCCGTGACGTCACGCTGCGGCTGCCCGTGACCTCACGCTGCGGCTTACAATGACGTCATGGTGCAGCTGTCCGTGACCTCACGCTGCGGCTGGCAATGACGTCATGGTGCAGATGTTCATGACGTCACGCTGCGACTCACCATGACGTCACGCTGCGGCTGCCCGTGACCTCACGCTGCGGCTTACAATAACGTCATGGTGCAGCTGTCCGTGACCTCACGCTGCGGCTGCCCGTGACGTCACTAGTCAGGCTAGGACTACCGCTCCACAACCACTTAATTTAATCCGTTTTTCAAAACCAGCGCCCGGGGCCATGTGTGGAGCACGGCACTCGAGAGCCACAAGTGGCCGCAGGGAGGCACTGCTCACCCGCACACATACGCGCGTGGATGTAGTGTAGAGCGGCGGCGGGTGCGGTCATCCAGCGGGTGGGTGACATGACGTAACCAGCCGCCGCCTACAGCATGGGTGTCGCCCTCATCAACGGCTCCACTAACCGTTGTTTTCCCCCCAAAAAAAGTGCCTCTTGAGAGCCCTGGCAGAAGCCGACACGTATGTTACCCTCCGAGCCCCCAGCAGGAGGCACTCACCATGACGGAGTGGTGAGTGTGGCGTGTGGAGAGAGAGAGAGGACTGGTGTTACAGGAGCAGGTCACGGTGTTCCCGCAATAGAGTGGTGAGGAGACTGGCGGCGGCGGCTGCTGGTAAACACACACTGGTCACCTGACGTGCGCCGCCCGCCTGCGCAACCTTGTACCCTCCTCTCATCTCTCTCTCTCTCTCTCTACTCTACCCTCTCTTCAACTCGACTACGCTAATTTCATGGCGTTTTCGCCAAAATATTAGCGTCTTGTCATACTGGCAAGTGGTAAAAGTCGTTAAAAACTTTCTAAAACAAATAGAGTTTAGATTTGAAAGGGAACTGAACTCTGCAAGGCGGCGAGGCTTCCCGCCCTTCCGCCCCTGGCGACGGTCCCGGAGCTTATACATGGACACCCTTCCTCAATAATATAATCATTATTTCTACTCTATATACTCTAGGTATATGTATATCTATGTATGTTTATGTATGTCGTAACAGTCAACCACACTACTTGGCCTACTTAGTATCCAAGGCCCGACTTGCCTAAAAATGCACAATGATTTCCGTTATTTTCAAATATTTCCTACCAAATTTATTCGAATTATTATTATAGTATATTAAAATCATGAATTACTGACGCTGTTATGTAAGATTAGTATATGGATAAGTTAGGGAGATAAAGTTTGATCAACTTTATGTAACTATTAACTCAAATTAAAAAAAAACTTATTTAATTTTGGCATTTACCTGAATTTACCTTAGAGCCACTAACACTCTTGGGACCTCGATAAGGATAAGAAGCTGGCGATTTGTCAAAGTTCCCCCATTTGTCCTGATGATTTTTTCAAGCTAGATTTTAAAAGTTCAGTAGAATTTTGGCATTTACGGCTTTGGCGGGTAGGCAGTTCCATGGGTTTAAAGTTAGTTTTAGTTAGTTTTAGTTCATTTATTATGCACCCCATACCCATCTTGTGGGTGGTAGTGGAAAGGGTTACAGAGGCACATAATGGGCTCAGGGACTGAACCCCACAATTCATTTAGCTAAGCAAGTTACAATCTTGATGAGCTAGTTACAAAATTCAATATAAGTCGTCACATCAACAATGGGTTCAAGATCGACCTCAAGTACAGGTTCTAAATTAAGCAACTGACATATGTGGAGAGCTAGTGTCACAATTTATATGTTTGTCCTGCACACCGCCCCCCATCCAGTGGGCAGCGGTGGATAGGTTACAATCACTCAGTTACTACCTACAGTTAGCAAACTGGGGATATTTGGCTAAAATTTCTGGTAGCAGATCATTTTGAATGAAATATTTACACATCGCTGGAACATTGGTTATAGAATTGTCTCTAAATTCACGTATCTTTTCGCACTCCATCACATAGTGACGGAGGGTGTGCGAATAATTTTGTTGACACAGTTTACATTTGGTCAGGTCTACATCGGCAGATAATGAGAATTCCCAGAGATACTTGTAACCGAGTCTAAGCCGAGCAGCAGTAACATCTAGAAGTCTGCTGATTTTATTGGATGATCCATAGATGTGTGGCTCCTCTTGCATGATAGTATGATGATAGATGGAATTACTGGTGTCAATTTCACTTTGCCTCAGATCTACAAGATCTTGTTGAAGTTCTCGGTGTACTGCTGCTCTCAGATTGCTCATTGACAATCCAAGGTTACACTCAACGGCTCCTTTAAAGGCAGATTCTTTGGCTAACTTATCAGCTCTATCATGCATTCGGAGGCCAACATGAGATGGAGACCACATGAAATGGACTCTGTTACCATCCTTAATAATTTTGTTGTATTTGTGTCTAGCTTCGGACACGAGCATGTTACAGTTGTGTCTTAAAGAGTTGAGAGCATTTAAGGATGATAAGGAGTCACTTACAATTAATGTATCAAGTTTGGAGACTTGTACACATTTCAGTGCAAGGATCAAGGCAAATAGTTCAGTCTGAAGGGTAGAGGCCCAATTGTTTATACGGACTCCCCACTCAAAGTACAAGCCATCGCCCATTGTCAGGACAACTGCACTTCCAGCTGCACCCGTGGTGCGGTGTAGGGAACCATCAGTGTATATGATTTGAGAGAGAGAATGCTCTGTGGACAGAGCATCAATATGGCTTAAGGCGTTGAGCTTTGCCTCAAGACGAAGCTTGGGCTTATCTCTAATTTGCTTCTTGGGTGGAAAGGGAGGGATTAAAACTGGAAAGGGTGTAACCTCCCACGGTGCAGGAAAGTGCCGTTGTTGTTTCTCTTGGTACAAATCATGAACCCCATACATTCTGAGTTGAGTTCCAGTTTTTGTTATCCATTTGGAACAATGCTGATCTTCAATAAAATAAGTCTGGAGGGCTTCTGTGCAAGGATTAGGATGAGTTAGCCTAAGCATTTTTATACCAATTTGACAGTTAATTTCAGTAACACGATCAACAACGCTCAGAATATTAAGTTCCTTTCTCATATTAAGTATCTTTGTGGTACGAGGGCACCCAAGGATTATCCTCAGGGCTTCGTTCTGCAATTTTTCAAGCCCTCCAAGCTTTCTTTCAGGCATCAAAACAAGCAGAGGTGCAGCATAATCCACTAAAGATTTGATGTATGCAAGGTACATCATTTTGACAATTCTGACATTGGCACCATAGCCTGAGTGATAACCTGCAACAGCCTTGAGAGCTCGGAGCCTCTCTTTATACTGACGACAGAGTCTGAATACAACAGGACCATACAGTGGCACCTCAAGGCCAAGGTATTTGAATCTGTTTACATAGTCAAGCTGGGAGCCATCAGATAGTTGCATCTTGCGAACAGCTCCTCCCTGCCTGGGTGGGCGCCGATTTAGTATCTTTGTTTTCTCTGCTGAGATAATTAAACCTAGGTCCTGACATGAATCTAATACAGAGTTAAGAGTGTTCTGTGTGTTAGCATACCCAGTGGTGTGTATCATTATATATATATATATATATATATATATATATATACATATATATATATATATATATATATATGTATATATATATATATATATATATATATATATATATATATATATATATATATATATATATATATATATATATATATATATATATATATATATATATATATATATATATATATATATATATATATATATATATATATATATATACCATCTTTGTACCCTATATGTAACTCCTTTTTTGTAACAAAGTTCAAGTAAAGCAAATATATATGTGTACATACAAAAGATTGGGGGTGGTAGGAGAAGATAATATTGGTGTTCAGTGAGAAACCACAAGGTCTCCTCTGAATACTTTTTAGTTTCTTCTCCGAGGCTATGGGTCCCCACATTGGCACCAGAGGTGGTACCCTCACAATATATACATATATATATGTTAGTATATTTTGGTAGCAGTCTTTCCTGTAGACATATCTTATTAAATATGACCGAAAAAGTAAGATAGTTGCCTCGATTCTTTCCTCCTGCAATAAGTTCTGCTTGTAAGGTGTCTTTGGTGGTGACCTTTTGTGCTTCGAGGTCAAATATGTCGTCCAACAGAATCTCCAACTCCACTTTCCGGGCCAACTCACTTGGCTTACTTTTTCGGTCATATTTAATAATATATATATATGTATGTATATATGTATGTATATATGTATGTATGTATGTATGTATGTATGTATGTATGTATGTATGTATGTATGTATGTATGTATGTATGTATGTATGTATGTATGTATAAGAAAAAATTTAAGGTATATCATTTCAGGAAAATTCGGCATGTTGGACAACTTGGCCTATTAGGTACAACACATATGCATGAATGTATATACTCACACACACACACACATACATGTCCTATCAAGCAGTTAAGACAGCACCTCCTGCATAAAGGAAGTTTTCTGGTCCAGAAGTTTTCCTTATCATTGACGAACGTTTTTATTTATTTTCTAATACCTTTACAAAGATAATCTATTCGTGAGATAAAGTGATTATATCCATAACATTAATTACTAATTATGCCTATTTTGCCAACGATACGTATATTTGGAATAATAAGAATATTATTTGGAAAACAGTAATATTCAAGGAAACTCAGGATGAGTGCCGCTGTCCAATAAGCTAGCCCTCTGGGGCAAAATAACAAGTAAAAAAGTTAAGGAAACTCGGCTTGTTAGGCAACTCTGTCATGAGTCGATCTATAGGCACGCATTCACTTTACCTGAATTTACCTGAGGGACCCCTAATACTATAGTGGCCTCGACGAGGACAGGAAGCCGACGACTTGTCAAAGGTCCCCCATTTGAAGGTCCCTGTAGTACAGTCTGGTTCGTTCTCGACTCACAATCAAGAATTCCTGGTTCGAATCCCGGGAGGCACAGAAATGGTTGGATGCGTTTCCTTTAACCATATACCCCTGTCTACCTAGCTTTAAATATGTAGTAGTAGGCATCCATCAGTCTCAGGAGAATATGGAGTTGCGCTTTGGTTATCGGTCTGGAGTGGCCTCTCCAGGGCGCAAAGCCAGGTAAGGTTGATACGGGAGAGAAGCTGTCACCTATGCAGCAGGTCAACCCTCGCCACGGCGCCGAAAGACTCCAGTGGAAAGGTAAACGCCAATACGATTGGTTACAGCGCCGTCGCAGGAACAGTCAGAATGAGGTTGAAGGCAACAACGAACTGCCCTAGGGTAACCTCCAGCTCCGGAGGTTACCTCGAAGTTGGCAAAAAAAAAAGGGCAAAGGAACTCCAAACCTGGAGACCGTCGTGGTTGAAGCAGGAGAAGAACCACCCCAGCAAGGGCAAGAACGACTCCAGCCTCCTGAGGGCCGCACAAGCCCCAGGAGGTGGACTTCCGAGCCCCGTACCTACTGATTCCAGAGATCGTCACAGCCCCCTTTCACTCGAGGCCGGCTTCCTTCAAGACCAAGCGGAAGGAACAATAATTATTATTAATTGCAACAATTATTATTATAATTCATTAATAAAAATATAATTAATAATTATTACTCTTCCTTCTGCTTGGTCTCTATTGAATTAAATTGGTCTCTATGTAGTCTCGATATAATCCCTGCTATTTAGTCTCGATATATAATCCCTGCTATTTAGTCTCGATCAATATAATCCTTCTGTTCTGGATATATAAAAATTGATTTCTAACACTATATTTATATAGTAAACAGTATGTTCCACAATACGCCATTTTACTAATATAGAACATTTTATTTAGCGTACAGCTTTATATATTTGCCTGAAACGCTATGCGTATTAACAGCTTTGCAAGACTGTATAAACATCAATATTAAGTACTCTTACAAACCTAGTGTACCTTCTTGTATAAATAAATAAATAAATAAAATAAAATAAAAGTACAAGGGGACGTATGGCAAGAAGCCGTATATTGTGTGTAATAGTAAATGCCTCAATTATGAATGAATGGTAGTAAATGTTTCAAACATTTTCATATGTCAATGAGTTGCGACATTCTGTTTTCTGGTTTAGGCTTTACTGTATATGCTTTTGTCATTCGCTTTTGTTTCATTATATATTTATATCATGTTTATACACTCTTAAATAAGCTTTTACATCCGTAAATTAATTTTTTAAATGACAAATATGTTGATTTTTTTAAGGATATCCCTGCGCGGGCCCTAAGCCTCTGGCTGGCCCACTAAGTGTTGCTTGTTTCTGTTTTATTTGGGCGGAGTATTTATGACTCGTATGATCGTTTCGGTAAGATTTTGCCCCATGTGTTTAACAACTTCTTCTGCTCTGTTGAATCTAACTTTAAATCTTAATGGGTTTGTAACTCTGCACCGTGTTAGATAATGTTCCAGTGGTCTGTTGTGGTTGTAACTGTGCACTGTGTTAGATAATGTTCCAGTGGTCTGTAGGGCATTTCTCCACAGTGCTGACATTTCTTCTCATCTTCCGGAACCTGTAAGCCTATTTCCCATGCACATGGGTATCCAAGCCTGATGCGATGTAAGTGTATTTCTGTTGTTCTACTGCTCCCTTAAATTAACATCAAACTAAGTAGTTTGTAGTTGGTTGAATTCTTGTACTAACCCGCAGATCCTGATGTTGCAACTGCTGTGTTGTGGTCACTGGATATCTTTTGCTGGACATCATCACTGGACATCTGGACTCTGTTTCTAATTACTTTCTTAATCTGTGATAGATTCTGCGGTATGTAAATGTCTACATTTCTTCTCTTAGTTGTAAGTTTTGCAGCTTCGTCTGCAATGTCATTTCCTATTATTCCAACATGACTTGGCACCCAGTTGATAAGTACCTGTCGGCCTTGTCGCTTGAGTGTTTGCATTAATGATATGACATTTGTGATCAGGTGGATGTTATCACGTATGTGTTCTCGATGCAAGGTTTCAGTGGCAGTTCTCGAATCTGTATGTATGATAACATGTTGTCGGTGTTCAGCAAGAGCATGTTCCAAAGCCTTTTGAATGGCTAGCATTTCTGTTTGTAAAGTCGAACACCCATTTGAGAGTCTCCAACTATTTACAGAGTTTCCTGCTTTAACTGCAGCTCCGGTTTCTTGTCCCTGCTGGTCGACTGATCCATCTGTGAAGTAAGTAAAGCTGTCAGATGCCAAGTTTGCTTCTATATGCATCTGTGCAATATTACATAGCAAATGAGGATTTGTCTGGGTTCTTTTTTCCTTCAAGAGCCATAATCTTAAAGTCTGCTGGCAGCGATTCCCAAGGGGCTTGCATAACAAAGTCTGAATGTATTTCGTCGACACCTCTCTCAGTGATTGTGTTTGTTATATCGAATGTATTGATGGTGTTTATCGCACAATGGGTCCACCTGTTGCTATTAGAGGTTCTTCTGTCCAGAGTTAGTGCTCCAGTGATTATATCTTTAAGTAAACTGATTCTAGGTCTAGTCAATATTTTGGTCAGCATGCACGCAGCCTCCCTTTTACCCTTATTTCAATCGATGTTAGCTTGGTTTCTATTCTTAGGTTCAGTATTTTAGTTCATCTGGGAGCTCCTGTTATGACTCGCATTGCATCATTTTGAATAACTCAACATTTGCCCACTGACCAGGAGAAAGAGTGAGTAAGGCAGGCGCTGTATAATCACGTCAGAATTAGAATGTCTTACGTACACGAACGGTATGTATGTAAGACATTTTTAACACTTTGTGTCCCGCTCCTAGACGGGGCCCTGTGATTGCTCTCATTATATTTAGTCGTGATTTTGCTTTCTCCTTCAGATATTGAATTTGCTTGTTGAATGTTTTTTTTTAGAATCTATCCACACTCCGAGATATTGATATTGTGTAACCCACTGAAGGTTAAAGTCTTGAATGCGTAGGTGCCTGTCTGGAGTGTTGCCGCCTAGTCTCATTGCCTTAGACTTCTGTGCAGATAAAGCCCTAAAACGCTACATTCAGATGTTACTTTATCCAATGCCCCTTTTGATTTATTTAGAAGTGAAGGCCCTGTGACGACTAATGCTATGTCATCAACATAGCTTAGCAATGTAACTCCTTCTGCAAATGTTATGGTAACAAGGTTTCCCATAAGAATGTTAAAAAGACTAGGACTGAGGACTCCTCCTTGTGGGGTCCCATTCTCATGCAAGTGGTAGTCCGACACATGTCCTTGCAACTTTACTCTGGCATACCTGTGACTTAGGTAATCTTGAATCCATGCTAGCATATTTCCCTTTACACCTTTTTTAACTAAGGTGTGTAAAATTGCTTGCGGGCTTGCAAGTTCGAATGCTTTTTCTAGATCAAGGGAGATCACTATAGCTGGACCTGAGTTAACTGTTGCTAGTAATGTTGCTATGCAGTTGGCAGTACCTACTCCTCTAGTGAAGCCAAATATGTGTTTATGAAGGTCTCCAGTCTTCCACAGTAGCCTATTTAAGACCATCCGTTCTGCAGTTTTACTAATGCATGATGTTAATGAAATGGATCTGTAATTGCCAGGTTCTTTCGGCTTAGGAATTGGAATGATGTCTGATTTCTTCCAAGAGGTTGGTAGTTTGGCTTGCTGCCAAGATGCATTGATAACCTCCAATATCCCTTGTTCTACAGCAGGACCTGCGTGTGTGACCATTGCGTATGTAATGTTATCAGCACCTGGTGCAGTGTCCTTACCACCTTTTTTGGCTCTGATTAGTTCTTGTTTGGTGAAGGAACAGTTACAATCGTCATTTGTAGCTATGCTCTCATGAATGGCTGTCAACCTCTCTTGTTTTAATTGTTCTTGCTGCCTTCGGACCATTGCAGGAAGCTGATATGAAGCTGTTCTCTCTGCAAATTGGAGAGCAAGTCTCTCAGCCTCCTGCAATGGTTGAATACATGCTTGTGGTCGGGCTGGTCGACCTGATATAGTTTTAATCTGACCCCATATCTTGCCAAGACTACTATGTTCATTCAGAGTTTGACACCACTCAAACCATCTTGCCTCCTTTACTTCTCTAGAAACTCGTCTTGCTTCAGACACCACCGCTCTTAGCAGAGTTCTTCCTTCTGGTGTGGGTTTCTCTTTAGATGTTTTCTGAAGATGTTGACTCTGTGGTTTTGTTCTTTAACTTCATTACTATAGAACCAATAGTTCTTTCAGTTTGTGTTTCCTGTGATAATGATTGGAATAACTTTGCTTGCAGCAGCTGCAATGGCTTCCTGCAGATTGGTCTCGTGAATGTTCAAATCCCCAGATGGCGTGAATGGTTTATAACATTTTTCAAGTTCTTCTTGATATATATTCCAGTTTTTTTTTTAAATTCCACCTAGGTTGTGCAGGTGGTGTAGGAGGTCGTTCTATGTTTAGTGTTGCGACAGTAGCATAGTGGTCACTGGTGATCACCGGGTCTACTTCCCACTTCGCCTGATGTTTGAGTGCTGTTGAGATTAATGTAAGATCAAGGGAACCTCCTAGAATGTGAGTGGGTTTCCCAGTGTTGAGAAGTGTAATTTCAGGTACTTTTCGCAGAGCTACAGTTAAATGGTGCTCATCTGCATTGGCTGGCCCAGTCGCACCTAACTCTTGATGATGAGCATTAAAATCCCCAGCAATAATTACATTTTCATGCGTGGCCTAGGCAAGCACTGCCTCTGCTTCTAGTTTACGTCTAGGGGCCTTGTAGACGTTGTATATGAGGAGCTCAATATTAGCCATATTCACTGTTACTGCTAATACCTCTACTCCATCCCCACATGAAACTGGGTCTATTTTCTTGCTGGGTATGGTGTTCCTGACTAGGGTCATTAACCCTCTTTGTCTCCCCTGCTCATACGGTATAATATAGTCCTGATTGTCCAGCTAATCTGAAGGACTTCGTGGCTGGGAAAAAGAGTCTCTTCCAACACGATTATATCTGCTTTCGTGCTGATTGCAGACTCCTGAAGAGTGTGGTTTTATTTCCAAGACCTTGAATATTCCACTGCAGTATTCGTAATGGCCAGACGACGGTTTGGTTGGTGTTGCTTGTTCTAGTCGAACTCCTCTTCGGGATCGATCTCTATATTCTCCACCTCGCAAGTCGTGTCGCTGCAAATCGGACTGCATTGATTGCTCGTGGTCATCCCCGGCATTGTTGGAATCTGTGCATAACTGTGGTCCGTCGCTTTGCTGTTGGTATTGCTGCACATCGGACTGCATTGATTGGTCTTGGCCGTTTCTTGCGTTGTCGGAATCTGTGTATCTCTGCCATCCAGTGTTTCGTTGTTGATGTTGCTGCATGTTGGGCTGCATTGATTGTTCATGCCTGCCTCTTGTGTTGTTGGAACCTGTGCATCTCTGCTGTTCAATACTTCTTTGTTGGTGTTGTTGCATATCAGACTGCATTGGCTGTTGCTTGTCTCTTGTGTTTTAAGATTTTGTTGATCTTGAGCGGTCAATGCTTCTTGCAGTTGCTTTTGTGAATGTTGATGGCCTGATGTCTTGACTACCCGACTGTTGTTGGTAATCTTTATGTTCATGTCGCGTTGTTTGTCCTCTTGTGCTCCGTCTTGTCTCAGACTGTCTATTTCTTGTGTAACTGTGGTCTGCTGCACGATCTTGTCCATTATTACACAAGTGATTTCTTGAGTCTGTTGTGAGGCGTTCTGCGTCATCTGTAGACAACTGATAATGGTCTCTGACATGCATGATCTTCACAAGGTTTTTTAGTTGGACCTCGGTGGTAAAACTGTAAATTTGTTGTGTTGTTTCCGAAAGTAATTGCTTTTTGCTTTTTTGCTGTTTTGCTTTTGTTGTATTTCAGCAGCATTTTTGTGTATTTTCTGATTTAGAGTTGATATATTCGGGAAATTTTGTGCTGTGAGAGTGGGTGTGTGTTGTGGCTGTCCACGAGTGTTCCAGACGTTGGTGTTGATGTATGTAGTGCTGGTCTGTGTGTTTATCCTGGCCTGAGCTGTACCTTTTCTTTCCGTGCAGAGCAGCTTGTGCTCCAGGCATGATGTTTGCCTCCATAATTTGGACATTTGGCTGTTGTGGTCTGGTTTGCCTTGTACTTGGCTATACAGTCTTTGGTTGGATGTCTCAGGCTGCACACTCCGCATCTCTCCTGTTCGGTGCAGCGTGATTGATGGTGGCCGTATTTCTGACACCTGAAGCAGCGCAGGGGTTCTGGGACGTATGGGCTCTGTCGGTATGTTCCCAATTTCTAAAACTGAATGTTTCTGGCACATGTCCCTTGACGGTCACCAGAACCTGACGTGTCGCTGCCTTGTCTACTTTTGTGCGGCATCGTTCCGCATTCAGGATTTGCTTGTGTTCTAGTACTGGATCCAGGGGAAAGTCGATTGGGTATACCAAAAGCACGACTCGTGTGCGTCTTTCTGAAGGGTCCAGCTTTTTCAAGCATACAGGTTTCCCTTGAAGGACTCTTACTTTTTCTAAGTAATTTGCAGTCTGTTGGTCTTGTGGTGTCATTATTATTTCTCCTTTCAGGTTGACTCTTTTAATCTCAATTAGTATTAAGTTTTAGTCTTTATTGTTTTTCCTGCCCGAAACGCTTTGCGTAATGTGGCTTTAGGCATTATATGTACTAGCTCTATCTATAAATTCATCAATATTTGTATCACCCCATGTATGTATGTACTTTACCTGAATAAACATTTGAATTTTGAATTTGAATTGAATTTTGACTATGATGGAAAGTTTGAGCACTGGTTGTTCCTTTTCCATTGCCGTTGCTACCATATGCTGTAGGAAAGTGGTCTGTCTGCATTATCTTGAATTTTGGAAGGTGTGCAGAGTGATGATGTCTGGTGTGAGACTGATGGTGTCCTCTCCTGTCTCATAATGTTATCCTGTGGCTGGGCTGTGGAGAGAGAGTAAACAATAATGATAAACTAATGATCATAAATGCATACAGTCCACCGCCAAGCAACACATGGACAAAGGAGGAGCTGAATAATAAACAAGAGGGTCTTATAACAATAATGAGAGAGATTATAGCGAGAGCGGATAAAGATAGATCACGACTCTTGGTAGTCGACGACTTCAACTTGAAATCCATAGACTGGGAGGCATATGAAACTAGAACAGACGATTTTTGAACTTGTAGATTCGTAAACCTCATCCTGGAAACATTCATGTTTCAACATGTTTAACAAGCTACGAGGATGAGGGAAGGGGACGTTCCCTCCATGCTAGATTTGATATTTACCAGGAAAGAGGAAGAGGTATTTGACATTCAGTACCTTCCTCCCTTGGGTAAAAGTGACCATGTCTTTTGGGAATAAAGTATGCAATGCGTTATAATCTAGAAGAAAATGAGGTTGAAGCAGTTGAAAACCCTGGTTTCAGGAGAGGTCATTATGGGGAACTCAGACATTTCTTTACGGAATTTGAATGGAAAGACGAAGTTAGGACATAAAGTAAATGAGATGTATGTCAAGTTTGTGAAATATATGATAAAGACAATAAAATTTATATCAATACAGAGATGCAGAACTAGGAAACAGGATTGGTTCAACAGAAATTGCAAGAGGGCCAGAGACCAAAAGACAAAAATGAAATCAATACAGGAAGAGGCCAAACCCTCAAACATAACAGCGATACAAAGATGCGAGAAACAACTACACGACAGTGTGGAGAGAAGCAGAATTTTTTTTGAAAAAGAGATAGCAGACAAATGTAAAACAGAACCAGGTCTATTCTATAAATTCATAAACAACAAATTGCAGGTAAAGGATCATATTCAGAGGTGGAAAATGGGAAACAGATTCACAGAAAATGAAAATGAAATGTGTGAAACATTAAACGAAACGTTCCAAAGTGTGTTTATGCAAAATGAGATCTTCAGGGAACTAGACAATAAGAATTCCAGAGAACAACATAGAGCACATAGAGGTGTCTAGAGACGAAGTGGATAAAATGCTCAAGGAGCTAAGTAAGAACAAAGCAGTTGGCCCAGATGGAGTTTCACCATGGGTCCTGAGAGAATGTGCACCTGAACTCAGCATTCCACTTCAACTGATTTTTTAGGCATCCCTGTTTACAGGAGTTGTAGCTGATGTGTGGAAAAAGGCTAACAGTTCCAATCTATAAAAGTGGCAGCAGGGAAGACCCCCTTAATTATAGACCTGTATCATTGACCAGTGTAATAATCAAAATATTGGAAAAAATAATTAAAACTAAATGGGTAGAACACCTGGAGACAAACGCTATAATATCAGACAGACAGTATGGTTTTCGATCTGGAAGATCCTGTGTATCGAATTTACTCAGTTTCTATGATCGAGTCACAGAGATTTTACAGGAAAAAGATGGTTGGGTTGACTGCATCAGTCTGGACCTAGAAAAGGCTTTTGACAGAGTTCCACATACGAGATTGTTCTGGAAACTGGAACATATAGGAGTGGTGACAGGTAAGCTTCTAACATGGATAAAAAATTTCCTAACTGACAGAAAAATGAGGGCCGTAATCAGAGGTAATGTATCGGACTGGAGAAATGTCACAAGTGGAGTACCACAGGGTTCAGTTCTTGCACCGGTAATGTTCATTGTCTACATAAATGATCTACCAGTTGGTATACAGAATTATATGAACATGTTTGTTGATGATGCTAAGATAATAGGAAGGATAAGAAACTTTGATGATTGTCATGCTCTTCAAGATGACCTGGACAAAATAAGTATATAGAGCACCACTTGGCAAATGGAATTTAATGTGAATAAATGCCATGTTATGGAATGTCCAACTGGAGAACATAGACCCCACACAACCTATAAATTAAGTGAGAAATCTTTAAAGAATTCTGACAAAGAAAGGGATCTAGGGGTGGTTCTAGATAGAAAACTATCACCTGAGGATCACATTAAGAACATTGTGCGAGGAGCCTATGCTACACTTTCTAACTTCAGAATTGTTTTAAATACATGGATGGAATAATACTAAAGAAATTGTTCACGACTTTTGTTAGGCCAAAGCTAGAATATGCAGCGGTTGTGTGGTGCTCATATCTTAAGAAGCACATCAACAAACTGGAAAAGGCGCAAAGTCATGCCACTAAGTGGCTCCCAGAACTGAGGGACAAGAGCTACGAGGAGAGGTTAGAGGCATTAAATATGCCAAAACTAGAAGATAGAAGAAAAAGAGGTGATATGATCACTACGTACAAAACAGTAACAAGAATCGATAAAATTAATAGGGAAGAATTCCTGAGACCTGGAACTTCAAGAAGAAGAATCCACAGATTTAAACTAACGAAGCAAAGTTGCCGAAGAAATATAAGAAAATTCACTTTTGTAAACAGAGTGGTAGACGGTTGGAACAAGTTAGGCGAGAAGGTGGTGGAGGCCAAGACCGTCAGTAGTTTCAAAGCGTTATATGATAAAGAGTGCTGGGTAGACGGAACACCACCTTACCTTGAGGATACCTTGAGGTGCTTCCGGGGCTTATCGTCCCCGCGGTCCGGTCATCGACCAGGCCTCCTGGTTGCTGGACTGATCAACCAGGCTGTTGGACGCGGCTGCTCGCAGCCTGACGTATGAGTCACAGCCTGGTTGATCAGGTATCCTTTGGAGGTGCTTATCCAGTTCTCTCTTGAACACTGTGAGGGGTTTGCCAGTTATGTCCCTTATGTGTAGTGGAAGCGTGTTGAACAGTCTCGGGCCTCTGATGTTGATAGAGTTCTCTCTCAGAGTACCAGTTGCACCTCTGCTTTTCAACGGGGGTATTCTGCACATCCTGCCATGTCTTCTGGTCTCATGTGATGTTATTTCTGTGTGCAGGTTTGGGACCAGCCCCTCTAATATTTTCCACGTGTAAATTATTACGTATCTCTCCCGCCTGCGCTCAAGGGAATACAGATTTAGGCTCTTAAGTCGGTCCCAATAGTTTAGATGTTTTACCGAGTGGATTCTAGCAGTAAAGGTCCTCTGCACGCTCTACAGGTCAGCAATTTCACCAGCAGTGAAAGGGGCTGTCATTGTGCAGCAGTACTCCACTCTAGCGAGCACAAGCGTCTTGAAAAGTATCATCATCGGTATAGCATCTCTAGTGTGAAAAGTTCTTGTTATCCAACCTGTCATTTTCTTGCAGTTGTGACGGCTACTTTATTGTGTTCTTTAAAGGTAAGGTCTTCCGACATGAGTACACCCAGATCCTTTACATTGCCTTTTCGTTCTATGTTATGATTTGCCTGAGTTTTGTACGTGGTTTCCGTTTTTATATTTTCATTTTTTCCATAGCGCATGAGCTGGAACTTGTCTTCGTTAAACACCATATTATTTTCTGTAGCCCATAGAAAGACCTGATCTACATCTGACTGGAGGTTCGCCGTGTCCTCGAGCATAGCTCTCATTCTGTAACTACACTTAGGTAATTACACTTACGTAATTACACTTAGGTAGTTACCAGTTGATTGACAGTTGAGAGGTGGGACCAAAATGTCGAAGCTCAATCCCTGCAAGCACAACTAGGTGAGTACATAGATGTTACTGAATTTAACTCTAACATTACACATTTAATATTAAGCAACAACCTTAACAAAAATCAGCTAATACTGTCAGGTGATTTTAATATTGACCTGTATGAACTGCGTGCTTATACCGTTATCAACAAACCTTCCAGAATTACTGAAGCTACTGCTTCTTCTCTTGAGCACATCTGGACAAACATAACTTCAACTCTTACTTCAGAGATAATCACTGATGGAACCACAGACCATTACCTCACATTTAAAACGAAAAACAGGTTGAGAACCAGAGTGACAATGTACAGAACAGGAATGTGCTAAACACGGGAACAATCTTTTAACCCCCCCCCCCCCCAGGAACACCGTCAGTAGTGTAGATTGTTTCTACACAAATGCCAGAAGCCTAGTAAATATAATTGTCTCATTATGTGCGTATGCTGAGGCTGAAAATGCCGACATAATTGGCATCAGTGAAACATGGGACCGAGAGGACATGATAGAAGGGGAATTTCATCTCCCAATACCACCATTCAGAAGGGACAGAACAACAAGAGCAGGTGAGATAATGCTATACGTGAAAGAGGACCTGTATGCTACCAACAATGAGGAACTGAACACCATGAGATCCTCAGAGTCGGTATGGTGCAACATACTAACTCAAGATGGTAGCAAAATGACTGTGAGAATATGCTACACGGCTGACACAGCAGCATCAGAGGAAGTTCCTGATCTGCATAATGTGATCAATGCAGCATCAGAAACCCAAACCCTAGTAATCTGGGATTTTAACCAGACCACAGATTAGGTAAATCTAACATCATAAGCAGGGAAAGAACAATTTCGAGAGCGATGAGAAACGGTATAATCCAAAAGCATAACCGACAAACCATTACTAGCACCCAGCACTGCCGGGTGGGTAAATATAAAGCAGAAAGGCTAGCTTCATTCTAAATTGTCCGACCCCCACTCCTATCTTGTTACTCTATACCGGGAAGAGACGGTAGGCAATCTCCAGTGATGCGTAAGTCATAAAGAGAGACCTCGGCATGATTTACAGCATCAAAGTCCGGTTTGATGCTGTAAATCAAATGTAAGCTATTTATCTATCCACCCTGACAAATCGTCAGGGTGGATAGGCCACCTAAACTTTCAAGCCTCTTTTTCCAAGAATACATCCTCTTCGATTCATTCTTCCATCCTTATTTCTCTCACCATCCTTGCCAAGTTCTTTGATAGAAAAAGTTAAAAAGAACAATTTCTAGATTTGGTTCAGGACTCCTTCTCATACAGCATGTGGTAGAGCCCACACGTGGTAACAGCTTACTAGACCTTGTGCTAACATCAGAAGAGAGCATGATTTATCAAAATCAGGCAGGGGGAAAGCTAACCCCTTCATGTGATCACCATATTTTAAGATAGACTTCAAATACAGAAACCCACATAATGATAAATAATAAATAATAATAAATAAAATAAATATGTTTATTCAGGAAAGGTACATACATAGAGAGATTTTACATAAGTTGATCGATTTATAGATAGAGCTAGTACATACCATGCCTAAAGCCACTATTACGCAATGCGTTTCGGGCAAGAAAACATTAATATCTAAAACTTAATGCTAATTGAACAAAAAGAATAAAAAGTTTTGAGAACAGATACAAATAAAGGTACAAAAAAAGGGGGGGAACATGACTGAAAAGCAGCACAAATACAATATGTAGACAAACAGCGTTGAATAAGAAAAAAAAAAAAAAAAAAAAAAAATAAGACATGGGTTGACAATAGAGGGGTAAGGTAGGTTACAGGGAGTTTAACAGGTAGTGTTTAGTTTTAATCTTAAACTGGTTGAGAGAGGTACAGTCTTTAACATGGTTGGGAAGGTCATTCCACATTCTGGGTCCCTTGATTTGTAGAGCATTTCTAGTTTGGTTAAGTCGTACTCTTGGAATATCAAAACTGTATTTATTTCTGGTGTGGTGCTCATGGGTTCTGTTACAGCTTTCAATGAAGCTTTTGAGGTCAGGATTGGCATTACAGTTCAGCGTTTTGTATATGTATAATACACATGAGAGAATGTGCAGTGACTTAATATCTAACATATTGAGAGATTTGAGTAGGGGTACCGAGTGATGTCTGGGGCCAGAGTTGGATATTGTCCTAATAGCAGCTTTGTGTTGAGTAATTAGAGGACGTAAATGATTTTGGGTAGTAGAACCCCAAGCACAAATACCATAGTTGAGATATGGATAGATGAGGGAGTAATAGAGTGTCACCAGGGCAGGGCGGGGTACATAATATCTGATCTTGGAAAGAATGCCAACAGTTTTTGAAATTTTTTTGATATATTTAGAATGTGTCCCTGGAAATTAAGCTTGTGATCAATGAGAACGCCAAGGAATTTGCCATCTAATTTGTTACAAATTTGGGTATTGTTAATCTTGAGATTTATTTGGTTAGAGGATTTATTGCCAAACAGAATATAGAAAGTTTTGTCAATGTTAAGGGTGAGTTTGTTGGCAGTTAGCCAAAGATGGACTTTATTAAGCTCGGTATTTACTGTGGCATTTAGAGCAAGGGGGTCAGGACTGGAGTAAATGAAGGTTGTGTCGTCAGCAAATAGAATTGGTCTAAGGTGTTGGGAGGCATTTGGAAGGTCAT
>WNGS01164858.1:14757844-14770064 GCA_020271785.1 Procambarus virginalis
CTCATTTAAAACGAAAAACAGGTTGAGAACCAGAGTGACAATGTACAGAACAGGAATGTGCTAAACACGGGAACAATCTTTTAACCCCTCCCCCCCAGGAACACCGTCAGTAGTGTAAATTGTTTCTACACAAATGCCAGAAGCCTACTAAATAAATTGGACTCATTATGTGCGTATGCTGAGGCTGAAAATGCCGACATCATTGGCATCAGTGAAACATGGGACCGAGAGGACATCATAGAAGGGGAATTTCATCTCCCAATACCACTATTCAGAAGGGACAGAACAACAAGAGCAGGTGAGATAATGCTATACGTGAAAGAGGACCTGTATGCTACCAACAATGAGGAACTGAACACCATGAGATCCTCAGAGTCGGTATGGTGCAACGTACTAACTCAAGGTGGTTGCAAAATGACTGTGGGAATATGCTACATGGCTGACACAGCAGTAGCAGAGGAAGTTGCTGATCTGCATAATGTGATCAATGCAGCATCAGAAACCCAAACCCTAATAATCTGGGATTTTAACCAGACCACGATTAGTTTAATTAGGTAAACTATAACATCATCAAGCAGGGAAAGAACAATTTCGAGAGCGGATGAGAAACACGGTATAATCCAAAAGCCATAACCGACAAACCATTACTAGCACCCAGCACTGGCCGGAGTGGGTAAATATAAGGCAGAAAGGCTAGCTTCATTCTAAATTGTCCGACCCCCACTCCTATCTTGTTACTATATACCGGGAAGAGACGGTAGGCCAATCTCCAGGCTGATGCGTAAGTCATAAAGAGAGTACCTCGGCATGATTTACAGCATCAAAGTCCGGTTTGATGCTGTAAGATCAAATGTAAGCTATGTATCTATCCACCCTGACAAATCGTCAGGGTGGATAGGCCACCTAAACTTTCAAGCCTCTTTTTCCAAGAATACATCCTCTTCGATTCATTCTTCCATCCTATTTCTCCTCACCATCCTTGCCAAGTTCTTTGATAGAAAAGTTAAAAAAGTAACAATTTAGATTGGTTCAGGACTCCTTTCCATACAGCATGTGGTAGAGCCCACACGTGGTAACAGCTTACTAGATCTTGTGCTAACATCAGAAGAGAGCATGATTTATCAAATTCAGGCAGGGGAAAGCTAACCCCTTCATGTGATCACCATATTTTAAGATAGACTTCAAATACAGAAACCCACATAATGATGAATTTCTAGATTACCATCGAAATGACTATCAACATTATCTTCAATTGCACAAGTGTTATTAGCAATAGAGACGGCTTCTGTGAATATACCTTTGATCTATTTTCGATTAAATCCCTTAAATCGTCAATAACTATTGGAGCTATTTATAGATTTCCCAATATTACTACAACTATATTCTCAGATAATATAAGGAACCTAATCATAAACAACAAACTCAACAAACATCACATCATCCTAGGAGGCAACTTCAACATTGACCTCTGTCAACAAGATTGCTCCTAAGTCGAATACTTCGTAAACAGCATGAACTCCTGTATGCTGATCCCCACAAGCACCAAGCCCACACGAATTACTAACATCTGCTACAACCCTGAATCAACATATGGACTATAAATATAAACAGCCCCACCTTGTCTCTGGTATAATCACTGACAGAACAGTGAACCCCATATGCAGGCGATGAGTCATAATAACGTGGCTAATGTTAGTTTAGTTCATTTATTATGCACCCCATACCCATCTTGTGGGCGGTAGTGGAAAGGGTTACAGAGGCACATAATGGGCTCAGGGACTGAACCCCACAATTCATTTAGCTAAGCAAGTTACAATCTTGATGAGCTAGTTACAAAATTCAATATAAGTCGTCACATCAACAATGGGTTCGAGATCGACCTCAAGTACAGGTTCTAAATTAAGCAACTGACATATGTGGAGAGCTAATGTCACAATTTATATGTTTGTCCTGCACACCGCCCCCCATCCAGTGGGCAGCGGTGGATAGGTTACAATCACTCAGTTACTACCTACAGTTAGCAAACTGGGGATATTTGGCTAAAATTTCTGGTAGCAGATCATTTTGAATGAAATATTTACACATCGCTGGAACATTGGTTATAGAATTGTCTCTAAATTCACGTATCTTTTCGCACTCCATCATATAGTGACGGAGGGTGTGCGAATAATTTTGTTGACACAGTTTACATTTGGTCAGGTCTACATTGGCAGATAATGAGAATTCCCAGAGATACTTGTAACCGAATCTAAGCCGAGCAGCAGTAACATCTAGAAGTCTGCTGATTTTATTGGATGATCCATAGATGTGTGGCTAATGTTGACCAGACCACACACTACAAGGTGAAGGGACGACGACGTTTCGGTACGCATAGCAGTGAAAATAAACAGCAATAAAACAAAAGCAATGGCCGTTAAAATGAGAACTCAAGACATCAGACTGGCAATACAAGGACAAGAAATCGAGTGGGTTACCTCTTTTCAATACCTAGGAGTCATAATAGACAACCAGTTGAAATTCACTCAAGAAATTGAATATCTTCGGCAACGCTGTAAAGCCAGAAACTCAGCTTTGCGCTCTCTGACCAGTCTTAGAGATGGTGCATCTTTACCAGTACCCAAAATGTACTATGTTCAAGCAGTTAGGTCACTCATCGACTATGCTGCCCCTGCTCTTACATCCCTCAGTGATAACCAATGGGAGAAACTGGAAGTGTCTCAAAATGATGCTCTGAGAACAATGCTGGGAGCACCTATATGGACGCGTAGAGAGAACCTTAGAATGGAAACAAATTTACCAGCATTAGAAAACAGGATGAAACAATGGATAGCCACCATAATAGGAAAACTTACTGGAACAACCGCCAGACTGTCAATCAAAGACAGCATACAGAGATTCTTTCAGAAAAATCTACAGTATAGAACAAGCTCATGGATGGATAATGTGGTCAAGATTTTAGAGAAAATGGACCTGAAATGGACCATTAAAAACAAAGGGGAAGATTGACCATATGAACACTTTCGACAGCCTCCTCCATGGGAAGAATCGAGTCTAAAGATAATCATTGAAAGATTACCAGTTAAAAAATCAGCATGTGACCCGCAGAGGCTCAAGGAAGTAATAGAGAAACAAATGGAAACTATCTCAAGACCGACAACGACTCACATCTTCACAGACAGATCAGTTGATCAAGAAAGAGGTTCTGCTGGAGCAGCAGTTTACACTACCAACCATGAAGCTTACTGGAGCATGAATAGTGGGTGCTCAACACTGCAAACAGAATTATATGCCCTGAAGGAGGCAATAAACTATACATTTGAGAATAATTTACATGATGTCATCATTCATACCGACTAAATCTTCGCTCCAGGCATTGTTATCCAGTCAGCACAGAGATAATATACATCTCCTCTCAGAAATCCAACATATAGGAAAAGAAGCCCATAATCGAGGGCTGTCAATCACCCTAAATTGGATACCAAGCCACATTGGCATAGATGGTAATGAAAAGGCAGACTCACTAGCAAAAACTGCCACTGCTATACCTGTTGTACAAGTTCAAATACCTCCAAGTTTCTCACAGATAAGGAGCAAATCAAGAAGAAAATATTCTCAACTATCAAAAGTCGCCACAGAGCCAAAGTAGCGGAAGGAAGATCCACTGCGATATGGTACGAACAAGCCACTGGTTACTCCTCTTTCAAGCCTGGCAAAAATATATCCAGAGACATTGCAGTAGCCATACACAGACTCAGACTTGGTTACAAGTGCTGCTGGGAGGTAATGAACCCAATAGTTAGAGTGTCACATCTGTGGAACAGAAGCAGAGGCGCCACTATTGCACTACTTACTGGAATGTGAAGCTACTGAAGCCCTGCGCATCAAACTCAACATTAATCCAACGACAGCAGCTGCATTAGATGCACATTCCACCGCGACTACAATGATTAGAAAAGCCGTTGAGGAATGGGACTCATTAGTGAGCATTCTGCATCTACATCCACCACCAAGATAATGTTAATAAAACAAGATTAAAACCAGTGCACTAAAACAGAAGCGATAAATAAGCAGGGAAAAAGAAGGAATCCCCTCCTCCTTTTTAAACTTAGACCCAAATATCACAGAAACAAGGTTATCGCGTATAACCAAACTCATCTACGGGCTCACCATAGCCCGTGCTACATGGACACTTCGTTCTGAGTATCTAAATCTGAAACGACAACAACATTCCTCATCACAATCGACTTGAGAATGGTCCAGGACGGACCGAAACGTCGTCGTCCTTGCTAAGGCTGCAGTAAATAAAGACAGTGTTGAACGGAATCTTGAGTTATCAAATAGGTCCCTTAAAAGTGTCATTAGACGAGAACTCTGGATGGATTTGAAGAAAGTAGAACTGTGCAAACTGGAATTAGCAGGTCCATTGTTCATCACATTGAAATGTGTGAAGTAAAACATGTGTATGGGGCAAGTAACAAAGTCAGTAGACTAACAGATGTTGTCACAGCTCGTATAAGACTTGGCTACAAGTATCTCTGGCAGTTCGGCTTGTATAGGGATCTAGATGAAGTAAAGTGTAAAGTGTGTGGACAAAGACAGGGACACACACTCGAACACTATATCTTGGATTGTAGTAAAATTGAGCCATTTAGAGATAGATCTAAGCTCACTCTGTATGATATGGCAACCTATCTTATTACCATGGGAAAATTACCTGAAATACTTGCACTGTATCCACATTTCGCTTCCAGTAGATGAACGACATATGAGATTCAGAAACAAGTAGTGTATTTTGAAGACTAACAAGAAACAGAAGCTCCCCTATGACTCTGTAATGTCCCCATTGGTCAAACTATTATGTATTAGCGATAAGACCTACCATTAATGTATGATGACTTACTGTAAATATATAGCTCTTGAAATAGCACTCACTCTGTAACTAGCTGACATTGTAACTATAAGGTGTAAATGATAGATGTAATTGTTAATGTAATAATCTAAGATGAGGTCTGATAAAGACCTTTTGTGCCCTCTGTAATGCTTTTGCGCTACCGCTCACAGGATGAGTATGGGGTGCACAATAAACTAGCCGCCTTCGGCGGCAACAATCAAAATCAAATCGTCGTCCTTCACCTTCTAGTGTGTGGTCTGGTCAACAGTGCACCCCATACTCATCCTGTAATGAGGTAGCGCAAAAAGGATTACAGAGGGCACAAGAGGTCTTTATCAGACCTCAACGGTGATGATTACATTGACATTTCATCTATCTTTCACACCATATAATTATAATGTCAGCTAGTTACAGAGAATGTTATATTTCAATATATATATATATATATATATATATATATATATATATATATATATATATATAGTTAATTATTATACATTAATTAGGTGAATGTTATATTTCAATAGCTATATATATATAGTTAATTATTATACATTAATTAGGTCTTATCGCTAATACATAATTGTTTGAGCAACGGAGATATTACAGAGTCATAGGAAGCTGATTTGTGTTATTATTAGTCTTCACAATTCACCACTTGCTTCTTAATCTCTTATGTCGTTTATCTACTGGAAGCGAAACATGGGTACGGTGCAAGGATTTCAGGTATTTGATCCTTATGGTAATAAGATGGTTTGCCATTTTATACAGCATGATTTTAGATTTATCTCTGAATGGCTCAATTTTATTACAGGCCAAGATATAATGTGTCCCTGTCTTTTTCCACACACTTTGCACTTCATCTAGATCCTTATACAAGCCCAACCGATCACCGCCCTACCCTCCTCTCAGCGTACATGGACATTACACCCTCGGTTACCAATAAACTTACCTTTAGACTACACATCAAATCAGCAATAGGGAACCTCATAAATGCACTTCACAATATAAACTGGGATCTCCACTCAACAATACACAGGATATAAATTCATTAGCTGACATCTTTCTTTCCAAAACTCTAAGCCTCTACAACCAGCCGTCCTCCAAAAATTGGGAGGTAAATGTAACAGCCCCATATGTGCAATTATGTACTATGTATGACAGTCAGGAATTGTACTTATTTACACTTATTATTAAATCGTAGTCAAATATATTGTGAATATTTGAGTTTACCTGAAAAGCTGAGTAGAAAACCACGACCTAACCTAACCAGTAGGCAGATGGATCTACAATTTCCTGACCAACAGAACCCAATGTGTAATAGTCAACAAAATAAAATCCAACCCGTCAACCGTTAAGAGCTCAGTCCCCCAGGGTACTGTGCTTGCTCCAGTACTTTTTCTCATCCTTATATCGGACATAGACAAGAACACAACCTATAGCACTGTATCATCCTTTGCAGATGACACTAGGATCTTCATGAGAGTAGGCAACATAGAGGACACGGCGAACCTCCAGTCAGATGTAGATCAGGTCTTTCTATGGGCTACAGAAAATAATATGGTGTTTAACGAAGACAAGTTCCAGCTCATGCGCTATGGAAAAATGAAAATATAAAAACTGAAACCACGTACAAAACTCAGGCAAATCATAACATAGAACGAAAAGGCAATGTAAAGGATCTGGGTGTACTCATGTCGGAAGACCTTACCTTTAAAGAACACAATAAAGTAGCCGTCACAACTGCAAGAAAAATGACAGGTTGGATAACAAGAACTTTTCACACTAGAGATGCTATACCGATGATGACACTTTTCAAAACGCTTGTGCTCTCTAGAGTGGAGTACTGCTGCACAATGACAGCCCCTTTCACTGCGGGTGAAATTGCTGACCTGGAGAGCGTGCAGAGATCCTTTACTGCTAGAATCCACTCGGTAAAACATCTAAACTATTGGGACC
This sequence comes from Procambarus virginalis, assembly GCA_020271785.1. Lineage (NCBI taxonomy): Eukaryota > Metazoa > Arthropoda > Malacostraca > Decapoda > Cambaridae > Procambarus > Procambarus virginalis. The sequence continues at coordinate 14,764,695 of WNGS01164858.1, forward strand.
GACTAAAGTGCCTAAATCTGTATTCCCTTGAGCGAAGGCGGGAGAGATACATAATAATTTACACGTGGAAAATATTAGAGGGGCTGGTCCCAAATCTGCACACAGAAATAACACCACATGAGACCAGAAGACATGGCAGGATGTGCAGAATACCCCCGTTGAAAAGCAGAGGTGCAACTGGTACTCTGAGAGAGAACTCTATCAACATCAGAGGCCCGAGACTGTTCAACACGCTTCCACTACACATAAGGGACATAACTGGCAAACCCTCACAGTGTTCAAGAGAGAACTGGATAAGCACCTCCAAAGGATACCTGATCAACCAGGCTGTGACTCATACGTCAGGCTGCGAGCAGCCGCGTCCAACAGCCTGGTTGATCAGTCCAGCAACCAGGAGGCCTGGTCGATGACCGGGCCGCGGGGACGATAAGCCCCGGAAGCACCTCAAGGTATCCTCAAGGTAAGGTAAGGTAACCGTCTTAGTTTTTGAAGATAAGCATTTTATTGCTTCTTAATAATTACAATTACTACTTAACCTATAACTATATTAATATTACAGTTTTATAAAACAAATAAAACAAAACTAAATATTTAATAAATTATAAAGTAACTTAGGATATTTTCAAATTTTGTATAAAATCTCTATTGTTTAATACAACTGAAAAAGAAATTCTTGATATTTAAACCTTGTGTCTAGCACACAGAACTAAAAACATCCTAAAAACTTCATCCTAAAATTCTGAGTCTTAACAGAAAACGAGGAGAATTAAATGGGGAGGTAAGTGTAACAGTCCCATAAGTGCAATTATGTACTATGTATGACAGTCAGGAAATGTACTTATTACACTTGGTATTAAAACGTTCTGTCAATTCGGAGGATGGGTTGCAGCCACACACACTGCCCTCTCCACACGAAGCAAGTAACTGTCATAAGATTATTTACAAACAGCTCTATTCCTACTTTGTAAAACTCAACATATTAAGTTCCTGCCAGTTTGGCTTCCGTTCCTCCCCCCCCCCCCAAAAAAAAAGAGTACAATGATGTCATTATTAGTCTGCCTAACGCAATCTATAAAGACAAAGTCCTCTTTCACATACATCATCACGTCACACGCTCTTGTTGTTCTTTTCTGAATGGTGGGTGGTATCCTGGGAGATAGAATTCTATCTCCCTATTATGTCCTCTCGGCACCATGTTTCACTGATGCCAATGATGCCGGCATTTTCATCCCCAGCATACGCACACAAGGAGTCAAATTTATTTACTAGGCTTCTGGCATTTGTGTAGATACAATTTAAACTACTGACGTTGTTCCTGAAGGACTGAGAGATTGTTCCTGTATTCAGCACGTTACTGTTCTGCACAATGTCACTCTGATTCTGATCCTGTTTGGCGTCAGAGATATATTTAGTTCTGCCTGGCTGGGTGAAGGACTATGTCCTCCCCTCCATCGAATATCTTCATCACCTGTCCTCTCATGATCTTTAGCTCTCATGATAACATTAATACATAGAGCAAGAATTTCAGTCCCACTCTCATTTGTAATGATACCATCTCACATAGGTGTTGTCCAGCATGATGACGCGGACAAGGCAGCCAAAATTGCATGTGATAAGCCTGAAATTGAATTAGATCTGGGCATTCCAATCTCTGTTGTAAAAACAGCAATATTCCAGGAAATTAGTGATGGCATAAGAGCAGTCACTGACACTCAAAGGACTGAAAGCACGAGTATAAAGAGTTATATGTTTAGAATCGAGAACACTTTTATGGACAGCACAAAACTTCCACCTACTGACATTGTCATTGCAAGAATTAGGCTGGAATATCGATATCTATGGCAGGTGGCTGTAGGTAATGAATCTCCGATGAAGATAATTCCAATTGTAAATTATGTGAACAAGAGCTAGGACATACTCTCCAACACTAGATCTGTGATTGCCCTGTCATCAATGATTTCAGACCAAATGGTTTAAGGAAGAGTCAATATAATTACTACATACAAAATAGTAACAGGAGTCGATAAAATTGATAAAGAATTGTTTAAACCTCCAGCTTTAAAAACAGGGTATAGATTCAAGCTTGGAAAAGAAAGCTGCTGAAAAAAATGTGAAAGTTCACTTTCGCAAACAGAGTGGTAGACGGTTGAAACAAGTTAAGCGAAGTGGTGGTGGAAGCCAAAACTGGCAGTAGTTTCAAAGCGTTATATGACAGTACTGGGAAGACGGGACACCACGTGCGTAGCTCTCATCCTGTAACTGCATTTAGGTAATTACATGCTTTAGGAAGTTATGTAATAGATGCAGATTCCAAACAGATTCAACTTCAACTATATGCCCTAACTCAGCCCCCACGATATAACAACTTGAAAAGAAAATAACTCTCCAAAGTTATCATATCTACTAAACATTTTTCTCTCTCATCCCCAGGATACAACTTGCAGCAACTGTCTAACTTCCAGGAACCAATAGTATTAAGTTTTAGTCTTTAATGTTTTTCCTGCCCAAAACGCTTTGCATAATAGTGGCTTTAGGCATTGTATGTACTAGCTCTATCTATAAATCTATCAATTTTTGTAAAACCTCTTGTATGTATGTACCTTACCTGAATAAACAGTTATTTATTTTTATTATTTTACTACAAAGTGAATAGAGGCATCAGATGAAAGAAATCACCCATTAGTTGCTGTCTCAACTGGGAATTGAACCCGGACTCGTGGCCTGCAAATAATAATATCGTTCGGCATGCATGAAAATTACAAAGTTACATTACACATACCATACATTGACGGTTCTTTCAATTCAGGTGCCGGGGAGGGAGGGAGGGAGGGAGGGCGGGAAGAGCCGCCATTGTTCATCAGGCTAACGGTAACTAAATTGCCAGGAATGTAAATAATTTGGCTTAACAAGTTTAACAAGTTCTACTACCCTGTTCAACATACGGGAGTGTACAGATCAAGAGCTGTTATACGCTCATCTAATATCTCAATTTAACAGTTAGTTTACTTTACTTCATTTATTATGCACCCCATACCCATCTTGTGGGCGGTAGTGGAAAGGGTTACAGAGGCACATAATGGGCTCAGGGACTGAACCCCACAATTCATTTAGCTAAGCAAGTTACAATCTTGATGAGCTAGTTACGAAATTCAATAAAAGTCGTCTCATCAACAATGGGTTCGAGATCGACCTCAAGTACAGGTTCTAAATTAAGCAACTGACATATGTGGAGAGCTAGTGTCACAATTTATATGTTTGTCCTGCTCACCGCCCCCCATCCAGTGGGCAGCGGTGGATAGGTTACAGTCACTTAGTTACTACCTACAGTTAGCAAATTGGGGATATTTGGCAGTATGCCTAGCCATACATAAGTCAGGGGGAAAACGTGAGATGTGAGTTTAGTCTACTAGCTAAACGGAGCGGCTGCAAGAGCAACTCCAACATGAGAAAAAATCCACCAGCGATATTTCGACGATGCTCACGTGTATGAGGGGACTTGTAAGCAATGACTGCCAAACTTCCCCTTCCACCCCTGAACCCTCCAAACATGTGTTCGCTTGCCCATCAGGGGAAACTTCTAGTGATCTTGAAACCTTGTGTAGTGGAGCCCTTCCACGCAAGTTAGCTGCCAAAGTTGTGCTAAAGTATGTTCAAAACGACTCTATAGCTGGAAATGACAGACAAATTGTACTAGACCATTGGAGGCAAATGTGTGACATTGGTAATAAACTAAGAAATGTTCCTGGACTTATACCGTAGTGCAATAGATAATATGTATATAGATAATATATATTAAGTGAACTAATAATATCAATATATAATGCTGACTTTAAATGCACAATTAACTAAGTTATCCATCCTTAGCTGGAACATTGCATCCCTCAAAATAAGGTTCTCAGATTTACATCACAAAGTAACAACTGAACACATCAATATTGTATGTCTCCAGGAGTGCAGAGTTCCCGCACTCCTGGAGTGCGGTTGTTTCTTACAACCTCAGATCCAGTAACTCTTGCATTCTATACATCAAACAATCCCTACCCCATCAACTTCTGCCAGAAAAACAAACTGCCGGTCAACAGTATCATGGAGTGAGGATCTATGTGGGCAACTCTGTTCTCAATGTATTTAATCTATATGCTCCAGCAGGAAAGTTAAATTATATGATCTTCCAGCCTGCGCTCAAGCAGAGCCAACCATCATTCTTGGTGACTACAATGCTAGACACAAGGACATTGGCGGCTCTCGCTTCAGTAACGGTAATGGGAATCAACTGCTGTCGCTACTAAATAGTCACCAAGATGTGCAGATTGTGATGACCTTGAACCCACGCATATTTGTGGAGGCATTCTAGACCTCTGTATTGGTTTCAACGTCTCTCACGTCTGGTGCACATCATCTATTGTAACAGATTTGTTGTCAGATCATCACCCTAGATTGACTACTCTGTGTATAGGAAATACCATCCTGCCCGTGGGACTTTCAAACGCAAACGGCTCAGTGTTCCACCTGCTCGACGTGAACACTTTGTTGCTCATGTGTCAGAGTGGTACAGCACTTATGATCCCTCCACAGTCCATACATTAACGACGGTCTAGTACAGAGCATTCAGATGTATGCTGACCCTTTAGGTAGGCCCCCTGCACCATCCAATAGTCGGAACGATATGAAAGGTAATAAACGTCATGCCTATTACAATGACGCCAAACTGCGTACTTTGAAACGCACTGCCAGACGAGTTGGGCTTGCATATAGGGAAACACGTACGCCAGCAATGCTCAACCTCTTTCAGAAAGCCCTAGCCAAGGCGAGGGAGCGCATGACAGAGCTCAGGCAAGATAACTGGGAACTTTTGTTAACAGTCTCAACTCTCACACCCTCCTCAGCCAGGCATGGAAGGATATTAAAAGAATTAAAGGCGATAAGATCGGCCAAGTAGCACACCCTCACCCTCTACACAGAGCAAACGAGTTAGTCGATGCTTGGGCAACCACCTCTAGCTTCAATAATCTTCCCCCAGACACACAGTTCAGATTAAATGCTGGTTGCGGAGATCGAGAAAGTCTCGTTGACTTCATGCTCCACAAGGAAGATGAATGCAACGTGCCATTTACTGAGTTTGAATTACTCGCGGACCTAAACAAAGGCAAATCCACATCCCCCGGTGAAGATGGTATACTTATGACATATTGCGTCTGCTTCCTTTAGTACCAGGGAATCCCTGCTTGAGCTATATAATATGAGCTATATTACTGAGGAACTTCCTATCTCTTGGACCAACAGTATAATCATTACAATTCCCAAGCCAAATCAAGAGAATGCTTTCCGCCCAATTTCCCTTACTAGCTGCATTTGCAAAACATTCGAAAG
>WNGS01164858.1:14778595-14798115 GCA_020271785.1 Procambarus virginalis
ACATTCTAAATATATCAAAAAAGTTTCAAAAACTGTTGGCATTCTTTCTAAGATCAGATATATGTACCCCCGCCTGCCCTGGTGACTCTCTATTACTCCTCATCTATCCATATCTCAACTATGGTATTTGTGCTTGGGTTCTACTACCCAAAATCATTTACGTCCCTTATTACTCAACACAAAGCTGCTATTAGGACAATATCCAACTCTGGCCCCAGACATCACTCGGTACCCCTACTCAAATCTCTGAATATGTTAGATATTAAGTCACTGCACATTCTCTCATGTGTATATACATATATAAAACGCTGAACTGTAATGCCAATCCTGACCTCAAAGCTTCATTGAAAGCTGTGAGCGTAACAGAACCATGAGCACCACACCAGAAATAAATACAGTTTTGATATTCCAAGAGTACGACTTAATCAAACTAGAAATGCTCTACAAATCAAGGGACCCAGAATGTGGAATGACCTTCCCAACCATGTTAAAGACTGTACCTCTCTCAACCAGTTTAAGATTAAAACTAAACACTACCTGATTAATTCCCTGTAACCTACCTTACCACTCTATTGTCAACCCATGTATGTTATTTTTTTTTTTATTCAACGCTGTTTGTCTACCTATTGTATTTGTGCTGCTTTTTCAGTCATGTTCCCCCCTTTTTTTATCTTTATTTGTATCTGTTCTCAATACATTTTATTCTTTTTGCTCAATTAGTATTTAAGTTTAGATATTAATGTTTTTCTTGCCCGAAACGCATTGCGTAATAGTGGCTTTAGGCATTGTATGTACTAGCTCTATCTATAAATCCACTTATGTAAAATCACTTTATGTATGTACCTTTCCTGAATAAACATATTTATTTATTTATTTATTTACTAATGCTTAGTAATAATCTCATTTGGGAATATATCCCACTATTAACTACCTCTCCTATAATCTTATACTACGCTGATCAGTTCCTGATCAGGCTCTATTTTTTATTAGTAGAACCGAGTCAATATTTTGCAGTGGCTGGTAGCACGGCTTTGATCACCTAGTTATTCTTTACAGATTCACACAACCACTTGCTAATTATTTTAGGTTAAAAGAAATAATTTGATAATGTACCTACACACCCCATCCTCCTGTTTAGATATTATCTATTGTGGATGATCATCAATAGTTACACATTAGTACGTACCTAGTTTTTAGATAGTAGTATACAGACTAGTAAGGAATTCTTAAAAATAAAATGAAGCTAAAAACAGTTATATATTTCTAGTATATACACATGTATAATAGTATAGCACATATGCACTATATTAGGCCTCAGATATTGTGTATTGTGTCTAGGAAGGTTAGGATAGGCTAGTCCATCAAAGCTTAAAGCATTGTTTGTTAAAGCAACATGAATAATAAATAGTTTTCTGGTTTATAAAACTCAATATTGCCGATTTCTATGTTATAATTTCGTTGTTCGTCGGTATACCTGATTGATTGATACTTGATTGATGGGGTTCTGGGAGTTCTTCTACTCCCCAAGCCCAGCCTGAGGCCATGCTTGACTTGAGAGTTTGGTCCACTAGGCTGTTGCTTACAGTGGCCCAGAGGCCCACATATCCACCACACATACTGTACTCTGGTCCTCATCGTTACTATAAGTATTAACAAAACAGGAGGATGGGCTGACCTACACTACCTAGCCTACTGGCTTCTATGTGGGTTGTGTTCATTCAGAGCCATTAGTACTTGTTCTACTTGTGCTAGCTCTTCATTCATGTGGTCAGATGTCAGGCCTAATCAATCCTCCTCGGCCAGGATACGAACCTAGGCCAAATTGCTTGCCAAGCGTGTTACCACAGGGCCACAGAGGACTTTGTAACACTTGATGAGGTCCTCTCTCAGCAATTGTAAATCCCTCAAGAAAAGATAAAAAATAGGTGTATTAATCATAATATAAAGTACTGTTTTGTAATCAGGGTTACTGAATGTGTTTATTGCAATCATATTAATCATAAAAGGATATTTCTTGAGGCTTTGCTCATAAGTTTTAAAAATGTGGTGCTTTTAAACTGGTTACATGATTATTCTTCACCGAGTTTAAAATGCAGTTCTAGTGTATAAAGTATTAGGCATTTCTCTAACATAATTATGTCTGATTTAATATTCAACAGCAATGGGCCAGGAGTTTCATGTGTACGATGCTTCTCATGCTTGGTCTTCCAGTCGCATCAAGTACGGAAGGATAGAAAATTTGCTTGTAAATTGTGTGGAGCAAAGCAGTCCGTTAAAAAGGTAAATATTTTGTACTAACAATGATACAAATAACAAGCACTGAGTGATATTAAACACCGTTGAGAGCAGTACCTCCTTTAGCTTAATCCTGTGGCTTTTATTACTGTACATAGATGCAGAGTTACAAACAAACTGTTTGATATTATAGATAGAGCTAGTACATACAATACCTAAAGCCACTAATACACATTACGTTTTGTGCCATTGTGATATCTTTGCGCCATATCACGCCATTGCGATACCTTTGTGATCTGAGTGTGGTGTACGAGTGTGAACACCTTTATTTGCAGTAGTGTGTGGTCGGGTTGACTGTAAAACCCTGGTTGGGCTCTGGTTTGGGGCCTCCAGAACTTCTCCAGTGAATTCAGTAGAGTTCCGGGTTGGTCGTTTTTTTTTAATAATAATGGCCGAATCGGTTAGGGCAGGTCTCCGGAAATCCTCCAGAATGTGCAGTTCATTCATTCCATTGCCTCAAAATAATTTTTGTGTTTATATAATTCTGCATGCCTTCTTGTACGTCGTTATTACAGTATAGACAATTATTTATTATAATAAATATGTATAGATAATAAACATTACTGGTGTTAGAACTGAGCTCTGTGGTACTTCATTGGTAACACTTCTGTCTGATACATTACCTGTGATTACTGTCAAGATTTTTGTCAATTTTTCATCCATGTCAGAAGTCTCCATCACTCCTCCAGCATGTTCCCGTTTTCAGAACAACTAATCGTTTGGAATTCTGTCGAAAGTCTTCTTTTAGGTCCAGATAAATGCAGTCAACCCAACCATCTCTTTCCTCTAATATCCAAACTATCTTTTCTCTCAGGGTTTTCTCATTTGGTTTTAATTATTTTTCCAATGTTTTGACTACTCTGCTTGTCAATGACACAGGTCTATAATTAAGAGCTCTTCCCGACAACCATTTTTGTAGATTGGAACTGTTTGCCTTTTTCTATATATTGCCAAGATTTGTACATAAAGATGGCTGAAAATCAATTGAAGTGAAGTGTTAAGCTTAGATGAACATTCTCTCAGAACCCAAGGTGGAACTCCATCTGAGCCAACTGCTTTGTTCCTACTTTGCTCCTTAAGCATTTTTTTCATTTGGTCTCGCAACACCTCTATGTACTTTATGTTGTTCTGAGATTTGTTTTGTGACCTGTTCACTGAAAACTTAATTTTGTACAAACTCACTTTGGAACTGTTTGTTTAGTGTTTCACACATTGCCATTTCATTCTCTGTGAATCTCTCCCTCATTTATAACCTCTGAATTATATAATTTACCTGGATTTGCTCTTAATGAATTTACAGTATAGGCCTGGTTCTGTTTTACATTTGTCTACAATCCCCCTTTCAGTTTCTTTCTTCCTCTCCTCACTACCATATACTGTAGTTGTTTCTTGCTTCTTTGTATTGCTTGTATGTTTGAAGGTTTGGTTGTTTAGACTTTTGATTTCTGTGAACTCTCCAGTGTCCGTAAAGTGTGTCTGATTTTCTGGAGGCTTTTTCAGGTGGGATGGAGGATTGTCACTTGCTCCCTGTGGTTCCGTGAAAGGGGTACCAGGTTTTGGCACTGGTTTCTGGAAGGTCAAACAGAACTTTGATGACTAATGTGACCTTTTAACATGGAACAATCTCACTAGACACCTTCAGGGAGCTACTGGGGCTCCTCCAGAAAGAGGCATTTCATTACATTCATTGCTGGGTTTTTGGCCACATGGAAAGAGATGAGACTCTGAGATAAGGTCTCGAAGATGACACCTGTCTTCATTTTACCTGTACAGTACTAGTATTGGCACAAAATAATGAGATTGATGGTTAGGTGGTATAGACAGGGACACTTCACAGCCAGCAGACTCAACCCAGCCACTAATTTTTTCCTTAAATGTGACACCCATTTAGGTCTAACTTGGTGCTCTAAGCCTCTAGCTGGATATAGTTACTAGCACGTCCAGTGGCACATTTCTGCTTGGTCTCCTTGGTTTTGCCTCATAAGAGAGCAGGAAATGTTCAAATGGGTGGAGAGGATGCTCATACTAGAAGCCAATTACCTGTATTGTTTTATTGGTGTAATATTTTGTATTATTAAAGGCATCTTTTCTATTTTTCCTCTGATATACAGTGTATAGCATTTGTTTTTTAACATTAACATTTAACATTTGGCAATCTCCGTGGTGTAGTGGTAAGACACTCGCCTGGCGTTCCGCGAGCGCTATGTCATGGGTTTGTATCCTGGTCGGGGAGGATTTACTGGGCGCAAATCCTTAACTGTAGCCTCTGTTTAACGCAACAGTAAAATGTGTACTTGGATGAAAAAACAATTCTTCGTGGCAGGGATCGTATTCCAGGGACCTGCCCGAAACGCTACGCATACTAGTGGCTGTACAAGAATGTAACAACTCTTGTATATACTGTATCTCAAAAAAAAAAAAAAAAAAATACATAATTAAAATGGAACTTCTTGAAACTTTTTAGGATTATGGTCGAGGAACAGGCAAGGACTGCAGAGTGCATGTACAAAAGCTCAACAGTTTAAGAGGAAATCTTGAAGAAGAGCAAGAAAAAAGGTTTGAATCGCAGAATGAAGAGCATGATGAACCTGGGTCTCCTTGGAAAGCTTCACCTCAAACCAATGGTACATTCACTCCTGACTGTCATGACACAAACATTGGAAACAGTGCAGGTCAGGGAGATTATTATTATACAGTTTTGTTGTGATTCTTAATGCAGTTATATTTGTTTTCACAATAATGATTGTGGGGTGTGCCTATTTAACTACAATACTGCACTGTCATTTCTGAGCTGCATTATTCTGCTGTTCCCAAAGATATGGTAAATTTCTGTGTTTTCAAGAACCACAACTCTGTTGAGCAAAATACGTGGCACAGATATAATTTGGGCATAGGTTGTCTTTGTCAGGGACTCAAAGCCTGTTAGCCAACAGGCTTCCTGCCCCTGACAAAGAAATTGGCTAATTGTTGGCTAATTAGCCAACAATTAGCCATTCATCAGACTACAGTCCACACCAGTTAAGTAATTTCCAGGTACCTCTTTACTGCTAGGTGTAAGGAAGCTTGCCCAAATGTTTTGCACTGATGGTATCAAACACATGCCCAGTTGACCATGAGCCAGCTGTGATAACCAATGCACTATAATTATATCATATGGTACTCTAGTTGGACTACATGAAAGTACTGGGGTGTCACTGGGAAAGATGGCAGATATTTAGAAGGGTCTGTTCAGAACACCAGAGTAATTAGGTTCCATTGACATGATGTACATGATCATTAACTGGAGCATATTTAATAGCAATTAAAACACATGTCTAGCACCTTGTACTTTTGCCATGTGGCAGCATTACTGCATTAGAGGTCTTATCAAGCCCACCCACTCACATACATCCTTTCTACAGTTCTGACAAGTTGGCAGGCTATGAGCAATTCTCAAGCAAAGTATGACCTTTGCTGCCTTGGGGATTTGGTGTGGGTGAGCATGCAGCTTACTTTGTGACCCTTTGCAAGATTTGGTCTGATATTTTCAGTGTCCCTGTTCATATGCATGATACTGGGTGATGACTTAGAACTCTGCCTGTGTGAGCATTTGCTAGTTAATTGCTAGGTGCTTGTATTCTAGTTTGAGATTGGCAAAGTTCTACACTAGGGCTATACACAGGGGATCTATTGAGTTGGATGACTTGGTACCTTCCAGTCAAGGTCTTTGTCTTCATTACCAGGGGCCAGATTCACGAAGGTACTTAGGAAGGTTTTTCTTCTTAGCTACGAATGTTTTCCTTCTTAGCGCCTTCGTGGTGGCTACGTTGGTATTCAGGTAGCTACGCTAAGTCGAAAAACCTTCGTAAGTTTGGTCCAGGATCTAAGTGTGGTGTCGACCATTCGTAGCTTTACATAAACTGGATATAACTCAATTATTCTCTACTACCCTGTACATAACACTGAGATCGATTTTAAGATTTTGGAACATGAACAAAAGATTATAGCAGTTGAATCTCATGAAGAGGAGTCCTTCATGTTAGTTATATAGCATTCTCTGCTTGAAACGTTGAGTAAATATGTCTTTTATGATAGTAGAATTAGTTTTATAATAGCAAGATATTATACCCGTAGTTATTAAGTAAATAAACACTGGTGAACATGAAATATGAGGGAAGGTGATGAGCCCTGCCTGATGGGATCATTTACTATCACCAAATGCCCCTGTTCACCTAGTAGTAAGGGTGTACCTTAGCTATACATACCCATTTCTAATTTATTTAGTTTGGTTTTATTTTGAAATTAAATCTGGGTGAGACATAAAATAAAAATATGCTGCACAAATGATGTTAGGTAAGGAGAAGGGTAAAAATGTCAAAAACTTTATTCATTGAATACTTAAAGCTATAATTATGACTATATGGACTATTAAAAAAGAGAGAGTGAAGTAGGGGTCCAAGACCTCTTCCTGTTATACAATTTGGGTGTGGAACAAGTAATTATCAAAAGAAGGCACCATGCCGAAGGCTATGTAGCAGTAAGGCAGTGAGGTGAGGCAGCTACTTATTTGAGAAGTGCTTATTTTATTTACCTTATAAGCTGAGGCAGCTTATTTTATATGAGGAATACTCAGCTGACTCCTCTACATTTAGAATGGAACAAATTTGTGTCCAAGACCTCTTCCTGTTACACAATTGGCTGTGTGTAACCAAACTAGAAGTGCTCAACAAATCAAGGGACCCAGAATGTGGAATGATCTCCCGAATCATGTCAAAGGCTGTACCCCTCTCAACCAGTTTAAGAGTTAAAACAAGCACTACCTAATTAACTCCATGTAACCTACCTTACCCTCTAAATGTCAACCCATGTCTTGCTATTTTTTAAACAATGCTGTTCACCAACGTGTACAATTGCTGATTTGTGCTGTGTTACCCCCCCTTTTTTTATTTTTATTCCTTCTTTCAACACAATTTATTCCTAATCCCGATTACTATTAAGTTTTAATCTAAGTGTTTTTTCCCCACACCTTGCCCGAAATGCTATGAGTATTAGTGGCTTTAGGTATTGTATGCACTAGCTCTGTCTATAAATCCGACATTGTTTGTAAATCAAACTGTATGTACTTTCCTGAATAAAATTTATTTATTATTATTTATTTATTAATCAGTAAGTATTAAAAGAAGGCACCAAGATGGGAAGACTATGTAGCACCATTGTGTGTAANACAAAGCTGATATTAGGACAATATCTAACTCTGGCCCCAGACATCACTCGATACCCTTACTCAAATCTCTGAATATGTTAGATATTAAGTCACTGCACATCCTCTCACGTGTACTTTATATATATAAAACGCTGAACTGTAATGTCAATCCTGACCTTAAAGCTTCCTAGAAGGTTGTAACAGATCCCATGAGCACCACACCAGAAACAAATACCTATTTGATATTCCAAGAGTACGACTTAGTCAAACTAGAAATGCTTTACAAATCAAGGGACCTCGAATGTGGAATGGCCTTCCCAATTATGTTAAAGACTGTACCTCTCCCAACCAGTTTAAGATAAAAACTAAGTACCACCTAATTAACTCAATGTAACCTACCTCACCCCTAAATGTCAACCCATGTCTACGATTTTAAACAATGCTGTTTGTTGACCAAATTATATTTATGCTTTTTTCTGCCATGTTCCCCCCCCCCTTTTTTCATTTTCTTCTGATTTTTTCTCAACACAATAATTTATACTTTAATCTAAGTTAGTATTAAGTTTTAGTCTTAATGTTTTTCCTGCCTGAAACGCTTTGCGTAATAGTGGCTTTAGGCATTGTATGTACTAGCTCTATAAATCCATCAACTTTTGTAATTCACCTTGTATGTATGTACTTTACCTGAATAAATATTTGTATTTGTTGTCCTGCCCACCTTGTCCAAAATTTTTTAGAAGCTTGTATACAAACAGGCCTACTTCTTCCTAGATTAACACAATAAACTTGTGACATTACACAGTATCGCAGCTATACTAGGCAGATGTAATGTAGCTCACTCTCATCAAAGAAAAATAGTGCTGCTTTGGCCCTTGCTTTGTGAAAAGTTGCACAGGAGAAAAAATAGGCAAATGAACATTTAACAAATTTACTATAATCTTAAACATTAATAAACATGCGAACAAGCCTGAATGGTCTCCAGGTATATATGCAACTGAAAACTTGCGCCAGAAGTGACTCGAACCCATACTGCCAGAATCAATGCATCTGATTTACAGGATCCCTTAACCCTCGACCAACACGACCGGACAAAAGAGGATGGTAGCCGAGGCTAATTATTAATAAACATGAAAAATACCTGAAACCCTGTCTGACATACACTTGCTGATTATACGAGAATACAAAAAAGAACATATAAGCACATTGACGTCAATAATACAAAATAATTAATGGTAACCAGCAATATTTACTGAACACCACCACCTGCACACGACGAGTGGAGGAGGCAGTAATGATTCCCAGAGCACCCAGAAGAGACTGGCTTCAGTGGGCTTGTTTCAGATTTAGCTACTCAGAACGAAGTGTCCATGTAGCACGGGCTATGGTGAGCCCATAATTCAGTGGGCAACAACTGGACTATACGTACCCCTGCTGGTGATATCACGTCATGTGTCAATGATGTCAGTAATAAGAGACCAGCAGAATCACTGGTAGTTTAGCCGCTGCTGTAACTATTCACTGGTGAGCATACCTGGCTGGTGGGGGGGTGGAGTATGGATACCCAGACATACGTCTGGGGCAATTGTCTGTGTTTTCTGTTGAAGAGATTATTTGCAGTATGATAGAATTGACGGTATTGTAGAAGGACGAAGCAGTTTACACTGCTATGTTGGGGGGGATTACGTGACACTGTACATACTCAGTTCTAACCAGCATGACTTCTGGGCCCCATAAAAGTACCAGTGATGCACTTATTAATACAGTATACTTGACCAGATACATGTGGCTCATGACAAAAATACCCCATAGGTTTATTTCTTTACATACATTAAGCTTTTGACACTAACCATACTAACCTTCTCAAGCTCCAACATGGGTCAGAAGTCACTCGCTTCTACAAGCCTACCTCAGTGACAGGCACAGTATGTTCCTGTGCAGTGGTGGCTCACCATAGGAGCTGCTGAGCTGCATTTCCCAAGACCCTACCAGGTGAGTGTCAATCAACTCCAGCAGCTTCTGACTAAAACAAGAACTAACAAATGTGTCAACAAAAAAAATCTTGGTGTTATTTTCAGTATACTGTATTTACAACTGAATTTTGGAATTTTAATTAAAATGAGACAAAAATAGAGGCTTCATGCTGTTTGATAGTGTAGGATTTGTTGACTCTACGTCTGGCGATGTTGAGCTTGCAGTGATGCAGTCCCTTTATTCTTTTTTCATGAGTCGCCACTTTTTCTGTGAACGATGCAACTTCTCCCACAATGCCAATTAATCTCAGTATTGTTGCAGGATAGTATACTAGGTCCATTCATCTTTATTATATGTATCAATTTTATTTTTGTTTTTTTTTGCAGGGATATTCCTGCGCGGGCCCTAAGCCTCTGGCTGGCCCACTAAGTGTTGCTTGTTTGTTTTACTTGGGCAGAGTATGAGTATTTATGACTCGTATGGTCGCTTCAGTAAGATTTTGCCATATGTGTTTAACAACTTCTGCTCTGTTGAATCTAAATTGAAATCTTAATGGGTTTGTAACTGTGCACTGTGTTAGATAATGTTCCAGTGGTCTGTCGGGCATTTCTCCACAGTATTGACATTTCCTCTCATCTTCCGGAACCTCCACACCGTCTGTGCCTCGTCAATAGTGCCAGATATGGCGTCTGATCATCTGGCCATATTAGCCACTGTAAGCATTGGCAGCACTATCCTCCCCGGCGGAGTGTTCAAGCGGAAGAGGCTGGCTGTGCCCATCGATCAACGAGACAATTTTGTTGCTCATGTGTCAGAATGGTACAGTTCATCTGAGCCTTCATCAGATGAAGATTTTAACAATGAGCTCACAGGTACTATCGAGCAGTTTATAGAATCACTTGATCCATCGTCTAGGCCACGTAACCCAAATTACACTGGTCATAGCACTTATGCTTATTATAATGATTCTAAATTGCATGCACTAAAACGCACTGCCAGAAGAATTGGACTAGCTTATAGAAGGACCCGCACTGCTGAAATGCTTAAGCTCTTTCAAACGGCTCTGGCTGAGGCCAGGGAACGTATGGTAGAGCTGAGGCAGACAGACTGGGAAACTTTTGTCAGTGGTCTCAATTCTCACACGCCACTAAGTCGAGCATGGAAGGATATCAATAAGATCAAAGGGAAAAATGCTGCAGAGATTGCGCACCCTAATCCTCTGCACAGAGCAAATGAGCTTGTTGATGCTTGGGCCACCACCTCCAGCTTTGACAGTCTTCCTCTACTCACACAGAACGAATTGAATAATAAATATGCTGATAGAGCAAGGCTCCTTGACTTCATGCTTCATCAAGAGGATGACTGTGACATGCTTTTTACTGAATACGAACTAGACTGCTCTACATAAAGGCAAAGCTACATCACCCGGGGATGGAGTTACTTACGGCATACTGCGTATGCTTCTGCTAGTTCCAGGGAATCCCTTGCTTGAATTGTATAATATGAGCTATGTAACTGGGGAGCTTCCAAAGTCATGGACCAACAGTCTTATTATTCCCATTCCTAAACCAAACCAGCAGAGTGCTTTTCGCCCAATCTCCCTCACTAGTTGTCTCTGTAAGTGTCTTGAGAGGATGGTTCTCAACCGTCTCCTTTACAGAATTAGTAACATGTTGTCTCCCCAGATATATGGCTTTACGCATGGAAAGAGTGTACATCACTGTATTACCACATTCCTCACCCTGCATACTGATAGGTCATACACCACTTTCCTAGATCTTAAGTCAGCCTTTGACATTGCTAACCCACTCGTCATTCTGAGCGAACTTGCTAAAATGAATGTTGGAGGATGGCTTTTACGGTGGATAAGAGGCTATCTATCCAACAGGAAGTCATCTGTACTATTCCAAGGGCATAGGAGTGTAACGAGAGATTTTGAACTTGGCACTCCACAGGGAGGTGTCCTCAGTCCTACTCTGTTCAATGTGTTAATCAATGCACTTCTAAACTCAGTAACTAGGAGCCCAAGCGAACACATCATTAGCTATGCGGATGATATACTGATCCACACCAATGGGTATACCAACACCCAAAATGTTCTGAACTCTGTATTGCACACATGTCAGGAACTAGGCTTGGTCATCTCAGTAGAGAAAACAAAGATCCTGAACCGACGCCCACCCAGGCGGGGTGGGGCCGTTCGCAAAATGCAGTTGCATGATGGCTCTCTGCTCGACTATGTAACCAGATACAAATACCTTGGTCTTGAAGTTCCACTGTACCGCAATGTTGTAGCCAGACTGGGTCGCCAATGTAGAGAGAGGCTCCGTGCTCTCAAGGCTGTGGCAGGCTACCATCCAAGCTATGGTGCAAATGTGAGAATTGTCAAAATGATGTATCTCTCATATATTAGGTCTCTGATTGATTATGCTGCACCCATGCTTGCTCTAGTGCCTGAGAGAATGCTTGGAGGGCTGGAAAAGATGCAAAACGAAGCCATGAGGATTATCCTCGGATGCCCCCGTACAACTAAATTACTAAACATGAGGAAGGAACTGAATATTTCATGTGTAAGTGATCGTATCACTGAAATTAATGCTTTAATTGGTATCAAGATGCTTAGGCTAACCCACCCTAACCCCTGCACTGAAGCCCTCCAAGCCTTCTTCCTTGAAGGTCAGCATCCCTCCAAATGGATTACTGTAACTGCCAATGTGCTCAGAATGTATAACTTTCATCACCCCACCAAGAGCGACAACAACAACACTTTCCTGCCCCATGGGAGATCACTCCTTTCCAAATTACTGTTCCCCTTTCCCACCCAAGAAGCTGATTAAAGAACAGGCCTTGCTTCGACAAGAAGCAAAGTACAATGCCTTAAGCCAAATTGATGCTTTAGTCAGAGAGCGCTCCCTTTCCCAGATTATTTACACTGATGGATCCTTGCATCAGTCCTATGGTGCAGCTGGAAGTGCAGTTGTTGTGACAGGGAGAGATGGTTCCATCTCCCATGAGTGTGGAGCGAGACTAAGTAACTGGGCCTCCACTCTTCAAACAGAATTGGTTGCCATAATCCTTGCACTAGAGCGCGTATATGAATCCAAAGTTGACACGCTAATTGTAAGTGACTCCTTGTCATCCTTGACTGCCCTCAGCTCCCCAAGGCATAACTGTGACGTGCTTATCTCTGAAGCTAGACACAGATATAGTGAAATAATCAATGATGGAGTCAGAGTTTGTCTCCTGTGGATTCCTTCCCATATTGGTCTCCGAATGCATGATAGAACTGATGAGCTAGCCAAGACTTTTGCTCGTAAAGAGGGAATTGATTACCAACTTGGACTGCCTTTCAGCAGCCTGAGGGCAGTAATATCCCAGGAACATCAACTAAATTTCGGAGGCTTGAGGCAAAGTGAAATTCACACCAGTTACTCCATCTATCATCATTCTATTATGCATGAAGAACCGCACGTCTATGGGTCATCCAATAATGTTAGCAGACTTCTAGATGTTACCACTGCTAGGCTTAGGCTCGGCTACAAGTACCTCTGGGAGTTTGTAACATCTGCTGATGTAGATTTGACTAAATGTAAACTCTGTCAGCAGAACTATTCGCATACTTTGCGTCATTATATAATGGAATGTGAAAAAATTGCGGAATTTAGAGATAACACCATCAATAGTGTCCAAGAAATGTGTAAGTACTTCATTCACAATGATGTGCTGCCCGAAATTTTAGCGAAGTATCCAAAATTTGCTTACTGTCGGTAATGCATGCACATGACTGTAAAGCTGCCGCCCAGTTGGGTGGGTGTGCAGCAAGACTAGTAACTGTGTGACTCACTATAGATGTAAAGTGCCTTGTATAGTGACTGTTGTGAGCCTCTTGTAGTGTCACTTGTGACACCTCTTTGTGTCACTTGTGACACAAAGATTCTTGATGTGTGTATTTGTGTGGGTGATTAGATATGTATGTGTATGTATATGTGTATACGTATATATATATGTACATGTATGTATGAGGGTGTGTACATGTGTATACAACATTGATAATTTTGTAACTAGCGTCAAACATTGTTATTTGCTTAGCTAAACGAACTAGAGGGTTCAGTTCCTGAACCGATTATGTGCCTCTGTATCCTTTACACCACCGCCCACGGGATGGGTATGGGGTGCATAATAAAGAAAGAAATTGAATTCCGGAACCTGTAAGCCTATTTCCCATGCACATGGGTATCCAAGCCTGATGCGATGTAAGTGTACCTCTGTTGTTCTACTGCTCCCTTTCATCAAACTAAGTGGTTTGTAGTTGGTTGAATTCTTGTACTATCCAGCAGATCCTGATGTTGCAACTGCTGTGTTGTGGTCACTGTACATCTTTTGCATTGCTCCGTTTCATGTATCAATGATCTTCCATATACCTTTCAACACTTGAACCAGTTCTATTTGCTGATGACTCATCCTTCATTTTCTACCATGCTATCCCACTTATTCTAAATGACAGTGAGTACTGTACTGAACTAAATGAAGTTCATTTGTTGTTGACTGCTATGCAAACTTATTCTTAACAATGATGACACATTCTACGCATTGTTTGGTAACAAGTCCAATAGTCAAATTAACCTAAGAATTAATAATACCCAAATTATGAGCAGAGAAGTTGGGAAGTTCCTTGGTCTTCACATTTACAACAAACTGAATTTCCATTGCCATATACAGTATATAATATATGGTAATGTTCTTATAACTAAAAAAAGTTTCTTAAACAGTTATGCATTCTTACTGAAATCAGATACAATGTACCTTGCCCTTCCTTAATGATGTAACTGATATTTGCTCATTTATCCATCTCTCACCTATGGTATCTGTTTCTGGGGTCTACCACCCATAATTACCTCTGACCTCTAATTACTCAATAAAAAATCAGCAATTAGAACAATAACAAACTTCAGGCCCAGATACTGTTCTGCACCTTTATTGAACTCTTTGAGCACATCAAATATCAAGTTACTGCATATACTCTTGAGCGTACTCTATACTGTGTGTATAAAACTCTGAATTGCAGTGCAAATCCTGACCTAAAGTGCTTCCTGGAGGGCTGTAGTAGAACTCATGGGCACTTTACTAGAAAAAATATATCTGATATTTCTAGAGTGAGACTCAGCCAGAGCAGAAAAGCTATGCAAATCAAGGGTTCCAAATTGTGGAGTGATATCCCAAATGTAATTAAAAGCTGTATGTACTCCAACTAGTTTATAAGAGAGATATTGACTTATTGTTAGATATTAATATTCAGATAGTCTTAAATATCATTTAACTAATTTCTCACTCATTTCTCCACATAATAAGATATTCTTGTGTTACTCTTATCTTAAATTTCAAGTGAAATTTGTCCTTTCTTTTAGTATCATCTAATTATTGTATCTACATTTTTAAAACTGCTTACTCAAGTCCTCTGTATATGATCATCTTGTTTATTTTCAAGTGTTTGCTACATTAAATTATTAAATTTTACTACTTTACTGTTATGTTCTAGTAGCTTAAGTAAATTACACCTTTGTATTTTCTTTATTTATGTTAATACAAAACTAGTAATTACCTAAGTGTAGTTACAGGATGAGTGCTACGCTTGTGGTGTACCGTCTTTCCAGCACTATGTCATGTAAGGCTTTGAAATTACTGATGTTTTGGCCTCCTCCACCACCTCACCTAACTTGTTCCAACTGTTTACAACTCTGTTTGCAAAAGTGAATTTTCTTCTTTCTTCAACATCTTTGTTTAGTTGGTTTAAATCTATGACCTCTTGTTCTTGAAGTTGTAGGTGTTTGGAATTCTTCCCTATCAACTTTATCAATTCCTGTTACTATTTTAGTAACACTATTTTATGAACACTATGATATGATCACTATTTTAGTAGTGATCATATCACCTCTTTTTCTTCTATTTTTTTGTTTTTGCATATTTAATTGTACTATTTCTGGAACTATAGACTACATAATGTAATAGTATCTGCCTATCATCATTAACCCTTAAACAGCGCAAATCATACATATATGATTTGAGTAACTGTCACAAAACAGCGCAAATCATATATATATGATTTGCGTATTTAAAATAGTTAAAATAGTCCTACACATACATAGAGCTCACATCTGCTTCCTCAGACCACCAGTAACCATCCCCCATCTTGAAAAAAAATCCCAAGTCCCTCACTTTCCTTCTAGGGCCTTTGTAAGAAAATAATGACCATTGCTTGGCAACATCACCATCCAGTATCTGAATGTTTAGGGCAGCCATAGAAGAGACACTAAACTTTTAGCAACAGCAAATGAGTGATTACCATGTATGTATTTGAGGCAAAATGTGTGCTATATGCAATTTTAAGATTTAGGCATAAAATATATTTATACATGTACATTATTATGAATAAGTATGTGGGTGTGTGTATATCTTTACCTGTATATCCATACATACTTATCTTTTCAAAGTTTTACATAATAGACAGTAACTTTGACACACAAATACAACCTGTTAGCATGAAAAGACTAAATTAATAAATTGAGAAACAATGAAAATAAATCAGTTATTCCTATGCAGCACCTCAACTAAAAATATGCAACTTTTCCAAGCCACTACAGATAAACCACAAGAGCAAGAGACTTTTTATTTGGATTTTTGTGCTTCCTGAAGGCTAATTAGCAATCATAAGACAAAAATAATTTTTTCAGAACTATTTTTTTCTTGTGCGCCCTGGGGATGTTTGCTATTTAATAACAGTTAGCAGTTTAAGGGTTAAGTATCACTTTTATATTGTACTGTATATACGTCATTTGTTATATTGACCATTCTTAATTATGTTAGCTTACTTCTCTTGTAGTATTAAGTGTTTACTCCTTTATACCTTTAATTTTTATCTAGGTTATTTTTGGTTTTGCCCAAAACACTTTGCATATTAGTGGCTTCAATTGTATGTATAACTCCTGCCCCTACAAGTGTTCCCTTCCTCTTGTGTTCTTTGTGTACACACATGGACAAAATTATGATTATGAGTTATTTGCATTGTTGGAATTTGAGTTTTATAGATTTTCTGTGCAATTGGCTGAACTTTTAGGAAGTTTATAACAATATATACCTATATTGAAATGATGGCTTGCAACATGTATTTGATTAGGTCGTGTCAGAATTGTCTGGATAATTACTAAATGCTATGATAACTGTCAGTTTATTTTAGAGCTGATGCACAAAATTGGGTTATCTGTTGAACTACACAGTTCTATGCTCTTAGGTTCATAGGGCAACTAGTGAGATTTGGCAGTTGATAAGTGATGTTATAAGGTCCTCATCCAAAAGGTCTCCCAAGGATCAGAACATCAAAGATTTTTCATTAATTCATAGTACTGTACATTTATTTTCAGTTACATTATCACTCACATTTGTCATTGGTTCTCTACACAGAGGGATGAAGAAATACAAGTACAAGTGGCAAATACTTTAATGACCAAAATTGCAGATATTTTACAGCACATGATGTAAACAATGTATTAACACATAATCACAATATCTCTGTAATCAACTTGAATGTTAGATCCCTAGGTAAACACTTCGATGATGTTAGTGCCTTGATTGAAACTATTGACAACAAATTCACTTTTATTATACTTACTGAAACGTGGTTGAAAGAGGATACTACTCAACTCTTTAACATGCCTAACTACTTGGCAATTCACAACTGTCGTCAAATTCAGAGAGGTGGTGGTACTGCTCTTTACTACCATCATGAACTAACATGCTTAAAAGTAATTAGAACTAGAGACTGCTGTGGGGAGTATATCTTCGCCAGTTTCAGAGTCAAGGGTACCGAGTCTATCCTGTCTGTAGGTGCAGTCTATAGAATTCCTAACACTGATGTGTCTGAATTCAATTCAAACCTTAGTAATCTAATACTCGAGAACAGACTGAACAAAAACCATCTAATTATCGCAGGGGACTTTAATATTGACCTCTGCGAGCCTGAGCACCCTACTACTGTTAGCTTCCTCAACTGTATGAATTCCTGCTTCCTCATACCCTTAATCACTAGACCTACTAGAATCACTGATAGTACTGCCACGACTCTAGATCACATCTGGACCAACATAACCTCTCCGCTTACTTCAGGTATAATCACCGATAGCACTACAGACCATTACCCCACATTTCTCTTAACTAACATTAACAAACCACCTCTAGAGTCAAGGGAGATAAGTTTTAGGCTGCACAATGAATCTGCTATAGACAATTTTATAACTGCTGCTGATAATGTCAACTGGGAGTCAGAGTTAGGTAACATAGGGGACATCAACCTAGCAGTACAATCTTTTCTTCAAAAAACTCTAAGCCTTTATAACACCCACTGTCCTATGCTTACAAAACAAGTCACTACCAAAAGGCTTAACAATCCCTGGCTTACAAAGGGAATACTTAAATCCATTAATAAAAAACATGACCTTGAGAAGAAGTATAGGCTAGGAACCGTCTCCAAAGAATTCTCAAAAATTACTCTTTACTGCTATCTAAGATAATTAGACGAGCCAAAGCTAAATACTACGAAGAAAAATTTACCCAAATAAAGAGCAACATTAAAAAAACTTGGAGCACAATTTCACAAATCTTGGGATCAAAGAAGACTTTAAACAACAAACCAACACTCCTGTCTAATAACGATGGTCAGCTTTCAGCCTCTGATTCTGCTATTGAGTTCAATAGGTTCTTCTCTTCCATTGGGTCATCCCTTGCAAATGATATTCCATCTTCCAGTACTGAGGTTAAGGACTACCTTACAGGTAACTATCCACAGTCTCTGTACCTAAAGCCTACTAATTCCACTGAAGTCAATGAGATAATCCTTTCCCTCAAAACCAAGTCTAGTGCCCTTGAGGAGATTCCGACATTAATTTACAAAAAAGCCTCCAGATCCTTAGCCCCTGCAATTGCATTGCTCTTCAACAAGTCACTTGAACTCCAAACCTTTCCAGATATTCTAAAAAAAGCGAGAGTAACCCCTGTCCACAAATGTGGTGATCCCACAGATGTTAACAACTACAGACCTATTTCAATCCTGCCTAACTTATCAAAAATTTTTGAAAAACTAATCTACAAGCAGCTCTACTCTTATCTAGCCAAGCACAATATACTTAGCTCTTGCCAATATGGCTTCAGACCTAAAAAAAGCACTAACGATGCACTTATTAGTATGATTAACTTAATTCATGCAGCTCTTGATAAAAATGAGTTCCCTGTTGGGTTATTTGTGGACCTGCGTAAGGCTTTTGACACTGTCAACCACCAAAACCTTCTTCTTAAATTACATCATTATGGAGTCAGAGGACTCTCCCTGCAATACCTCAAATCTTACCTTACTGACAGACTCCAGTATGTTTCTGTGAACAATTCAATTTCTCCTACCCTACCCATCAACATTGGTGTTCCTCAGGGCAGTATACTTGGCCCTCTCCTCTTTCTCATCTACATTAATGACCTTCCAAATGCCTCCCAACACCTTAAACCAATTCTATTTGCTGACGACACAACCTTCATTTACTCCAGTCCTGACCCCCTTGCTCTAAATGCCACAGTAAATACCGAGCTTAATAAAGTCCATCTTTGGCTAACTGCCAACAAACTCACCCTTAACATTGACAAAACTTTCTATATTCTGTTTGGCAATAAATCCTCTAATCAAATAAATCTCAAGATTAACAATACCCAAATTTGTAACAAATTAGATGGCAAATTCCTTGGCGTTCTCATTGATCACAAGCTTAATTTCCAGGGTCACATTCTAAATATATCAAAAAAGTTTCAAAAACTGTTGGCATTCTTTCTAAGATCAGATATTATGTACCCCGCCCTGCCCTGGTGACTCTCTATTACTCCCTCATCTATCCATATCTCAACTATGGTATTTGTGCTTGGGGTTCTACTACCCAAAATCATTTACGTCCTCTATTACTCAACACAAAGCTGCTATTAGGACAATATCCAACTCTGGCCCCAGACATCACTCGGTACCCCTACTCAAATCTCTGAATAA
>WNGS01164858.1:14799142-14821471 GCA_020271785.1 Procambarus virginalis
CCCAATAATAATAATAAAAAAAAATGTAACATGGGGGGAGTCTCCATTTGTAATCCATTAGCAACCTGCAGGCTTATAGAGGTTTAGACGAAGTCTTGACTGGAGTAAAGTGTGGTATTTACACCACTTGACGACTAAGGTTTGCTTGCTTCATTGTTACGCCAAATCGAACAATGTCTGAGCGAGTCTCAAAACGTTGCAACCCGTCCTCGACCAAAGTCCATTCCATCCACCGGTCGACCCCAAAGACGCATTCATCAATTTTTTTAACATTCTGCTCATTCAGAACAGAACTTTCTCAAATATAAATTAATATTATTATATATTATCATATTGTGCATATTTAGCACTGGTTAAATTAGGTGCTTAGGTTCTGTTGACGATTATTTGTGTTTGTAGTACGTGGGTGAAGCATTTACAACGTTATGGTTCGAACAAAAGTCATCGGCGAAGCACTTGCTCCGGAAGTGTTCGGGCTTCATCAGCTGAGTCGTGTGTAACCAACCCGTCCTGAACTCGTGAAAATTACATCCAGCGGTCGACCCCACAGACGCATTATAATTTTTTACATGCTACTCATTCAAAACGGGAATTTTCTCAAATATAAATTAATATTATAATATATTAGCATATTGTGCATATATAGGCATAGGTTAGGTTAGGTGTTTAGGTTCTGTTAGCGATTATTTGTATTTGTAGTACGTGGGTGAAGCATTTTGAACAAAATTCATCAGTGAAGCACTTGTTCTGGAAGTGCTCAAGTGAATTCAGTTGTGAGTCGTGTGTAAACCGTTTTTCATTCATAAACAGGGGACTCGCAACTCAAGATAACCTCAAGAGGGGGTTTGGCAGATGCATGGAATCACTTTTGGGTCTGTTTGGAGGACAGGCTGGTGTAACAGCCCGACACCAATGAAGCTGTAACGAACATTTATGTTACTACCTAACAACGTAACAAAGCTGTCAACCCAGAAAATTGTGAATACATTGAGTTACTGGGTGATATGGTACAGAATACAGTACTGTATACCAAAATTGTACAATGTGATAATTGTATTCTCCAATTTCCTACTAATACAGCACCCCTATGGGCTTGTATCCAAAAAATAGCAGTACCATTTTAGGCTAGGTAATATAGCCTGACATTATAGCTGACATTTAGGCTAATATAGCCTGACATAAATTCCAGGTACTCAGGTACGGTAAAAATGAGGACCTTAAACATAATACAGGGTACAAAACACAATCAAATGTGCCCAAGTAGGAAAACAGCATGTAAAGGATTTGGGAATAATGATGTCTGACGACCTAACGTTTAGGGAGCATAACCAAGCAAATATTGCGACAGCCAGAAAAATGATAGGATGGATTACGAGAACTTTCAAATCCAGGGATCCATCACAATGGTTGTACTCTTCAAGTCACTTGTGCTGTCCCGTCTTGAGTACTGTTCAGTACTCACTTCCCCCTTCAGAGCAGGAGAGATTGCTGAAATAAGGGAATACAGAGAACATATATAGCACGTATAGACGCGATAAAGCACCTAAATTATTGGGATCGTCTCAAAGCGCTCCAAATGTACTCACTAGAAAGAAGACGAGAGAGATATCAAATAATATACACCTGGAAGATACTGGAGGGCCAGGTCCCAAATCTACACAGTAAAATAACAACGTACTGGAGTGAACGATATGGAAGAAAATGCAGAATAGAACCAGTGAAGAGCAGGGGTGCCATAGGCACAATCAGAGAACACTGTATAAACATCAGAGGTCCACGGTTGTTCAACACCCTCCCAGCGAGCATAAGAAATATTGCCGGAACAACCGTGGACATCTTCAAGAGGAAACTAGATTTATTCCTCCAAGGAGTCCGGACCAGCCAGGCTGTGGTGGGTATGTGGGCCTGCGGGCGCTCCAAGCAACAGCCTAGTGGACCAACTCTCACAAGTCAAGCCCGGCCTCGGGCCGGGCTTGGGGAGTAGAAGAACTCCCAGAACCCCATCAACCAGGTATCAACCAGGTATTATTATTGTTCAGATTTTTCTCTAATAACTCTTGAAAAAGCCTGTCTGCTCTGTGATATGATTTGATATGATATGATCTCTTCAAACTGTGCAAATATTAGTTACCATAGTGATCATTATACTGTGCTGGACAGATGAGCTGTTTGTTCACATGCAATTTGTGTAAATATTTTCAACTGAAAAATATTCCTAGTTGGAAATATTGGAATGTATCAGCTGCTGACATGGTCACTAAATTCAATACTTTCTTCTCATCCATTGGTACATTCCTTGCAAATGAGATCCCAGCATCCGGTCGTGCCTGGGGGCCTCCAGGCCGGCTCGGGTGTACAAGAACTCCTGGTCCAGGTATTCCAAGCAAATGTAGGTGAACACTCTGGCAGCTGTCACGAGTCTGCGTACCTGTCCCAGTCAACTCTTCAGATATGGATATTATCCTCTCACTTAAAACTAGATCCAGTAGCACTTGAGAGATACCACCCCTAATCAACAAAAAAGCCTCTAGGTTTTAGCTCCTGCCGTAGCATTGCTCTACAACTTGAGCAATGCTATGACAAGAACTCAAATCACTTGAGCGCCAAGCCTTCCCAGATACTCTTAAAATGATTAAAGTCATGCCAGTTTATAAGTGTTGATCTCACTTTTTAGACCCTATCAATCCTGGTCCCAAAAAAGCACTAACGATGCACTTATTTGTGTGATTAACTTGATACATGCAGCTCTTGATAAAAATGAGTTCCCTATTGGGTTATTTGTGGACCTGCATAAGGCTTTTGACACTGTCAACCACCAAAACCTTCTTCTTAAATTACAACATTATGGAGTCAGAGGTCACTCCCTGCAGTACCTAAAGTCTTACCTTACTGACAGACTCCAATATGTTTCTGTGAATAATTCAATTTCTGCCACCCTACCCATCAACATTGGTGTCCCCAGGGGAGGATACTTAGCCCTCTCCTCTTTCTCATCTACATTAATGACCTCCCAAATGCCTCCAAACATCTCAAACAAATTCTATTTGCTGACGACACGACCTTCATTTACTCCAGTCCTGACCTCTGCTCTAAATGTCAGTGAATACTGAGCTAAATAAAGTCCATCACTGGCTAACTGCGAACGAACTCACCCTCAATATTGACAAAACTTTCTANGGGGTGCTATATTAAGCTGGATTAGGCATGGCTATACCAAAGGAAACAGAGAGTTAGTATAAATGGAGTCAAGTCAGAGTGGGAAAATGTTGTAAGTGGATCCGGAGAAACCTTGACCTTGGAATCTGGGGCGTATCCAACACAGGCCTTACCCCCGGGCCCCTAGATGCTTCAGATGTCAGAGATTTGGACATCACAAAGATGGCTGCCAACGCCCCAGTGAGGTGCGGAGTCTGCAGCCAGCCCCATGACACAAAAATATGCATTGATAGACACAAGGCAAACCACCCTGTTCAGGCAAAGTGCCCAAATTGCTCCAAGGAACATCACGCCTGGAACTTGAAATGCCCTGAAAGGCTCAAAAGGCTTCATACAAACCCCACCACGCCTACAGCAGAGCCGAAGCCCCCACCAAAACTAATACAGCTCCACTGCCCATTAAAACCGCGTGGGGTCTACCCATTCAGAAAGAAGGGGCACACGGCCCTTCACCATCCGCCATGGTGAAGGGTGTGAAGACCCCCGTACAGGAAAAAAGAAAGCTGGAGGACACAAGACATGTTCAAAGCAGTCGCCCTCCCATTTCACCAGTAAGCACACTGGGGCCATTAGGAAAAACAATTCTAGTGTCCAAAGTTACCACTGAGCAAGGGTCTAAAAGCTACTAGGCCCAAACCTGCACAGCTTTTAAATAGTGCTCCCACAGAAATAGACGCTCCTTGCCAAATGCTCAAAACTCTGGTCACGAGGTGATCGAAAGTCTGCTGTCCACATGGAATCAAGCAAACCACAGAGACTCGGAAGAACAATGAGCACAAATCCAAGAGATTCGAAAATGTAATATCTTCACCTTCAAGACAGCAGGGCAGAGACACCCCTCTAAAAAACAGATGCGTCTAGATCGTCGGAAAGCGACTTGATGAGTCAATTTCAGGTCCACTAAGAACATTACACCATTGCAACTTCCATGGCGTGTTCATCACTCCAGGATACCACGGTATTATCAGCAAATTTCAAGAACATAGAGGTCTAAAGATCCTGCAATGGAATGCGCAAGCTGCGCACTAAATGCAACACTGCAATGCATAGCAGTAACCAAGGCATAGACATCCTGATACTACAGAGAGCTTGCTTCGAGCCGGATTAGAACTAAAATCAGGCTATCAAGCAGGCTTCTTCCTTCCATGGATCAATGGGCAATCCAGGGGATGTGCAATCTATGTAAAATGTGACTGATCTCCAAGTCCATAACCACCCACCTGATTGTGGAGCAGGGACAGAGGTAATGGGAGTAACCATTGAGCTAAGACACGACACACTTGAGGTGTTTAATGTGTACAGGTTCCACATGCCGAAATGGATCTCTCTGTGTTATTTGGAAACGGCAACAACAACACAATCATCATTTGTGGAGATTTTAATGCCATCATCGATTGGTACTGGGCTCGAACACAACAAACGAAGCCGGCATTCACATTGCCACACGATTAGACCAGCTTCCAGAAATACAAATCCTAAACAAGTGAACCTACCCACACCAAGGAGGCAGATTAGACCTAACCTTCGTTTCAGCCTCCCTAAGAGATGTAGCGACATGGTCAGTTGAGCCCACACTCACAAGCGACCACTATGGGGTCCAAATTGATCTTACGTTAGACCTACCCACTCCACCTCCGCCTCCATCTGAAGCCTGGAACTTTGTTTTAGCAAACTGGGACCGATTTCAAAACCTCATTTCAGAGTGGCATAGAACTATGATCTTCCGGAGACATTAATCAGGCAGAACAAGAATTTGTCAAAGTGATTCAAAGTGCAGCCAACCACTCAATCCCACTGAAAAAACAGTCCCCTGGACACCATAAAGATCATTGGTACTATTGCGAACGTGTCAAAGAACTCAACCATAGACTCAACAGAACAAGGAAAGCTATACTAAAAGCATCCGATGACCGCAACAGTCCTTACTTTGTGCAGGTCAAGGAACATGTACATCGAGAGACCAGAATAATAAAAGAACAAAAGTGGCTGGAATGGTGTTCACACCTGAACTGAACACACCTCTCTCGGAGAGATGTGGCAGCAAAATCCACCGGGCCAAAGGAATAAACACCTAAAGCCCACACACCCACAAAGGATCCTCAACAGGAAGCCGAAGTACTGGCAACCAGGGTTGCAGAGAGAGCCAGCCAGCAATCCCTTCCACCAGATGTATTAGCAGTACAGACAGGACTAGAGGAAGAAAGTGGCACAGAATCCTTACAGCATGTGAAGAGTCTCTGACACTAATGCCCCTTTCACACTGGATGAGCTCAACCGGGCTAAGAAAAACTCCAAGGATACATCCCCTGGAGCTGACAAAATAACCTACAAATGATTAGAAACTCGGCCCAGAGGGAGACGCTGCATACAAGTTAATTAATTTAGCCTGGACTCTCAACTAGACCTTCAGCTTGGAATAGAGCAAACAGTACCCGATCCCAAACCCAAAGATCCAGCTAATCCCAGCCCATTTCTCTCCAAGCTTGCAGCCAAGACGGCTGACAGAATGGCACTCCACAGACTGGAGTGGAAAATGCCTACCTTGATACCTTGAGGATACCTTGAGGTGCTTCCGGGGCTTATCGTCCCCGGGCGCCCGGTCATCGACCAGCCTCCTGGTTCTGGACTGATCAACCAGCTGTTGGACGCGGCTGCTCGCAGCCTGACGTATATGAGTCACAGCCTGGTGATCAGGTATCCTTTGGAGTTGCTTATCCAGTTCTCTCTTGAACACTGTGAGGGGTTTGCCAGTTATGTCCCTTATGTGTAGTGGAAGCGTGTTGAACAGTCTCGGGCCTCTGATGTTGATAGAGTTCTCTCTCAGAGTACCAGTTGCACCTCTGCTTTTCAACGGGGGTATTCTGCACATCCTGCCAGTCTTCTGGTCTCATGTGATGTTATTTCTGTGTGCAGGTTTGGGACCAGCCCCTCTAATATTTTCCACGTGTAAATTATTATGTATCTCTCCCGCCTGCGCTCAAGGGAATACAGATTTAGGCTCTTTAGTCGGTCCCAATAGTTTAGATGTTTTACCGAGTGGATTCTAGCAGTAAAGGATCTCTGCACGCTCTCCAGGTCAGCAATTTCACCAGCAGTGAAAGGGGCTGTCATTGTGCAGCAGTACTCCACTCTAGAGAGCACAAGCGTTTTGAAAAGTGTCATCATCGGTATAGCATCTCTAGTGTGAAAAGTTCTTGTATCCAACCTGTCATTTTTCTTGCAGTTGTGACGGCTACTTTATTGTGTTCTTTAAAGGTAAGGTCTTCCGACATGAGTACACCCAGATCCTTTACATTGCCTTTTCGTTCTATGTTATGATTTGCCTGAGTTTTGTACATGGTTTCCGTTTTTATATTTTCATTTTTTCCATAGCGCATGAGCTGGAACTTGTCTTCGTTAAACACCATATTATTTTCTGTAGCCCATAGAAAGACCTGATCTACATCTGACTGGAGGTTCGCCGTGTCCTCTATGTTGCCTACTCTCATGAAGATCCTAGTGTCATCTGCAAAGGATGATACAGTGCTATAGGTTGTGTTCTTGTCTATGCCTAGACTGCACCATGATATGTATGCCTATAGAAAAGGGGTTGGCACAGTGGAATGTATTACAACTCTGTTAGCCCACTTGAATGACAGACCAGGAATGCTGATATTCCTGGACCTCGAAAAGCCTTTGAACTGGCTAGCGCCCCAGCTATTCTCTGCTGCCTCATTGACAAAGAGGTCACAGGCAACCTGCTCTCCTGGACCAAAAACTGTCTCATAAACAGAGAAGCAAGAGTAAAACTTCATGGCACAGTCTCTGAGTACAAAAGACATGAAAATGGTACACCGCAAGGAGGTATTCTCAGCCCTCTTCTCTTCAACTGTTTAATGGAAAGAATAATGAGGTTGAAACTTCCACATCACTGTAGGCTGCTAAACTACGCGGACGACTTTGTCATCATCATAAAAGGAAGGGATGCGGCGCGCCTTGCACCCAAATGCTTAGACTGCATCAGTAAAGAGGCAAAACAGATTGGGATCAAACTCAACCCCTCAAAGTCAAAAGCCATGCCCATAAAAATAGCGAAGCCCAACATCCAACTCACAGTACAGGGTCAACCAATCGAATGGGTGGACACCTATCAGTACCTAGGAATAATCCTGGACACACACATGAATTTTAATGCTGAGGTCACTTACTTGAGAGAGCGAACTGCGGCCAGGACGGCAATCCTCAGGTCGCTAACCTCCCTCTCTGGAGGAGCCAATCTGCAAGTCCTTCGCACATACTATGTACAGGCAGTCAGATCAGTGATCGATTATGCAGCACCTGCACTCACAAATCTATCACACCAACAGTGGAAAAAGCTTGAAGTTGCCCAAAACAATGCTATGAGAGCCGCACTGGGAGCCCCCATGTGGACCAGGCTTGAAACACTTAGACTGGAGACGGGTTTGCCCTCTCTACAGGAAAGAATATCTCAAAGGACAGCTACAATTATTAGTAAAATAATTATTTCTTCTGATCCAATCCCAGTACGGCAGGCCTTGGTGGTTGGACTAGGCCAAAACAATGGAAACTCTTGGGCTGCAAGAGCAGGAAAAGTCCTAAACAGACTACATTTAAAAAGCATGATTCTCGATAGAGAGGGTGATCATCCACACCCAAATTACACTCCTGCTGCACCGTGGGAAGAGCCTACTTTCAAAATAGTAATAGAAAGTCTCCCAATGAAAAAGGCTGCCTATGATCCGACAATCCTAAGGCGCATAATAGAAGAGCAAATGTATAGCATAGCAGTAGCAGGAGCCACCCACATCTTCACAGACGGATCGGTGGACACAGAATATGAAAGTGCTGGCGCTGCTCTTTGCACGGCCAGCATACAGGCATATTGGAGACTGGGAGGACTAGTATCATCAACCCAAACTGAGCTGTTTGCCATACAACAGGCATTCGCATATGTGATTGCACAAAACACTCAAAATGCCATCATACACACAGACTCAAAAGCTGCACTTCAAATACTAGGACAAAAACAGTGGAAAGATAACGTGGAAATAATTACCACCATTTTGTATCTTGGAGCAGTCGCTAAAGGCAAAGGACTCAACATAACCTTGAACTGGATCCCATCCCATATTGGAATCCCATTAAATGAGAAAGCTGATGAAATTGCTAAACTGGCAACTCGTCATCCAGTGATAGATAAAACAATTCAACCCAGCCTAGAGAACATTAAAAACATCATCACCAAAAAACTCTCACACCTCAACAAAGCCTACCTACACCAGAGAATAGCTGAAGGCTCGCCCTCTGCAACATGGTATCTTCAGGCAACTAAATTAGAAAGGTTAAATATCCCAAAAGGAATCCACAGGGAAATAGCAGTTAGGTTATATAGACTACGTCTAGGTTACAGATGCAACTGGGAGATTGGTGAACCCCGACAGAGAGAGTGCATCTTCTGCCAAACTGTCACAGAAAAGCCATTACTTCACTATCTTCTAGAATGTGAAGCAACCAACGACCTTAGAAGAGCTTTAAGAGTTCCTGAATCTTGCTGTGGCCACCCTGAAGCCATCAACAGAGCCACTCTCCTGGTCAACAAAGGTGTCCAGCAGCTGGACGCCTTATAAAGACTGTGAAGCTGTATCCTCCCCCGCGATAACAGCTCGATGATTAAATGCAATCTCAGAATAATGAAAAGAATTACGGAGAAAAAAATTGTACCACTTACGGGCTATTCATGCCCGTGCCACCTCTTGGGTGGCTTAATCTTTATCAATCATTTATCAATCAGATACGAGAGTACCTTAGAAACTTCCTTCCAACATCGTAACATTTTTTCTTTCTCCTCACTTGCACAACTACTACTAACATCGAAGGTAATATTATTCTTATCTATTTTCTTTGTTATTTCTGTATACCGTTTTACTTTAACCGTTCTTTCAACATTTGTCACAACAGGAGGTTGAACACCGCTAACACTACTAGAAAGTGTATTCTCCTGACTATGTGGCATGTTAAGGTCTCATGCACACCCCTGCCCATTATTATTTTTTTTTTTTTTGAGATATATACAAAAGTTGTTACATTCTTGTACAGCCACTAGTACGCGTAGCGTTTCGGGCAGGTTCCTGGAATTCGATCCCCGCCGCAAAGAATCGTTTTTTCATCCAAGTACACATTTTACTGTTGCGTTAAACAGAGGCTACAGTTATGGAATTGCGCCCAGTAAATCCTCCCCGGCCAGGATACGAACCCATGACATAGCGCTCGCGGAACGCCAGGCGAGTGTCTTACCACTACACCACGGAGACTGTCTAATAATATATGTCTACAGGAAAGACTGGAACTCAACTCAGAATGTATCAGGTTCATAATTGTACCAAGAGAAACAACAACGGCACTTTCCTGCGCCGTGGGAGGTTACACCCTTTCCAGTTTTAATCCCTCCCTTTCCACCCAAGAAGCAAATTAGAGATCAGCCCAAGTTTCGTCTTGAGGCAAAGCTCAACGCCTTAAGCCATATTGATGCTCTGTCCACAGAGCATTCTCTCTCTCAAATCATATACACTGATGGTTCCCTACACCGCACCACGGGTGCAGCTGGAAGTGCAGTTGTTCTGACAATTTGCGATGGCTTGTACTTTGAGTGGGGAGTCCGTATAAACAACTGGGCCTCTACCCTTCAGACTGAACTATTTGCCTTGCTCCTTGCACTGAAATGTGTACAAGTCTCCAAACTTGATACATTAATTGTAAGTGACTCCTTATCATCCTTAAATGCTCTCAACTCTTTAAGACATAACTGTAACATGCTCGTGTCCGAAGCTAGACAAATACAACAAAATTATTAAGGATGGTAACAGAGTCCATTTCATGTGGTCTCCATCTCATGTTGGCCTCCGAATGCATGATAGACCTGATAAGTTAGCCAAAGAATCTGCCTTTAAAGGAGCCGTTGAGTGTAACCTTGGATTGTCAATGAGCAATCTGAGAGCAGCAGTACACCGAGAACTTCAACAAGATCTTGTAGATCTGAGACAAAGTGAAATTGACACCAGTAATTCCATCTATCATCATACTATCATGCAAGAGGAGCCACACATCTATGGATCATCCAATAAAATCAGCAGACTTCTAGATGTTACTACTGCTCGGCTTAGACTCGGTTACAAGTATCTCTGGGAATTCTCATTATCTGCCGATGTAGACCTGACCAAATGTAAACTGTGTCAACAAAATTATTCGCACACCCTCCGTCACTATGTGATGGAGTGCGAAAAGATACGTGAATTTAGAGACAATTCTATAACCAATGTTCCAGCGATGTGTAAATATTTCATTCAAAATGATCTGCTACCAGAAATTTTAGCCAAATATCCCCAGTTTGCTAACTGTAGGTAGTAACTGAGTGATTGTAACCTATCCACCGCTGCCCACTGGATGGGGGGCGGTGTGCAGGACAAACATATAAATTGTGACACTAGCTCTCCACATATGTCAGTTGCTTAATTTAGAACCTGTACTTGAGGTCGATCTCGAACCCATTGTTGATGTGACGACTTATATTGAATTTTGTAACTAGCTCATCAAGATTGTAACTTGCTTAGCTAAATGAATTGTGGGGTTCAGTCCCTGAGCCCATTATGTGCCTCTGTAACCCTTTCCACTACCACCCACAAGATGGGTATGGGGTGCATAATAAATGAACTAAACTAACTAACTGTTGACCAAATTGTATTTTTGCTATTTTTTCTGCCATGTCCCCCCCCCTTTTATTTTTTTATTTTCTCAACACAATATATACTTTATCTCAATTAGTCTTAAGTTTTGGTCTCTGTTTTTCCTGCAATTCAATTCAATTCCTTCTTTGCCTGAAACGGTTTGCGTAATAGTGGCTTTAGGCATTATATGTACTAGCTCTATCTATAAATCCATCAACGTTTTGTATCTCACCTTGTATGTATGTACTTTACCTGAATAAATATTTGATTTGATTGAAATACTTCAATGCGACTTTAGTATGATTTCTGACGTTCGAGTTCAACAAAAGTATCTCCACCATTATTGGAAATTATATTCGTAGTAATATTAGTATGTGTAAACTTAATTATCGCGTACACTGCGTACTTAAATCAAGTATTTCATTAATGGTTTAAATGATTCCGAGATGGAACTGAAATTGTTCAGGTTGAGTGAACGCGAGGAGTACTATGGCGGCAGTTTGTAGTGAGCGGCGCGAGGGTGAGCAGGTGTAAGGGCAGCTGCCTCACACCTTGCTCTCCCTGTATACTGTTGTTGAAGGTAAACTGCACACGTTATGTTCCTACCAATCTCATACACTCATTAGTGTGTCAATAAGGATTATTTCTTGGCTTGGTAGTTGGTCCACGACCAGTACGTCACACTGTCTTACTAGTGACCTCATAATAATAATTGAATGAACAAATCCACAAGGGCCGTGATGAGAGTTCGAACCCTCATCACGGCCCTTGTGATGTTTTTTGGATTGTGGACCATTTTAAATACTTTACCATAGACATATATAAAGTTCTAATGAAGATACATGTTTTAATTATTAATAATCGCCGAGCTCCGACCCCGCACAGACTGATCGACAGAGCAACTCTCAGATCAATGCTTATTTCACTTAAATTCGTTAATAAACACAAATGTTTTATATGTCTTAAGAAAGACAGAAATATATGCTTCATTTTAAATGCTTTACCATAGACATATATAAAGCTCAAGTGAAGATACATATGTTTTTATAGTGGCGTTCAGTTGCTTGTCAGTCATGAAGCCTTAACACTTGCCGATGTAGTGTATAATTAACAAAGATAGGCTAATAAAGCCTAAAATATTATATGCCTTCAGAAAGTTCGAGATTTAATCGTTATTGTGAGTGTACCAAAGGAAATATATCTTGTTAGAGGACAAAGATATATCAATTTTAAATTAAGTTTCGACTCTCGCCCGGGCGATAGATTACTCTCTACTCTCGCCCCATCTATTGGAGATTGTCCACCAAATGACCCAAAACTACTCAAAGCCTCCTAGCATTACTTAAGTAGTGAAGTAATATGGTATATTTACTCACTATAAAGTTTGTTGCTGAATGCAGAACATGAGAAAACATTTTTATGATGAAATAATATAATTTCATTATGAAATAAGTAAATATGTGGCCTCAAAGGAAGTCCACGGTCCAAGTGTCAATGTTGTGGAGCGACTTATCCAAGATATATTGTTGCCTGGAAAGTGTTTGTTGGCATATCAACCTTCTATATACAGTGATTCAGTCGTTGCACTTCTCTCTTCAAATTATTGCAAATTTAATTTATGATATTAACAAGTAGAATGCGTATTTCTAATAATATCTAACCCAACTAGCCAGAAAATATTTAAGATTTATTGAAAAATACATGTCTGAAAGTTAAATCGACTTCATAGAACAATAGTGTTGGTCTATATATACTAATCGTTATTCGTTAGTATGCGTTCGCTACTTAAACTACCATTTACTGTACTTA
This sequence comes from Procambarus virginalis, assembly GCA_020271785.1. Taxonomy (NCBI): domain Eukaryota; kingdom Metazoa; phylum Arthropoda; class Malacostraca; order Decapoda; family Cambaridae; genus Procambarus; species Procambarus virginalis. The sequence continues at coordinate 14,811,889 of WNGS01164858.1, forward strand.
TGTAAAATCTCCCATGTCTCTTCGCACATGGAACACTGAACCCTACATCCTCTCTGATCTATTGTTTAATTAATAGAGATTTATTACAGTATCTACGTAAAATGGGTCCGTCTAATTACCACAAGCTACCACAGGCTACACAGGCTTCAGAAAGCTTCCTGGTAATACGTTAATAATGAATAAATATGATATATTTACTCATTATAATGTTGGTGCTGAATGTACAACACGAAAAAACATAATTTTAATCTGAAAAAGTATCTTTTTATAAAGAAATTAGACGAAAATAAAAAGTTGGTGACGCCAAATCAAGTCGACGATCCAAGCTTCGGTTAGGTTATGTTAGGTTTTGTTTGGTTAAGTTAGGTTAGGTTACGTCAGCCTAACCTAACATATCATATATATTCATTACTAACGTATTGCCAGGAAGCTTTCTGAAGCCTGTATAGCCTGTGGTAGCTTGTGGTAATTAGACGGACCCATTTTATGTAGATACTGTAATAAACGAAAGTTTTTATATCAAAAGGTAGAAGAAAAAGAGTCTCCGTGGTGTAGTGGTAAGACACTCGCCTGGCGTTCCGCGAGCGCTTGTCATGGGTTCGTATCCTGGCTGGGGAAGATTTACTGGGCGCAAATCCTTAACTGTAGCCTCTGTTTAACGCAACAGTAAAATGTGTACTTGGTTGTAACAATGATTATTCGCGGCGGGGATCGTATTCCAGGGACCTGCTCGAAACGCTACGCGTACTAGTGGCTATACAAGAATGTAACAACTCTTGTATGTATCTCAAAAAAAAGTATATATATAGGCTACATTTTAAATCCTTTGTCATAAATATAACCGAAGTGAAAGCAAAGATATATGCTTTTTGATAGTTACTTGATGGCTAGCTCTGAGTGTGTGAAGCTCTGCACTCCAGCTAATAAACTGTGTAATTAATTTGCATATATGCTAATTAACCTTAAAATCTTAAGTCAGAAGAAAGACATATGTAGACATTAATGTGACAAAATTTCAAGGAATATATAAATTACGTTAAATAAATAATACCACCCCATCGCCGGTGTCCGTTAACCCGTTCTCGCACTTTCGTATAGTCAATATTGACTTACTAAATATGTGCATATGTGACATACTAAACATACTAGTTTACCTTGAAAAGCTTCATAGAAAACACCAACCTTACCTAACCTTCTTAGTATGTTAAAATAAGCATCTTATTTTATTATTTATTTTTATTTTATTTATTTATATACAAGAAGGTACATTGGGTTTGTGAGAATACATTGAATAGTACAGTATTTACAATCTTGTAAAGCCACTAGTACGCGCAGCGTTTCGGGCAGGTCCTTAATCTAACAGATAATTTTAAGTAGGTAATTTCTATCAGAATTGATAAATGATAACAAATACATTGCAAGAGAAAAATGAAATGAGAGAGCTTAGTAAGTATATTAAAGCACATTGTTATATTAAAGCTATGAATGATTACATTGACAGCTTGATTGGTAATTTAAACAAGATTAATAGACACCATACAGCAGATTGACAGCACATATAAGACAACAATGATCACAATGGTAAAGATTATTGATTATTAACTATTGCTTCGTAATTACAATTATTACTTAATCTATTATAGGTATAGGTTAAGTAGTAATTGTAATTACGAAGCAATAAGATGCTTATCTTAACATACTTAGAAGGTTAGGTAAGGTCGGTGTTTTCTATGAAGCTTTTCAAGGTAAACTAGTATGTTTAGTATGTCACATATGCACGTATTTAATAAGTCAATATTGACTGTAAGAAAGTGCGAGAACGGGTTGTGTCCGGACACAAGAAAACTACCTATTGACATCAGTGTCCAGCCTGGCGGGGAACACAGGCTGCACAATACTGATAAAATAAGTAATTCACAGAGATGCACTGATAAACATTAATGTTTTACTTTTTATTAAAAATAAGCATGCCATATGTGAGTTAGTTTAGTTCATTTATTATGCATCCCATACCCATTTTGTGGGTGGTATTGGAAAGGGTTACAGAGGCACATGATGGGCTCAGGGACTGAACCCCATATTTAATTTAGCTAAGCAAGTTACAATCTTGATGAGCTAGTTACAAAATTCAGTACAAGACGTCACATTATCAATGGGTTCGAGATTGACCACAAGTACAGTTTCTGAATTAAGCAACTGACATGTGGAGAGTTAGTGTCATAATTGATATGTTTGTCCTGCACACAGGGGCCCCCCCCCATCCAGTGGGCAGCGATGGATAGATTACATTGGATTAAATTTTTTATTCAGGTAAAGGTATACACATTGAGTTACATACATAATGTTGGATTTAAAGATATAGTACATACAATACCTAAAGCCACTAGTAGCGCAAAACGTTTCGGGCAAGGTGAGGGGGAAAAATAAAAACACTTAGATAATATATATTTTTAATAATTAATATTTTAAGCTCAATTACTATTAAGTTTGTGTTTAAAAAAATAAAGGGGGGAACAAGGCAGAGAATAGCAATTAAACAAGTTGGTCAACAAACAGCATTGATTACAATAGTAAGACATGGGTTGATATTTAGGGGTATTAAGGTAGGTTACATGGAGTTTATTAGGTAGTTTTTAGTTTTTATCTTAAACTGGTTGAGAGAGGTACAGCCTTCGACATGATTGAGAAGGTCATTCCACATTATGGGTTCTTTGATTTTAGAGCATTTCTAGTTTGATTTAGTCATACTCTTGGGATATCAAATAGGTATTTGTTTCTGGTGTGGTGCCCATGGGTTCTGTTAGAACCTTCTAAAATGCTTTTAAGGTCATGATTGACATTACAGTTCAGAGTTTTAAATATATAGGTTACAGTCACTTAGCTACTACCTACAGTTAGCAAACTGAGGATATTTGGCTAAAATCTCTGGTAGCACATAATTTTGAATGAAATATTCACATATCGTTGGAACATTGGTTATAGAATTGTCTCTAAATTCATGTACCTTTTCGCACTCCATCACATAGTGACGGAGGGTGTGCGAATAATTTTGTTGACACAGTTTACATTTGGTCAGGTCTACATCGGCAGATAATGAGAATTCCCAGAGATACTTGTAACCGAGTCTAAGCCGAGCAGTAGTAACATCTAGAAGTCTGCTAATTTTATTGGATGAACCATAGATGTGTGGCTCCTCTTGCATGATAGTATGATGATAGATGGAATTACTGGTGTCAATTTCACTTTGCCTCAGATCTACAAAGATTTTGTTGAAGCTCTTTGTGTACTGCTGCTCTCAGATTGCTCATTGACAATCCAAGGTTACACTCAACGTCACCTTTAAAAGGCAGCTTCTTTGGCCAACTCATCAGCTGTATCATGCATTCAGAGGCCAACAAGAGATGGAGACATATACCCAGATGAGCCACAGACGTTTGAAAGAATTTTTTCAGTGTCAGTAGTTAATAAATGGAATACACTAGGTAGTGATGTGGTGGAGGCTGACTACATACACAGTTTCAAATTTAGATATGATAGAACCCAGTAGGCTCAGGAACCTGTACACCAGTTGAGAGGCGGGACCAAAGAGACAAAGCTCAACCCCCACAAGCACAATTAGGCGAGTACATGAAATGGACTTACCATCCTTAATAATTTTATTGTATTTTTGTCTAAGCTTCGGACACGAGCATGTTACAATTATGTCTTAAAGAGTTGAGATCAATTAAGGATGATAAGGAATCACTTACAATTAGTCAAGTTTTTTAGACTCACATTTCAGTGCAAGGAGCAAGGCAAATTGTTCAGTCTGAAGGGCAGAGGCCCAGTTGTTTATACAGACTCCACTCAAAATATAAGCCATTGCCACACGCAGAGATCACACTAACGTGATGCATCAAATGAACAAATCCACAAGGGCCGTGACGAGGATTCGAACCTGCGTCCGGGAGCATCCCAGACACTGCCTTAATCGACTGAGCTACGACAGGGTAAAAAGGATTGAAACCGAAGTTGGGTTGAAACCGAAGTTCTACTGAACTTACTGGATCCCGTAGCCTCTCCGAGGCACAAACCAGGCTTTTACACAACCCCCCCCCCCCTGCACCCGAGCTATGTCAATAGGCCGTTCTCCCTCTTCACCCTTGCATCATCACACCACCCTTTTACCCTGTCGTAGCTCAGTCGATTAAGGCAGTGTCTGGGATGCTCCCAGACGCAGGTTCGAATCCTCGTCACAGCCCTTGTGGATTTGTTCATTTAAGCCATTGCCCATTGTCAGGGACAGTTGGACCCGTGGTGCGGTACAGGCGCGAGCCAGGTATTATTTAACCTTTCGCCAGTTACTTGCTTGGCGAGGAGAGGACAATAAGTATTGTAAAGGCTTAATATTTTGGAAAGTTAGAGGTTAGTTAATAATACACAGGATATAAATGCATTACCATAATTTAATTATAATTTAAAATATAATTTAACCAATTTAACAATCTAAAAAAATTTAACTTCTCCTCAATCTATCAAATTTAAAATTATCAGAATCTACACTAGGCGGAACATGTTCTACGGCATACTTCGTAGCCGCCCTCGTTCTTTTTTTTTTTTTTTTGCGCGTTTGAGCTGGAGCTGTAGACTCGTTTCATCAAGTAGCGGGGATCCTGGTGGTGGTCCTGGTGCCGCTTCTACTGGTGAACATTCCAATTGTAAACTATGAACAAGAGCTGGGACATTCAAACACTATATCCGTGATTGTCCTGTTGTAAGTGACTTTAGACTTAATGCTCTGAGGTACTTTTAGCTCTAATTACTTCATATGCACACAAGAACATCTTCCAATATTCCTACGCTGTACCCAGTTTGTTAGTGGGGACCTTACATGTTATGTTCGCCTGATGTTTAGTCATAGTTTATTTCTTTGTATTAAGGCTGGCATTTTCCTGCCAGTCTATTTCCATTTCTCCCAGAAAGTCCATTTTCATAATAATCCACTCCTAGAAATGGACTTCCTAGAGAATGCTTCCTCCCTTATAAAAACCCTGGTGGACTGCAATATTATATCACTACTCAGCACTGCTCCTGTGCCGGGTAAGTTACGGGCTCACCATAGCCCGTGCTACTTGGAACTTGTTCCAAGTAGCTGAATCTATAACGCAATATTATCAGCACTCCCCCAACTGAGACTTTACTCCCAACAAGTGCCAGGACCCACATGTGCAGAAACCCTCAAAGAGTCAGAGAAGGAAGTTGACCCAACAAGCAACCACCACTAATGACCCCCAAAGGGGGCCTACAAACATACAAGTACCACAGGAGACAATTGGTGAATACCGAAGAGGTAGCCGAGGCAGACCAGGGACAGTGGGCATCAATGCTTACCACACACCTGCAGACAATGCTGCACACTCACAGACACCCAGGACTCAGAGACTCCAAACAACATCGAGTGCAAGAAACAACCCCACACAGTTAACAGCAAGACCCTCCAAGAACGTATATAAACTCTGCACAAAATTCCAACACAACATCCTTGGTGCTAATACGAATGATGTCTGCAATCTTATAAAGTCACTTTCACCCCCCCCCCCAGCCATTCAGCAGGTAAGCAGCAGTAAGTTTAACACAATGTGCAACGGACACGCATCTATCCCAAACAAGCCACGATGTGGAAGCGACCTATCAGTTTCAACATAGCCATCCAGTCATTAACAATAATTCAACACAATATTCTAAGCTAGATTCCACACGGCATTGTAACTCAGCAACTTTTACAGAGTAAGACTCATTAACAGCCACGGAAAAAAGGATAGTGAGAAGATAAAGATCTTTAATTACAAAATTTACCAGGAACTATTCGCATACTTTGTGTCATTATATAATGGAATGTGAAAAAATTGCGGAATTTAGAGATAACGCCACCAAGACTGTCCAAGAAATGTGTAAATACTTCATTCATAATGATGTGCTGCCCGAATTTTTTGCGAAGTATCCAAAATTTGCTTACTGTAAGTAATGTGGAGCACATGACTAAAGCTGCCACCCAGTTGAGTGGGTGAGCAGCAAGACTAGTAACTGTGCGACTCATCATAGATGTAAAGTGCCTTGTGAGCCTCTTGTTGAATCACTTGTGACAAAAGATTATTGTTGTGTGGGGTAATTAAATATGTATGTATATGTACATGTATGTATGAGTATGTGTACATGTATATATAACATTAATAAGTTTGTAACTAGCGTCAAAAGATTGTTATTTGCTTAACTAAACGAACTCGATTATGTGCCTCTGTAATCCTTTACACCACTGCCCACGGGATGGGTACGGGGTGCATAATAGAGAAATTGAAATCAACAGAGCTGACCAATGATGGAGCAGCATTTGATTTAAGGAGAAATATTCCACACAAAAGTCTATATGATTTTAAAGAAAACTTCCTGGCAATTTAACTCCAAACTAGGAAAGGTATAATCTTAATAGGAACGTGTAACCAACCACCAAGACAACCTTGCCTTCCCCTGGCCAACATCATGAAACTCAGAAGGAACAGACCTGCCTACTTCCTGGAAGATCTGAACGCCAAACAATACTGGGATATGGAAGGAACAACCAGGCAGGAGATGCCATCCACAATATAAGGAATGGAAATCTAACCCACCTGGGGCCGGACTTCCAAACTTATGTCAGACAAGGATACAGTGGTAAACTAGACAATACTGTTAAACAACCACCACTTCCTAAACACCCGCATAGAAAGGGGCCCCAGAGGGAACAAGCGACCACCTACCAATAGTAATGACGCTATCAACTAACCCTATTCAGAAACCCTAACCACCAAGACTTCAATACACTAGAACTGACTAGGAGGTGTTCTAAAGGGGTGCACAGGAAATCAGTGTCACAGACTTTAATGGAAAGGAAACATCATGCATAAATACAGAGCTAAATACATGGATTGGCACCATAGAAAAATGCATGAGCGATCATATCCCTGTAGCTCATCATATAACGCTTCCACACCCCCCAGCCACTGAGGCAGTCAGGACACTGCAAACCAGATACAACAATTGCTACAACTCATAATGCACAGTGGGTGGACATCCATATATGGTGAAACATGTGAAGAGCCTCACGCTAACAACTCCCTGACAAGAGAGAAAAAGCTTAGCTGTCAACACCCACACATCGTGTCAGCAAGGTGGACAGCCCGCCTGCTTTCATAACTCACTATTTCCCCACTTCTAAACGTCCTTTCACCTACACCTCTCCTTCCTCCCCTCCCCAATAAATAATAATAAAAAAAATGTAACTTACTTGGGGGAGTCTCCATTTGTAATCCATTAGCAAACCTGCAGGCTTATAGAGGTTTAGACGAAGTCTTGACTGGAGTAAAGTGTGGTATTTACACCACTTGACGACTAAGGTTTGCTTGCTTCATTGTTACGCCAAATCGAACAATGTCTGAGCGAGTCTCAAAACGTTGCAACCCGTCCTCGACCAAAGTCCATTCCATCCACCGGTCGACCCCAAAGACGCATTCATCAATTTTTTTAACATTCTGCTCATTCAAAACAGAACTTTCTCAAATATAAATTAATATTATTATATATTATCATATTGTGCATATTTAGGCACTGGTTAAATTAGGTGCTTAGGTTCTGTTGACGATTATTTGTGTTTGTAGTACGTGGGTGAAGCATTTACAACGTTATGGTTCGAACAAAAGTCATCAGCGAAGCACTTGCTCCGGAAGTGTTCGGGCTTCATCAGCTGAGTCGTGTGTAACCAACCCGTCCTGAACTCGTGAAAATTACATCCAGCGGTCGACCCCACAGACGCATTTATAATTTTTTACATGCTACTCATTCAAAACGGGAATTTTCTCAAATATAAATTAATATTATAATATATTAGCATATTGTGCATATATAGGCATAGGTTAGGTTAGGTGTTTAGGTTCTGTTAGCGATTATTTGTATTTGTAGTACGTGGGTGAAGCATTTTGAACAAAATTCATCAGTGAAGCACTTGTTCTGGAAGTGCTCGAGTGAATTCAGTTGTGAGTCGTGTGTAAACCGTTTTTCATTCATAAACAGGGGACTCGCAACTCAAGATAACCTCAAGAGAGGGGGTTTGGCAGATGCATGGAATCACTTTTGGGTCTGTTTGGAGGACAGGCTGGTGTAACAGCCCGACACCAATGAAGCTGTAACGAACATTTATGTTACTACCCAACAACGTAACAAAGCTGTCAACCCAGAAAATTGTGAATACATTGAGTTACTGGGTGATATGGTACAGAATACAGTACTGTATACCAAAATTGTACAATGTGATAATTGTATTCTCCAATTTCCTACTAATACAGCACCCCTATGGGCTTGTATCCAAAAAATAGCAGTACCATTTTAGGCTAGGTAATATAGCCTGACATTTAGGCTAGGTAATATAGCCTGACATAAATTCCAGGTACTCAGGTACGGTAAAAATGAGGACCTTAAACATAATACAGGGTACAAAACACAATCAAATGTGCCCATAGTAGGAAAACAGCATGTAAAGGATTTGGGAATAATGATGTCTGACGACCTAACGTTTAGGGAGCATAACCAAGCAAATATTGCGACAGCCAGAAAAATGATAGGATGGATTACGAGAACTTTCAAATCCAGGGATCCCATCACAATGGTTGTACTCTTCAAGTCACTTGTGCTGTCCCGTCTTGAGTACTGTTCAGTACTCACTTCCCCCTTCAGAGCAGGAGAGATTGCTGAAATAGAGGGAATACAAAGAACATATACAGCACGTATAGGCGCGATAAAGCACCTAAATTATTGGGATCGTCTCAAAGCTCTCCAAATGTACTCTCTAGAAAGAAGACGAGAGAGATATCAAATAATATACACCTGGAAGATACTGGAGGGCCAGGTCCCAAATCTACACAGTAAAATAACAACGTACTGGAGTGAACGATATGGAAGAAAATGCAGAATAGAACCAGTGAAGAGCAGGGGTGCCATAGGCACAATCAGAGAACACTGTATAAACATCAGAGGTCCACGGTTGTTCAACACCCTCCCAGCGAGCATAAGAAATATTGCCGGAACAACCGTGGACATCTTCAAGAGGAAACTAGATTTATTCCTCCAAGGAGTTCCGGACCAGCCGGGCTGTGGTGGGTATGTGGGCCTGCGGGCTGCTCCAAGCAACAGCCTAGTGGACCAAACTCTCACAAGTCAAGCCTGGCCTCGGGCCGGGCTTGGGGAGTAGAAGAACTCCCAGAACCCCATCAACCAGGTATCAACCAGGTATTGTTTATTGTTCAGATTTTTTCTCTAATAACTCTTGAAAAAGCCTGTCTGCTCTGTGATATGATTTGATATGATATGATCTCTTCAAACTGTGCAAATATTAGTTACCATAGTGATCATTATACTGTGCTGGACAGTGATGAGCTGTTTGTTCACATGCAAATTTGTGTAAATATTTTCAACTGAAAAATATTCCTAGTTGGAAATATTGGAATGTATCAGCTGCTGACATGGTCACTAAATTCAATACTTTCTTCTCATCCATTGGTACATTCCTTGCAAATGA
>WNGS01164858.1:14821571-14826571 GCA_020271785.1 Procambarus virginalis
CACCAAGTAAATCCTTACCGGCCAGAATATGAACCCAGGCCAAACCGCTCGCGAAAACGCCAGGCGAGTGTGTTACTATTTCGCCACGGGGACTGCTAAGGTAATAAAGTGAGATGAAAGAGAAAAATGAATATGAATATATACTATGAATATCTCTCTCAGTGATTGTCTTTTGGCTGTTGGTAATTGGATTAAAAGTATAACAAACTTCCAATTGTTTTAACAGTCAGCTGTGGTTATGTTGGAGAAATAGAAGAATGTGAATGTGAAAATGTTTAGAGAATGTGAAGAATTAGAGAATACTAAACTGTTTTCGGCTGAATTTGCCTTCATCAGGGCAAAATAGAGAATGAAGAAGGACACTGTTGTTTTTGTTTTAGATTCAGCTACAGGGAACAAAAAGTTTCAATTAGGACGGGCTATGGTGAGCCCGTCGTGAACTTACCTGGCACAGGAGCGGGGCTGTAACTGTGACGAAGGAAAGGTTGATTGATGAAGATTAAGCCACCCAAAAGGTGGCACGGGCATGAATAGCCCGTAAGTGGAGGCTCTTTGGCGGCATTACCAATAGCTGATACTGAAGATCTGTAAATGGAGGATTTTTTTTGGGGGAGGGGGGTCTCAGAGGGCAAGCTATACCAATTATAAGCTGGTGAGTTAAGAAGCTTCTAGGTCTTCCGTTTTTTTCTAAGTCTGAGTCTTGCTGCGAGTTGACAAGGGTGTGCTGTCATTGGAGTTGGGTGATGTGGCCTCCATGAGGAGTTCTTGTACGGAGTAGGGGAAGTGTCGCGGCGATGGAACTCTTACTGAGATTTCCTCGTTTGAGGAGTCCGTGGAGCAGTCCGTTGTTGGGTGGTTTTGGTCTCACAGTCTGAGGTTGAGGTTGGCTCTGGAGTCGATGAGTTGTGGTAGAAGTTGGTCCGGTCATGTCGGTGGTGTTTTTGGTGGTCGGAGAGAGCACGTCTGTGAGACGGTGATAGTGGTAGCCTTTGGGGCTGGATTGGAGGATGCTGCTGTTTGTGCAGCCGGGTCTTTAGCAGAGCTGAAGTCTGAGTTGAGATCGACCTTGTGGTCGACCTTGTGGAAGTCCCTGAAGAATCAGTGGTTGTCTGGTCCGGCGAGCCTCTCCACTAGTCCTATAAGACAAGGGATAATGCCGGTATGAGGTGCAAAGGGCGGCGAGTGTGCTGGTTGGGCTTTGGGTCCCCATTGTGAAGGCTGCGTCGACTGGTGGGGGCAACCACTGTTTGGTAAGACTGGGAAGTCTTCTGGTTGGTTGGTGAGAGCTGAGGTGATAGGTATAGCGTCAGGGGTTCTGGTAGCGGGGTTGGCTTTCTTGGCTTCAACCTGGGCCTTGATTTTTTGTCTGCTGGGGCAGCGGTGTAAAATTACACGGTGATCGCCGTTGCAGAGAAGATAGCGATGAATTGTTGATATACAGATGGTGTAATGATGGTCATGGGCGCAGAGGCTGCACTTATGGACGGGGTGCTGACACTTGTTAGTGGAGTGGGAGAGCTCGTAGCCCTTGAAGCACTGTTGGAGCTCGTGATATCGTTCCTTCTTCATTTGGTGGGGTGGTACTTTGATGCCGAAACAGTAGAAGCCTTATGTGCCAACTTGAGTGGCCATGGCTGCTGAGGTGAAAATTATCTTCGTTGTTGTTTTATCACTACTGCAGAAAACACACTCATGTTCGGGTTTTCATACTCAATATTCGTACTGATCTCACTTACTCTGCGGTCAGTTATCCATCGGCTGGTCCTGCTGATAAAAACAGATTTTTCGGCTAGGAACTGACGTGGGTAATTGAGATATAGGTGTTGCTCCTTGCAAGGTGGGAAATCGTAGCCCAGGAGTTTTTCTAGGTCCTCCGTACTTGTGAAGAAGAGCGCGACATCATCACCTTCCTAATTAATGTCACTGGGTGTGATATCGGCCCCGTCCTTAAAAATATTCAGGATGTTCATACTTTTTCCAAAAGTATGACCGTTTAAGGGGGTAGCCCTAACTTTTACACGTTTGGGTCGCATTGTGTACTCTTTGCTACTCTACGGGTCGCAGTGGCAATGGATGTTTTGTGGGAAGGCTTCAGGCTCTCTGCTATGACTGATGTGTGTGTGGTGAATGAAGGTGTGTGGAAAGAAGGAAACGTGGTAGGTAGACCTTATACCGCCAGGGCAGGGCACCTGACAACCAAGAATTGGGAATGAAACTTTATGGAAAAATAGGGACGAAAAGGGGTAGGGAAGAATGAAACCAGGATAAATTTAAAATACATGTTCCTTTCTCTCATAGTGGAATCAACAAAACACTGGATAATAGCGTTTAAGTGCCGCTGGTTGGAATAAATACATAAATAAATAAACACGAGTTAAATGGATGTTACATTGTATTTACGTGCTATATTGAAGCTTTTATGGGGGATGTAATTTGTACATGCCAGGGCTTGCATTAAGGCTTGTTCCATTGTTTGATCAGAGCAGACTCAGTCACATTTCGTTCAATGAACTATTACTTTTAATAATATATTTTGCCCCTCTGAAGTCGATAGAATGATCACATAAATTGGAATGTAAATACAATGCACTATAGTGCTGGGCTGTACGAATAGCATATGAATGTTGTTTTAAACGTGAGGAAAGAGATTTACCTGTCTGACCGATGTAAACACATGCCCACTCATTGTAAGGGATGGAGTACACACAACCTGCTACAGACGGAGACGAGTTCTTAATTAAAATGGACTTAACTGTATTATTATTTTTGAAAACTGGGTTAATATTAAGGGTTTTCAGAGCTGGGGCAAGTTTTTCTAGTCCATCAAAATAGGGTAAAACCAGCGAGTTTGTTAATTCTGGTTTAGACTTGGAAGCATATTTGTACAACTTCTTATTTGTTTGTCCAAACGCGACATGCAAGAACCTTTTTCTCAATTTCATATATTTTCGTTATACCTTCATCAAAAATTCCGGGCTGCAAATTCTCAGGGCTCTGAGAAACATTCCAGAAAATACTGCCCGCTTAACCTGATTATGATGATTCGAGTAATAATGAACATCTGTTTATTATTACTCATTTGTTATTATTATTATTCATCTGTTCCATGTTCATTATTACTACCCCTGCACACCACCCCGGGAGAGAGTCCCACAGCTGGCGACAACTGCGGACTCCCAGACGACGCTGACAGCGGTAGTCAACACAAAGAAAGCAGGAATACTGGCGACACAGGACGAAGACTCTTTCAGAAGAGCATGTGAATGATGAGAATATCTCCGGCGTAGATGAGTATGGCTCCGAAGATGCAGTCTCGACGTCTCATCGGGTATGTGTGCCCATGTTTGAGGGCCACGATGCACTTGGCATTTTGGACACAACCACAGGTCGATACACTGCTTTCAGAAATGGCCAGGCGACCACCCTCGACTTACCGCGGAATATTAACGAGGATCTCCCACGAGACCCTACACTGTCGTCTGTGGACACCCAGGTACAGACACGAAGCTAAAACAAGAAACCGATGAACAGGAAAAATAGAGCCCAGGGCCCCCTAAGATAGTGAAGATGATGTAGTGAAATATCAAACAAGGACTTCTGGCTACTGCTCGGGCCTCTTGGCAAAAGTGCTTTGTGCAGTGTGATTGATTCTGTTATCTATCCAAAAATCCTCGCCCTTGCTGGATTGAGCCCCGGCTCTACTCTGCGACGCCGAAGCTGCTGACTATATTTCCCATTGTCCCACTTTCCAGACCCCATTCATCCACAGATCTACACTGCCAGCTACTGGTACTGGTAATGGCTTCAAACAGCCTCCACCTACGGGCTCACCATAGCCCGTGCTACATGGAAATTTTGTTCCAGTAACTGAATATAAAACAACAACTGTCTCCCTTCACAATCGACTTGATAATGGTCGAGGACGGACCGAAACGTGGTCGTGTCTACATCTGGTGTGTGGTTGGGTCATCTCATCTTCAGCCACCTTATTGTGACTCATCGTTTGCTTATTACTTGTTTGTTATAATATTGAATTTAGTCGATGGAGAAAAGCCATTTGCACAAGACACTCAGTGTAGCCAGTATGAATCATTTGCTATCAGTCGGTGACGGTGAATAATTTTGTTTTCTTTAATATTTCAAGTCGAAAGTCAACTAATGCAGATAATGCCAGCATAACATCATCCAGTGAACTCATTTGTAATCTGTAATGTACAGTATGACTATCTCTGAAAAGGTAAAGTAAACAGTAAGGCATACAACTTGTATTTTGGAAGTTTGTTTGAATAAAACTGTAATAAGTCAGGAGTTAAAGACGGTCTTAACAATGTTAGGCCATTTGTCTTTTTTCTTATTTTAATAAAATTATTTGAATAAATTTACATATACACATGTTGACAAGGAATTAAGAGAATAAATACCATATATGATGCTGGGTTTATTAGAATCTAGAAAATTGCTACATTTAGGGAATTATTTTAAATTACATTGTATGATATATAATATGCATACAGTCGTTGATCAACCTGACGTACAGAGTTTGCCACAAGATTTAAGCACTTTCTGCCTTTTCTTCGGCTGAGCTGGTGGTAGTTGAGGCACTTTCGCTAACGTCATCACTTTCAGTTTTGCAAGAGAGACATGGCAGCTTCTTCTCCATGGCAGCGCGGTACTTGGGGTGGCTGATGGCATACACAATGGGGTTGTAGACAGCGTTGGCCTTGGCGAACACGTAGCCCCAGATGGTATAGACAGGAGACAGGTAGGACCTGGCGAACATGCCGACCCAGTTGATGAGGAGGTAGGGAGTCCAAGCAATGAACCACAGAGCCACTGTCGTCATAGCAATCTTGGCCAGGCGGCACTCGGCAGAAGTCTTCTGTGCTTCTTCGTTCCTCAGGGACTTTATTCCCATCTTCTTGGCCTGATCACGCATACCTTTCTCGTGGGCAGCAACAGCCTTGATGATGAAAACGTAGCAATAGATGGTAATGGCGAGA
>WNGS01164858.1:14829071-14833267 GCA_020271785.1 Procambarus virginalis
TATGTATTTATATATATAGTTAATATATTATATTAAATATAATATATGAACTATTGCTAAATTTTCTATATATTATTAACGAGCCATTAAAATCAGCTGACTGATAGTGACGTCACTTCACCTGATAAACAAAAGTTGCCCCTTAGTATCACCCTTGACTCGAGAAGTTATCTTCTTAAAATTAAATTGACCTTGAGACTTGCTGAAATTGGAAATTAATGATATAATTCTTTATTCTACATTTCATCTCTTAACAATCATTTATCATTAAAATTGACCTGCATTTATGAGAATCAATATAATGTCCAGTGTGGCATTCATGAACATCAACAGGATTATGTTTATTACCTACTATAACGTCTCTCTTATTGTCATACATGTGTTTGGATAAATTTTAACCTGTCTCGCTGATTTGCTTTTCCTGAGCATTGGTTTCAGGGAAGAGAGTACTCACCTTTATTTTATTTTCCTCTTTACTTTGTTATGAACTTAAATTTGTTATCTTGTATCTATTCTCTTTTCTCTTTACTTTGTTCTGAACTTTAATTTATTAATGGTATTCGTGTATCTATAAGCTACCTTGCGAAGATTTAAGTTCTTCAATTTAACATTGTAGGGGAGCACGATACATCTTCTAAAGTCTTTGTGAGTGGTTGAACTGCTTAAAATAATTTTCTAGTTGAAAAGTGTCCTTCATCAGCAAACCAACGGGAATAATGAACCTTCTGTAAATACTATTTATTTTATATATTTCTTTATCTAAATATTCAGTATGATACCTTCTGTATTTTCTCAGATTATATATATATCTTTTCATTTGTTTATCATGGCATGAAAAATTGAGTTACATAGGGACTTGATAAAGGTCTGGATAGTAGCACATAAGATATGGCACAAAGGAATTGTGTGCAAGATTTCGGAATAAGTCGTTGATTGAGATTTTGTCTCCTTGAAATTTACTTAAGTTACCGAGAAGGTCAAAGAGAGGATGTGAACCCAGGGTAGTGTGATCAGGCCTCTTAGGAGCAGTTACTACAACCACATTCTTAACGTCATTCCAGAAACATGAGTCTAATTTTTTCAATTTCTCTGCACCCTTAAATTCACAGTAGACATGAAAGATTATGTATATCACATTAATTAAACTATCAAAGCCATTATACGCAGGGGGACTATGTCGGTAAGTTACTATTGTCCAAGTAAAAACTGAAATAATGGTTATCTCTTCTGAGGATAAAGCTAGACATGAATAACATGATGTAAATCGCATCGATTAATATATCGTTATAAAGGGTGATGAAAATCCCTTCCTTACATAGCATATGAAAGATGTTGAATCTAAATGATCTTGGAAATTTGCATGCCTGCTGATGGTCGCTAATCATTTAGAATAATTAAATGCAAAGGCGTGTCTAACAATCTACAATTCGTGGAATAATTTCCACTAATTTGAATTTCTTGTCAAAGGACATATCTAAAGCTATTAGACAAAGTGTAAAATTGGGCCTCAAATGTAGTAAACATTAAATTTAATCCACGGACCAAATATCTTACATTCAGACTCTCCAATACAGAAGAGTTGTGGCTGGTTTTTGTATATTTTACAATGTCCACAAAGTGCGTCCTCAACACAATGCTTCTCTACAATTCTTTCTCTAAAAAATAACTCGACCAAGCAAGAGGTGCAGTATGTAACATCTAGATACATGTGTACTTTGCACAAACATTTCAGTTTTATCCCCTCGTTCCATCTCAAATATGTCAAACTATTGAGCTTGTTTTGGTATCCAGTTGGTAAGCACAACATAGTTTCTGCAACAATTCAGACATCTCGCAAATGAATAGTAATAAACACAAAATTGTAACCAATATATTTAAAGCATACCCCTAGTTGTTACAGATATCTGTGTATAAAAAAGTGATGTTCTAGTTTTCAGCAACCAAGTAACTTACGTTTCAAGGAAGAGTCGAAGAACTTTCCGAGGAACTACTTCAATCTCTTTCGTGGTGCTGAGGCTCGGTGCTACGACAGACGACTTCTGCCAGGAGCTGACTAGACCCTGCCTTATATACAGCCGTGGCTTCTCTGTTCCAGCAAGGAAAGGATTACAATATTTTTATGGCTGCTCGGAAGAAAAGACAGTCGAAGTTAAATGTATCAGTAGTATTATGGAGTTCAGTCTCAATTAGTGACCTAATAGTGCTTCCTCTTGGAATAAATGTTGTTTAGTGCACTATTATCAAGAAAATTTGCGCAAATACATCACTACTGTTAATAAAAAAATCTATAATTGAATTTGTTCATGACTTATTTGTATTTAATACATAATTGCATAAAATTAAACGCTTTCTATATCAAAACGCATTTGACACTACAAGTATTTTTTGTGATAGATTATAGTAATCATAATTGGTAGATGTAAACTAAGTAGTCATGGAATATTAGCTTGGTTAGATACCATAGGTATGGAAGAAAGAAAAGTTAAGAGATTCCCAACGAGATGCATTGCCTAAAATGCTTAGTCAATATGTAATACCCAGAAATGCACAACCTAGCCTAATATGCAAGGACCAATTTGCCAAGTTAGGCTAGGATGTTTGCAGTGTTTGCAGCCCTAACAGAAACCCACACAAAGGACTGCCATGATGGTGAAATATGGATCTCAGAGTACAATCTTTTCAGATGTGATAGGAAACACCGGCTTCAGGGTGGGGTCAGCCTATACATCAAAGACACACTCATCTGTACTGAGCTGCTAAACACCTCAAATGATATGGTGGAAGTGCTGATAATCAAAATAGAGATTATAAATGTAGTTATTGTCCTTGTATATAAGTCACCGGAGGCAAACCCTCAGCAGTTTAAAGACCAACTAATGAAAGTAGAACACTGCTTGGAAAACCTCACAAATCCAGCTCCGAACATCATCCTGCTTGGGGACTTCAACCTACGGCACCTGAAATGGAAGCACCTGGCTAATACAGTAACATCAGAAAGAATACCAGGAAGTAGCCTTAATGAACAGGCACATGCAAATGACCTGCTACGGATGTGCGACAGGTTTGCCTTAAACCAGCAAATAGTAGAACCAACCAGGAAGGAGAACACGCTGGACCTCATTTTCACTAATAATGATGAATTGATCAGGAACATAATGATTACAAATACCTGTTACTCAGATCACAACTTAATTGAAGTTATGACAACCATGGGGAATAGACCTTCAAAACCAGTCCAGATTACCGGTGGAGGAGATTTCAGCAAATTCAACTTCATAATAAACAGATAAACTGGGAGCAAATAAACCAGAACTTCACAGAAATAAACTGGGAAGAACAGCTAGGAAATGCGAACCTGAACCAGTGCCTGGAAAAAATAAGCTCAGTAGCACTAGAAATATGTTCAAACCGCATACCCCTAAGAAAAAAGAGGAAGAGATGCAGATTGGAACGAGAACGTCGTTCCCTATATAGGCGAAGAAAACGAATCGCGGTACAACTTGAGAGTCGCACCCTATCTCAGGAACGGCGAAGAAGGTTAGGTAGCGAAATAGGAAAAATTGAACTCAAGCTACAAGAATCATACAAAACGCATGGAGAGGGAAAGAGAGCAAAAGGCCATCAGGAAATAGAGAGAAACCCGAAATTTTTTTTCTCCTATGCACAAATCAAGATCAAAAACAAATCTAGTATCGGGCCCCTGCGAAAGGGAGATGGAACTTTCACGATGACAAACAACAGAAAAGAAATGAGCGAGCACTGAGGAAGCAATACGGACTCTGTCTTCAGCGAGCCATTAAACGCACTAAAGATCGATAACCCAAATGAATTTTCATGGATATGATACCAACATCAAATCATATATCAGACGTCACCCTATCCCACTGGATTTTGAAGAGCCATAAACAGTATGCCTATGCACTCCGCACCAGGCCCGGATTCTGGAACTCCATATTCATCAAGAACTGTAAAAACACCACTATCGCAGGCCTTCACATTCTGTAGAGGCAAAGCTTAGATATTGGCGTTATTCTGATAAACTAAAAACAGCAGAGATAGCACCCTTCATAAAGGAGGAAATAAGGCAGAGGCAAAAATTACAGACCGATAGCACTAACATCGCACATCATAAAAATTTTTGAGAGAGTGCTAAGAAGTAAGATCACAAAATACATGGAATCACAGCATCTCTATAA
>WNGS01164858.1:14855445-14868670 GCA_020271785.1 Procambarus virginalis
TTGTGTAACTGAAAGCTTTATCATGCCACAAGAAAAAATTATGAAAAATAAAATATTTCAGGAAAATTTGACTTGTTAGGCAAACCGCCACCCAGAGCCCTACGAGACGACAACATTACACCACCCGCAGGAGACGCAAGACTAGACCCATAACTGTTAGTGAATCTGAGATCGACACCACAGCATTTTTTTCCACATGGGTCTGCAGGCGGTTTTACGGAACTAAACCTCCAATACATAGAGCAGTATGGGTTCGAGTCACTTCTGGGGTGTGAGTTTTCATTCGCATATAGTCCTGGGGACCATTCAGGCTTGTTCGCATATATATATATATATATATATATATATATATATATATATATATATATATATATATATATATTCAACTATAGAACACTTTCCCACCAGGAGACTCGAACCCTAGTCAGCACAGAAGCCTTCCAGCCACAGGCATGACAGGTAACGCGTTAACCCACTACACCACGCTCAGACCCTTAAAAGAAGTGGTAATTTTGGGGCATTTCAACACTCCAAAGATCACCACTTCCCAAGAGCACCAGAGCAAGTGAGGGGTCAAATTTACGTTTTTTCATCAAGTCCCTGTTGAATATGGGACTTGCTCACTTGCTCTGGTGCTCTTGGGAAGTGGTGATCTTTGGAGTGTTGAAATGCCCCAAAATTACCACTTCTTTTAAGGGTCTGAGCGTGGTGTAGTGGGTTAACGCGTTACCTGTCATGCCTGTGGCTGGAAGGCTTCTGTGCTGACTAGGGTTCGAGTCTCCTGGTGGGAAAGTGTTCTATAGTTGAATAACTACTCTCGCGTGTTTAGGCGAGTTGGGCATATATATATATATATATATATATATATATATATATATATATATATATTTATTGAATGTGACAGTAAGGTTGAGATCAGTGATTACAGCGCGAATCTATTTAATTTTTTCTTACATTTTTTTCACTTGAGAAGGAAATTTAAAAATTAGCTGTGCAAAGTTCGTATTTAAGATGTTATTTGACATAACGCTAAGAGTTGCGTTTTGTTAACTCTTGTTAGTATCATCGAAGTCAGTGTACGAATGGTTAGAAAGTTGTTTTAGATTCAGCTATTTGGAACACAAATTTACAAGTAGCACGGGGTATGGTGAGCCCGTAGTGGACTTACCTGGCTCAGGAGCGGGGCTGTGACTGTGGTTGGTTAGAAAGTTGTTGTTATTGTTTTAGATTTAGCTACTCAGAACGAAGTGTCCATGTAGCACGGACTATGGTGAGCCCGTAGATGAGTTTGGCTATACGAGATAACCTTGTTTCTGTGACTTTCTGTTAGAAAGTTTCCTGTTGATGGATATATAGCCGGAAATGTGGTTAAGTTGAAGCACCTTACTTATGGTACATTGCCTCTTACCAACCTCCTGTGTTCTCATGATGGCTGGGGCAGTATGCTGCGTGTTCGGTCGTGTTCTCCAAGTTGGTAGAGTGTAATTACTCTATAACAACTTCCCCTCCCGTAGAATGTATTTACAATCCTCTTCAAGTGTAGCTACACTCTACTAACTTGATTTAGTACAAATTTTAAAACAAAAAAAGACTGCTGATTTAATACTTTAGAACAGCCCCAACAAACAGTAGAACCTTCTCTAAAAACCAAACGTGGTATACCAGTTAACATGCACCAGTGAAGGATGTCACCTTCAATGTACTTATATTGGCATAACCATCACAAAGCTTTTCAGAAGACCGACCTGCCATCTACAAACTGGTGCCCATAGAAACTATATGCATAGTGAACATAGCACAACACTCATTAGGAACATGCTAGTCGATAATACAAAAATCTTGGAATCTATCACTGACCAAAGAAGATTGCAAATCCTGGAAGCTATATTTATTAATAAGATAAAAAAAGACCCACTTTAAATATACAGAACAATGACTTAGCTTCCCTGCCGATTCTCGGATCCAGAACTCACCAAACATGACCGAATAACGACAGCTCTAGCAAGTTCTCCCAGCCCAGCGAGAGTACTAAAGTTCCACGAAACACCTTAATTACCCAATGTTTGAGTGGTCCGTTCCTTTATTCTTACCTTATTCTCCTAATCCTTACTCTATGTTTGATTGCCCCCATATTCCTTAGCCCCTTCACCTAACCCCTTTCCACGCGTGTATTTAACCCAAAACTGCACCTTATGTATTTATTCTTTATCTGAAGATGGTCTTGATTGGAACGAAACTTAATAGATAATAAATCTATCAATAATTACTAGTTTTTTTACTATGAATTTGTTAACTTGATTACTCCTAACACTGACAGAAATAAAATATAAGAAAAAAAGTGTACATTATAAGATCAAACGGATTATTTGCTTTTTTCTTCGTCGCTGTCAATAAGGCGAGATCTCAGAGGTACCTAGCAGCTTCCCACTTCTCAGTGGCACTCCAGTGAAGGTTAACAGCTTCAGTAGGGTGTTGAGAGTGGCCTAGTCTAGGGCTTTAAGGCACTATCGTATGCTAAGGACTTTATATTTTATTACAGATATCTCTCATTATCATATTAGAACTTAAAATTGTTGTACTTTTATTTATCGTACATATGATATAGTGAAGTATAATGATGGCTATGTAATTGAAGGAGTCGTATGTACCATTATTCCATGACAGTAACTTCATCCAGGTGGACGTTTGGTTAAGTAAGCACGACTAATTGGCATCTTATCCTCTGTGTATTTATTTATGCTGTATTGTTTCAGTGCCACATAATTTCATATTTATTTTCAACTGTTAGCAGGAGGCTGTCTTTCCTAAATACTTAATCAGTAATGAAATATCAAATCTAAGTTGTCACTGAGTCATTTTAAATATGCCACAAATTAAAGTCTGTCATATTGGACTATTTCTCTTCCACATAATTTGCATATAGAATAATACCGTTTTATATTACACCACATAACAATATATATCGAATACGCCTGTAGGGACAGGTTTTGTATTGAGATCGGGTTTCACTAGGCTTTCAACATACTGAATACATTCCTGCTATAGATATTCTGTGCCAGATCTGTACATAAACATGTATGTTAACATGTACACTGAACGTATACACACATGTGTACAGTTACTACACTTTTGTTATATAATATTATTACAAGAACCTGATAAAATATTTAATTTCACCTTGAACGTACGAGTGTAGGAAGGATTGAAGAACCTAAAGAAGAACTACTACAATCTATTTTGATCTGCCGAGGCTGGAGACTGACGGATGATAACGGGGAGGATTGATTGATTGATTAAGATTAAGCCACCCAAAATGTGGCACGGGCATGAATAGCCCGTAAGTGGTGGCCCTTTTGAGCCATTGCCAGTAATAATAGATGATACTGGAGATCTGTGGAGGTGCGACTGCACCCTGCGTGATGGGAGATGTCTCCCGTCAACGGGGAGGAGTGGCCACGGTCCGGCCGTTATATACACCCAATATTCTCTGCTCCACGCACACACTCTTTAATACATTATGTGAATTCATTTTCGTAACATGATAGTATTTTATGGCTGCTCTGGGGGGGGGGGGGTGGCTTCAAAAAGTTCCCAAATCAAGATTTTCTTGTATATATATTGTTTTTTCTCAATCATATTCAATTTAAGTTTCAAGTTAGTTCACACATTCATTCTCCAGCTATTGACTGAAGAAATAAAGGAAACATAAATAAACATGACAACCAAACGATATCTTTACCGGGATACCTCCATAAAATCATAGTAACCAATGCAGTATATAATAAAGAAAAGGAAATTTGATTTTGAGTTGTAATTCTTTATTTTTCAGAGGATGTTGTAGCCGTTGTTTATATCTGAAAGTGGACGTGAATATGAAAAACTAAAATGACAGTAAACAACTCCTCATTCTACACCGTACATCGCACTTTCACGTATAACTCCTACTAAGGCCAAACAATTATATACTAAAAATTATACCGACTCTCAAAATTAATAATTTTCTAATCGTGGGTCCTCGGGTAGGTTTGCCTGAACCAAACCCAAGGAAGGTTTGGTTCGGGCATTTTAGTACATCAGTTTAGTGACGTTGTGAACGGTCGAGAAGACGGGACTAGAGATGCATAGAACATTGGCAAGCAATAGAAACAGATTTCTTAAGACAGGAAGCCGGGGATACTACAATATATATAACGTTACCACTAAGATATGGAGTTGTTGGAGGAATGTCCAGAGGCCGCGGGAGAGACAACTGATCAGTGTCTAAAACACTTTAGAACGCACCAGACATAATCAGTAGAAATCTGATTACAAAATTAAGTAAATAGGAAATATTTTACAATTACAATGAACGGGTTTGTAAATTAAAAGTCCTCACATGCAGATTATAAGTGGGTTGTATATGTAAGCATTATCAGCCCCACCCGACACATGCCGGGGCCTAAATATCTGGATAGGCGCTTCCTATAACAGTTTTCCCCCCGGAGGTCAAGGTCCAGGTCTGGATATTAAACTTGGTGCCTGCCAGCTGGACGGGGCACTTGGAGTCAGGCTTGACCAGGAAACACAAGGTGTACAGAGCAATTTCCAGTTCAGGTGTGGTGCCGATGAATACCGTTCCTACAGGCTTGGCTTCATTTAACCATTCAAAGCGTAACTTGACGATCTGTCCCTGGTGGTGGTTAGAAAGAATAATAATAATAGGCTAGTAGTGATTCTAAAGGCTCAGATATATCAAGTTCTGAAGTGTTGTGCTCAAAACTGTTACTTTATAAAGTATTTAGAGACCAACCTTCCTTGATTCCTGTCTTCGATTATAATATAATGATTAACCCAGTTAAGTATTAAAACCGTGTACATACACTAAAAACCTTACCTCTCGGTATAGCCTAAGTACATTCACATTAATTATTGTGGATTTATAAATATAAAACGTATTTTCATATTTATAAGAATTAAATAAACACCAAACAACCTAGTGGAGATGCGTAGAATATTTATCCAAAGAGAGAGCCCTTAAGGCGTAGATAGAGCTTTGAATTAGGTTCGAAATTAAATGTGTAAATGTGTAAATATTGTAATAAAGATATGACTTGGGCTTTTCCTTTACCGTTTTTACCTGCATTATTAATGCAATATGTACAGTTCATACTGGATAAACAAATTATAGCCTTGTATGGCTCAAGAAACTCTTTAGAAAGGGATTTAATACGAGTTGCATAAAACACTATCAAGCGAAAGATGGCTGTTGATAATTAAGTGAGTTTTGGATATGAAGTACTTCGGCTATGTCCCATCTCTTTTTGTTGCTGTATCTCGACTATTCTGGAATTGCTGGTGGAATTCTGGATATCTCTGGCTATGAGTAGAAATTATGTTTTTTTTGATGGAGCCTTTTTGGGATCGTTTGGGGTGACAATGCCCAAGTCGTAATGTAAAGGCAGACATCATTTGTCTCTTTGAAAAAAATTCAATATATTTGACAGATACTGCGACAATAGGAAATAAGACAGTCAAAGCACTTCATATTAAGCATTCTCACCAACAGCCAGATTACACTTCACTATGTCCTACCATATACAGCATCAAAGCAAATCTTCCAGTTTACATCACACCTTCTGCCCCACCTGACGGATCATACCTGACCTGACAATATTAATATTAGTAATATCACATAATTTGACCTGAAAATTCCCCTTACTTTTCCATGAAGATCCACGAATTTCATATAACCCTTATAATCCAAGTCACCCTCCTGCTCCTCCTTCCTGAAGTTCAGCCAATTGTGAAAACCTGCAACCTTCCCGTCCTTCAGCTCCCCAACAAACACGTGCTCGAACCCAGAGGAGGCGATGTTCCGCCCTCCCCGCCGGTATAGTGTGAACCAGATATCCTTCAGGGTTGACTGCAGTGAACTTCTGATCAGATCTGCAAAGTAATGACATGATAGAAATCCTATTGTTGTTATTTACCTTGCAGCTCATTGGTATGGCACATTTTCTGAATACGCAAGATCAAGATATTTGAATCATGCCACTGGCATTTAATTTATAATGTGAGATCATAATCTTACTCTTTTGTTTGAGGAATGTCTCGAGTCTCTGCATGAGAGGCGTTTGCATCAGAGCGTCGACAAAATTGTTTTCCTCTGTTATTTCAGCGTTGGTGTGCACCTCGGTGCTCGTAGTTCGGGGCTCATAGTTGTCCAGGAGGCGCTGCATTAGCTCCACAGTAGGCTTGCTCAGTGTTGCTCTCGGAACATTTACTATCAGTCTGTATTATAAGGAAATAAACGAATATATATATGTTGTACCTAGTAGCCAGAACGCAGTACTCGGCCTACTATGCAAGACGCGATTTGCTTAATAAGCCAAGTTTTCCTGAATTTATATATTTTTCTAATTTTTTTCTTATGAAATGATAAAACTATTAATTTCACTATGTATGAGTAAATTGCTTTTTATTTGAGTAAAAACTAACGTAGATATATTACCGAACCTAACCAGCCCTACCTAACCTAACCTATCTTAATTTAACCTAACCTAAACTAACATAACTAAGTCAATAATTTATGCTCTTAATATAATATAATATTAATGATTCAAATAAACTAATTGGAAACAATTTAGTGAAAATAAAGAAAATTACTCTGCCTATTAGGCAAATCGGGCGTTGCATAATAGGCCGAGAAGTGCATTCTGGCTACTAGGTGCGAAATAAATAATAAATAAATAAATAAATATATATATATATATATATATATATATATATATATATATATATATATATATATATATATAAATATATATATATATTATATATATATATATAATATATAATATATTATATATATAATAATATATATATATATATATATATATATATATATATATATATATATATATAATATATATATATATATATATATATTATATATATATATATATATATATATATATATATATATATATATATATATATATATATAAGTATATTTTGGTAGCAGTCTTTCCTGTAGACATATTATTAAATATGACCGAAAAAGTAAGATTAATAATTCTAACACGAATTTTCTCAATATTTCTTATGTTTCTTTTCACTGTCGATGGTAATTGAAAAATCAGTTCTCCAAAATTCATTTTTATTTCTAGTCTGACGCGACACTTGAACGCGTTTCGTAATAACTTATTACATTTTCAAAGACTTTAGTTTACACACACACAACTATAACCTGCAAACACTAAACAGATTTCTTACTATGCTATAATTCAAACGGCTTTTCATTTTATATACCTGCATTTGGGTGAGGTGATATGTTACAACAGTTTTGGATGAGGTGAAAACAAACTTTCAACACATGATAGAACACGAAATATGGGGTAATATTTTGGGTAAAGTTAAAGGGGAAGAATGGAAGTAACTGCAGAGGGCC
Source organism: Procambarus virginalis (assembly GCA_020271785.1). Taxonomy (NCBI): domain Eukaryota; kingdom Metazoa; phylum Arthropoda; class Malacostraca; order Decapoda; family Cambaridae; genus Procambarus; species Procambarus virginalis. The sequence goes on from WNGS01164858.1 coordinate 14,862,875, forward strand.
TATTGGCCCATATTTCTTGATGCTTCTATACTGGTGCGGAGTCTTGAAGTGGGTAGAATATAGTTGTGTATTAATTGGCTGTTGATTGCATCAACAGCGCAATTACGTCCTGTACTACCTCACCCCAAGAGAATATAAGCTCTTGCTAAAACATTGAAAATTCGTCTTTGAAAATGTAAGGAGTGCCTTGTGAAACGCATCCCTAGGCGTCAGACCATAATATAGTGTGAAAATTAGCTGTCTCCCAGTTTTCCGTTAGGTCTCCAGTTTCCAGAAAACTGGAGGACAGCTAATGTAATCCCCAATATACAAAAAGGGGATAGGCAAGAGGCATTGAACTACTGGCCAGTTTTCCTAACTTGTATACCATGCAAGGTGATGGGGAAGATCGTGAGGAAAAGGCTCGTAGAACATCTGGAGGGAAATAGTTTTGTAACACACCACCAACATGGGTTCAGAGATGGTAACTGCGCGTGTGTGTGAAAAAGTATTAAACAAAATCTGAATAAGTAATATATGTTCCTCAAATATTGCTTAATCGCTATTGAACAAAACTGTTGTGTGTTAATGGGAAGCTTACGGGTTGGCGGCCGAGTCTCCAGTAGAACTACCCGAGGTCTTGCCCTGACGACTGACAGACGGTTGGCTGACCCCCGTGTCTAGGGTAAGTAACTCCTCAGTCAGCTGCCGCACTTCATTGGTGGAGATGGAGCTTGTCGCGGCGCCGCTGCTCCCCGTCCTTCTTCCTGAACTGCTCCCTAGCGGTCAAGAGAAGCATTAGTCCTACTTATAGCCAGTACAGTATTTTAGTGGCTATATATATAATTAAATTAAACAACACCATACTTCACGCTGCAACAATTCAACTTTGTCTATTAAAAACCTTTCCCAGAATGTATATTAAGTCATATTTGTAAGACTTCCACTGCCCGGTAGATGAGTTGGATATGAAATACAGTCACAAGGATCCAGCTGTTCTTAATGGAACATTCCGCCAGTGTTCGCCTCCATGTATGTATCTTAACCTATGACTGTCTTAAACTGAGAACCACAATAACTTTGCTAATAACATTCAAGACCTGACAGTTACCTTCAAGACCTGACAGTTACCGTCAAGACCTGACAGTTACCGTCAAGACCTGACAGTTACCTTCAAGACCTGACAGTTACCTTCAAGACCTGACAGTTACCTTCAAGACCTGACAGTTACCGTCAAGACCTGACAGTTACCTTCAAGACCTGACAGTTACCGTCAAGACCTGACAGTTACCTTCAAGACCTGACAGTTACCTTCAAGACCTGACAGTTACCTTCAAGACCTGACAGTTACCTTCAAGACCTGACAGTTACCGTCAAGACCTGACAGTTACCGTCAAGACCTGACAGTTACCGTCAAGACCTGACAGTTACCGTCAAGACCTGACAGTTACCTTCAAGACCTGACAGTTACCTTCAAGACCTGACAGTTACCGTCAAGACCTGACAGTTACCGTCAAGACCTGACAGTTACCGTCAAGACCTGACAGTTACCGTCAAGACCTGACAGTTACCGTCAAGACCTGACAGTTACCTTCAAGACCTGACAGTTACCTTCAAGACCTGACAGTTACCGTCAAGACCTGACAGTTACCGTCAAGACCTGACAGTTACCTTCAAGACCTGACAGTTACCTTCAAGACCTGACAGTTACCGTCAAGACCTGACAGTTACCGTCAAGACCTGACAGTTACCTTCAAGACCTGACAGTTACCTTCAAGACCTGACAGTTACCGTCAAGACCTGACAGTTACCGTCAAGACCTGACAGTTACCTTCAAGACCTGACAGTTACCTACATTACTTCCTTGTATCTACATGAAGGCTTATATACATGCTGGTAACGCCAACTTACATGTCGTATCTCACAGAGCCAAGATTTATTCACAATTGACTCAACCACTCACCAAACCTGTACATCTTTATTCAGGTATGGTGGCTTTGTTTACATTTATAATGAGTTTATGAACTTGAAAGCTCTTTGAGATTCTTTATAGCAATAATAATCTTGGGTTATGAAGTTTTGAAGCTTGTGGAGTGTTTCATTTACGCAAACTAAGCCGCCAAAATTGAGGATAGATGTACAGGTTTCGTAAGTCGTCGCGCAAATGCTTGATGAATTCTGGCCTTATTTCTCAGGCAAACTAACATTATAACTTTTTCCGACACACGTGTATACATGGGAAAGTGGATGCATGAGCATATACCGACACAGACGGACACAGACTCAGAATCAAATATTTTCCACTTTAGGAGAATGGCGCGAAGGCGTCTACCCTGCAGGAAGTACAGTCTCAGGAACGCTGAAGGTAGTTAAGCCGTTTGCAGCATACAATGCGTTGAGAGTTGTTACGAACAAACTATTGTCAGCTCCAGCAATCTTCTCAACAAGTCGCAGCAGAACCGGTGCCAGTCCAGCGTCTGACGTAAGTCGAGTCTGGGTTGTTGACTTGATGTTGGGCCCCCAATGAGAAGGCTGGGAGGTCCGTAGACGGAAGGCCCCGCCTGCTAGATCAGGAAAATCTTCTGATTGGTTGATGGGTCCGGAAAGGTTGGGGCGAGTGCTTGCTGAAGTGTCGTCGCTGGTGGTTAATTGAAGGTGTCCTCATATCACCCATTTTCTTAATTTCCTCTTGTCGACGTGGACAACGGTGGGAAATATCAACATGATTCCCATCTCAGAGCAGACAACGTTGAAAATCAGTCTTGCAAATGGAGCAATGATGGTCTGCAGAGACGCTGCACTTGGGTTTGCGTTCAGGGCATTTCTTGGTGGAGTGTGTATACTTTCAGCACTTGAAGCATTGTTTGGTGATCATAATAGCGTTCCTTCTTGATCTGGGCCGGTGGAATCTTGACTCCAAGGCACTTAAGCTCTTGCGTAACAGCAATGTCCGCCTCAGCGATGGTGCAGATGATCGTCTTCTGCCAGCGGGACTAATGATGGTGATATGGACTGGTATCAAGGGAGGATTCTCTTCTGCGATTGCATTAATGAAGTCTTGGAGGTCTCGTTCTGGGATCCACTTGCTGGGTCTCTTGATGAAGACAGATCTCTCAGCACGGTGCCGGCGAGGGAGAGTCAGGTGGATATGCGCTTTTTCAAGTGCACTTATGATGTTTGGTGATGGGAAGTGGTCAATGATATCCTCTTTGTACGTAGAAGAGAACACCATCCGTACCCTTCTGGCGAAAGTGGACGGGTGTGACGTTGGTACAGGTGGAGAGGGTTTGTAGGAGGTCGGAGGTGCCGAATATGATCGTCCAGAATGGTAGCCACCACTTTCTGGAAGGGTCACTTGGCTTGGTGTAGCATGGTACCTTTGGAACAGTACCAGACAGACTGCACATTACTGAAGAAGGCCTTCCATCTCTTCCCGTTATAAAACACCAGACTGAGAGTGAGGCTGACCTTGTAGAGTAAAGCGCTCGAGATCGTGATATGTTGCAGAGCGGACACGTCTGCTTCCGACGACCGTTGAGTGCAGAATCCATGCTGCAGAGGGTAGCTTTCAGAAATCTGGGTATAGGGGCATTTAGGGCACTGGACATAGCTTACGAAAACCCGGTATGCGGCTCCTGCATGGATGCTACATCTTATTAAGAAACACGAGAAGGTACAGATATATAATTCTCATTATATTCAAAGCAATCATTTCACTCTCACATCAACAATTTAACATGCACAACACTCATTTCACTATCATGACACTTATTCCATTCACACAGCACCAATTTCATTATCATGATACTTATTTCACTCTCACAACACCATTTCATTATTAAAACGTCCGTTTCACGTTTTGTACACATTACATCCGGCCAGCATTCGTTATTGATCACAATATTGCCTTGCATATTAACATTATTTAATGCATAACGTTGACTACAGAAGTAGTGAACGTTATGTATGAACTCTCTCTTACAGTATGCCATCGTACCTGCACGGTCGACGGTGCTGGGCGCCGTAGCCGCCTCAATTAATGGCTCGACGGTGGTCGGGACATGTTGGTGGTACTTTGCCTTCCACACCCGTGAGTACCTGAGGGAGATCATCACTCTTCACGCCACCACAACCTCCACCACAAGCTTACTCCTGCCTCTATGGTTACAGTTATACGTCACAGTTCCAGGCAAATACAATATTAAACAATATTACTCTTATGATGGCAAGATGTTGATCATAAACGATGAACAAAAAATATGTCAGTAGGCTATTTGTCTAAGTCAGGGGTGTACAATAGGATATCTTTGCTCGACAAACTTACAGTTATCTGGTCATCATATTCGTTGTTTAAATAAATAATAAACAGGTCATGAAATCTTTTGAACTTATTATGAAACAATCAGTTATGGTAATCAATATTATCCATAAAAAACTTCAGCAGTAGGATGTATATACGAACAAAATAAACAGCATAAATCAGATACTGTATTAAATATAAACAAATGTATTCACTGACATTTTACAATCTTTTCTATTGTCAACCTCTTCAAAATTCAAAAGAAACTTAACTTGAGACTAAACTTCTAAGCTTCGCTTCCAAGTTTACATCCAGTGTTTGAACAACCTGTCCTCTTACAGACAACGTCGCATTTCGATCATATGCATTACATACGGCCAAACATTGTCGTAATTGAAAACGGAAGCGGCTGGCGAAAGTGACGTACTGTCCCGTTTTCTGTTTTGGGTCCTCTGGTAGGTTAGGAGAGGATACTTTAAACTGACTGTTTTTTTGACGTTAGGAAACCTTAGGAGGCCGGGCTGGTTTGAAAACGACACTTTGAGTTCATGAAATGGATTCAAAGAGAAATGGATTCAAAGAGCCACATTAGTAGTGCAAATTGGCCAGTTGAGGACTGTACATATATCACGCCCAGGCACATGTGTGTTGCACCCTAGTTGACAACCTGGTGCTTCACATCACTTCACCGTCCTCTTCTGCTCTACTCATCCCCACCCATCTTGCACAGTTGATCTTCATCTGCACCAGACAGCCCTCACCCTGCACCTGACAGGCCTCACCCTGCACCTGACAGGCCTCACCCTGCACCTGACAGGCCTCACCCTGCACCTGACAGGCCTCACCCTGCACCTGACAACCCTCACCCTGCACCTGACAGGCCTCACCCTGCACCTGACAGGCCTCACCCTGCACCAAACAGCTCTCACCCTGCACCAAACAGCCTCACCCTGCACCTGACAGCCCTCACCCTGCACCTGACAGGCCTCACCCTGCACCAGACAGCCCTCACCCTGCACCTGACAGCCCTCACCCTGCACCTGACAGGCCTCACCCTGCACCTGACAGCCTCACCCTGCACCTGACAGCCCTCACCTGCACTGACAGGCCTCACCCTGCACCTGACAGGACTCACCCTGCACCTGACAGCCTCACCCTGCACCTGACAGGCCTCACCCTGCACCAGACAGCCCTCACCCTGCACCTGACAGCCCTACCCTGCACCTGACAGGCCTCACCCAGCACCAGACAGCCCTCACCCTGCACTGACAGCCCTCACCCTGCACCTGACAGGCCTCACCTCACCTGACAGGCCTCACTTGCACCTGACAGGCCTCACCCTGCACCAGACAGCCCCTCACCCTACACCAAACAGCCCTCACCCTGCACCAAACAGCTCTCACCCTGCACCAAACAGCCTCACCCTGCACCAGACAGCCCTCACCACTCACACCAACAGCCCTCACCCTGCACCAGACAGCCCTCACCCTGCACCAGAAAGCCCTCACCCTGCACAA
>WNGS01164858.1:14869670-14882170 GCA_020271785.1 Procambarus virginalis
TTCAGTCATATATATATATATATATATATATATATATATATATATATTTGATATATATATAGTATATATATCTATATATATATATATATATATATGTCGTACCTAGTAGCCGGAACGCAGCTTCTCAGCCTACCTACTATGCAAGGCCCGATTTGCCAAATAAGCCAAGTTTTCATGAATTAATTGTTTCGTTTTCGACTACCTAACCTACCTAACCTAACCTAACCTAACTTTTTAGGCTACCTAACCTAACTAACTTATAAAAAGATAGGTTAGGTTAGGTTAGGTAGGGTCGGTTAGGTTTGGGTCATATATCTACGTTAATTTTAAACTTCAATAAAAAAAAAATTCTCATACATAATTAAATGGGTAGCTTGTAAATACATTTCGTAAGAAAAAATTAGAGAAAATATATTAATTCAGTAAAACTTGGCTTATTAGGCAAATCGGGCCTTTACATAGTAGGCTGAGAAGTGCGTTCTGGTACTAGGTATGACATATATATATATATATATATATATATATATTATATAGATAATATATATTAGATATACTAGATATATAGATATTATACTATATATATATATAATATATATATATATATATATATATATATTATGTTGTACCAATATACCGAAAAAGTAAGATTATAATTCAAAAAACACGATTTTCCTCAATATTTCTTATTTCTCTTTTCACTTCGATGGTAATTGAAAAATCAATTCTCCATAAATTCCATTTTTTATTTTTAGTCTGATGCGACACTTGAACGCATTTCGTAATAACTTATTACATTTTCAAGACTTTAGTTTTACACACCACACTATAACCTGCAAACACTAAACACAGTTTTTACTATACTATCATGTAAACAGCTTTTATCTTATAGTACCCCGCATTGGGTGAGGGTGATATGTCTACAACAGTTTGATGATACTACCTATGTATAATAGATGTAATAATATAATTTATATATTAGTAATACTAGTTATATATATATAAATAGATAATATATGATATATAATATGATATATATATAGTAGATATATAGAGATCTAGATCTATATAGATATATAGATATATATCTATAGATATATATATATATATAGATATATATATATATATTATATATATATATATATATATATATTATATATGTCGTACCTAGTAGCCAGAACGCACTTCTCAGCCTACTATGCAAGGCCTGATTTGCCTAATAGGCCAAGTTTTCATGAATTAATTGTTTTTCGACTACCTAACCTACCTAACCTAACCTAACCTAACTTTTTCGGCTACCTAACCTATAAAGGTAGGTTAGGTTAGGTTAGGTAGGGTTGGTTAGGTTCGGTCATATATCTACGTTAATTTTAACTCTAATAAAAAAAATTGACCTCATACATAATGAAATGGGTAGCTTTATCATTTCATAAGAAAAAAATTAGAGAAAATATATTAATTCAGGAAAACTTGGCTTATTAGGCAAATCTGGCCTTGCATAGTAGGCCAAAAAGTGAGTTCTGGCTATTAGGTACGACATATATATATATATATATATATATATATATATATATATATATATATATATATATATATATACACCCACCCCAGAAGGCTTCGAACCCAGACAGCCAGGAGCGCCATGCACCTTGGCGTATCTGGTACCTTATCCACTAGTCCACAACTGACTGACTTGTTGTTATAGATTCAGCTACTCGGAACAAGTTCCAAGTAGTACGGGCTTTGGTGAGCCCGTAACTTACCTGGCACAGGAGCGGGGCAAGTAGCACGGGTTATTGTGAGCCCGTAGTGAACTTACCTGGCACAGGAGCGGTGCTGACTGACTGACTGTAATACAGTCAGCTTATAGTAGTGTACAGCTTATATTGACCAGACCACACACTAGAAGGTGAAGGGACGACGACGTTTCGGTCCGTCCTGGACCATTCTCAAGTCGATTGTCAATTGACTTGAGAATGGTCCAGGACGGGCCGAAACGTCGTCGTCCCTTCACCTTCTAGGGTGTGGTCTGGTCAACATACTTTAGCCACGTTATTGTGACTCATCGCCTGCATACAGCTTATATAGTAGTACAGTGTAGCTTATAGTGTGTATGTGTCCTAGGGTACTTAATTTAACAGCAAGTTTTTTTGTGATTAAAATTTTACTGGGCCATTATAATTTTTTTCTGTGATGCATTTCGTTGCTTATTTTGGGCCTAACGAATGTTTATATTTGTTATAACTGTTACAGGATATCTTAAAATTTGCCAATCTCTCTCTTAAGAAACATGTGCGCACATATTTACTTGTTTAGCAGTCAGAGTAATGTGACTGATTTTACCGCAGACTGTTCACGTCGGTGCCGGCCTCTGCGCTGAACGGCCCCACCATTAGCCTACTGAGGCAGGTACAGGACAACTACATCCCACAAGTCACCACCCCCGAGGTTCAGACCGCCGCCGAGATCGCTGAGCAGGACGCCCTCCTGGATGCCATGATGAGCACACAGGTCATGAAGATCGCAGAGAGTTTCCTACTCGATAGAGTAAGTTGTGAGCTCTATTCTAGTTCTGCTTCCTTTAGATTCACTATAAATGTTTCTGAGCTCCTCATTGTTTACTTTACGTCTGTGCAAGAGAAACTGACTTAATTCCGTCCTGCTTCCTTTCCTGCCAGACAGAAGTTAGTTCGTGATCTGGTTTCTTCTTTCTGTTCTTGAGGGCTAACATATTTAGCTTTGTTATGAAAGGTGGTGGGCTTGCTATGGGGGAACTGGTACTATTAGGGGTTAGGGTAAGTAGAATACAGAGGTATCAAATATGGGAGAACTAAAAGGCCCGGCCCCCAAAATAAAATATCCACAGTAATGAATACTTGCTACTAAACCCGGTTAGTCTAGAGATAGATCATTGTACTCCCACACAGGAACAAGGGATACTCTGTTCAAACTTACTTATTTATTAACCCCTTAACAACCCCCCATACACAATCACACCAATAACAATATAATACTTGAAGTTAGAGTCAGCTTAGGGTAGGGGACCACGTGTTTACACTGGGACCCCCGTTAGCATAACAGGTGAGATAAACACTTAAAAGCACTTACTACACCCCATGTATACTACTCTACACATAGAACGATGAGTATGCCAGAAATATAACAAAAATGAGTTATGGAGTACTTAACCAAAATAAGACAGAAATAAAGAACTAAGAGGAAGGAGCAGCACGTCCTAACACCACAGTCAGCCAGCAGAGAAGAGCGAGGGAGTCTCTCCCTCCTCCTCCGTGGGCTAATGCTGCCGGCAGACTCTTCAACTAATCATACCGGCGCCCGATACAAAGTTTACTCAGGTTTACTTTACAAATGATTAGACAGTATTAGTAAACATAGTTGGTGCCTATTTATATTTAATAATCAACCCCAAGCTCAGTCTTTAATACTCTTTGAGAAACACGAATAGTTTTACGTCTGGCAGGGAAGATTACAAACAACTTCAGCTCTCGATGCGTCCCCTGCCATATTGTAGTTTAATAAGCTCAATTTTGACCTCTGGTTTCCATCTAAAGAAACCAGGGTCGTAACAAGCTTTAAACTCACTATCTATTCAAATACTTAGAACCGAATTGATAGTATTTATGCATTAGCTCTAATCGGCAGTGTTCGAATTTATTAACAACAAACTCTTGAGGCAATTAAGCAGAAATATTCGTTACGGTCAACAATACCTTCATGAAGTAAGCAATAAGGAGCTGGTGGGCCGTGACAGTAAGGTGTACACTTCACATTTTCCAGGCCTCCTGACCGGCAGCTTGAGGGACAAGCTGGACGAGATCTGGTTTACGCTGTACACCAGGTCCGGCGGACCCGTCGGATCCTCAGGTTTCGAACACTCGTTTGTTGGAGAACTTAAGAACGGAGAAGTCTCCGGCTTCCACAACTGGGTAAATTTCTACAAAGAAGAACAAGACGGTAATCTTAACTACGAAGGCTGGTCAAAGGTCATTAACCTCGGTACTAAGGTGAGCCATATTTCTTCTTAAAATGTTATTGTAATGTGTAAATTTGCTATAAAATGCTATATAAATGTCTATGTCATTTAATATCCTTTATTTAAAAGCTTTATAAATGTCATGCTATAAAATGTCAGGAAATGTTATAAGCTATTGGTATTATAAATGTAGAAATATGTTATTTAAACGTGAGTCATGCAACGCTGATTGTCCTCCTCAGGCCAAGCTTATAATGGACCACTTCGAGTGGCTCTCTGAACCCAAGACCATCGGGTCAATGTTCATAGGAACGTCGCCTGAGCTGGAGTTGGCGACGTACACCGTGTGTTTCCTGGCGCGGCCCGACTCTCTCTGTCCAGTACAGATGGATAACCAACAGTTCCATGTCCAGACGTGGACACTCGCCTACAACGGCCAGGTCCTCGTCGGCAGCGCTTACCCGGACATTTAACTTGTCTTGTTTTCAGAAGATACTCTCTCAAACATGTTTTAAACTTCCACATTTCTTAAGTAAAAATATTTATGCAAAAACTTATACTTGACATTATATCCAAGTAACATCCTTCAAGCCACAGTTTTGGCATTTAAATAAAAGACTTAACGATTATTGTGTTGATTTAAACCTTTCTATAACTAGAATATTAGGCAATAATAAACTTTTCAAATTGAATACTGAACCGGGTGACCTTCCTCATTTGACAGTGCATGAAACTTGGTTTGGAATGTGTAACGACTAGCCACAATGAGCGCACATAGTGTTAGACTGCCACTCAAATCAGACTAAAATCTCCAAGGAATATACTGGTAAATATTCTTATAAGTACTCGGAGACTAGATGAGTTCTAAGCACAATTTGAGACTCACAGTAGGACTGTGACTGGTGATCGACATAACAGATCAAACCCTGGCCGGAATGTAAGTGGTGAATAAGTGTCTCAGCAACATCCATCACATACCGTGTTCACATTCTCGTGTACCCTGGCTCACAGTAGTCATGTGCAACTACTTCCAAACTTCTAATATCTTGTTTGTATCTACAGTTTAAACTGTAGATGGAATTTACCTCAATATTTCATTTTTTACTTCACTTCTATTGTTTATCAATCATACTCCGAATTCAAACTTTCTACAAAGGAATTGCCTCATAAGCCGTATATAGTTTTCTGATTGATTACATATCTCAGTTTAAACAAATATAAGAATCATGTCAGCTAACCTCGGATATTTCGATGATGTTATTATGAAAATTTCCGAAACTGATATTAGGGTTACCGTAATTTCCACTCCAAGGTCCACTTTTCCAGTCTGAGAACTGTATCGCCCTCAGTCTGTTCCATTCTGGTTTCATTGTAACCCTTCCCATTCTCATTACCTGGCGTTTATTAAGATTAAATAATAGAAACCATTAGTCTGACCATTTATTGATTGTTTAGAGCCTCCTCCAGTATTTTGTAACTGACCATTGTAGTTAAATTTAAAATAAGTTTTCAGTGTCTGCGAGCACAGACTTGCCGGATGAACGTTATGGGACATCTCTCACCACGACGCTCTGTGTTGTTTCTGCCAGGTATTCTCCTACCCAACTCTTGACCTTCCCAACCACTCCAGCCTCCTTTTCTTTCTGTATACTAGTCTTTTATACCAGATTTACCTTTACCTGATTTACCTGAGGGCCACCAACCTTAGTGGTCTCGACGAGGACAGGAAGCCGGCGGCTTGTCGAAGGTCCCCACATACGAAATGGTATTAAACACTTTTTTTTACAATATGGAAAGATACAGTCAACCAAGCTTTCAATTTAATGTCCTATGTAAACTGCTTTGTTATGGAACTATATTAGGACTGATAGATATGACTTGCCGTTCACTGGAATCAGCTGTATTTTTCTCGTTGTCCAACCTCCTAAAACTAAAGTACTTATATTAATTATGTGGTCGAAAGTACACGTATGTCTAGATGGATCACTAGAAAGTATACTTTTGTATTAGTGAATTTGGACGAAACGAATCTTGTCCAAACATTCGGTTTGAACAACATTTTGATGTTGCTAATAAGACCTAACCTAACTTTCTTAATCCTAATACACGCTATCTGAGGCCTCATATAATACATATATGTGCTTTATTAGGCCTTGGGATATTTCAGTTTCGTTTTAGCTTTACTTTTACCGGACTCTATACAAAAGTATAAATTTTAAATTTAATTTTTTTTTTAATTTTGCCCCGAGGGGCGAGTTTATTGGGCAGCGCCACTCATCCTGTGAGTGGACACACCGCCATAGCAGCATGTACAACACTCCCCAATAGGAAGAAAACCCGCTGGGTTGTTCATCCTGTCACTTGTACCCAGACACAGCTGGGACTTGCTTAACTGTCTCAAGTGAACAGCTCAACAAACAAGAAGATTAACATCTATCAACCCTTAAAAGCTTACGTTATCTTGCGGGTGCAAAATGGGGAAATCTTTTAAGAACAGTATCAATATTTGACAAATAGTGTTTTCCTAACTCAAACAATGTGGGGTTTATTATTCTACACATATTCCTAATGTCTCTCAGGTGTTCACATTCACGTAGATAGTGGTCAAGGCGGTGTCCATCACTCTCACCACAGATTCTGCAACTTCGCTGATCAACTGTTGTTTCCATTCTATATCTCCATGGATATTTGTATCCAAGACGGATTCTCGCTATTACTTCGAGGTCAAATATGACATATTTGACCTCGAAGCACAAAAGAAGGCCACCACCAAAGAAACCTTACAAGCAGAACTTACTGCAGAAGGAGGAAAGAATCGAGGCAACTACAGAAGCACCATACTGACCCCCGAGCTCAAAGCGGCAGCTAAGAGCCTTCGTGAGAACAAGGAGGTAGTTGTCAGGAGAGGCGACAAGTCGCCAATATACGTGATCCTTAAGAAAGACGAATATCTGGCGAAAATGAACCTCATACTCTCTGACCAAACTAAATTCCAAAGGGTAACAAAGGACACTACAGCCGAATTGAAAGCAAAGGTCAACAAATTGATTGAAACTGTGAATGCCAAGAAATCCGGACTCCACCTGCCAAAGATTATTGGGGAATATAAACCTGGATATGCGTATGGAAATGTCAAGACACATAAGCCTGGAAACCCACTTCGGCCAATCATCAGCCAGATACCCACACCCACGTACAGACTGGCGAAACGACTCAACGGCTTACTGACTCCTTATGTCCCTTGCGCCTTGAGCTTCAAGTCCCCAAAGGAATTTGTTGACTTACTGCGAGGAACACGGGCCACAGGGATAAGAGCCTCGTTGGACGTAGAATCACTGTTTACCAACGTACCTGTGGATGAAACAATCGGGATGATAGTGGACCGAGTGTATCGTGATCCGGCCTGTACTCCTCTTGACATACCAGAAAATATCCTGAGGAAACTACTCCAAGCTTGTACTAAAGAGGCACCCTTCTTGAGCCCGGATGGGCACATGTATAAGCAAGTAGATGGGGTCGCCATGGGTTCTCCCCTAGGTGTCCTGTTTGCGAACTTCTACATGGGTACTATCGAGAAAAAAGTCTTAGTCGACTTGAACTTGAAACCGGCCATATACTGCAGGTATGTTGACGACATTTTTACACAGGTACCTGATGTCAGACATCTGCAGGAGCTGAAGGAGGCGTTTGAGCAGAATTCTGTGCTGCGTTTCACTTACGAAATGGAGAAGGATGGGAAGCTGCCCTTTCTAGATGTAACAGTCATGGAAAGGAGCGGAGATTTCCACACTGCAGTCTACACTAAGGAAACAAACATAGGAATGTGCCTAAATGCCAACAGTGACTGCCCAGACAGGTGCAAGAGGAGTGTTGTTAATGCTTATGTCGACCGTGCTCTCAGCCACAGCTCAGAATGGAAGCAAGTCGACGAAGAACTCTGTAGGGTAAGGCAGGTCCTAGTCAACAACGGCTTCTCCAATGGTTTCATTGAATACATCATAAGAAGAAAAGTGAAACGCCATGCAACCTCTGAAGAGACAACTAATACAACACCTATACCCCCTATTAGACTATTTTACAGGAACTTCTTTTCCACAGCTCATAAAACAGAGATTGAGCATGCTCTTCCCTTCAGTAGTCACATCTCATGCTACATTCAAGATACGTTCAGCAGTAGCAAAACGTTTGTCAAGGCAGCACACACACCTGCATACCCACACTCCTGCACCCCCCCACACTCCTCACCGCCGGCTCGTCGCCTGTACTTCAATTAGCCAACTACCAGTGTCGGCCTGCCTGCATTCTGATTGGCTGGTCGAGACCACACCACTCCAGCTCTGAACCACTCACGCACCTCGCCGAGTCAACGTCGGGGTCGGCCAGCAGTTTTCTCCTCAGAATATCTTGTGCTCTTGGCTGTGAACATCTAATTGATATACCTAGTGTATCAAGTAGCGGTTCTTAGCTTGCGCTAATATTCCCAGCACCATTTATATTACTTGTATTATATTTTTGTACTATTGTTAACGTAAACCATTACTTATTCATTTTTATGTTACAGTTTTTTCACTTGTTATATTCGCACTTTGCCAAGCCAAGGAATTGTCTTTATTTAAATTTGTTTTCTAGAGTAATTAAAATTTCATTGTTTATACTTTGTGTTTTGTGTGTCTTCCCCTACCTTACCACAGACTATCAGGCAAGCAGTCTCTTTTTTTTCTCTGTGTATGTGACCAGGCATTGACATCTGCCATTGGAAGACTGCCGAACACCATACTCCAACACTTTACCGTTACATACTTGGGGGCCTGTCCTAGGAGCTTCACTCAGGTACTGGTAATTGTGGTAAGCGTACTTGGCTTTAATACCCTTGCTTTTCACTATTTTCAATAATCAATTTTATTATTCATATGGTGCTGTGTGTATTGTGCATTCCGGGAGTAGCATATGGTGAGTGTGAGACAACTTTGGATTACGTGGTGACTGTAGGCCGCAGTCATACTCTTAATTGGTCGTCTCTCCCTCCGTGTTATTACCCGTGTTTACAACCTTTTGTCCCTAGGATATTTCTCATATTTTCGGCAGATCATCATATAGGTACCCTGGTACTGTGGTCTGTCTCCGGGTCAATAGCACCTAATTTCTGCAATCCGACTCTAGGAGGACAAAGAGGGCCATAGTTCCTCTCGCACGGACTCTTATTGACGAGTTGGGACCTCGCCAATAGTTCTCGTCACCAGTTGACACTCGCACCCCTACACGTCGGTCAGAAACAATGATATTTACTTAGGTAGGGAATTAGCTTTCTTTTTTCAGAGCACAAAGTTCGCTAATTCTGTAAGTATCATATTTCATTTCAGTGGGAAAAACTTGCTTTATGTCCTATAGAGACTCGGCAAGGTATGCCTACATTCTTGGACTACCTAATTCACTCTTGGAACAATTAAATGTTTCATTTGTTTTAGAAACTCAGTTTCACTAATTAGTAGGATTTTCTTGCCCTTATTCTCCCACAGTGAGTACCGGGTACAAGATTTCCTGCGATCTTGATTTATTAATCACTTACCATCTTGAATTAACTTTAATTGTTAACAATTCCACAGGATAAGTACCAGTTGCCACGTTGTCCTGTTTCTGACATTCACCATATCACCACAGTATATTCGTGTCACATTTATTTGCTAAATTTTCACCATGTTTCGTATCCAAGCTTTCCGTTCAGATCCAGCAGGTGAAATAGAGAACTTACGTCATGCCAAGAGGATCGAATTGATAACTCTTGCACATGAGTATCACCTAGATGTTCCCCATGGAACCAACAAGCATGAAGTACATAACATACTCTTGGATCACTTTTTGGATGAAGGGATTATAGACTCTGACACTCACGAACATTACACTATTTCAGATAAGCATGATCTGACGGCAATGAAACTCAAAATCGAGCTCGCAAAGCTCGAGAAGGAGCAGCAGCAAGCCGCCATATAGCAACAACAGGAAGCAGCTGCAATCAGGGAGCGTGAGGCTGCCATAAGGAAGGAAGAGCAAGAAAGAGAGCTCCAATTCAAGAAAGAGGAAATCCGCCTCAAGGAGCGAGAGGCCCCCCTGAGGAAAGAAGAAAGTGACAGAGAGGCCCTCCTCCTCCAAGGACAGCAAGAACGTGAGTTGGTCATATTCAGAGAGCGTGAACGAGTACAGCTTGAAGCAAAACAACGTCACCTGGAGATGCAACGCGAGCATGAAAAACTAGAAAACCATTCTAGGCTCTAGAATGTCGTCAAAAAGAACTCACGTTGGACACTACACACCAAGCTCAACGCCAGCAAGCTATAGCCAGCCTCCCTCCAAGTTTCAATATCTCCCATGCAAGTAAGTTAATGCCACCGTTCGTAGAGTCGGAGGTTGATGTCTTTTTTACAGCCTTTGAGACCCTTGCTAATCAACTTAGTTGGCCTACCGACCAATGGGCTACCCTTCTCCGAGTACATCTTACAGGTAGAGCAGCAGTCACATTCAGTACTTTGGCGTCTGAGAATGACTACCCAACCCTGAAGCAAGCCGTGTTGGACGCCTACCTTCTCTCCACCGAAAGCTACCGACGAAAATTCCGTGATTACATGAAGGCAAGTACCACCACCGTGGTCGTGTGGTCGTGCAGCTCAAGCTGCACTGCACGACCGCAACCAGCTGACTCTACTACTACCGCTGTCCCTCAAGACCCTTTGAAACTACCCCCAAATCTCACCGCTTTGGAGTTCCGTAAGTTACAGAGGGAAGATTACCCTGACACCATTATTCTTTCAGGCTGAGACTCAATCTGACAGTATCCCTGGGTTCTTCCTAGAGAACGAGTTGCTCTACCGCAGATACAGACCCAGTAAACTGAAGGAGGAGGACGATTGGGCCAACATTGAACAACTAGTGATTCCTACCAGCCTGCGGCCCACTATTCTACACCTGGCCCACGGAGCTCTGTCACACTACGGTTTTAACAAGACCTACCATGGGATTCGACAAGACTACTACTGGCCAGGTATGGTTAATGATGTCAAACATGCCAAACAATGTCACGTGTGTCAGATGGCAGGTAAACCGAACGTCTCTATCCCCAGAGCACCACTGACACCCATCCGGTGCCTGCGGAACCTTTCCACAGACTTATTATTGACTGTGTTGGTCCTTTACCTCGGACCAGTTCCGGCAACGCCTATATCTTAACCATCCTGTGTCCTACCACCAGATTCCCCATAGCAGTTCCAGTAAAGAACATTACGGCTGCTACTGTGGTGAAAAATTTGCTGAAGATTTTCACCCAGTATGGATTTCCGAGGGAGATTCAGAGTGACTGTGGCACCAACTTCACCAGTGATCTCTTCAAACGGACTCTGGAGGAGTTCAACATCAAACAGGTACTGTCCAGCCCCTATCATCCTGCTTCACAGGGTTCTCTTGAGCGTAGTCATCAGACTATCAAAGCACTCCTAAAAAAGTTTTGTAATGAGACCTCTAAGGATTGGGATAAACAACTTGATCTCATCATGTGTATTTTCAGAAGTCTTCCCAATGAGTCACTAGGAGTATCTCCTTATGAGATGCTCTACGGACGTAAGTGCCGTACTCCTCTCAAGGCTTTCAAGGACTCTCTACGTGATGCCACCGTCAGTGAGCATCAGAATGTGCCCCAGTTTCTTCAAAACCTCCAACACATTCTCGAGAGGGTGCATTCCTTTGCCAGAAACAACCTACTGAAAGCCCAAGAGAGTATGAAGACTCTTTACGACCAACACAGCCAAGTAAGGATATTTAAACTGGGAGACTTCGTACTTGCATATTTCCCTATCCCAGGTTCTCCTTTGCAAAACAGGTTTTCAGGACCCTACCGTGTCAAGGAGTGCAGAAATAATCACAACTACGTTCTCGAGACCCCCGATAGGCGGCGGAAGACCCAGTTGTGCCACGTCAACCTACTGAAGCTATATCATGGTACTCCTCCCACTGTGCTAATAAACTACTCAACCTTTACAAGTCAATACCGCCACAGTGAGACCTTCCCTGCTTCTCCTCCCGAAAGCACTGACACTCAGACAGCGCTTTCCAACTCGGAAATCCTAACTGACATCCATAATTACTTTCAGGACAATAATAGTGTTCCTTTACCATGTTCTAATACTACTCTCGCCTCGCCAGATATCACCAAGTCTTTCATCCTCCATATCGACGCCAGTGGTACCGGCATCGGGGGTGACCTGATACAACAACAAGGCGAAGAGATTCTACCTACTAACTACCAGAAACTACAGCACGATCAAAAAGGAGCTACTCATCGCCCTGAACAAGCAGCACTTTGCACCTTACCCGCAAAGTACTCGGTCTACCACCATCTACACGGACCACCACCCTCTTCACTTCCTGCAGCCAGCCCCACTCAACCGTCGACTACTTCTACGATGGGCTTACTAGCTGCAGCATTTCAGCCTGGAGATTGCTACACCCAGGAGTCTGACTACAT
>WNGS01164858.1:14884670-14887170 GCA_020271785.1 Procambarus virginalis
TAGTGTGAGAGCTGAGAAAATGTGGAGTAGATTACACGATGATCCTGCTAGTGTTGGACACTCACACACTCATATATTGAACTACTGATGGTGGTAAGGCGGGGCTAAAGAGTAGACGTTCGACCCTGCAAGTAGATCTAGATGAGTTCAACTAGGTGGGAGAATACAAGTGCCATAAGTTATACTATAACAATATGAATTTACATTTCATTCTCCAAGTAAAATTCATTGTCTTGATTTCAGGTTCATAGGCAGCCCATCCTCCTGTTTAGATAGTACTTATAGTAACGATGTGCACCATCGTACATATATTGACGTAATTGACAAATAGAATATAGAATTTGGTAGTACTGAATTTGAACAAACCAGAAAAGTTTTGTATTTATATTGCTAATAAAACCTAACCTAACCATCCTAGGCCTAATACACGCTATCTGAAAGCTAATATAGTACAAATATGTACTATACTAGACGTAGGAATATTTCAGTTTGTAGTTTTATTTTTTCAGGACTCTTTTAAAGTTTTAGTACCAACTTCTACTATCTAATTGTCCATTACGTCAACATATGTACGATGGTTCACATGGTCCGGTTCCCTTATGCACCATTAGATCACTCAGCAAACACGTGATGACTATTTGTACAATATCTAGCTTCTTATAATATTACGTATACAAACACGATGTTGTACCGACACGTAGGATTACTGCCTCATGTCAGTTGTTAAACATCTACATAGTTTAGGTGTATTAGGATTTATAAAAGTGCAATAAAATAAACGCAAAACCAAAAGGTCAAGAGATATCCGGCGTACAATTATAGTCACTTGGAAAGCTGTTCACGGCCGAGGTTGTGGTGCGTGTACAGTGAATGACAATGCTGTATACAGCTGCCACATTAATGAAGATAATTGATATTATTTTTTTTAGTTAATGCATACTGCTTTATGTATATGGTAGAGATGTAAATAGCATGCGAGGGTGGGTCAGCGTGTGAGCATGCTAGACACACTTGTGATCCTCAGAACACCTGGCCAGGAATGACTCACACTGAAAACACTAAGTAGAAACTAGGGTACACACAGTTGCCCGCGGCACAATACCTGCTTATTCTCTTGAATTATAATGCTTTTTCGTTTCCCGTAGTTTTCAGAGCATCTTAATGAAATAAATTTGTTTTTGAGATATATTTGAATATTATAGGATTACGAGGTTTAACAGAAAAATAGTTAATTAGTAGCCATATTTTGCAAACAAATTCATGTTATAAATGTTATTGTCCTTTGAGAGTGTAAACACACTATAACCATGGCCACTGAAACAAGAAAACAGCCTTTATTTCAACAGTACATTACAACAAAACTGTTTTGACAGCTATTATTTAGTATTCGAACCACCAAAAATCATCACAATTTATTAAATAAAAATCAGTTTTTGTCACTGTTAAACTGACAATAACACCTTCTAATCTTCAAATACCTTTAACTAAGGTAGAAAAGTATAAGAGAGAGAGAGAGTGGTAGAGAGATCATTAGGACAATGAGTGTGTGTTGACGAACAACAAAATATGAGGAGAGTGCGGCTGCACCCCGTCAGTAGCGGCCAGAGCTGACACCAGTGTAGTACCACCCCGACCACCGCCTCCCCACGTCTTCCTTAACAAGCGTTAAACAACCCTCTTGTGAGAAGTTATCACCCCACACACAAGACGACAGTTGTATATGTATAGTTTGTGGTGGTGAACTGTTCTTGCAAGTGATCATGAAGGGACAGGTGCTGTGGCTGATACTGTGTACAGTGGCAGGCAAGTGAAATGATAGTATTTTACATTCCACTTACAGTCTACTTCATATAATTAAAATAATCAGAAAAAAATATATATATATATATATATATATATATATATATATATATATATATATATATATATATATATATATATATATATGCGTGTATGTGTGTATGTACTGAATATGATAGAAAGGATTAGATCAATGATTCTAACACGGATCTTCTCTATATGTCATATAGAAGGGTACGGGCAGTGTCCGGGCGTTTGTCTCTCCTCTGAGTCTCCCTCCCATTCTCTGTGCAGTTCTCTACCCTTACACCCTTCCTGTTCTCTCTCGCAGTGCGTTGAATTAACGTTATCGACGTTGACCCTACTTTATCGTAGTAGATTCAACGTCGATAACAATTCATTTTCTTTCTTTATTATGCACCCCATACCCATCCCGTGGGCGGTGGTGTAAAGGATTACAGAGGCACATAATCGGTTCAGGAACTGAACCCTCTAGTTCGTTTAGCTAAGCAAATAACAGCAGAGAAATGTGTTGTTAAACACTCTATGGACAATGAAACCCGCATTTCAGACTACATACGCGTCGTTGAGTGTCTCATTAATAACGAATCTTACTTAAGGAGGGGCATTAGGCCCGACCCAACCACCCTATAATGCTAGCCATACAGTTACAGTTCACCGTGGAAGGTTGAATGACGCA
>WNGS01164858.1:14889670-14913537 GCA_020271785.1 Procambarus virginalis
CATCAGTTTTGAATGACAGTTTAATAATTCTAGACTCCGTCAAGGGTTCGCCTGCTCCGCTCACCAGACAGGTCTGGTGCGGAAACGAATATGATTTTGCTTCAAAGCCAAATTTACTATTGATAAAAAATTATTTTTTGAGACTGAAGTTGCATTTTGAAAGCAAACGAATTCATGGTCCTCAACTCTGTCATCGCAAACTTATTTTCGATGTTCGGGTGAACATGAGCAGTGTAAGAGGCCCACGGGGATATAACCATGTTATGTTGGTGAGTGGTGAGGTCTCCCTCAGTGTGTTAGACTGTAGGTGAGGAGACGGTGGTTGAAACATTCCATGACTGTTCAGGAACACTGCGTGCTTTACTTGTAATACTGCATGATGGATTTCTGACATTTTTAATGTGGGGTTTATAATATATTTCACATTGATTTTCAATTATGATTTATAGTAGACACTGTGGCCAGCAGTGGCTGGAGTGGCATCAGTGCGAATAATAATTACGAGGATGCCTTACGAAGCTTGACAACGATGCACTGCTGTTCGAAACTATAAACAAAATATCGCTTTAAACATCTCTCTGGACGGCCAAGGAGTTTTAATTAAATTAAGATTGATGCAACAAGGAGTTAGACTAGCTGAAAAGCTGAAACGACTCCGAAACCTTGTGATTGAAAATCCTGACAATGCAACTCTTACGGTGTGTCCACCAACACAAAACTATGCAACCCTTAAGAAATACTGAAATGGAGAGTTTATGGTAGGAGTTTGAAGTTGGAGTATGATGACCTTAAACGTCGAATTACCATGAGAGATAAGGGAGAAACTAAGGTTGGAGCCCCAGGCGTTAACGACTGACAAACATCAGTGAGGGTGTTTAAAGAAGTTGGTGAGAGTGAGATATAGGGCTGTTTGGTGCAGGGTGAGGGCTGTCTGGTGCAGGGTGAGGGCTGTTTGGTGCAGGGTGAGGGCTGTCTGGTGCAGGGTGAGGGCTGTCTGGTGCAGGGTGAGAGCTGTCTGGTGCAGGGTGAGGGCTGTTTGGTGCAGGGTGAGGGCTGTCTGGTGCAGGGTGAGGGCTGTCTGGTGCAGGGTGAGAGCTGTCTGGTGCAGGGTGAGGGCTGTTTGGTGCAGGGTGAGGGCTGTCTGATGCAGGGTGAGGGCTGTCTGGTGCAGGGTGAGAGCTGTCTGGTGCAGGGTGAGGGCTGTCTGGTGCAGGGTGAGGGCTGTCTGGTGCAGGGTGAGAGCTGTCTGGTGCAGGGTGAGGGCTGTCTGATGCAGGGTGAGAGCTGTCTGGTGCAGGGTGAGGCTGTCTGATGCAGGGTGAGGGCTGTCTGGTGCAGGGTGAGAGCTGTCTGGTGCAGGGTGAGGGCTGTCTGGTGCAGGGTGAGGGCTGTCTGGTGCAGGGTGAGAGCTGTCTGGTGCAGGGTGAGGGCTGTCTGATGCAGGGTGAGAGCTGTCTGGTGCAGGGTGAGGGCTGTCTGGTGCAGGGTGAGGGCTGTCTGATGCAGGGTGAGGGCTGTCTGGTACAGGGTGAGGGCTGTCTGGTGCAGGGTGAGGGCTGTCTGGTGCAGGGTGAGGGCTGTCTGGTGCAGGGTGAGGGCTGTCTGATGCAGGGTGAGGGCTGTCTGGTACAGGGTGAGGGCTGTCTGGTGCAGGGTGAGGGCTGTCTGGTGCAGGGTGAGGGCTGTCAGGTGCAGGGTGAGGGCTGTCTGGGCAGATGAAGATCAACTGTGCAAGATGGGTGGGGATGGGTAGGGCAGAAGAGGACGGTGAAGGGATGTGAATAACCAGGTTATCAACTAGGGTGCAACACATATGAACCTGGGCATGATACATGTATAGTCCTCAGCTGGCCAATTTGCACAATTAATGTGGCTCTTTGAATCCATTTCATGAACTTAAAGTATCGTTTTCAATCAAGTTTTCTAAGGTTTCCCAACGTCAAAAAACAGTCACTTTAAAGTATTCTCTCCTAACCTACCAGAGGACCCAAAACAGAAAACGGGACAGTACGTCACTTTCGCGAGCCGCTTCCGTTTTCAATTACGACAATGTTTGGCCTTATGTAATGCATACGATCGAAATGCGACGTTGTCTGTAAGAGGACAGGTTGTTTAAACACTGGATGTAAACTTGGGAGCGAAGCTTAGAAGTTTAGTCTCAAGTTAAGTTTCTTTTGAATTTTGAAGAGGTTGACAATAGAAAAGATTTTAAAATGTCAGTGAATACATTTTGTTTATATTTAATACAGTATCTGATTTATGCTGTTTATTTTGTTCGTATATACATCCTACTGCTGAAGTTTTTTATGGATAATATTGATTACCATAAATGACTGTTTCATATAAGTTCAAAAGATTTCATGTCCTGTTTATTATTTATATTAAACAACGAATATGATGACCAGATAACTGTAAGTTTGTCGAGCAAGATATCCTATTGTACACCCTGACTTAGACAAATAGCCTACTGACATATTTTTTGTNAATATTTCTCTTCGTACATATGTCCACACATGAAACAATTGCCTCAGCCATCAAAACCTAAGATCTCACGATCACTGTCTATACATGTGGCTCAGTCCAGTCGTCCTACAGTCCGGACTGCAGCAGCCTGTAGGTTCTATATAAACAATACTTACACACACACACTATCATGTCAGATTTAAAACAACTTACTGGGCTGTACACAAAACAGAACTTGCTGCACTACAACTAACTACCAGAACATTCTAAAAAATACACACAGGAGGAATAATTTCCTGTGATTCAAAGTCTGATCTTCAAGCATAAAAACTTAAGCTGTAAGATCGACAGTAAGAACCTCATAATACCATTATAAACAACCTGCTCGCTGGCACAGAATAAAGGGATTAGAATCCCTTTTATATGATACCTTCTCACATAAATATAACCCTCATAATGACAGACATTGCAGCCAAATTGTGTGTAACAGAACAAGTTGAATTAACCGATATCCCCAACTCGCTGTCAACATTGTATTGTTACAACAACTCGGGTCTAATAGGAGAGAAATCACTGACTCCAAAGGTCTGAAAGCATAAGAATAAAAAGCTATAATCTGCTTAGATCCGAAACCGTATATGGGCAGCACAAAACGTCGACCACGACTGTGCGACACAGTGGTTGCAGGATCACACATACTCCATACTCCCTACATACTAACCATCCTGTGTGATGGGGATGTTAGCATCACGAAGCTACTTCTTTACACTTTTGTTCCCTTCTTCATATAGTCAGGGTAGCTGCATAAATTCTGATACACTCAAATGTGTTAATAAAAAATATTTCTGTAGATGTTATCAATGTCCTCTTGTTTTATGTATGTTATCACCGTTGTTTTAAAGATAAAATATTGTACAACTTCGTTGTAAACAATATACGTAATTTATCTACTAACCACACGCACACATATTTAATATTATCTTGCTTTTTTTACAGAGGTGTAAGATCGACAGCTGTAAGATACAGCTGTAAGATACAGCTGTTCAGGACATACAGGAACAGACGAATGCTGACTACTGATAGCAGGCTGAGAGCTTTCCCTTCCCTTAGCTCATGATAAGCCTTACCCACTAGTTTGTCCTGGAACACGACCCGGCAAGCGTTTAATAACCAGGTACCCAATCACTGCTGGGTGAACAGAGGCATCCAGTTAAGGATTGGCTCCTAGTCCCGGCCAGGATACGAAGCTGGGCAAAATCCTTCCCAACTAGGATTCGAACCTGGACCAAATCGCTTGCGAAGCGTGGGGCGAGTATGCTACCACTGCGCCACGGGGACTTCTTAATTCCTTATTGGATAATCAAAGCCACTTCCGTCGGCTGGTCGACGTTCATCCAAGGAATTGCAACTTGGTGAAATTTGGGACAGGAGCGAGACGGGCAAAGGAACAGAATTATAAGCTGGAAAGAAGATATCTGGCTGTAGACATAACCTCAAATCATCCCATCCTCCTAAAATGAAAATAATGCTAGAAATTGTTTGGTGGAACCTACATAACAATTACTGTAAGTACCAAACAAATATGTAGTGAAGGACCACAATAAAAAGCAGGAATAATAAAAACAAGATGGCTGGGAGATGCTGCAATAAATAACTGATCTCTGAAAGGCAAGGCCCAGGAGCTGAGTTTCGGCAGACAGTCACAGATAGAGCAGTAAATACAGTTGACTGAGAACACACAATCATAAACATTAACAAGAATTTAATACTTATCACTTGAGTGTGGGACACTGCCATATGGAACAATGTGAGGCAGGCGGTTCCACCCACACCTGCATGTAGCCCACCACCGGCATGTGGCCCACCACCTGCATGTAGCCCACCCCCCAGCACGTAGCCCACCACCTGCACGTAGCCCACCACCTGCATGTAGCCCACCACCTGCATGTTGCCCACCACCTGCATGTAGCCCACCCCCCAGCACGTAGCCCACCACCTGCACGTAGCCCACCACCTGCATGTAGCCCACCACCTGCATGTAGCCCACCACCAGCATGTTGCCCACCACCAGCATGTTGCCCACCACCAGCATGTTGCCCACCACCTGCATGTTGCCCACCACCTGCATGTTGCCCACCACCTGCATATAGCCGACCACCTGCATGTTGCCCACCACCAGCATGTTGCCCACCACCTGCATGTTGCCCACCACCTGCATGTTGCCCACCACCTGCATGTAGCCCACCACCTGCATGTTGCCCACCACCTGCATAAAGCCCACCACCTGCATGTTGCCCACCACCTGCATGTAGCCGACCACCTGCATGTAGCCCACCACCTGCATGTAGCCCACCACCTGCATGTTGCCCACCACCTGCATGTTGCCCACCACCTGCATGTAGCCCACCACCTGCATGTAGCCCACCACCTGCATGTCACCCACCACCTGCATGTTGCCCACCACATGCATGTAGCCCACCACCTGCATGTAGCCCACCACCTGCATGTTGCCCACCACCTGCATGTAACCCACCACCTGCATGTTGCCCACCACCTGCATGTAGCCCACCACCTGCATGTTGCCCACCACCTGCATGTAGCCCACCACCTGCATGTAGCCCACCATCTGCATGTAGCCCACCACCTGCATGTAGCCCACCACCTGCATGTAGCCCACCATCTGCATGTAGCCCACCACCTGCATGTTGCCCACCACCTGCATGTTGCCCACCACCTGCATGTAGCCCACCACCTGCATGTGGCCCACCACCTGCATGTTGCCCACCACCTGCATGTTGCCCACCACCTGCATGTTGCCCACCACCTGCATGTAGCCCACCACCTGCATGTAGCCCACCACATGCATGTAGCCCACCACCTGCATGTAGCCCACCACCTGCATGTAGCCCACCACCTGCATGTAGCCCACCATCTGCACGTAGCCCACCACCTGCATGTAGCCCACCACCTGCATGTAGCCCACCACCTGCATGTAGCCCACCACCAGCATGTAGCCCACCACCTGCATGTAGCCCACCACATGCATGTAGCCCACCATCTGCATGTTGCCCACCACCTGCATGTAGCCCACCACCTGCATGTTGCCCACCACAAGCATGTAGCCCACCACCTGCATGTTGCCCACCACATGCATGTTGCCCACCACCTGCATGTTGCCCACCTCCTGCATGTAGCCCACCACCTGCATGTAGCCCACCACCTGCATGTAGCCCACCACCTGCATGTTGTCCACCACCTGCATGTAGCCCACCATCTGCACGTAGCCCACCACCTGCATGTAGCCCACCACCTGCATGTAGCCCACCACCTGCATGTAGCCCACCACCTGCATGTAGCCCACCACCTGCATGTAGCCCACCACCTGCATGTTGCCCACCACATGCATGTAGCCCACCACCTGCATGTTGCCCACCACCTGCATGTAGCCCACCACCTGCATGTTGCCCACCACCTGCATGTTGCCCACCACCTGCATGTAGCCCACCACCTGCATGTAGCCCACCACCTGCATGTAGCCCACCACCTGCATGTTGCCCACCACCTGCATGTTGCCCACCACCTGCATGTAGCCCACCACCTGCATGTAGCACAACACCTGCATGTTGCCCACCACATGCATGTAGCCCACCACCTGCATGTAGCCCACCACCTGCATATAGCCCACCACCTGCATGTAGCCCACCACCTGCATGTAGCCCACCACCTGCATGTTGCCCACCACCTGCATGTTGCCCACCACCTGCATGTAGCCCACCACATGCATGTAGCCGACTACCTGCATGTTACGCACCACCTGCATGTAGCCCACCACCTGCATGTAGCCCACCACCTACATGTTGCCCACTACCTGCATGTAGCCCACCACCTGCATGTAGCCCACCACCTGCATGTAGCCCACCACCTGCATGTAGCCCACCACCAGCATGTTGTCCACCACCTGCATGTAGCCCACCACCTGCATGTAGCCCACCACCTGCATGTAGCCCACCACCAGCATGTAGCCCACCACCAGCATGTCACCCACCACCTGCATGTAGCCCACCACCTGCATGTTGCCCACCACCTGCACGTTGCCCACCACCTGCGTGTAGCCCACCACCTGCATGTTGCCCACCACCTGCATGTTGCCCACCACCTGCGTGTAGCCCACCACCTGCGTGTAGCCCACCACCTGCATGTAGCCCACCACCTGCATGTTGCCCACCACCTGCATGTTGCCCACCACCTGCATGTAGCCCACCACCTGCATGTAGCCCACCACCTGCATGTAGCCCACCACCTGCGTGTAGCCCACCACCTGCATGTAGCCCACCACCTGCATGTTGCCCACCACCTGCATGTTGCCCACCACCTGCATGTAGCCCACCACCTGCATGTAGCCCACCACCTGCATGTAGCCCACCACCTGCATGTAGCCCACCACCTGCATGTTGCCCACCACCTGCATGTTGCCCACCACCTGCATGTTGCCCACCACCTGCATGTAGCCCACCACCTGCATGTAGCCCACCACCTGCATGTAGCCCACCACCTGCATGTAGCCCACCACCTGCATGTAGCCCACCACCTGCATGTAGCCCACCACCTGCATGTTGCCCACCACCTGCATGTAGCCCACCACCTGCATGTAGCCCACCACCTGCATGTAGCCCACCACCTGCATGCAGCCCACCACCTGCATGTAGCCCACCACCTGCGTGTAGCCCACCACCTGCGTGTAGCCCACCACCTGCATGTAGCCCATCACCTGCGTGTAGCCCACCACCTGCGTGTAACCCACCACCTGCATGTAGCCCACCACCTGCGTGTAGCCCACCACCTACGTGTAGCCCACCACCTGCGTGTTGCCCACCACATGCGTGTAGCCCACCACCTGCGTGTAGCCCACCACCTGCGTGTAGCCCACCACCTGCGTGTAGCCCACCACCTGCGTGTAGCCCACCACCTGCATGTAGCCCACCACCTGCGTGTAGCCCACCACCTGCATGTTGCCCACCACCTGCGTGTAGCCCACCACCTGCGTGTAGCCCACCACCTGCATGTTGCCCACCACCTGCATGTTGCCCACCACCTGCATGTTGCCCACCACCTGCATGTTGCCCACCACCTGCATGAAGCCCACCACCTGCATGTTGCCCACCACCTGCATGTTGCCCACCACCTGCATGTTGCCCACCACCTGCATGTTGCCCACCACCTGCATGTTGTCCACCACCTGCATGTTGCCCACCACCTGCATGTTGCCCACCACCTGCATGTTGCCCACCACCTGCATGTAGCCCACCACCTGCATGTAGCCCACCACCTGCATGTTGCCCACCACCTGCATGTAGCCCAGCACCTGTATGTAGCCCACCACCTGCATGTAGCCCACCACCTGCATGTTGCCCACCACCTGCATGTTGCCCACCACCTGCATGTAGCCCACCACCTGCATGTCACCCACCATCTGCATATAGCCCACCACCTGCATGTCACCCACCACCTGCATGTTGCCCACCACCTGCATGTTGTCCACCACCTGCATGTTGTCCACCACCTGCATGTCACCCACCACCTGCATGTAGCCCACCACCTGCATGTTGCCCACCACCTGCATGTTGTCCACCACCTGCATGTTGTCCACCACCTGCATGTTGTCCACCACCTGCATGTTGTCCACCACCTGCATGTCACCCACCACCTGCATGTAGCCCACCACCTGCATGTTGCCCACCACCTGCATGTTGCCCACCACCTGCATGTTGCCCACCACCTGCATGTTGCCCACCACCTGCATGTTGCCCACCACCTGCATGTAGCCCACCACCTGCATGTTGTCCACCACCTGCATGTCACCCACCACCTGCATGTCACCCACCACCTGCATGTTGCCCACCACCTGCATGTCACCCACCACCTGCATGTTGCCCACCACCTGCATGTCACCCACCACCTGCATGTCACCCATCACCTGCATGTCACCCACCATCTGCATGTAGCCCACCACCTGCATGTTGCCCACCACCTGCATGTTGCCCACCACCTGCATGTTGCCCACCACCTGCATGTCACCCACCACCTGCATGTCACCCACCACCTGCATGTCACCCACCACCTGCATGTTGCCCACCACCTGCATGTCACCCACCACCTGCATGTTGCCCACCACCTGCATGTCACCCACCACCTGCATGTCACCCACCACCTGCATGTCACCCACCACCTGCATGTCACCCACCACCTGCATGTTGCCCACCACCTGCATGTCACCCACCACCTGCATGTTGCCCACCACCTGCATGTCACCCACCACCTGCATGTCACCCACCACCTGCATGCCACCCACCATCTGCATGTCACCCACCACCTGCATGTTGCCCACCACGTGCATGTTGCCCACCACCTGCATGTTACCCACCATCTGCATGTTGCCCACCACCTGCATGTCACCCACCATCTGCATGTCACCCACCACCTGCATGTTGCCCACCACCTGCATGTCACCCACCACCTGCATGCTGCCCACCACCTGCATGTTGCCCACCACCTGCATGTTACCCACCATCTGCATGTTGCCCACCACCTGCATGTCACCCACCATCTGCATGTCACCCACCACCTGCATGTTGCCCACCACCTGCATGTCACCCACCACCTGCATGCTGCCCACCACCCTTCTGCATGTTGCCCACCACCTGCATGTTGCCCACCACCAGCATGTTGCCCACCACCTGCATGTCACCCACCACCTGCATGTTGCCCACCACCTGCATGTTGCCCACCACCTGCATGTCACCCACCACCTGCATGCTGTCCACCACCTGCATGTCACCCACCACCTGCATGTCACCCACCACCTGCATGTCACCCACCACCTGCATGTTGCCCACCACCTTCATGTTGCCCACCACCTGCATGTAGCCCACCACCTGCATGTCACCCACCACCTGCATGTCACCCACCACCTGCATGTCACCCACCACCAGCATGTCACCCACCACCTGCATGTCACCCACCACCTGCATGTCACCCACCACCTGCATGTCACCCACCACCTGCATGTCACCCACCACCTGCATGTCACCCACCACCTTCATGTCACCCACACCGACGTAAACGTCTCGCTGCTTCGGAATTATAATAATAATACAAATATTAATAATAATAATAATAATAATAATAATAATAATAATAATAATAATAATAATAATAATAATAATAGTAATAATAATAATAATAATAATAATAAAATAATAATAATAATAATAATAATAATAATAATAATAATAATAATAATAATAATAATAATAATAATAATAATAATAATAATAATAATAATAATAGAAGACAAGTAAACATTGTCCTACAACCCGATCAATGATCATATAAGGAGTGGAAATTGATAAACATTTGTATTGCACAAAACATGAACATGTTGCAACAAAATGCGCTAGGAGCCAGGTTGCATACAATGGTTGGCTCTTCACCTACAGTTCTACACACCAAGGTGTGTATAACACCCAACAACCCGCAGACCAGATCTGTAATGATGATCTGTTCGTGTACCGTACATCCAGACCCTCCTGCACGATATATGGCTGGTCCGTGTGTGTATTCTATGAAGTTCACAAAATGCATACCCTTCATTTACCTTCTCCATAAGTCCCTTTCTCAAGACTAAACTACCAAATGAGAGTTAAGATATATGCCAACCTAACAGATGTTCACTTTGTATAGTCAGCAATTTCCAAGCTCCTGTCTTTCAAAACACGCAAAATTAAGGAGTGGGAAATCTTAGCCAAGTATCCCCAGTCTGTCTGGTGTAGGTAGTCTAGTCTAGTGTAGGCTCATGATTGCGTCCTTCCCACCGCCGTCTACTGGATAGGTGTAGGGACGCGGGGTGCATGATAAGGACATTATAATTAGATGTAACTAGTTCACAACGGATGTAAATTGTTTAGTTTAAAGATCACTGGGTTTAATATCTGAACCTATTATTCGACTCTAATTTTCCTGCACCAAGAAAAAAATGGAGACCTTTAGTAAGCTAATTTAACTAACTCATGGTGAGGTTTGTTAATAGAATTTCACACTGGTGTAATCTTGGGTCAGATAAGGGACTGGGTATACACCACTGGTCGATGTGTTCCCTCACACACACACACACACACTGGTCTACGCCATGAGGGTCGCTTTCCTACTTCTGCTGACAGCTCTTGGTGAGTTGTTAATGTTATCATGTTTACACAAAGAAATCACACTAACATGATGCATATCAAAGAGAAAATCAATTGGAGCAATGAGGTGACTTGAACTGGCGATGAAGGAACTCCCAGCCACGCACTTTACCCCTGTACCATGACTTGTAATAAGTTATACAACCAAGGACTCCACTCAACCCACAAGAACTCTGAAGCCTTCTGGTAAAGCCAGTTAAAGTTTTACATATACCCTCCAAGCACTCTGGTGCAGGTAAAGTAGTTCGTCAACTATGCCCTCCAACAGATTTTCTCATTGATATATTTCACTCAGTGTGATTTCTTTGTGTATGTGAAGCTGGACCGTATGGTACTCGCTTCGGCAGTACATATACTAAAATTGAAATGATACAAAGAAGATTAGCATGGCCCCTGAGCAAGGATGAGAAAAAAATAGAGCGTATGGTTGACGAACTACTTAACTAAGAGAACCACAGGAGGAGGCCTGGCCGGGGACCGGGCCACTGGGACCTTGAACCCTGGAAGCACCACAAGTAACCATGAAGGCTGCTGAGGCATAGACGACGTTGGTCTCTTAAACGCCTTAAAAGAGACCAACCTCGTCTGTGCCTTCATTTGCCCACTTGGGAACTGTCAGCCCCAAAGACCTAAGTATATAGGCAAGACAACAACGTCTCTCTCTAGGCGATTACCAATGCACAAGCAACAGGGCTCCATCATGGAGCATATAATTTCCTCACACAACCAGACCATCACCAGAGAGATCTTAACAAGGAACCTCAGATAATCGATAGGCATGTCGACAACAGAAGACATCAAAGTCAAGACAAAGCTAANTTTAATGGCTGATTAAGTTGACTACTGACACCGTAAAGTTTAGCGTTGACAGCTAGCATCGTATTTAATACTGACCAACGGCTGCGAGAAGAAGCAGGAGAGCGACCTTCATGGTTGTAGGTGTGTCCTTGGTGTGTTGGAGAGCATCTCGTCTCCCATATATACCCAGCTTCTTATCTAACAAGGTGTCACTATGTGTTTGTTCTGTGTGCCCTTGGTAACAATCCTCGTCCCCAAAAATATATAGAAAAAATATATATATTACTTTCAAGATATGATTATGCTAGATGTTATTATATATGTTTTACTGCAGTATTCCATTTTTGTATGTTATTTTTGTATAATAGTGAAGGAACTTATTGTTTATATAATAGTTTGTATAAAATATTCAAGTAGTGTAATTTGTATTTCCAGAATACACCACACAAGCCGGCACGAGAGAGCACAGTAAGTGACTACTCGTACCACCAGAAGGGTTCTTTTTTTTTTTTTTTTCATGCAAGCATGCAATTTAAATACAATAAAAACAAGACAAGAACATAAAAACGTAACAAAACAATAAACCACCGGCCAGAAGGGCCGACAGCACAGTACAACAAATTACAAACACGATAAATGCATGAGAAACATAGCATACAAAATAGAAAACAAAGTCAAACAAGCAAGCACAATAACAGTACAAAGCAAAACATTTTAAAACAAAACAAACAACAAGAGGTACAACATAAAACAACAAGAAAATCACAATAAACAACAAACAATACAAAAATAACAAACAAGTACAACATGTAATGCAATAATAAAACACCAGTGCAAAGGTACATCACAGAAACAATACATAAATAAAAGCACCCACACCAAACCAACCTCCTCACAACAAACAAAGGGAGAGGCCAAAATAGACAATAATAACAAACAAACAATCCATGCAATAAAAAAATGAAACAGTAGTAACATACACAACAACAAACAAGCACCGGCCTGAAGGACCACGAACAAAACACAACAAAATGGACATCATAAAATAGAACAAGAAATCGCACAGCATACAACAAGCCAAAAATAAAAACAAAAGTAAAAAACAAAAATAAAAATGAAAACAACACATTTTAGCAATGCATAAGTAAAACACGCATGGCAAAGTAACAACACAAAAGCAAATACAAGTACAAAAAACGCCCTCACTAAAACACCTGCCTCGCAACAAATAAGGGAGAGGCACAGGCACAAAATACAATAGGGCAAACAAAAGGCCATATGGGCACACAACACTACAGTAATATGGAATCAGCTGACATATTTTCCCGGGAACAAGACCCGGGGGAACCGCACATTGAACGCCTCCCAAATCATCCAATGCCCCCAAGCGGTTTACCCTCCACTGGTGGCGCCATGTTATCCGGATCCCCGGCAACAAACACCTGCATACAGGGAACCCAGATGGTGTCACACCGGAGGCGAGTAGCCGCCACCCTATGCCATACATCGGGAACCTGCCCATCTTCAAAGTCCTCTGGTAATTCATACTGCAGGAACTCGGCAACCACTGCCTCCAGAGTCTCAAGTCGCGACCCCACAGGAAAGGGCCGGTTAGTGAGCACCACCACAGGGGCTCCAGCAGCCACATGCACACCACCAGACGACTGCAGGGAACCAGGGCGGCGCGCATCTTTCCATAAAGTCACCACCAGGCCACGCCCAGCACCAGCATCCGCACTATCCCTGGCAGCGGAAGCCACCACACCCCACTGCGGAGAGCCCCCTAGCGGGGAAGGAACAGAAGGCACACCCGAGACACGGGCATCAGCACCAGCAGGCACATGAACCTCCGCCACCACCACCCGCGGAGACAATGACGCATCCGGAACCACGTCGTCAACACCTGAAGACCCACCGTCACTGAAGTCCCCAACATCGGCCCAGGCAGTAGACGAACGCCTGGAGCGTTTGGGCTCCGGCCGGATATCGTCAGAGCCGGAAGCGGACCCAGAAACACGGGCACCACCAGCCGGACGACCGACGCCCGCCGCAGAATGGCAGCAGCCTCCACCACAGGGGGAACCGAAGCACACACAGCAGGAGGCTCCGCAGCCACCCCAGCACCCAGCACAGTAGGGACCCGAGGCGAGGATGCAGGGCCAGACTCAACAGCCGAAGACGAGGGAGCAGACGGCGACGCCTCATAGGGAGCACCAGGAAGGCGACACTGGGGGAGCCTCATCAGCAAGCGGGATGTCCACCTTCACACCCCCGGAGTCCCCCTCCAGAGGGAGCGGCGGGAAATCCTCTTCTCGGAACAAATTGATGGGAGCAACCGGAGCCGCAACACACCCAGCAGCCTGATGCCCCATCAAGCCACACCGGAAACAGGTACGAGGTTGCCGAGCATAGTACACCCGGACGTAGTACCCCATAAGCCGGACCGAAGATGGAATATCCGACCGCAGGCGCATCCCCAAGGTGCGAACGTTCGTCCGCCTATCCGCATTTACCTGCATTTACCCTGAGGAGAGCGTGTTCACCCGCACACTGACGACTGCCCCATACCTCTGAAAGTAACGTCGGAGGAGGTCCTCGGGGAAACTCCAGGGGCGCCCCATGTACACTGACATAAGTCAGGGCACCACTACGGTCCGAGATGGACACAGAGCCGGCACCACCCGGCAATGGCAACGAACGCTCCTCATAACGACGGAGGAAATCACGGTACTTGTTACGAACAATGGTGGGCTTGCTATGGGGAACTGGTACTATTAAGGGGTAAGGGTAAGTAGAATACAGAGGTATCAAAATATGGGAGAACTAAAAGGCCCGGCCCCCAAAATAATATATCCACAGTAATAAATGCTTGCTACTAAACCCGGTTAGTCTAGGAATAGATTATTGTACTCCCACACAGGAAAAAGGGATACTCTGTTCAAACTTACTTATTTATTAACCGCTTAACACCCCCCATACACAATCACACCAATAACAATTTAATACTAACTTTACCACACAATCTTACGTTAAAAAGCCTTGGTCCACTTAGACAGGATACAAGGTTTTACACTGAAAGCAAGCTAGGGTAAAGCTCTACTATAAAACACTTGAGGAAGAGTCAGCTTAGGGTAGGGGACCATGTGTTTACACTGGGACCCCCGTTAGCATATCAGGTAAGATAAACACTTAAAAACACTTACTACACCCCAGGTATACTACTCTACACATAGAACGATGGGTATGCCAGACATATACAAAAATGAGTTATGGAGTACTTAACCAACTAAGTCACAGAAATAAAGAATTAAGAGGAAGGAGGAGAGCACGTCCAAACACCACAGTCAGCCAGCAGAGAAGGCCGCCTCAGTCTCGAGCAGCCTGCAGCATGCGTGTGGTGCCGGGAAGAGCCAATTGATCATACAGCTATACACATTAAAACATCTTCCCCTTATGCCTCATATTGCTACTTTCCTCGTTCTATGGGTAGTTAAACTTATAACAATGTTACTTAATCCACAACAAGTTTAAGAGTCTAAATGCTTTGTGAGCAACAAGAATAGTCTTACTTCTGGCAGGGAAGATTACAAACAACTTCAGCTCTCTATGCGACCCATGCCATATTGTAGTTTAATAAGCTCAATTTTGACCTCTGGTTTCCATCTAAAGAACCCAGAGTCGTAACAGTACTCCTCCTCCATCACAAACTTGATAACTACCCGGTGGGCAGTCACCAGCTCAACACCGTAAATGGCCATCACAGGAACATGGAGCATGTCGCACATAACCATTTCAATGTCCGCATATCCAGCACGACCGGTGTACTCCAGACCCACGGAGTTTACCCGGACAATAGGAGGAAGATGGTCTCCCATGGCAAGCCCGCCACGTCAACACGCAGCCAGTCAGCAACAGAAGGGGAGGGGAAGAGACGCCCACACCCCCTGGCGACGAAAACGGCAACCGCCCCAAACCACCAGAAGCCAGGCGACACGTCCGTACTTCACGGCAGCTCCAGGTGGACCGTACCACCAGAAGTTGTTGTAGTTAGGCTACCATTGTCGTTGTTAGTAATGTACAAATACATGTTTGTGCCACACACTGATGCAATTTTGAATAACAATAATGTTAAATTGGTCCTTTCTGCATTTACCTGTAGCATTGCTGGGATTCTATAACTTTACTGAATACTATTTTTTGTTTTATAGGCAGTGATTTACATGATTTTTTTTAAAATGTCGGTATGTTTTGGCTGCCGGCCTGCTGCAAAATGCGTTCCTTAATTAGTAGTATTTTGGATAACAGCGTCGAAATTTTTGTTCTTGTAAAGGTAACATTTATCTGGTTGTCACAAATCATACCCCTTGTTTGGTAGTTTATTCTAGAGAACTAATCTTAGAGAGCAACTAGCCGCTTTTGGAGTTAAGTGAAGACTGTTATTACTTTTTTTGGGGGGGGGGGGATCCTTCGTAACAGAACCGCCTCAGTCCTTTTCAGGAGGATCAAAAGTAAACATTCCGCGCTCTTTAAGTTGGATACACCCCAGGGTGGAGTACTTAGCCCAACACTGTTCAAAGTTCCCATGCACAAATCAACAATTGACGTTCCCACACTAGCTGACGAATCCGTCATCTGTTATGCTGATAACATTTGCATTGTTTCATACAATATCCAAAGCAAATTAAACGCTCTACTAATCTACTTGATTCACTCGCTGTTAAAAAGCATTGGATACAATCTTATTATGTCTATAACTAAATTCAGAGCTTTTCATCCCCACAAAAGAATTAATGTCCCTTTGGTCCTCAGAGTCAACAATCAAGCCAGTAAACGTGTGACCAGCACAAATACCTTGGAGTAGGTCTCAACAGTGACATTATAAGCCACCTACATCGTAGGGTCAAAGAAATACTTAAACACTGAAAACATTTACTGGTAAGAATATTGGTATAAATGTTAAATATGCCAGAATATTTTACATGATGTTTGTTAGATCCCTAAATGATTATCATGCCTTGCACTTAATTAACTTCCCTGCCTCTATGTTGGACAAACTAGTATGAAGACGTGAGGGTGATTCTTGGTGCCCCAAGATGCACAAGAATCATCAACATGAGGGATGAACTGAAGCTTCCAGACATACCACAGAGAATTATGCAAGTCAACACGACCTTTTGCATTAAAGTCATGAGAGCCCCAACATCTCTCGTATTGCTCAGAAACAAATCATCCAGTGCTGTTAACAGTGACTTTTTGACCAAAGAGCCAGAGCTCAACCCCCGCAAGCACAACTAGGTGAGTACACTACTGACTGGTGCCATCATACCAACTCGCTCCTTGTATGATAAATGGCTGAGTAAAAAGTTACAATCTCATCCAGCTGAACATTTCTTTTAAATGTAATCTACCTGTCACTGATATTCCTCTTTATCTGTCCCCCGCCATCCAAGTATCGTACACACCCGTCACCACGAAAGGTAATGAGAATATTGCTCTTCGTACATATGTCACACATGAAACAATTTCCTCCGCCATCAAAACCTAAGATCTCACGATCACTGTCTATACATGTGGCTCAGTCCAGTCGTCTACAGTCCGGACTGCAGCAGCCTGTAGGTTCTATATAAACAATACTTACACACACACACTATCAGTGTCAGATTAAACAACTTACTGGGCTGTACACAAACAGAACTTGCTGCACTACAACTAACTACCAGAACACCCTAAAAAATACACACAGGAAGAATAATTTCCTGTGATTCAAAGTCTGTTCTTCAAGCACTTAACAACTTAAGCTGTAAGATCGACAGTAAGAACCTCATAATACCATTATAAACAACCTGCTCGCTGCACAGAATAAAGGGTTTAGAATCAATTTTGTATGGAAACCATCTCATCTAAATATAACCCATCATAATGACAGACATTGCAGGAAAATTTGTGTGTAACAAAAACAACCTGAATTAGACCTAGATATACCCAACTTGCTGTCAACATTGTATGTTACAAACACTCGGGTCTAATAGGAGAGAAATCACTGACTCCCAAGGTATGAAAGCATAAGAATAAAAAGCTATAATTTGCTTAGATCTGAAACCGTGTATGGGCAGCACAAAACGTCCACTAGACTGTACGACACAGTGGTTGCCAGGATCAGTTGGGTTACCGTTACCTGTGGCAGGACGACTACAGGTGACGGATCTCCCAATCTGAGCACTCCAAGTACAAACTCTGTAAGTAGGAGCTGGGGCATGATCTCCCACACTACATCACTGAATGCTCAGTTATTACACCCTTCAGACCCGTCGACATGATGAACCTGAGTACCTCATCATATTATTAAATGCAATCATTATTAACGCTCGTATTATTGTGATATCCTCATAATACACCGAGAGTCTACAGTGCAGACTATTGGTCATGACCCTGTATGACTAACCATCCTGAGTGATGTGGATGTTTAGCATCATGAAGCTACAGATGACACTTTCTACCCCCCCTCCCCCTTCATATAGTCCAGGGTAGCTGCATAAGTGTACCTCTATGTGTTAATACAAAAATGAGGGAGAGAAGTTTAGAGAAGGTGAATAAAGGACATGCATTTTGCGGGTATGTATAAAACACAAACGTGTCACATTTCAATGTTGGAAAGTCTGTATGTAGAGCATTGTAACAAGTACATTAACTTTGCTTTCCCATATGCGCGGCCTAGTCTTGAACTTTGTCTAACAACTTTAGATAACACTGTGGACAGGAATCTCAAATTAGTGTTGAATACTCATAATATATAAGATTTTCGATGTTTTTTTTTTTTAGAGAGTCACAGACTTCTTAGTGTCACTTGTTAGTTTCTTGATTACTGAAGACAAGAACTGGACTTCTTCTAAGCAATCATCTGTAAGGCATGTACAGGCGTGTTTGAAATTTATTGAATACAAGCATTGCATTATTGAATACATTTACAAGACGTCTGGATTGTTTCAGAGACTCTGGCTACCAGCTTGTTGTTGAGACGATTTTCATAAATTAATATATTTAGAATGAAACGACTGTTGTTGCATATTATTATTATTATTATTATATTATTATTATTATTATTATTATTATTATTATTATTATATTATTATTATTATTATTATTATTATTATATATACTAGTAGTAGTATTGAGATTACACTTGGCTGCTCGACACACTTGTTCTACACAAGGGTCATGACTTGAACACATCATACATTACTATACAGGGAGGAGATGTATATTTGATTTATACAATTATTATTAAAGAAAGGCATTTGGTCACATTGTTGAGTCAGGCGTAAAATAGTACCAGATGATGTTGTTTTAGATTTAGCTACTCAGAACGAAATGTCCATGTAGCACGGGCTATGGTGATCCCGGAAACCGTCCACAGTTGTATAGTGCTGTGTGGACGTTCTCCATTACCGCTTTCTCTTGTTAAAGGCCTCACTTGGTCCATCACGGTAACTTAGACAAGTTAGCTCACTGTGAGGTGGTAGACGGAGGGTCACTGTGAGGTGGTAGACGGAGAGGCACTGTGAGGTGGTAGACGGAGGGACACTGTGAGGTGGTAGACGGAGGGTCACTGTGAGGTGGTAGACGGAGAGGCACTGTGAGGTGGTAGACGGAGGGACACTGTGAGGTGGTAGACGGAGAGGCACTGTGAGGTGGTAGACGGAGGGACACTGTGAGGTGGTAGACGGAGAGGCACTGTGAGGTGGTAGACGGAGGGTCACTGTGAGGTGGTAGACGGAGGGTCACTGTGAGGTGGTAGACGGAGGGACACTGTGAGGTGGTAGACGGAGGGTCACTGTGAGGTGGTAGACGGAGGGTCACTGTGAGGTGGTAGACGGAGGGTCACTGTGAGGTGGTAGACGGAGGGTTACTGTGAGGTGGTAGACGGAGGGACACTGTGAGGTGGTAGACGGAGGGTCACTGTGAGGTGAGAATCTTGATAAGGGAAAAACGAGACGGGAATCAGACCAGGAGGATCAGGATCTATACCTGATCAACCAGGCTGTGACTCATACGTCAGGCTACGAGCAGCCGCGTCCAACAGCCTGGTTGACCAGTCCAGAAACGAGGAGGCCTGGTCGAGGACCGGGCCGCGGGGACTCTAAGCCCCGAAACCATCTCAAGGTAACCTCAAGGGAGAAGTGTAACTGAAATCAACGGAGACATGGGATGGAAGGAAGGAATGGGATGAATTAGACTCATGGAAATGGTGATGTGAATAGGAATGAGTAGGGTTTTAAATGGGAGGTACTGTACTAAAAATTGGAATATGGAACTAGGAAGATGGCAATGTGATATGAGAAAATATGATGTATGACTAAGTAATTATTTAAATGCATGTACAACAGAAATTGTATAAAGCTAAATAATTAATACACTAAACAGAATACTGAATCACTTTTAACAACTGAATCGAAATTAACCTTTTAATCGGCATTAACGTTTTTAGGTACCTCCATATTTGTAGGGCTGCCCTGAGCTGTATGACGGGTCACACTTGTGATACTAAGATCACTGTCCCCCAGGATGGCTAGTCATACAGCTTAAGGCATCTCTTACTGTCTAATATCTGGACATTGAGTAATGTAGTGTGTGATACGAGCTTCTACTCAAGAGTTTACACGGGGATTGCATAGGATTGGGGAGATTCGCCACCACTTGCAGCCTCCTGCCAGAGGTAACGACACTAGCTCCATTGGAAGAGAAACATCTGCAAGACAAGTTGGACAAAAATTCAGATAGGTAAGGTGGCAGAACCCGGCCTGCGGCTCACAAAGACCCCCAGGGCAAGGCTGAGGAACTAATCCACAAGTGGAGTGATGCAACATCCTCCTCCTCCTCCCTCCCTACAGAAGTAAGCAGGGAACAACTTCTGCGACATAATGACAGAAGAATTAGGATAACAAGAGCACAGTCTAGTGATGACGAGTATGGGCAACCAATCACAGCCCAGGAAGTAAGTGGGGCTATGAAAAAGGGTAAAAGTACAGCACCTGGTGAGGAGGGCGTCACCTTCGACATACTCAATGCACTGTGTCAAGTGTCTGGGAATCCTCTACTCCAGCTGTTTAACAAGTCATTCCTAAGTGGAGTGTTGGCAACTATCAGTCTCGTGTCAAGCACTTGCAAGATGCTTGAAAGGATCATCCTAAACAGACTGTTGCACAAAATAGGCAGGCTAGGAGAGGGGGTCAATGGATTTGTTAAAGGACGGAGCACAGCAAATTTTATAGTTAATTACTTGGCTAATAACACAGCTAAGTACTCTGCATTTGATGACATCAAAGGAGCCTTCGACAAAGCACAGGGGATTGCGATCCTGGACGAGCTTGCATGCATGGGTGTCAAGGGGAGACGCATGAAATAGATTGAAGACTACCTCACAAGGAGGAAAGCCAAGGTCTGCTTCAATGGAGCAGTCTCCAGAACAATGAATATGGAACTCGGGACCCCCAAGGAGGGGTCTTAAGATCCACACTATTCAACATATTTATGAACGCTTTTGCAAATATTGATTTTCCGGAAGAAACACAAAAAAGTGGGATATACAGATGATGTTCTAATACAAGCCCCAATCTAGGAAAAAATTAAACAGTCCATTGAACTCCTCGGAAGGAAATGTATTGAGCTCGGTTTCACTCTCTCCACAAACAAGACAAAAGCATACTCTCATCACAAGCGGGGAGAAAATGAAGAACTAGAAATTAATGGTGTAACACTTGAGTGGGTTGACCACTATCGGTACCTTGGCGTCACTGTCGGCTCTAACAAGGGGAAGAAAGAGGAGCTCAACCAACTCATAGGAACATGCAAAAGTCGACTCAGGGCACTGAAAGCTATGACCTGGAATGGACATGGAGCCTCTATTGCTGTGCTTAAAATGATGTACACAGCCTATGCGCGCTCCGTCATAGACTATGCCGCACCAGTTTTATGCACCTACTCCCAAAGCGATATGAAAAGGCTCGAAAACATACAAAGTGAAGCCATGACAATCATTCTTGAAGTTCCAAGAACTGCCAAAACATCTTTTCTACGAGAGGAGTTGTTCCTCCCCAGTGTTAAAATCAGAATTAAGGAACTGAATGTTATGCTTGCAATTAGGATAGCCAGAGATCCCTGTGGCTATTGTATTATATATTGCCAAGAAAAAACTGAGTTCTGTGTTACTTACAGGAGGAAACAGGATAAGCAAAAGATGGCATCACAGATCAGTCTGCTACCTCGAAGAACTTCACCTGCTTGAGCAAGCCCGTGAGCTCCTGCCTGTAGAGAGGTTACCTCCCTGGGAGGATGACTCATGCAGGATTATCATCAATGAAATAGCAACAAAAAATCCAACATGATACCACAAGAAATGAGGTACGAGTATCTCGAG
Organism: Procambarus virginalis; assembly: GCA_020271785.1. NCBI lineage: Eukaryota > Metazoa > Arthropoda > Malacostraca > Decapoda > Cambaridae > Procambarus > Procambarus virginalis. The sequence goes on from WNGS01164858.1 coordinate 14,911,586, forward strand.
GATATTTATAAAGAAGTCGGAGATGAACTAGATCAAATCTACACTGACGGGTCATCTAATCCTTTCAATGGCAGGGCTGGTGCAGCATACACGGTAATTAGGAATAATGCCTTTCAACGCAAAATGAAGAAAATCACGTATTGAGAACTATGCCTCCTCAACGCAAGCAGAGCTGACTGCCATTGTTTTGGCGTAAGATCCTAGAACGAAACACTACCTGTGCAGTGATCTGCACTGATTTAAAAGCAGCACTATAAAGCCTTAATAAAAATCGGATAGAAAATCTTGCAATAGTCGCTGAAATCAAGAGCTGTGAGAGTACTAACCAATCAGGGAAGAGTCGTCAGGTTTCTGTGGATCCCCTCCCATGTTGGAATATGTGGGAATGAACGAGCAGATGTGCTGGCTGCTGAAGGAGACCATATTGAATATTTTATACCCAAGACTCTTCTACAAATTAGAGGTATTATCAGGCAACATCACCGTGACAAGGTAACTGAGGAAAGGAGGATAGAAGCACAAACCAGTGAATCTATACGATGGTACAACATGGTTGCAGCTGGTAATCCCAATCATTATGGATGAAGAGGAGGAGGACGCGGGAGAGAATCAGTCATAGCGAGAATCCGTCTTGGATACAAATATCCATGGAGATTCGGAATGGAGGTTATCTTGAGATGATTTCGGGGGTTAGTGTCCCCGGTCCTCGACCAGGCCTCCACCCTCAGGAAGCAGCCCTTAGCAGCTATCTAACTCCCAGGTACTGCTAGGTAACTTTACTGCTAGGTAACAGGGGCATCAGGGTGAAAGACACATTTGGCCCATTTGTCTCCGCCTCCACCGGGAATCGAACCCGGAACCTCAGGACTACGAATCCGAAGCACTGTCCATCCAGCTGTCGGGCGCCCTCCAACAGGCGGCTGGAACTGGAAATAACAGTTGATCAGTGGAGCTGCAGAACCTGTGGTGAGAGTGACGGACCTTGACCACTATCTACGTGAATGTGAACACCTGAGAGACATTAGAAGTATGTGTTGAATAATAAATCCCACATTGTTCGGGAAAGGAAAATACTATTTGTCAAATATAGATACTGTTCTTAAAAGATTCCCCCATTTTGCACTCGCAAGATAAGATTTTAAGGGTTGACAAATGTTAATCTTCTTGTATGAGGAGCTGTTCACTTGAGACAGTTAAGCAAGTCCCAGCTATGTCTGGGTACAAGTGACAGGATGATCAACCCAGCGGGTTTTCTTATTGGGGAGTGTTATACATGCTGCTATGGCGGTGTGTCCACTCACAGGATGAGTGGCGCTGCCCATAAACTAGTCTGGGCCAAGTACTGTATTACACTGTGGTAGACGCTGAACCATGTCATTTTTACTGAAGCAAGGTGTTGAGGCAGTGAGTGTGGGAGGCGTGAGGATGAGCGGAGAGTGGCTGGGGTTCACGGCCCCGCGGCTCTCATCAACAGTCACCACACAAAGAAAATCCCCTGATCCTTCAAGTTACTAAATATTACTAAAGTATTATTAAAAGAATAAATGGGTTTACCAGGGGATTTTTGATTACACATTGTTCTACACAGTTAAGGTAATGAACACATGGAATTAGGAGACGTACAGAAAATATGTTCTTTTCAACCCACAGCAAATACAGAACAAAAACAAATGTGAGAAAATAGACGGTATTTCATTTACAAGATTCCTAATATCTTAAAACCTGTCAGCCAAGCTGCTTATCCAGACCCACCTTCACACTTATCTTTCCCAGATTTTTAATTTACTGAGGGTCACTAGCTCTAATATTCTCGGCGGGGACAGGAAGCCGGCAGCTTGTCAGTGGTTCCCTCATTGTTACTGAGGCTTTTTTCCAGCTGGATTTTGCGAGTTGACATTTACCAGTTCGGTATGTAGGAAATTTCATAGATTTATAATCAAATGGGTGTTAAA
>WNGS01164858.1:14930668-14958859 GCA_020271785.1 Procambarus virginalis
GTGATCACACCAATCAGACGGTAGCCTCAATCCTTTGACTGGTTCCTTCCTAAGTTCGCGTATGATCACGGGGTTGATTGAGCGGGGGACTGAAACCAAGTACAACCCTGCGGTCAGGTTTCGTCCTTTCTGTTGTTCATCTAACATGAGCGTACTCTTGCTCCATCCCCGAAGGCGCTCCACCGTTCTTACAAGCTCAATAACGTTTCCTGACCTTGTTGCATAATTCGATATGGCAGGCTAGCCATTGTAACATATCTAGACTTCAAATGAGAACAGCTATCCAGGAATACTGATGGTAGTCCAACCTGAATTATTGTTATTCGTATCTTCGTGCTTTAGCTGAAAATTACCCACATTCTCGCATGTTGTGCGCAATATGAATTATGACGGTGCTAATTCCACATGATGCGGCAGTATGTGCGAAATACAGAGTGTGATCATCTTGGTTCCATTTGATGCTAAGGAACAGGAACAGGAAGCTGATAGGCCATTTATCTTGAACTCGGAGACTATGGTGCTTTTGTACCAGGTGCCACAGTGCCTCATTCTATCAGAGCAAAGCAGTCAGTGCCTGTACTGCGCCATGTTAGCGCACTTAGTTCGCAAAAGAGAGATTATAGATTCGATTTCTGGGCATATTGGGACAACTTGTACACCATTCTACTCGAATCATGTTAATGGAAAATCATATAGATTTAGTCTGTAAAAGAAAATTAGCGATAGTTCTTAACCTTCAGAAATACAGTTAGCAATAATGTTAAGAGTCTTGTTAAGTGGGTGAAAATATTTGTTAAAATCAGGTAGGATAAGTGGGTGAAATATACTTGCTAAACATCAAGCAATCCCCGGGGCACAGTGGTAAAGCACTTGCCGGTGCTTCACGAGCGCTTTGGCCTGGGTTCGTGTACTGACCGGGAAGGATTGATTGGCGCCCATCCTAACTGTAGCCTCTGTTCACCCAGCAGTGAATGGGTACCTGGTTATTAAACGATTTCGCGGGTCGTATTCAGGGGAAAATTTAGGATTAAGGACCTGCCCGAAACGATATGCTTGCTATAGGGCCTTTACAACAATGTAAGAACTCGTATAAAAAAAAGTTATGTGGGTGAAATATGCCAGTTTTCCTCTTGTTGACGACACTAACCGGCAGCTGACCATAAATATTAACCTGAGTTTACCTGAGACACTAACACTAGTGGCCTCGACGAGGACAGGAAGCCGGCGGCTTGTCGAAGGTCCCCCCATTTGCCTTGATCTTTTCCAGCTGTACTTGAAAACCCAACAGTTTTGGTATTAACGGCTTCGGCGGGTAGGCGGTTCCATGGTTAATAACCCTGTGAGTTAAAAAGCATATATTGTTCTCAGTCCGACATTGTGGCTTGTTGAGCTTGAAACTGTTGCTCCTTGTCTGTGTTACACTTGACCTTTTGAAGAAATTTTCCGGAACAACATCCTCCAGTTTGTTTTTAAACGTTTCAATAAGATCCGCCCTGTCATGCCTCTTTAGTAGTGTTGTTAGCCCTGTGGCCCTCAACCGTTCCTGATACGTGAGTTGACTTAGCTCTGGAATGATTTTTGTTGCCCGGTGTTGCACCTTCTCCAGAGCGGCTACATCTTTCTGAAGATGAGGTCTCCATGCTTGGATACAGCAATTCAAATGGGGGCGCACCAGAAATTTATACAATTGAATCACTACTTCTTTCCTTGAAATTGAAGGTACGCTTGATTATTCCAAGTGTTTGCTTACTTTTTTGTCTGCCGTCCCTACCTGCTGTGCAACGTTTATTGAGCAGTGAATTTTGACTCCAAGGTCCTTTTCTTCATCAATCTGCTGTAATGTTATTAATTTGGTAGTTGTGGCGTGGGTTGTTATGCCCCGCTTGCAGGGTCTTGCATTTGTCAATATTAAAAAGCATTTGCCAATCATCTGACCATTTGTAGAGTTACTATAGTTCTCTTTGTAAGGTTGTAACATCATTATCATTTCCCACTTTACCATAAATCTTTGGGTCATCTGCAAATTTGATGATGTGGTTTGTAATATCATCATCTAGGTCATTGATAGATATGACAAAAAGGGTTGGCCCAAAATGGACCCCTGTGGAACCCCACTTACTATATTTCTCCAATCAGATTCATTCCCCTTTAGCACCACTCTTCGTTTTCTTTGTTTTAACTATTGTTTTATCCATTCTAGTATTCTTCCATTTATTCTATGTGCCTGTAATTTCCTTGCCAGTCTTTCGTGTGGTACCTTGTCAAAGGCTTTAACAAAATGCATGTATACTACGTCAGCCGGAAGTCCTTTGTCTGTGTAGCAGGTTACCGTTTCCAAAAATGTGAGCAGGTTTGTAAGGCAGGATCTATTTTTAACAAACCCTTGTGTTTATTTTACGAGATTGTTCACTGAAAGATGGTGAATGATTCCCTCCCTGAGGATTCTCTCCGTGAGCTTGTAGATGTGTGATGTTACGTTGATTGGACGGTAGTTCTCCGCGGAGTTCTTTCTCCATTTTTTGAAATTAGGGGAGACATTTGCATATGTCCAATCTAAGGGGACTATCTCTTGGTCCAGAGACTTTGTGAAAAGTAATTTTAGAGGAAGGCATAGTTCTTCTGAAAGTTCCTTTATGACTTTGGATTGTATTCCATCCACACCTAGATCGTTCGAGTCCTTTAGTTTATCAATGTTCTTAAATGAATTCCTAAATTCCTTCTCTTCACCTCCTTGAATATTTGTGTGGGTGATGGGATGTCATCTAATCTTTCTAGTGTGAACACTGATATAAAATATTCATTTAGTGTTTTAGCTCCTCGTTTGTCGTCCATTATAGTTTGGTTAGTCTCATGTATTAGAGATCCTACAGAGTCCTTAGTTTTGGTTTTACTTCTTATATAGGCATAGAACGACTTTGGATCTTTCTTTATGTTTTGGGAAAGTTTTTTTCGTAGTTCCTTTTGCCTGATCTGATTTCCTGAATGGCTGAGTTTAGCGTCCTTTTATGTATCTCATAATCAATGACGTCCGTCGTGGATTTATACGTTCTCTAGAGGTTCCTCTAAGTTATCAATGCTTGTTTTACTGCCCGAGTCATCCATCTAGTTCACTTTGTTTCTTCTTCCATTTTGGCACATATTTTCGAATGAGATCTGTGATAACCTTAAAGTTTTGCCAAGATGCTTCCATGTCATGTTCACCAATTCGTTGCCTCCAGGAGATGTTTTGAAGTTCTCTCGTTCCTTGATAGTCACGCAATGGTAATCTAGAAATTCTTCATCATGATCCTTTATGTGGGTTTCTGTATTTGAAGTCTATCTTAAAATATGGTGATCACATGAAGGGGTTAGCTTTCCCCCTGCCTGAATTTGATAAATTATGCTCTCTTCTGATGTTAGCACAAGATCTAGTATGCTGTTACCACGTGTGGGCTCTACCACATGCTGTATGAGAAAGGAGTCCTGAATCAGATCTAGAAATTGCTCTCCCTCTGCTTGTGATGTTAAGATTTACTTAATCTATGGTCTCCTGGTTAAAATCCCCCATTATTAGGGTTTGGGTTTCTGCTGCCGCTTTGATCACATTATGCAGATCAGGAACTTCCTCTGATGCTGCTGTGTCAGCCGTGTAGCATATTCCCACAGTCATTTTGCAACCATCTTGAGTTAGTATGTTGCACCATACCGACTCTGAGGATCTCATGGTGTTCAGTTCCTCATTGTTGGTAGCATACAGGTCCTCTTTCACGTATAGCATTATCTCACCTGCTCTTGTTGTTCTGTCCCTTCTGAATAGTGGTATTGGGAGATGAAATTGCCCTTCTATGATGTCCTCTCGGTCCCATGTTTCACTGATGCCAATTATGTCGGCATTTTCAGCCTCAGCATACGTACATAATGAGACAATTTTATTTACTAGGCTTCTGGCATTTGTGTAGAAACAATTTACACTACTGACGGTGTTCCTGGGGGGGGGGGGGGCTGAGAGATTGTTCTCATGTTTAGCACATTCCTGTTCTGTACATTGTCACTCTGGTTCTGAATCTGTTTGTTGACCGAGATGTAAAGAGTTAGTTCGGCCTGGCTGGGCGAAGGACCATGTCCTCTCCTCCTACTATCCGGATCTCCTGCCCTCTCCTGAACTTTAGCTTTGCATTTTTTATATTGTACGTGTTTTTTAATTCCTTTAGTTTGCCTCTTAGCACCATGTCATTTTTTTTGTTGCTCAACTGTAAGATCTGGAGACATGTATACTTGGTTATACCCTGCTAGATCCTTGAGTCCACGTACCCTACTTAATATCAGCTTTTTATGTTTCAAAATTTGCAATGGTTATTCGTACCACATTTGCTTCAGGCCTACCTATCCTTTCAACCTTTGATAAATACAATTCCTCCACCCTGCCTAACAGTTTCTCAATCAGTTCCTCAATGAGTGCTTGGTCATTCTTGTCTTCTTTTCTCGCAAGTTTTCTAATAATGAAGTTATCTTTTCATCTTTGCTTATGCCTTGTTTCTGCATCCCTCTCCTGGGCACCCGCATCAGTCTCTGGAACTCCACCTGGATTCACTAAGTTCCCCCAAGTGTGATTTTCCCCGGGTTCTCCTGGTGGGCCCCCCTGGGAGCCCGCCTGTGCGTGTATCATCCAGTGATTGTTTAAGGTCCATTCATTTTTCATTAAAAGCTTCTGGTCCTCCTGCAATTCTTTCAACGCCCTGTGACCTTCTAACAGTTATCTCATTATTATGCCTTGGGTTGCAAGGGTAATTTATTCTTCAATTTCTTGCAAAGATTCTCCATTATTCCCAACTCCATTTTCTTCAGTAGTCTCCTCAACTGTTTCATCATTATTTTTATCAATTTCTTCCTCGTTAGTTTCATAATTTTTCCCATCTGTTTCATAATTTTTCTCATCAATTTCTTCCTCATAATTTTCTGTGCTACTACTAAGAATCTTGTGTTTGTCATTGCAAGTTATGCAGTAAAAGTTAATTACCTTCAGTTTCCTCGTTGTTATATGCCTTACACAAGGCTGCCGAGATCTTAAGACAAGTACCGTGGAAAATCAATTTGCAAACCCCCACACTGGATACATTGAGATGGTCCGGGTCCGACTCTACACTAGGGACATGTATTATTGCACTCTGAGATCTCTGCTAACACGTTTAAGTCTATTTACTTACTTTAATGCTGTCTTCTGGCACAAGTCAGTTTTTGAGGCTGCAAAAAATGCTACGGCTTGGTTGTATCCTCTGTCTACTGTTGTGTGTCAAAGCAAAACATGAGCTTTGTTTACAATATCAGCTGTTTACGCAACCCGTCTTCTTACAAATTACGTCGCTTTTCGCTCGTATGCGCTACGGCCGTAATTTGAAAATGAAAAATTGAAAAAAAATTGGATTTTGTTTTCCAAAACAGTAAGTTGAGGGTTCTCTGGTAGATTAGGAGTGCAGGAAGTTCTCCCAAGGTTTCAAAATGTCATGGAAAACTGTTAATTGAAAGTTTCCTCTCCTAATCTAACAGCCTAAGCCAGAGGACCCATAACAGAAAAAGGAGCAATACTTCACTTTCATGGGTCGATTACATTTTAAATTACGTCCTTTTTTAGCCTGAGTGCGCATACGAGTGAAAAGCGACGTAATTTGTAAGAGGAAGTATTTTTATTGTTTATTTATTAATTTGGGTAATTAATTTGGGTAATTAATTTGGGTGATTAATTTGGGTAATTAATTTGGGTGACCTGGGTAGAGACATGTAGTTTCACACCAGCTGTCTGGTATTTTTTCAAGGTTGTAAAATGATCTCATGTAAGTACCATAGAAGATCACCAGAGTTTTAGGACGTAATAAACCGAGGTTCTCTGTGTTGGGTGATGGACTGTTGAGTGGTTCCTGGTGATGAGCGTTCACACTGACTTCATTGTGTCGTGAATGCGATCCCTTTGATCTTGTGTAGTTAATGTATTGCAGACTGTATTGGACGGCTGTCTTCTGGCCCCAAATGCACTTGTAATCAGTATTAATAAGGACAGCGATAAAGTATGTTACAATATGAGTCGAGACACGGGGTACTCACAGAGAATGGGGTCACCACCTGCACACACACGCTCTCACGCACACACACACACACCAGGCACACACAAACGCACGCACGCGCGCTAGCACGTGCACAAACACGCACACATGCGCACAAGACACACATACGCATGCGTACTTTTCCCCCCGCACACACACACATTTTTGTTCCTTCAGTGATGCGTAATCATTTCTCATTTTCACTCCCTGAAGATCACAGCCAGGAACTATCTTAAGGTTGTCTCATCGATAAGTGCTAAGATACTGACAGGTATTGACTGCCAGAATCATTAGAGCATAATCCTATTTTGTAATCTTTAGGAATACCTAAAATTAATCTTTTATAATAAACTCACTGTATTTCCACTAAGAAATATAACTACTGGTAAATGAATCTTCGCTACACCTCACATCATTCATTCTCCTTAGTGACTTAATTATAGTATACTTGATAAACTTCTTGAAGTGCTGGGGGAGTAATGGCTACATTGAAGGAAAGGAAATTATTACCAATAATATCTATATAAGTGAATTTTAGTACTTGTGTAATGTTAATTATTATTGATATTTGATAGGTGTACTACCATTTTCATTTGTATTATTATTAGTATTGTTAGTAGTGGTATTAATGTGTAGCACCATTGGGTAGCGTTAAATTGTTGATAACAGTAAGAAGTGTTGGTGCAAATATGAAGACACGAGGCGGCGTTAACCGTGGCGTCCTGGCGGTGAATAACTCTGCTCTAACAAACACTGGAGAAAACATTCAATGTGCAAAACAAACAAAATCTGTGAATATTGTATATAAACATATGTAAACAAGACATGTAAAACCAGGTGAATGATGCACGTCAACTGTTGCTAGCAGGTTTAAAGCATAGTGCCAAAATGTATATAACTGCCTGATAACGTTATGTTCCCAAAAATAAAGGAGTATTGTAACCTTTGGTCAGATAAGAAGATGGGGTATATACCTGTGGCGCCCGAGTCCCCAACCACACACACACACACACACCATGAGGCTCTGTCTTCTTCTTCTCCTCGCAGCCGCCGGTGAGTGTTATGTCGTAATGTTCGCTAAACACAATGTCAACACAAAGGACTCGCGAGAAATAAATAACGATGAAGCATTTTATTTGTTTAATTGATATTTACAGATGAAGTAATTCACTGTATTTGTTTATCGAGATATCAAGTAAATTTGAGTGCTTCCAGAGCATGTTAAATGCTTTGGTGTGTTTGTGGTGTGGAGGCAGTGCTTGGAGGCAGTGCTTGGAGGCAGTGCTTGGAGGCAGTGCTTGGAGGCAGTGCTTGGAGGCAGTGCTTGGAGGCAGTGCTTAGAGGCAGTGCTTGGAGGTGCATGGTGTGGACATAACAAGGTGAGGGCATGAAGACGTGTTCACTACAACTGACGTTATATCTTGAGATGATTTCTGGGCCTAGGGTCCCCGCGGCCCGGTCCTCGACCAGGCCTCCTTTTTGTTACACCCCCACCAGGAAGCAGCCCTTAGCAGCTGTCTAACTCCCAGGCAACTATTTACTGCTAGGTGAACAGAGGCATTAACGTCAAAGAAACTCTGCCCAGTTTGTTTCCGCCTCCACCGGAGATATTCTACTGTACCGAATATAAACATAAATGATTGTTTACTCAGAAAGGACACTGGAACAAGGGTAATCATAGTTTTTTTCCACATATTGTGATTAAATCGGCATCGACATTTATATAGAAATAATATTTTACATAGGAAAATCGCACCTTTTAATATATTTCCCATTTCACTGAAATTTGATGTAACTGGGCGTTGCGCGACCCACATAGTAATTTTTATAACAGTGATACGAGCCTCGTTGTTATATTAATGTACTTTCTAGTTTGGTTTTATGCTTCTGCATGTGGGGTGGGGGGGGGGGGAGGTTGTTCCAAGTTGGGTCAGCTTACTTAGGCATGGGCCTCATATATGTGGTGCACAATACTATGTAGGCCTCCTAAATGTTATTCTTATGGGGAACCCTTTGGAGCAGGATGGCGGGATCGAACCAGCATCCTGGGTCATCAAAGACGCGCGCCTGATCATGTTATTGTGATTTCATTGTGTATGTTGTTCTCGTCTTCGTCAGGTTCACACATGCTGACGGTGGTATTATTATTACCTGAGCTCCTGGCGCTAGGCCGGGGTTATATACACTCTCAGGTTTAATCTCTTCTCTTGAAGAGCCCTTGAAGAGCCCTTGAAGAGCTCTTGAAGATCTCTCTCGAGCCCTTCTCATGGCGCTATTTCACGGATCAGTCTTCCTTTGGTTCATATTGTGTCTTTATTCCTCGCCAAATCTGATTACCTTGCATTTAACTGGGGTGAGGTTTAGTAGCCATTTCTGTGATCAAACCTGAAACTTATCTAAGTCGTCATTCATCTTTTTTAGAAACTTCCTGTCTAATGACTCTTCAGTAATCTTGCAGCATCCAGAAACAACGAAAAAAGTGCATCAACTTGTGCGTGTATAAATTGTCTGCTCCAAGCGTTCCATTAATCTCCAGATTAATTTCTCTAAGACTTTACAGGGACTACATCTCAACAACACAGACCTCTAGTTTAGAAATTAGCAGTTTTCCAGTTGCCTGGTAGTTCCCCCCTTTCCAGCGAAGCCATTATATTGATGAAAAAGAGGTTCACTCAGACCTTCATCTGCATTATTTAGAGATCATGGGGACACGTTTCTGGTCATACAGCTTTCAGTACAACTAGGGCTTTAAATCTGTTTCCTCGCGAAGCTGGTGTACTGCCATGTTAGTTGGTTTCTCATTCAGGAGAGTCCTGCCTCTAGCCTCTGGGAGGTAGACACTTTTAGGAATCGTTTGTTTAGTACCTCATAAATGTTCTTGTCATTTTATGTGTAATTTAACTCCCTGGGTGTTTACTGACACTTTCCACTTGATGAAAATGTGGTATTGTTTGGGTAGTTTTTTATCTCTTGATGCTATATCATCCCCCATATTGCTTCTCTGTTTGATTCTCTCATGATTCTCAAATATTCGGTCATTTCCATGTTAAAGTTGCTTCGGTTCTAGCCAGTCTTCCTCTCCATGTATCTCTTCCCAGACGTTTTGCTTTTCTTTCTTACTTTCTTTCCTCAAGGCACTCTTTACTAAACCACTGACAGACATTTTGCTTTGTTCTCAAGTCGCTTAGTGCTGAAATACATATATCTTCAGCTTCTGAGCATGTGCGGGTCAGAGAGCCCTTCATGTCTTCCACAGATATGTTCCAGAGTTCTAGCTGTCTCCAACTTCGCCTCTCCCAAAATTGTGCTTAATTATGGCATATTTCCATTTTCTGCATGCTGGATTTCTGTCCTCTTTATGTTCTCTTGTCTTGATTTTCATATAACCTATGTTCTTAAACACTTAAACACTCAGTGGTCACCGGCTGTGGTTGTAACAATTCTTAAGTTCTTATGTGGTACCTAAGAACTGCTTTCAGGCCCGGTACCCAATCCAGCCTACAGATGAATAACATAAAATCGCTGCTGTCTAGACGCATGTTGAAAGAAATAAGGGAATTAACACCGCATTTATACAAGTAAACAATATTCATAAAAAGAAAACCAAGACTGCACTAATGACATCGTAGACTTGAGAATGACTTGAGAATGGTCCAGGACGGACCGAAACGTCGTCGTCCCTTCAACTTCTAGTGTGTGGTCTGGTCAACATACTTCAGCCACGTTATTGTGACTCATCGCCTGCACTAATGACATCGTATTTCATTATCATAAACTGTGTCAGAAATTCCCTCTCCAGTCAGCAGGAATGACGGGAAGGAAGGCACATTAAATATCATAAAATGTTACAACTCGCCAAAAGTTATGATTAAGTCTGGTAAAATACAGGAAACTGTGGCGACACTGAAAATCGTCTGTCATACTACACGGATAAGTAACCACACATTGAGTACTGAATATAAATTTATTGAGGAACCTACTCCACCTGTTCCTACAGTGGAAAGATACTCACAATAAAAAATAAAGATCAGTATTTAAGGTTCCACTGGCTGAAGGTCACAAGTACATCCAAAGGGGAGCCGGTCGGCCGAGCGGACAGCACGCTGGACTGTGATCCTGTGGTCCCGGGTTCGATCCCGGGCGCCGGCGAGAAACAATGGGAAGAGTTTCTTCCACCCTATGCCCCTGTTACCTAGCAGTAAATAGGTACCTGGGTGTTAGTCAGCTGTCACGGGCTGCTTCCTGGGGTTGGAGGCCTGGTCGAGGACCGGGCCGCGGGGACACTAAAGCCCCGAAATCATCTCAAGATAACCTCAAGATAACCTCCTCTTCCAGAGCTCTACACGCCACTAATATAAGCCCCTGGCAGTGAGGCCAGCGGCATCCCTCCGTCCTCAACGTGTTGCCACATTTGTATAACTGACAAATGCAAACAGGGTTCTCTCGTTAGCATAATATATTTGAGTTTCACTAATTAATAATAAAACAATCACCTACCCCAATAAGAATAACTCTACAACATAACAATCCCAATACATGTCATTTATGTAATTACAACAATCTGCACTCTGTACCTTCTCAACATTAGCGCCAGGATCTATAGCACTCCTCTGCCTCTCTCTTCTCAGTTAATGCTGGTCCCGACACGACCGTTATCTAAACTGTCTACACTCACCCGCCTCCACCCTCTTAATTGTTATCTGTGTGTTTCTTAAAACACATACATGATATTTACATAGTAATGACAAATCAGAACTATAAAAATTATACAACTATAGACCACATGTTAGTCTCCTTCACTCTACCAATAATAGTTATTTACCCTACTCAATATTTGCATATCAAGATGCTAAATGTGCATACAGCCTTTTACTTTAGAACCGTCTTTAATTAGTTTAGTTCATTTATTATGCACCCCATACCCATCCTGTGGGCGGTAGTGGAAAGGGTTACAGAGGCACATAATGGGCTCAGGGACTGAACCCCATAATTCATTTAGCTAAGCAAGTTACAATCTTGATGAGCTAGTTACAAAATTAGTATAAGTCGTCACATCAACAATGGTTCGAGATGGACCACAAGTACAGTTTCTAAATTAAGCAACTGACATGTGGAGAGTTAGTGTCACAATTTATATGTTTGTCCTGCACACCGCCCCCCATCCAGCGGGCAGCGGCGGAAAGGTTACAATCACTCAGTTACTACCTACAGTTAGCAAACTGGGGATATTTGGCTAGAATTTCTGGTAGCAGATCATTTTGAATGAAATATTTGCACATCGTTGGAACATTGGTTATAGAATTGTCTCTAAATTCACGTATCTTTTCGCACTCCATTACATAGTGACGGAAGGTGTGCGAATAATTTTGTTGACACAGTTTACATTTGGTCAGGTCTACATCAGCTGATAATGAAAATTCTCAGAGATACTTGTAACCGAGTTTTTAATCTTAGATCTGCTAGCATGCAAATTAATATATGGAAAATATGATGGTCTATTCTTTAAATATCTGCCCCATTCTGAGAGAAGGCAAGGGATAGTCTGGTCTCCTTTTTCCCTTCTTGCTCGTATTTCCTGTTTGACTTGATGTTTCAGAAAGGTTGCTTCCGTGGTGTCTATAAACTTTTGTTCTCTATGTAAATAGGCCTCCACATGGGTTTCTTGCCTCCAAGTTCATTTCCTCAAAATTTTAATCTCCAATTGTTGGTGTCCTTTGTATGATGTTTATTACCTATTTGTTGTTTTCTTCATATTTTTGCCTGTTCCTTCTATTTTGCGAAGGTGGGCACATACGTGCTGTCGCTTATTTTCCTCAAACCGGTTCCTGTGAGAGTCTATATTTCCATTTATGTGTCCGACTAAGTTTGGAAGGGAATTAAGTAAGGTGTTGGGGCATTTCCAGGGGATCTGCAGCCGGGGTGACCGACGATGAACTGTTGGTCCTGACGGAGAAATTGTTTGATGCCGACGTGAACGCTGTGGGCGACCAGCTGACCATTAACCTTCAGGGAGAAGGTACCTCTGGCGACCTTGCAACTGGACCGTAAGTGGTAGTAACATTATGCAACTCATCAGATTACACGTTACTCTTCTCAGCAGTAGAGCCATGCTCGTGGGGTCCAGTCTTCTTTGCTAATGTCACAAAAATATTGTAGAAGTTACCAGTAGTTCTGGTATAACAGAGCGACCACTAGGTTTGTGATGCAGCGCTCCCAGTAGCATTTTCTATACACCTTTTACAGTACTGGAAGATGTGACCTCTTATTCTATCCGGTTCTGGTGTCAAAAAGTTCGACCAATCTTTTTGCTCTTAGCCTTACATGGACTTTTAAGAGTTATATGTGAAAATCATATAATTTATTGTCCTTTTTCGACCGTCTTCTGTGGAAATTTCCAGTTCTTTCAGTCTTTCTTCATTTTACATGTTTTAGGAATATATTAAAAATTTTCAATGTTACTGTAGGTGCGGATACAATACTACAGTCACATGGTCCAACAAATGAGAATTGTTTACAATTTCACCCTCAATATAGTAATGCGAGGAACGATTCATTTACGTGTATACAGATTTATTCCTCCAACAACTTTGCGGATATGGATTTGTGAGTCAGGATTGCTATAAGTCAAATATTCCGTTTATTATAACTGTATAAACTCATTTACTTGTTGGAAGTTATAAGGAGGAAACAGAGTGGCATGTTATTATATGGAAGTTTAACAAGAAAACATCAAAGGGAAGGGGACTATCAGGAGAAAGCGCTAACCCATTTCGACTATGTAGCACTTAACAATTAATAATACTGTAAATCATTGTGTCGGGGGACAGGAAGTCAGAGTGTATTCTTCTTCTCTTGAGAATAGGTGCAGTTTGCATGAAGGGTTAACCCTCCCGATGACTGCACCAGGACAGATGTAAGGAGACGCATTGACGGTCAGGAGGAGAAGAAAGTCAAAAGCGGTAGATGTGATGGGCCGTAGAGCGAGGAGTGGCGACGAAAACAAAAGCGAACGTTAGAGGGAGACACCCCGCACCGGGGGGCGGGGTGACGTGGTCACGGCGGCAGCTGATTCATGCACGGCGTAGCAGTGTGCACAAGACGGGAACTAATACTTCTCCGGAAACTTGTATATCGGAAAGCGCAAGCAGTACGCTTCCCAAATCACCCGCTCGTCAGCTGGCAGCCGGCCACCAGGCGGCGCCCTCGGCTGAGACATCCTATCCGGCACCCGATACACAAACTCCTTCACCCGCGACACCCAGATAGTGGACGAGCACCACGGGATCGGAAGCACCCGGGCATCCCGATAAGGCCCAACTCCGGACCCTCACAGGGCACGACCCCAGCAGACGGGACTAGGGAACCCCCAGACCGGGGCAAGGAAGGAGGGGATACAGCAGGGGAAGCAGGCGCGGCATCGACCCCACCACCGGGCACAGGAGCCGAGCCCCCTGGCGCACATCTTTCCGCAACTTCACGACGAGGTCTCGAACATCAGGGACAACCCCCCACTGCGGAGATCCAACAGCAGGTGACGCAGGAGGGGGGACACAGGTAGCAACTTCTGAGCTCGCACAGCACCATCATCCACGGCGGGGGCGCCAGATCACCATACTCCCCTACCTCCTCCCAAGGCACACCACGAAGGGGGGAGACACTCCGAGCCCGCCGCGAACGCTTCGAGACAGGCCGCACCACACCACGCCCAGCAGGCCCCGCCGCAGACACAGCCACCATCTTCACATCCACACAGGTCACACCCGCACCGTCCGAAGAGTCCACGGAGGCCACATCACCCACACTGTCTACTTCATCCACGGAAACAGCCTCAGAACACCGACGAGCACGCTTCT
This sequence comes from Procambarus virginalis, assembly GCA_020271785.1. Classification (NCBI taxonomy): domain Eukaryota; kingdom Metazoa; phylum Arthropoda; class Malacostraca; order Decapoda; family Cambaridae; genus Procambarus; species Procambarus virginalis. The sequence goes on from WNGS01164858.1 coordinate 14,944,596, forward strand.
GCAGAGGGATGGAAAGAGCAGAACTACAGTCGCCAACACACACAGGCACGGCAGGCACCTCACCTTGCTGAAGCACCTTCAAAACAGCAGAACCCGCGTCCCCGGGAGCCGGTATCACATCCACAGGCGAGGGCGGGACATGGACCTCCACCGGGACACCCTTCACTACAAGCAGCTCAGGCGACGGCCCGACACCCACACACACCGGCTCAACAACCCCAGGGGCCACAGCAGTCACAGGACGAGGCACACGGGCCGGAGAACTCGCCTCAACAGGCGGAGCAGCAGACAGGCAATCAGGCGCCTCAGGCACAGCACCCACACCATCCAGGGGCGGAAAATCCTCCGCACGAAGAACATGCACCCGACCAGTTGCTCCCACGTCGCACGCCGCAGCCAGATGACCCTCGTGACCACACCGATAACAGGTGCGCGGTTGACCCGGTACAGGCAGCGGAGCGTATAACCCAACACGGACATCGACGACGGCACACTACACTTCAGTGACATCGTCAGGGTGCGGGAGCCGTCAAGCATACCAACACAGTGCCCGGCAACGACCTTGTTCCAACGAACACTTAACACTGTCCCAAATCGTTCAAAACAGGAGGTTAAAAAGTCGTCCTGAAATTCGAAGGGGGCACCATGCACCGTCACAGACGTCAAGGTAACACTAAGATTCACCACCTAACGGAGCCAACAGGATCAGGGAGAGGGTAAACACGCCCCTCACACCGCTCGAGAAACGCCTGAAAGGCAGCCTGGAGGCGGAACTTGACCACAGCACGGTTGCCCTGAAGCAGCTGGATGCCCACCAGGTCCGACAGCTGCACATGCAGCACGTCCACCAGGGCGACACCAACCAATGGATGGCCCACCGGCACCGTAAATGCCAGACCAGCCGACAACGTCCTCGTCACTGGGGGGCGAGAAGTCCCCATGGCGAAGCCAAACGTCACCCTGTCAGTGGCAAACTACCACCAGCAGGGCAAACCAGCAATCACCCAACGTAAACACTAGCCAGGAGCGGAGAGACCTCAGGAACGTCTGACCCGGCCGGCGGTCCACACCAACCAAAGGTGTATCATACACGTTTTGGTTTTTATCGAGTCCCCCCCCCTCCCCAAGGCCCAATTACTGACCCCGCCCAGGACACAAACCCCCACAACGAGCTGACTAACTCCTGGAGTACCTACTCACTGCTGGGTGAACAGGTGTACATTCAGATGATAGGAAAATGTGGCCCCAACCATTTCTATCCCGCCCGGGATTCGAAGGGACAAATACCAGTTTCGGATATTCTCGATTGTCGTCGGAGAACGAACCCGACAGTACTACCGGGACCCTACTACTTGTAAAGAATCAGGATAAGGATTTGGGATGGGACGGGGGAAGGAATAGTGCCCAACCACTTGGACGGTCTGGAATTGAACGCCGACCTGCATGAAGCGAGACAGGTGCGGGTGAATACAGGATGGGCCTCACCGTAGTGGATGCAGCGAGCTTCGATAGAAGAACAATCTGTCTTAGAATGGCCAGGGGTCACAACACGAGACAAAGGGACGTCTCGTTACTGCACTTCGTAAAATCATGTCTAAGTTTCAAATGCCGATTTCAGAAATGTGTAGAAAGAATGTATTCCTAAATGGAACATCTGGCATTGGCAGGAATTACAGGAGACAGAAGGGTTCTACCATCAAAAGAGATCTTAACTTCTTGAAGAGAAAAACGAAGACGTCCATGAGGGGTTCGAGTCAATCTGGAGGATAGAATAGTCTTGAATATCAAGGATATATTTAATATCCTCATGGCAGTCTTTGAGGTCTCTGTCTCCAGTGTGGGAGAATGATTGCCAATGCTGGCATTTAACTGAACCTTTTTGTAGACCTGAACCAGGGTCTCCCCAAGGCAGGACAAAGTAGCTAGGCAGGCAGCTAAATTCTGAGAAGGGGCCGCAGGTACCCATGTGCCAGTCCAGGTGGGGGTTAAAAGTAACTTGGGAATCTAGAGTCAACTAGATGCTTATGGATGTGTAAATCATCAGGAAGTGTATGTTCATTGTGGCAAATAACAACATATTTAGGCCACAGAGCGGGGTCAAACAAATCCTGGAATGTTTGAAAGAATCATGAACGTTCGGGTGCAGTGACAGTGTCGTGATCCCCACATTATGGAGGCGCTGTTGTTACAACGAAAGATGAAGCCACTCCAGGTGACAAGATGGTCACCACTGGGGGCTTGGGGCTCAACACTGCTGAGGAAGTGGGAGTGGAACGGAGAGGGTCAGTTTGGGTAGTGTGGACCTAGCCTAGTCTGGGCCCAATGTAGCTGTGGCCATGGAACCCGATCTTCCGACTCTGGGGATCACTGTTCAGGCCCCCGAGTCACTGTTCTACTCGGGGGTCTGGAAGCCCACTCAACGAGTCTGAATCCGAAAAGTCTTTTCGTTTGTCATATAAAAGGTTTTGAAAAGTTTGGGCCCCGGAGCAAAGGGATACCACCTACTAGGGCAGTAAAGGAGGCCAAGCACTGGCCAAAGCAGGAAGGAGTGCACCGTGCCAAGCGGTGCCCCACCCTACTCCTTTTTTCAACAGGGGAATTCTACTGTATCGAACATTTACCCACACTGGTGCCAAGACCCCATTCTCCCTCTCGCCCCAGCCTGGACACCCAACTAATCTCAAAGGGCAGCCCTTCACGGGCGACCCCTCCAGCGGGTGGTCCCTTGACGCGAATAGGCTCCCTATGTTAGTATCATTTCGCATGGACAACGGCTGGAGAGGGAGCCAAGGAACCTCCCCCCACTGGCCCTCTCGTCACGGTAAGGCGAAACTTCAGCAGGTCACACGAAAAACACCTGGATAGGAGCAGGAGAGAGGGCCGAGGCAACCCCCACCGACCGGAGGGAGTCGTACACGACCCCCCCCCCCCCGCCCCTTCCACCTAACCACAATATGGTGGAACTTTTGAGGGGGTCTGACCACAGAGTGACTGGATAAAAGTACAGTGCCCAAAAATGGAACATGTATAAGGTCATCAGGTGGGACATAAAGGACTAGACTTTACTTCATTGTAGTCACGGTTAGATAAGCACTGTTAGATGAATACTTTATCTCCTAATATTGGTGTGATTAGCAGCTTTTCAGAATAGTTTTAGATGTTGCTGTTATATGATCATCAATGACCATAATTTACTAGATAGTTCATGCTGAAAACAATGTGTTACCAGTTAAAGCTAATAACCTTGGCTTTACAGTAAGCATTAATCATTAAGAACCATTTTCTAATTATATAACAAATGCAGTTTATTGAGATAATCAGCTTATCAAGCAAGTGAATAAAATCATTACATTGGTAATTTTATCTGTAATAACATTCAATCCGGAAATATAAGAAATGTAATTCTTGTGCAGACTGTTCGCAGTGGTGCCGGACTCTGCTCTGAGCGGCACTACCATCAAGCTGCTCAGGAAGGTACAGGACAACTACATCCCAGAAATCACCATCGCTGAAGTCCACACCGCCGATGATATCGCCGAGCAGGACGCCCTCCTGGATGCCATGATGAATACACAGGTCATGAAGCTCACCGAGACTTTCCTACACGATAACGGTAAGTTGGTGAACCAAATCTGCTTTCTCGCTCTTTGTGACATGTTATATTATGTCTGTGGCACTTATGTTATAGCGCAATAGGCTGACAACTGATTGAACATGAGTTCGATTCCCAGGCAAGGTGAGGCGTTTGGCCACGTTTCCTTATATACAATGCGTCTGTTCACCTAGAAGTATGATGCTTGGCGGCTGTTGTGGGTTGAAGCTTAGAGACTAGGCTTAGATGGAGCTCGGTAAGTCTAACAAGAGTTTCTATCCCTGACAATGGGGAACCAACAGGCTAGTGAGTTCCATTCTTCTTCCTCTGCGCCTAGATGAGAGCAAGTTGGATGGATTCACTGCATCCTCAGCTTTAACTGTTTGGAGATTATTAGCCTCGATAGTTCAGAGTAACTACGCCCAAAATCCATTTAAACACTTGGAAGGCTCATGTTTGAATTAATTACCACTGAACTCTTTAGTCAATTAAGCAGAAATATTCGTTACGGTCAACAATACCTTCATGGAGTAAGCAATAAGGAGCTGGTGGGCCGTGACAGTAAGGTGTATACATCACATTTTCCAGGCCTCCTGACTGGCAGCTTGAGGGTCAAGCTGGACGAGATCTGGTTTACGCTGTACACCAGGTCCGGCGGACCCGTCGGATCCTCAGGTTTCGAAAATACGTTTGTTGGAGAACTTGGAATCGGAGAGGTGATCGGCTTAAACAACTGGGTCAGTTTTTATACTGAAGAACAAAAAAATTATCTTGACTATGGAGGTTGGTTAAGGATTGTTGACCTCGGCACCAAGGTGAGCTTTTTCATCATATACATTGTTTTTAAAGTATTCTTGAAAATTGTTAATTCATTGTGATTTTATTTTGTTCAGATACTTTGATATTGTTTGATATAGATAAATATAACATTACACGATAAATTAAGTTATTTATAGGTCAACAGAAATATAAAGATAGATGACGGAGACGCGTCAATTACGGAAAATAAATTGTCTTCCTCAGGGTCACATTTTATTGGACCACTTCGAGTGGCTCGCTGAACCCAAGGCCAGCGGAACAATGTTCATAGGAACGTCGCCTGAGCTGGAAATGGCGACGTACACTGTGTGTTTCCTGGCGCGGCCCGACTCTCTCTGTCCAGGACAGATGGATAACCAACAGTTCAATATCGTGACGTCCACAATTCCGTACAACGGCAAGATCTTAGTTAACAGTGCTTACCCTGAAATTTAGTATGACTACTTTCCAAATGATTCTCTTTGGAGTATGTCATAAGCTATAGAGTTTTCCATCAACCCATAAATTTCTACATTAGTTTATACTTCACATAGTATAATTTTAAAATCCTTCAAGTTACAATTTGTAATTTGTTGTTCATAAGCATAAAAAACTAGGCTTAATTATAACAGCAGTGAATTATCCTTTACCACACTAGAATATCAAGAGGTAATAGTTTTATATTTTAATTCCAACAATGATCACAGTTTAAAAGCATGACACAAATTAGTCACCTGTTTGATCACGAGGGATGCATAAGGATGCCTTTCATGTACTGTGCTTAATATATAAATTATCTGCGTTATTATCAAGAAACCGCTGTATGTGAACGTATGTTAATCAATAAATGTGTTATTATTTATTAAATATCTAAATGTCTGCAGCACAAAGCATTACATTAATAAATATATTATGTACGTCTATGATTAAAGGACCTATTGAGGACAATGTTTATGACTTACGAGTATATAAATACAGTAGTGAATATGGTGCTATTATAAACAGCCTAACTGCGCTGTGCTGGAGCGCTGACCAGGCCGAGGCCAGACGGTGGTCTTGGCGCTCCGGACCTATGGATAAGTCGCAGGTTTCCTTTCTGCGTGGCTGATTGGCCTGCTATTTGTTGCCAGTTGCAGCAGTTGCATGATGGCCCGCATGGAAGATGTTTGCCAGAGGACGTTGTCGGCATGTGTGGAGTTTGCTCCCCCGGTGGCCTAAGCTGTGTTGTGCGAGGCCGGTATTATTGACTTAAGTATCAAGATAGAGGACCACTGTGGGATACAGAAGTTAAGAGATGGACGGGTGATTTTGAAATTTGGGGACTCCTCGACGTTGTGATGTTTCATGGAGGCGAATGAAGGTCAGGAAAGGCAGCTATGTAGCGATGCAGTGTATGTGAGAATTGGAGACACTGGGAAAGACATCATGTATGTTGTGGTGCAGGACGCGACCTTTGGGATACCTGATAGTGTGCTGAGTGTGGCGCTCTATCAGTATGGAAGCGTTCTAAATATTTGTCCACATCAGTTTACATCAGGGCATGCAAGAGTTCTCATGGGACTCAGGATAGTGGCAATGAAGATAATGAGAGAGGATACCCCTATCACTGAGGGTGGGTTTACGGTTTCCCCTAGAGTTGCCCTATAATTTCATTTACAGAAAATCTAAGTCTTCAGACCATTTCAAAGAAAATGAGTTAATCAAAATGAGTTAAAAAAAAAGCTTGTTATACTTTAACCCAACAATTTATAACACAATAAAGTTATAACTTGAGATTATTCTCCATTTAGGACAAAGATTCACTTACTGTTTACAAGTAAACTATTATTGGAACCGTTATATGCTTTCAGACCATCACAAATATGTAGATAACTATCCAGTTGGTGTGAAAATGAGTTTGGTGTCTCCTGGTAATCACTTCACTATGAGGGCTAATGAGGATAGAGTGGGAAGGTGTGTCTGGGAAGAACAGGAGGAGAGGGGAAGAAGAGGGGTGAGAGGAGGAAATGGGAGGGGGGGAGGTGGGAAATATGGAAGAGGGAAGATAAATGAGGCAGAGGGATGAAGTGAGGAAAATGAGGGGAGAGGCAAATAGAGGAGTGAGGGAGAAGATATAGAGGGAGAGAGGGTACCATATCCCGTGTGTGTGTTCACCTAGTTGTGCTTACGGGGGTTGAGTTCTGCTTTTTCGCCTCGCCTCTCAAATGTCAATCAACTGTTACTAACTACTAACACCCCCCCCCAGGAAGCAGCCCGTAACAGCTGTTTAACTCTCAGGTACCTATTTACTGCTAGGTAACAAGGGCATCAGAGTGAAAGAAACTCTGCCCATCTGTTTCCGCCGGCGCCAGGAATCGAACCCCGGACCACAGGACTACGCATCCAGCGTGCTGTCCACTCAGCCACCAGCGCCCCGTGTGTTATGTGTTCTTATGTGTGTGTACTCGCCTAGTTGTTGTGCTTGCGGGGGTTGAGCTCTGGCTCTTTGGTCCTGCCTCCAATGTCACCCTCCAATGTCACCGTCTCCAATGACCTTCTATACACTATGGAGGGTGGCAAACAAAGGGCCTCTTCACACTCTTTAAATACCCATGGTGAGATTCCGTCTGGACTAACAGCCTTACTCACGTCCAGATCCAACAGATGTCACTTTACCTCATCTCTGGTAATTTCGAACCCTTCCAAGGTCGCCTGGTTTACTGCCGCCTCTCCTAGTGCAGTGACCTCACCTCTTTCTGTTGTGAAGACCTCCTGAAACCTCTTGTTGAGTTCTTCCCACACCTCGTTGTCATTCTCTATATACCTGTCCTCACTTGTTGTAAGTTTCATCACCTGTTCTTTCACTGTTGTTTTTCTTCTGATGTGACTGTAGTGTAGCTTTGGTTCAGTCTTGGCTTTATTTGCTATATCATTTTCATACTTTTTCTCTGCTTCTCTTCTCACACTAACATACTCATTCCTGGTTCTCTGATATCTCTCTTTGCTTTCTGCGTTCTGTTATTTCGAAAGTTCCTCCACGTCCTTTTGTTCAGTTTATTTATTTCCATACATGCCCTATTAAACTACGGATTCTTCTTTTGCTTCTCGAATTTTTCCTTTCGGGTCGGGATAAACCTGTTTACTGCCTCCTGATACTTTGTGTGACATAGTCCATCATGTCTTGTACGGACTTAGTTGTGAGTTCTGTGTCCCATGGGATATCCCCTAGGAATTTTCTCATCTCCTCATAATTCCCCTTTCAGTATGCCAGCATTTTGTTTCCTAATTCTTTTTAGGAGAGATAAATCCTAGCTCTACCAGGTACTCAAAGATCAATACACTGTGATCACTCATTCCCAAGGGGGCTTCCAACTTAACTTTCCTTATATCCCACTCATTTAGTGCAAATATCAGATCAAGCATACCTGGTTCATCCGCTCCTCTCAGTTCTGTCGTGTGTGTGTGTGTGTGTGTGTGTGTGTGTGTGTGTGTCTGTGTGTGTGTGTGTGTGTGTGTGTGTGTGTGTGTGTGTGTGTGTGTGTGTGTGTGTGTGTGTGTGTGTGTGTGTGTGTGTGTGTGTGTGTGTGTGTGTGTGTGTGTGTGCGCGCGCGTGCGTGCGCGCTCACCTAATTGTACTCACCTAGTTGTGCTTGTGGGGGTTGAGATATGGTTCTTTGGTCCCGCCTCTCAACTGTCAGTCAACTGATGTACAGATTCCTGAGCCTACTGGGCTCTATCATATCTACATTTGAAACTGTGTATGGAGTCAGCCTCCACCACATCACTGCCTAGTGCATTCCATCTGTTAACTATTCTGACATTGAAAAAGTTCTTTCTAACGTCCCTGTGGCTCATTTGGGTACTCAGTTTCCACCTGTGTCCCCTTGTTCGCGTTCTACCTATGTTATACAGTTTATCTTTATCTACCCTGTCAATTCTTCTGAAAATTTTGTAGGTAGTGATCATGTCTCCCCCTTACTCTTCTGTCTTCCAGTGTCGTGAGGTGCATTTCACGCAGCCTTTCCTCGTAACTCACGCCTCTTAGTTCTGGGACTAGCCTAGTGGCATACCTCTGAACTTTTTCCAGCTTCGTCTTGTGCTTGACAAGGTACGGGCTCCATGCTGGGGCCGCATACTCCAGGATTGGTCTTACATATGTGGTATACAAGGTTCTGAATGATTCCTTACACAGTTTCCTGAAGGCAGTTCTGATGTTAGCCAGCATTGTATACGCCGCAGATGTTATTCTTTTTATGTGGGCTTCAGGAGACAGGTTTGGTGTGATATCAACTCCTAGATCTTTCTCTCTGTCCATTTCATGAAGGACTTCATCTCCCATTCGGTATCCTGTGTCTGCCCTCCTGTTTCCTCCGCCTAGTTTCATTACCTTACATATACTCGGGTTGAACTTTATTAGCCATTTGTTGGACCATTCATTCAGTTTGTCTAGGTCATCTTGTAGCCTCATACTATCTTCCTCCGTCTTAATCCTCCTCATAATTTTTGCATCATCAGCAAACAATGAGAGGAACGATTCTATACCCTCTGGGAGATCATTTACATATATCAGAAACAGTATAGGTCCAAGGACTGACCCCTGCGGGACTCCACTGTTGACGCCTCGCCAATCTGAGGTCTCACCCCTCACTGTGACTCGCTGTCTTCTGTTACTTAGGTAGTCCCTTTTCCAGTGGAGTACCTTCCCTTTCATTCCTGCCTGCATCTCCAGCTTTTGCACTAGTCTCTTGTGTGGTACTTTGTTGCCTGATCGTAGAATTCAATTAACCCTGTGAGGCAGGGCTTGCCATCCCTGAACCCATGTTGATGCTGTGTTACAAAGTTCTTTCGCTCCAGATGTTCCACTAGCTTTTTTCGCACAATCTTCTCCATCAACTTGCATGGTATGCAAGTTAGGGACACTGGACTGTAGTTCAATGCCTCCTGTCTATCCTCCTTTTTGTATATCGGGACTACATTTACCGTCTTCCAAATTTTTTGGCAGTTCACCTGTTACCAGTGATTTGTTATACACCATGGAGAGTGGCAGGCACAGTACTTCCGCTCCTTCCTTTAGTATCCATGGTGATATTCCATCAGAGTGATGTCTCCGTGGTGTTCCATCAGATATTCCATTAGAATGATGTCTTCACAGTCTCCGTGGTGTAGTGGTAAGACACTCGCCTGGTGTTCCGCGAGTGCTTTGTCATGGGTTCGTATCCTGGCCGGGGATGATTTACTGGGCGCAAATCCTTAACTGTAGCCTCTGTTTAACTCAACAGTAAAATGGGTACTTGGTTGTAAAAACGATTCTTCGCGGCGGGGATCGTATTCCAGGGACCTGCCCGAAACGCTATGCGTACTAGTGGCTGTACAAGAATGTAACAGCTCTTGTATATATCTAAAAAAAAAGAGTCTATAGCCTTTGTCACATCCAACTCTAGCAAAAGCTTCCTTACATCCCCACTGGTAATCCCAAACTCCTCTAGTGGTGCCTGGTTAACTATTCCTTCTTTTATCTCTGGAACTTCTCCTTGCTCTAATGTGAAGACCTCCTGGAATTTCTTATTGAGTTCCTCACACACCTCCTTGTCGTTTTAAGTGAATCTGTCTGCCCTATCCTCAGTTTCTTTACCTATTCCTTCACTGTGGTTTTTCTCCTGATGTGGCTGTGGAGCAATTTAGGTCGAGTCTTTACGTTGCTTGCTATGTCGTTTTCGTGTTGCTCTTCTGTCTCTCTTCTCATCTTGACATATTCCTTCCTGGCACTCTGGTATCTTTCTCTGCTCTCAAGTGTCCTGTTATTTCTATAGTTTCTCCAAGCCATTTCACTTAGTTGCTTGCTAGCTTACATCTCTGATTAAACCATAGTTTCTCATATGTATTTAATTTTTCTCTTTTGGACCAGGTTAAACTTGTCTGCTGCCTCCTTACATTTCTGTGTGATGCATTCCATCATGTCTTGGGCCGCCATTCCCCTGAGCTCTGTTTCTCATGTTATATATGTTAGGAATTTTCTTATCTCCACATAGTTTCCCTTACGGAATACCAGCCTTTTGTTTTCAGGTCCCTTCCTTGAGTACATTAACCCTTCTCCAACCAGATACTCAAACGTCAGTACACTGTGATCACTCATTCCCATGGGGGCCTCGAAGCCGATTTTGCTTATGTCGGAGTCGTTCAGAGTGAAGACTAGGTCGAGTCTTGCTGGTTCGTCATTTCCCCTCATTCTTGTGGGTTCCCTGACATGCTGGTTTAAAAAGTGTTTTGTTGCCACCTCCAATAGTTTAGCTCTCCATGTTTCCTCTCCTTCATGCGGTTCCTTGTTCTCCCAGTTAATCCTTCCATGATTGAAGTCCCCGATGATGAGCAGATGGGATCGAATTCTACAGGCAGAAGAGGCTGCCTCTCAATTATATTGTTAACTGCCATGTTGTTTCTGTCTTACTCTTGCCTGGGTCTTCTGTCATTTGGTGGAGAGTTATATATCACCGCTATTACTACTCTTGGTCCTCCCATCGTCATGGTACCTGTTATGTAATCTGTGAACCCCTTGCAGCCTGGGATAACCATCTCCTTGAAACTCCATTCTTTCTCATGAGTAGGGCCACTCCACCTCCTCCCTTACCCTCCCTCTCTTTCCTTATTACAGTGTAGTTTTGCAGAAACACCGCATTTGTTATGATTCCTGAGAGTTTTGTTTCCGTGAGTCCAATTACATCCGAGTTTACTTCTTGTGCTCTTTCCCTAAGTTCATTTGCCTTGCTTGTAATCCCATCTATGTTCGAGTACATCACCTTGAAGCTGATGCTTTTCTCTCCAACCTCAGTTTCTGTTGATTCCATTGGAGAAGGGATACAGGGCGGTTCCTGGATGGGAAGGGGGGAAGGGGAGGGGGAAGGGGAGGGGGGGCTGGGAGGAAGGGGCACCTGGATTGTGAGGGGGCTGGGAGGATCTGGTATGGAGAAGGTGGGGGCGAAGGGAGGGCTTGGGGGGGGAGGAGAGGAGAGGGCTTGGAGGGATGGAGGAAAGAGGTTCCCAGATGGCTAGAGGGCTTGGGGGTAGGGGAAAAAGGTGGAGGAGAGGAGAGGGCTTGGGGGTGTGTGTTCTTGTTCTCCGAACTTCATTTTACAAGCCCAATTTAGCATCCTCAGAGGCACAGGAGAATTGAATACAAAATAGCAATAAGGCAATATGTATTCAATGTGGGTATGCGAACACGAGAGGGAGTCTGTTCAGAGGATAAGTTTTATCGGATCCTGCTTTCCTAGTGGTCGGCCGGAGCAGTCAGAGGAACATTAACTGCCAATTCACACTTGGTCACGCTGTGAGAAGGAAGTACCTAGACATGAACTAGCTGTTGATAACTGAATGAGTGTGTTTGATTTCAAGTACTTATGTCAAATCTGTTACTGTTGCTTTATCTATCAACTGTTTGTGTTACTGGCCAGGATCCCGCCGGATATGGTCTGGCTGTGTGCAGAAATGATGTGGTTCTTAATGGTCTCTTGTTGTTTGTGCATTCAGGCGCTTAAGAAAAGATGTTGGCCTGCCTGTATAATGAGAGCACTGGAGCTGACAGTTCCCGAGTGGGCATGTTATGGCATAGACGACACTTGTCTCTAAACTTTGAGAATGGTGTATGAAGAGTTCTTTATGAGCATGGGGTTTGTCCTCTTACTCTTATAGTAATTAGTCAGCTGTTGAGTCTGTTCAGGGTTGGTAGGGGTCACGATTATGTCACTTGTATCCTTCAGGACTCTTTCCTCCATCTTGGAATAGTATAACAGTAGTTAATGTAATAAGTAATAGATGGCACAGGGATTTTTTGTTTAAGATCAGACGACTTCTGGCTCTGGTTAGCAGGTTGGAATTTTCCCTTCCTATAGTTCATGGTAAGCCTTACTTTACTAGTTTTGTTGACCAGACCACACACTAGAAGTTGAAGGACGACGACGTTTCGTCCGTCCTGGACCATTCTCAAGTCGCTTGTGATGAGGAGGTAGAGAAGGGTAATAAATAGGCAGAGAGAGGTGAGGAGGAAAGTAAGTGTTCCTTCCTTTTCTGATGTTCATGTTCACAGCTCTGTTCTGGGTTCTCTTTCTCTGTCTACCGTAAACCCATGCACAGTGGCATGTACATTCACTTCTTTTCCTACCATCCTCCTTCTGTTAAGAAAAATGTCCTCGTCTCTCTCTTCCTCCGCGCTCTACGCATCAGCGACCCTCAGTTTCTTGATTCTGAAATTCCTTTATCTACAAATCATTCTCTCGCCTTGGTTATCCTTTGCATTTCATCAACTCTGCCTACTCTCAAGCTAAACGAAATTTCTTTCATCCTAAACCTGCTTCCAACAGTAGTAGCACTGTACTATGCCTTCCCTTCATATCTGAACTCAAAACTTTTACCATACCTTTCGTCCTCTTGACATTAAACTCGCCTTTCGACAAACTAACACACTTCGTAGCAATCTAGTTCACACTGCTCCTCCTGCTTCAAATGCTGCTGGTGTCTACTCTATTTCCTGTTCATCTTGTCCTCTCCAATACTTTGGCGAAACTGGCCGTACACTGAATGACAGACTTAAAGAACACAAGAGAAGTGTTAAGTCTGCAGACACTAACAATGCTCTCTTCTGCCATGTGAGGGATTCTAATCATCCCATTGATTGGTCTTCCTCCAAAATAATCTTTCCTGCCTCTACTCTTCACAGACGCCGTCTTGTAGAATCGGCTCTTATACACAAGTACCCAACATGAACTTGAGTCCTGGCTTTGTTGCTGTGGACTCTTCCTTTCACAGTACATACTCAAATGCTCTAATCTTTCTAACAAACGTGACTTAACATAAGCTTACCCCTTCCATTTATCTTTCTTTCTCTTTCCTTTTCTTTCTCTCTTCTCCTACGCTCCCTGCTATCCTCTTCTTATTCCTATTACTTTTCCTTCGGTGGTTATAATGGAGCTGCCTCGTATGGGCCAATAGGCCTTCTGCAGTCTCATTATTACTACTATTCTCTACACCTTACTTTCCTCCTCACCTCTCTCTTGCCTATTTATTCCCGTTCTCTACCTCCTCATCACAAGCGACTTGAGAATGGTCCAGGACGGACCGAAACGTCGTCGTCCCTTCAACTTCTAGTGTGTGGTCTGGTCAACATACTTCAGCCACGTTATTTGACTCTTCGCCTGTTTACTGTTTTCCCTGGAACACGACCCGGGTCGCCAATCGGTTCACAACCAGGTGCTCAATTACTGCTGGGCGAAGAGGGGAGAACAGTTAATGATTGGCGCCCAGTTAATTCTCCCTGACCAGGACTCAACCAGTGCGAGTGTGTTTTCACTACGCCACTATGTCTCTGCGGTGTTGATCCAGGTAAATTATAACGCTGTATCAACAATGGTACCCCTAACTTACGCATAAACACCATAACAACCACTTGGTTATAGATCTATATTCCCGAAGTCTACTTAAACTTCTACTGGGCTTGGGAAGAGGACATTATGACACAGACGACATCCCGTATTATATTATTATACAAGCTTGAGAAACTCCGTAGGAGCCGTGATGAAGGTTCAACCTTATGCGATGGGTAGTCCCACGCACCCGCGCTACCCACTACACCACGACATGGTCCGTGTCCTGATACGTAATTGCCATAGCAATTATGTACTATGTATGACAGTCAGGAAATGTACTTATTACTTAGTATTAAACCGTATTGTCAATTCGGAGGATGGGTGGCAGCGTCTACGTCAGCTTGTGAACTGGTTGCCAGGGAAGCACGGCGTCGATAACACCTTGGTGATATATCAGTCTTCACACGGACATGTACAACAACCTTATTACTGAACATTAACGAGGACCGATCCGCTTATGAGCCGTGCGCAAGGCTTCT
>WNGS01164858.1:14959764-14973923 GCA_020271785.1 Procambarus virginalis
TGTTTCCTACTACAGTAAACTTTGAGAGGTGAGGTCACTGTAACATTAGTAGTTAATGTTAATAATGGATTACACTAAAGTACCAAATATACCGACCACAGATAAGGAGAGTATAATTTGAAAGTAGATGACCTCCCGTGTTGCAGGGAAGTGCTGTTGTCTAGAGGTCATGAACCTCATATGTTAACTCCAACATCTTTCACGTGCATCGTAAATTTTTTTTTTATCAAACTTGATGCCTGATATAGTAACTGATGGGCTCTATATGTCAGGTTATATATGTCTCGCCTTATCCTTGGTTGGTAAATTTAATACTTTTGTGAGATACCTTCATTTGTTATTATTATTATTATTATTATTATTATTATTATTATTATTATTATTATTATTATTATTATTATTATTATTATTATATTTATTATTGTTATTATGTCTATGAGAAGACATTGTCATTACTTATTATTATTACTGCCAAGCAGCTGGTTGTTTACATGACACTTCAGGCCGTTGCTTCCCACCCAAGATCATTAGAGAACAATTCTTGCTTCGACTTGAAGCAAAATACAATGTCTTAAGCCTGGGTGATGCTCTGTTCATAGAGCGCTCCATCTCCCTAACTATTTACAGTGATGGTTCCCTACACCAGTCCAATGGTGGAAATGAAGTTGTTGGGACGGCGAGAAAAGGTTCCTATTCTGGTTGTGGAGCTCCTATAACTGGGCCTCCTATCCTCAGACAGAATTCTTTGTCATACTACGCGCAGGGAAATGAATAATTTATCCAATGTTATCACGTTTATTGCAGTGATTGTCATCCTTGATTGCACGCAACTTCTCAAGATATACAGCAACTGCAATGTGCTTGTGTTTGAAGCAAGGTGCAGATATAATAAAATAATCAATGATGAAGTTAACGAAAGCATATACTCAAAGATTGCCTTTGAACAGCCTGAGGGCAGTAATATACCAAGAACTGCAACAATATTTAGTAGACCTGACACTAAGTAAAATTGACACTAGTTATTCCATTTATCATCACACTATAAGGTCAGCTGACGTCTAGGTGTTACCACTGATAACCTTAGGCTTGGCTACAAGTATCTCTGGGAGTTGGCACCACCTGCTGAAGTGGATCTGACCACCGCCGCCCATTGGATGGTTGTCGGGTGCATAGTTAGTCAATGTAAATATGGTTCACCACAGATATAAATTGCTCGCCTTAGAGACTGTTGTGGTACAGTTCTTGACTCAACTGGGCTAGAAAATATGTATATATATATACATTAAACTGTGTAAAAGGCATAACAAGATTGTTACTTGCTATGCCTTTTCCACAACCCGCCTACGGGATGGGTATGGGGTGCATAATAACTGAACAAAATCAATCATATAGACTAGATGCAGACGGGTGTCCAACGCTTACAAATTTGGTCATGAAGAACTCAACACTGTCTAGACAAAATACAAGACAGAACCACAAATTGAATGAGTACTCAACTTCGACTCAGTCCAATGCCTTTTAATCAGACTGCAATTGTAAAAAGATTTAGCAGATCTGTGAGCATTTTAGAAATTCAACAAAATACATTTCTTAAGCATAGCTTCTTTACAACTCAAAAAGAAAAAAAAAGTCCAACCACTTGGGCTGGATGGTAGAGCGACGGCTTTGCTTCATGCAGGTCGGCGTTCAATCCTCGACCGTTCAAGTGGTTGGGCACCACTCCTTTCAGCCGTCCCATCCCAAATCCTCATCCTGGATCCCTTCCTAGTGCCATATACAGTAGTCGTAATGGTTTGGCACTTTCTCTTGATATTTCTCTCCCCTTCCCTTAAAAAAGAGGTGCAATATGTGGCAACTGGATATAGATGTGATTTTTTCATTAACATCAATTTGAAGTTCGTTTCATCCAAAATACACTAAATTATGAAACTAGTTTTGACAACAAGTTGACTATGAAAACATTGAGTCTCTGTAGCCTTCAAACATTACATAAATGTATTAACACAAATTTATATCAAATAAATTTCAAACGTAACCCCCTTTTTACAGATAACTGTACAGAGACCAAGAACAGCAACACCGTTTAGTCGACTGTTGTACAGGTACCCAGATAGTTTGGGCTCTGTCATATCTACATTTGGTATTGTATATGGAGTTGGTCTACACCACTTTACCTCCAAGTTCATTCAATATACTCCTTTCATTCAATACACCTCGGACACTGAACAAAATTATAGCTAATATCCATATGGCTCATTCGGATGTCACCTATGTCAAATGATGTCTGTCTGTTTATCTTCTCTTCCAGTTATATGAAGCTAAATTCCTTTAATTTCTCCTCGTAGCTCATACCTCTCAGCTCTGAAACTGTGTTAGGCTGAGTTGGGTTAAGTTAGGTCAGATAGGGTGAGGTAACGTTTACAATGCGTACCACCTTAAATACGGTGTGACCTGTATCAGAGATATTGACGCCTCTGAACGACCATTTGTTCAGTTTTCTGAAAGGAGTTTACGTGTGATTTGTGTGTTTTTGCCTAACAATTTATATGACAGAGCATCAGTTTCTGGGCCCCATTTTACCAACTGTCGGTTGTCTAATGCAATGACTCCCAAACTTTTAATTTGTTTCATGCCATAACTGTTTTTAAAACTAAAGACTGAGGTGCCACAACTACTTCTCATAATAGTTCTCTTGACCTGTTTGCTGCCTGAATACAAAGATGCGTCCATGTGCTTGGCGCATCTCTATAATCATGCCAAAGAACTTTTGAACATTAGCTGATTTGATATATGATGAATCTATATATTCTTGGGCAATATCTATTTTTTACAACTAAGGCTAGATACATTGTAAGTTATAGAGTGGTAACCTAACAACCGTACACAATAGTTCAGGGTTCAATTCCCGGTCAGGACAAGACGTTTGGACGCGTTTCCTTACACCTGATGCTACTGTTCACCTAGCAGTAAATCGGTATCTGGGAGTAAGTCAATTGTTGTAGGTTGCTTCTTGCAGAAGATTAGTCGTTGTCTTAGGGCCCCGGTAAGTATATCAGAGGTTTGGTGTCTCCGACAATGGGGCACCATTACCTCTCACAACCACCTCATCAGCCTCCATACTTATCAAAGAGTATAACTTCTGAGTATTAAATTATAGTAATTGTCATTGTCATTATTAATAAAGGTGAGGGTGCCGTAGCCACTACGACAATATTGTGACTGACGTGTTGTGTTGCAGGAGCATACGGCCAGTCATGCTACGGCCTGTGTGGCGCCTTTGACCCAGCAAATGACTGCCAATGCAACGTTTATTGCACTGATTACGAAGACTGTTGCAGCGACTACACTGACGTTTGTCTGACGTGCGCTGACCGCTGTGGGGAAGAGTTCTTAGATACAAAACCTTGCCAGTGTAACGAAGCATGTGTAGAGGCCGAGGACTGCTGTAGCGACTACGAGGAAGTGTGTGGTGAGTAGCTGACATCTGCACTGTGATAGTATTAACACAATTACACCGGTACTGCCTGCTAAATTCCTTTTACTTTCATAATTATATACATTAACTGATAAAACAAGGGCAAATTCAATATGATAGGAAAGACTAAGTTATATATAGGTCAACAGAAGTATCTTAATACTTGACGGAAATGTGAGAATCATACACCATTCATTACCCTATGTAGTATTAGTTTGTAATGTAGATATGTAAATATAGAGTCCTTTATCTAACTTTCGTCCTTAAAATAATATTTTTTTATTATCACAGAAATTTTCTCAACCATACAATACTGAATCAATGTTCCCCAAAACGTCGCCTGAGTTGGAGTTGACGACGTACACTGTGTGTTTCCTGGCGCGGCCCGACTCTCTCTGTCCAGTATAGATGGATAACCAACAGTTCCATGTCCAGACGTGGACACTCGCCTACAACGGCAAGGTCCTCGTCGGCAGCGCTTACCCGGACATTTAACTTGTCTTGTATCATAGATAACAGATTTAAAATATATAGTAAACTATTACATATCTTAGTTACCTAATGACATCCTTTTAAAGTTACAATTTGTAATGGTAATTTTCAGATATAAATAAAAACAACTTAACGATTATTGTAATGACTTAATCCTTTCATGCTAGAATAGCATTGTCGTCTTTCCCAAAATATTCACTATGAGCAATTACTAATCACGAATTGTATTGTGTGTATTGATAGGCCTCCAACCACGTCCTCAGACACAACCTATTTTGTAAATCTGAGCTCCATATCTGGTCTTTTTATTGGCCGTTTCCTATATCATGGAATGTATTGGTTACTCAATGAAGTAACAGACAGAGATGAACCGTTACTCAAACTCAATCCTTAACCTTGAGGTTACTTAACCTCAAGATTGTAGCACTCAACGTGTCCAGTTCCAACTGACCCAAAGACGCTTTAGCTTGGACACAAAGCAGACAGCCAGACTCTGGCCGCATCAAGCTTCCACACTCTCGTGCCGCATCAAGCTCCGCGACTCCAGCCTCACTCAGCTCTCTGCTCCGGACCAGGCTTCGTCTTAACGTCTACGACACTGCCAACCGCTGTAACCAAGACCACTAAACTCTGTGTATCCAAACAACCAAATAAACGTAACGTAATCATATGTTACATGACCAACAAGGTGAGATAGTGGAGTCTAGCACCAGTCTTCTCTATATTTCTTATGTTGTTTACTTGAGAAGGAAGTTGAATAATTACATATATATCTATACTATACGAGAGAATGTCTGTCCGTTTGTTTGTCCAAAATTGGAGGCCAGACTAGGCTCAAGCATCTGGCCTCAAACTTAGGACATACGGACAAATAAACAAACAAACAAACAAGCATACATTCTCTCTTACAGTATACTAGGGGAAAGAGGGGGGGGGGGGCGGTGCTCGGGGTAGTCTGTCCCTCCTCCCACCCTCCCTTGACTAGCTCATCCCATTCATTTGGCTCCCACATTCATCCTCCCCTTCCCCCTTCCCCCACTCTCCCCATTCTCTTATAAGATGTATTATTAACAAGGACTGCAACAACTACATGGGTCTCTTACCCCCCCCCCCACCTTGGTCCCCCCTTCTTCCTCCAAATGCCCCCCCCCCTTCCACACTTCCTCCTCTCTTAGAAAATATTTTTAAGAAATTATGCAAAAAACTGCGGGAGTAACTGAACAATCTACTGGCATTACTTTCCCGATTTCATCCCAAAGTTCATCAAAACCACTCGGGGGTATTGGGTTACAGGTTATGTTTCTTAAAGAACTTCACTTAGGCCTACACCTATGTCTGTCCTCAGTCTATGTCTGTCCTCAGTCTATGTCTGTCCTCAGTCTATGTCTGTCCTGTACCCCACACCATTTCCTCTACAAATTTGGCTGAGGGGTAGCCCCAGGCATCTGGCCTACAATTTTGGACAGACATTCTCTTATAATATATATACATGCATACCGGTATATATGTGACCCCGTCCTCAGACCAAATCCATTACCATGAGAAACCACAGCCACTTCAAACCATCTGGACAGTTATCTAGATATTTGTGATGGTTTGAAAGCATATTACAGTTCCAGTTCCATGTACACTGCCAAGTGAAACTTTATCCTAAAGAGATTATTCTCAACTTGTACCTTTAATGTATTATACATCTTTAGTTTAAAATATAAAATTTTTCCTTGCTAAAAACGTTTTTTTTGAAGAATTTGTTTTTCTGTAAATGGAGTTCTTGGGTACACTGAAATAGTTTTTGAATTCCATATTTCACATTATAATGCACCATATTAACACAACCAATACAATGTATTATTGTGATTAGTAGGGTGAGATTAATGATTCTAGTGTGAATCTTCTATATTTCTTTACATTTTTCTTCACTTGAGAAGGAAGTTAACAAATAAGCTCTCCAAATTTCATTTTTTACAGTTTTATTTGGACTTGTGCTAAACGATGTGTTTTGTTAACTCTTGTTAACATTATCAAAAGCAGAGTTTGAATGATTACAAAGATTTTTGCTGTATGATATATACCCGAGGATAAGGTGAAACACCTCACTTATAGGTTCACAGTATCTTGTCAATCTCCTGTTTGCATGATGGCGGGGCAGTATGTTGTAGTTTTATCATGTTCTGGAAGTTGGCAGAGTGTAACTTGGTGCTGGTTGGCACTTAATACGTGGCGTGGCTTGCTTGATGATATTGGCCTCGCCGATGTCCAGTCTTCTGTTGTTACTGTATTTGTCGATTATTTTGATGTTGTTTGTGAGGATATCTCTGGTGATGGTCTGGTTATGTATAGAGACTACGTGTTCCTTAATAGAACCTTGTTGCTTGTGCATTGTTAGGCGTTTTGAAAGGGATGTTGTTGTCTTGCCTATATATTAAATTCGTTGGGACTGACAGTCCCCAAGTGGGCATGTAAAGGCATAGACGATACTCGTCTTGTTCAAGGGGCTTTGTTTGGTGTCAGGAGAGTTCTTTATGAGGAAGTTGGCAGTCTTCTTCCTGAAGAGTGGAAGAACTTCGGAACAGAACTTCTTATTAGTTCAATCTTCAAGTTGATCTCAGTAAGGGTCACATTTCTATCAATAATGTTCAAGAAGGGAGCCTCTTTGGTTACATGTACCAAACGGTACCCGTCTTGAGTTACCCACTTAGGTTGTTACCCACCACCCACATATTGTTACCCACCACCCACATATTGTTACCCACCACCCACATATTGTTACCCACCACCCACATATTGTTACCCACCACCCACATATTGTTACCCACCACCCACATATTGTTACCCACCACCCACATATTGTTACCCACCACCCACATATTGTTACCCACCACCCACGTATTGTTACTTGCTTGAACCTAGAAATAGTAGAGGAACAATGACCATACTTAAGGAAAACGTACACAGTAACTTATATGACCTCTGTTTACCATATCCTTTAGGTTAGTCTATTCTTTGACTGCTTTGACCTTAACACAAACAGAATATGTTGATATTCAACTATTAATAAATCTTCACGTGTGAAAATGTTTTCCTTATATAGCATTGTTTGTTCATTTTGATAATACGCGCAGTTAATGATGCTGGACCTATGTGATGTTGCACTATGTAGTGTTCCAACTTCACTTTTCCCGGACCTGCTCTGCCTGAAATGTCACCAGTTGCAATATGGCCCACAGCCCACCGAGGTTATTAACGGAGTAAAGTGTATAGAGTAACTACACACAGCTCAGGTGTGTCACCCGTTGTGAGGTGTTTGTTCCTTTTATAAGTAAACCACCTGCAACAGAGTTAGAGCCCCGCTCCTGTGCCAGGTAAGTCCACTACGGGCTCACCAAAGCCCGTGCTACTTGGAACATTTTGTTCCCAGTAGCTGAATCTATAACAACATGCAACAGAGGCGTCAAAATGAACTGTGCCGGATTATTAGTCGTGTCTTGCTGAATCAGGATTTAGGTAGGGAAGCTAGAGTCTTGAGTCACATCAAAATTGATAGATGTAGTTGCTAGCATAAATGTGATTCCCAGATGGGGATGACAGGTGAATATGAGGGAGAAGGATTCGCAGATACGACCACGTGTATTAACGTTACTATGTATTACTGCTTAATTCTATGTAACGGTTTGGTCTTTGTCTATTTTAAGAATTTTCATACATATAACTACTCAGAGTGACATATAAGAGCCCCATTGAATGATCCTTAAACCTCTCGAGGTACACCCTGTCTTAACACTGGCTCATGTGACTTGCTGCACCGAAACGTCTGCTGTACTCAGCGGCAACATCAGTCTATGCTGGACACATCATTCTGAATTTGGAATATCTCCAGTCTGGGATTCTACCAGCATGTGCTCCAGGTGTTTGCAGGCGAATTAAACTAGGTTAACCTCATGGGTCGCCATGGATACCAGACAATGTTTATACAAAATCAATGGAATGTACTTACATTTTTTACTCCGAAACACAAGATTCCTCCTTCACAATTATCCTCGGAGTGGCCGGGTGTAACACGGCTATAATTAGTAAATCTCGACTGCTCGCTGTTCTCATAGCACAGGCAGGAAGAAATTAATGATGAAGATGACGGTGTTGTAGCTTCCGTAGACTTGGACGCTCTGTTGGATGGTCGTGAGGATGACTCACACACACTCGTGGGGTCACGTGTTAAGGAACAGTCATGGCGACCCCTCACAATACGAGGTAACGATATATAATACGAAGACGATAATGTCCTCGTATTATATATCATGACCCCGCGAATGATTCTGGATTCAGGCGATAGCAGTATTGATAATTTGGACGGCATTACTAGATGCAGGCAGCACAGTAAGACCACATGGCTTTCTCTTGGCCAGGATACATTATTATTATTAACATCTTTATTGACAAAATTAATTACAATTTGGCCTAATCTGAGGATTTTGATAGTCTGATTAAAGTGAGGATAATGCTAGTAGTCACTGTCACGCAGGACAGAGGGTCATACATAAGACAATAGGTCTAAACTGTAGGCTGAAGCACATATATATCATGGTTACAATCAATGTTTTAATAGATGGATATGTGAAAACAAGTTTCTACTGTGCACTGCCACACAAGGGCAGGGATGGGTTCATAGGTGATGCAGCTTAGGAGTAATATACATAAAAATTGTTCTTCATTCTTTAAAATGGACAAGCAAATTTTGGGTAAATTGTTAGGATGTCGTCCAGAACACCTGAGTCAATAAAATAGTTACACAGTTGGTGGTACAAGAGGCCAGGAGGTCTAAAGTCCTTTACGGTTTCACATTCATCAATGTAGTGTTCTAGTGAGTGCATTAAAGGTTTATCACAGAGTTTACAATCTGAGTATTCTGGTAGTGGCTCAGCCTCACTAACCTGCCAGATGTGTCTATAGCCAAGGCGAATTCGCGCAATGACTACATCACATTGCCTGGTTCGGCTACTATGCCGACCATACAAATACCTATTATTACAAAACTTGTCATAACTTTTAATACTGCAGCTTTCAGGTCTCTGGGCATTTCTTAGTTCTTCTAAATCTGAATTAATTTCTTTAATTTGTATGTTTCTAATAACTGCATTAGATAGTCCAAAGTCATAATCAATGTTTTCTTTCCTGCAAGCCTCATTGGCCAATCGATCTACGAAGTCATGTTTTCCAACTCCAACATGGGATGGGATCCACACAAATTTTATACAAGAGTTATTATCATTGGCAAAGATTACATTCCATTTAATATTACAAGCTACGTCCGATATACATTGTGATGGGTTATTTAAGGACTGCAGAGCACTTTTAGAGTCACAGAAAATAACTCCACCACCATTGAGCTTAAGGTATTCAGTGGCTAGATAAATGCCCACTAGCTCGGTCTGCGTCGTGCTAGCCCAGTTGTTCAATCTCTGTGTACTAGACATGATCATTTCATTCCCTTTATACACTGCACATGCACAACCTGTTCTACCAGTGCCTAACTGCACAGAGCCATCAGTAAAGGCATAGGATTCAGTCGGTTTGAGAATGTGAAGATGACTGTCAATAGCTTCTAATGTTATACATCTCAAAATGTCAGTGTTATACATTTGTTTAACACTGATGGGGTATAATGCAGAGAGACCTCCACATCTTTCCAAGGGGAATATAGTGAACAGTTTTATCAGGGTTAAGAGACACATTCAGTTTCCGAAGATTATAGGCACAACAACTGAGCCACGCACTGTAGGGAGCTTTTTGCGGTGGATGGAGGGAACAGTCAGAATTGTTTAGAATGGATCTCAATTTAATTTGAATAGAGCTGGGGGGACCATTATTCTTCAAAGTTTTGGCGCAAAACATAGTACTAAGTAGAACTATTCTTTCGTAAATGGAAGGTAAGTTTAGTTCCTTTCTCATGTTAACAATTCTGACAGTTCTAGGACAACCCAGGATGATGCGCATGGCATCATTCTGTACTACATCTAGGCCTTGTAATTGTTTAGGTGAAAAATTAAGAAGATGCAAGGCATAATAATCAACAACAGATCGTACAAAGGCAATATAAAAACTACGGGCATATTTTATGTTAATGCCAAATCCTTTGCCAACAAGAGTTTTGAGAGGTTTAAGACGCTCAACTAGTTTTTTGCGCAGGTTGCTGACGAGATTTGCATCATTAACCTCGACTCCAAGATATTTATAAGACTTGCAAGTCTCCACGGGCACTCCATTAATAGTATAATTAACATGAAGAGAATGGGGAATGAGAACCCTTGTTTTATCAACAGATATTATGAGGCCACATTCTACTACTTTCTTGGAGAATGCGTCAAGTAACACTTGTAATCTTGGTTTACTGTGTGCCATAATACAAATATCATCAGCATAACATATAACAGTTTCCGTAGGTTGTACAGGTATGTCATGGATAAGTTTGTGCATAAGTATATTGAAGAGCATAGGGCTTAGGACACCACCTTGAGGTGTGCCTAGTTCGAATGCATCTGTCCTTGTACTTTTGACTCCTTTAAATAGGACACTAGCACGCCTGTTGGATAGGTAGCTCTTTATCCAACTCAGAAGATTACCTTTAATTCCAAATTCAGCAAGTTGCTCTAATATTATTTCGCCATTCGCTACATCAAAAGCTGACTTTAGGTCAATAAAGGCTGCCTGTGTCCCATCCTGGGAGTTTACAAAATATTCAGCAAAGCATGTTTGTGTGCTACACTTGGGCATGAACCCATATAAGTTTGGGGCCAGTTTTTCTTTGACCTGAAACATGACACGATTGAGAACAATTCTCTCCAAGACTTTACACATGCAAGATGTAAGGGAAATGGGTCTGAATTTTTGAGAGTTAGGTTTAGGAATTGGTATTATAAGACTTTGTGTCCATTTCTTTGGCAAGATACCTTGTGAGAGACTCATTTGATAGAGGTCAAGCAGAGGGTGGCTAGGGACATCATTCAGTAAGCTCAAAATGTTATAAGTTATACCATCCTCACCAGGGGCAGTTTGCTTAGGTTTTCCTAATGCTGATGTTAATTCAAAGGGGGTTATAGCAAACTGATCTGTTAAATCTGGCGAGGAGCGTGCTATTTCAATATTAAAGTTTCTGTTAATGTTGGTATGTCTTAAATGCTGCTGTATATCTGGGGGTAAGGAGGAAATTTGTGAGACACTAGACCATTCAGCTAGGAGCATGTCAGCATATTCTGCAGGAGTATGATGAAGCTGAACTGGGGCATACAAAACACACGGCTGTCTGTGGTAACTGGTCTGCTCTGAAGGGAATCTTGTCGTTCACGGCTCAAGCCGCTAGGCTTACTAACCTCAAAAACCCTCTGTGATCACACCAATCAGACGGTAGCATCAATCCTTTGACTGGTTCCTTCCTAAAGTTCGCGTATGATCACTGGGGTTGAGTTGAGCGGGAACTGAAACCAAGTACAACTCCTGCGGTCAGGTTTCGTCCTTTTCTGTTGTTCATCTAACATGAGCGTACTCTTGCTCCATCCACGAAGGCTGCTCCACCTGTATGTACAAGCTCAATAACGTTTCCCTGACCTTGTTGCATAATTCGATATGGTAGGCTAGCCATTGTAACATATCTAGACTTCAAATGAGAACAGCTATCCAGGAATACTTGATGGTAGTCCAACCTGAATTATTGTTATTCGTATCTTCGTGCTTTAGCTGAAAAGTACCCACATTCTCGCATGTTGTGTGCGAAATATGAATTATGACGGTGCTAATTCCACATAATGCGGCAGTATGTGCGAAATACAGAGTGTGATCATCTTGGTTCCATTTGATGCTAAGGAACAGGAACAGGAAGCTGATAGGCCATGTATCTTGAACTCGGAGACTATGGTGCTTTTGTCCCAGGTGCCATAGTGCCTCATTCTATCAGAGCAAAGCAGTCAGTGCCTGTACTGCGCATGTTAGCGCACTTAGTTCGCAAAAGAGAGATTATAGATTCGATTTCTGGGCATATTGGGACAACTTGTACACCATTCTACTCGAATCATGTTAATGGAAAATCATGTAGATTTAGTCTTGTAAAAGAAAATTAGCGATAGTTCTTACCCTTCAGAAATACAGTTAGCAATAATGTTAAGAGTCTTGTTAAGTGAGTGAAAATATATTTGTTAAACATCAGGTAGGATAAGTGGGTGAAATATACTTGCTAAACATCAAGCAATCCCCGTGGCGCAGTGGTAAAGCACTTGCCCGGTGCTTCACGAGCGCTTTGGCCTGGGTTCGTGTACTGACCGGGAAGGATTGATTGGGCGCCCATCCTTAACTGTAGCCTCTGTTCACCCAGCAGTGAATGGGTACCTGGTTATTAAACGATTTCGCGGGTCGTATTCAGGGGAAAATTAGGATTAAGGACCTGCCCGAAACGCTATGCTTGCTATAGGGCCTTTACAACAATGTAAGAACTCGTATAAAAAAAAGTTATGTGGGTGAAATATGCCAGTTTCCCTCTTGTTGATGACACTAACCGGCAGCTGACCATAAATATTAACCTGAGTTTACCTGAGACACTAACACTAGTGGCCTCGACGAGGACAGGAAGCCGGCGGCTTGTCGAAGGTCCCCCCATTTGCCTTGATCTTTTCCAGCTGTACTTGAAAACCCAACAGTTTTGGTATTAACGGCTTCGGCGGGTAGACGGTTCCATGGTTAATAACCCTGTGAGTTAAAAAGCATATATTGTTGTCAGTCCAACATTGTGGCTTGTTGAGCTTGAAACCGTTGCTCCTTGTCTGTGTTACACTTGACCTTTTGAAGAAATTTTCCGGAATAACACCCTCCAGTTTGTTTTTAAACGTTTCAATAAGATCCGCCCTGTCATGCCTCTTTTGTAGTGTTGTTAGCCCTGTGGCCCTCAACCGTTCCTGATACGTGAGTTGACTTAGCTCTGGAATGATTTTTGTTGCCCGGTGTTGCACTTTCTCCAGTGTGAGATTTTTCTCTACGCCTACCTCCCTTAGGAGGTGGACTACAAGTTTAAAGGCTGCTCTTGGCAGTTAAGCATGAGTCCAGTAGAAAAAGGAGAAGCGGGAGCAAACCGCCAGGCTTCCACCAGCAGGGGTGAAAACCTGTCCACAATAGGCCGCTGGTTCCTCCTAGTTAAACATGACGTTAAAACCAATAAAGGGTAACCGACGGGTTCTCACAATCAAATTTTATATTTGTTGTGGCGCTATGAATTGGAATTCGAATTCCCAGAGCACAGCCGTCATATCAAAGATCAAAACAACAATATCAAATATATCAGAACATGGGTGTGGCACAGAATAGTTGAAGGTTGACATTAAAGACCGTTAACAAAATTAACAATTATTTTATAACAAGAGACTAGACTACTACATCAAAACAAAAGAATGTCAATGACGTTACTCGAAGTCCTTCCTGTGACATTATCAATGACAGCTAGACACCAGCCCCTCGGACTGCATAATGAACTAACTCGAACATAAGCGTGCCCACAGAGGAATCAACAAGCAAGCAAGAACTAACAGATCTATAATCACAATTACAACAAATGACACAGTGAGTTCTGAAACACGTCTCCAGTAACCTCCTAACTGTTCTACGCTTCAGTGCAGTCTACACCTGCAATAGCGGTTTGCAATGCAATCAAATCAGTAGCCTTTCAATGACATCAATAACTAATGGGTTCACTGGCAACTCCAGCACCCTTCCTCAAATTAATCTTTACGTTAATGTCCATCCAGTGGCACCATAACCAACAGCTAAATAGCACCCTTGCTGTGTGGCTGCATACTGAACTAACCTGAACACAGGTGTGCCCACTGATGACGCATATTGCAAATTCAAAGAAAAATATCACAGACTAAGTTACACCACAGCGAGTGATTTAATTACGTTAATGTCAATCCAGTGGCATTTGCAACACAGCTATTCAACAGCCCCTCGAGAAATGACAGCAGGCTCCATCCTGCTGACACTTCGGGCTGACAACATGAACTAACTGACCAAAAGTTATCCACTGATGACACAAGCAAGCAATCAATAGTGACACGGCTTCATAGTGGGAGCTACTCTAATCACAAGCTTAAGGTCCTCCCGCCCAACAGGAGCGACCCCCGTAACCAGGCGGGTATTCCAACAGTGACTCCCCCTATCA
>WNGS01164858.1:14980074-15012861 GCA_020271785.1 Procambarus virginalis
CTCCCTGAAAGCACAACTAGGTGAGCACACATACACGCACCCAATCTCACACACGCACACATTCATCCACTTTCTCACACACACACACACACACACCACCACACACACACACACACACACACACACAACACACACACAGGTAGGGGCCAGGTAGCCTGGTGGATTGCGCGCAGGATTCGTAATTCTGTGGCGCGGGTTCGATTCCCGCACCCGGCAGAAACAAATGGTTAAATTTTCTTTCACCCTGAATGCCCCATGTTACCTAGCAGTAAAATAGGTTACCTGGGAGTTAGTCAGCTGTCACGGGCTGCTTCCTGGGGTGTGTGTGTGTGTGGTGTGAAAAAAAAAAAAGTAGTTAGTGTCGTTGTAAACAGTTGATTGACAGTTGAGAGGCGGGCCGAAAGAGCAAAGCTCAACCCCCGTAAATACAACTAAGTGAATACACACACACACATACACACACACACACACACACACACACACACACACACACACACACACAACACACACACACACACACACACCACACACACACAATATAGTAGGTGAGTACCAATTAGGTGAGTACACACACACACACACACACACACCACACACACACACACACACACACCACACACACACACACACACACACAACACACACACACACAACACACACACACACACACACACACATAAAGAGAATAACGTCTGCGGCATATGCGAGGCTGGCTAACATCAGAACGGCGTCCAGGAACCTGTGTAAGGAATCATTCAGAATCTTGTACACCACATTATGTATAGGACCAATCCTGGAGTACGCGGCCCGGCCCCAGCATGGAGCCCGTACCTTGTCCAGCATAAGACGAAGCCTGGAGAGAAGTCCAGAGGGTAACTTGCCATTAAGACTAGTCCCAGAACTATGAGACATGAGTAGAGGAAAGGCACGAAAGGCTGCGTGGAATGCAACTTACGCAGCTGGAAGACGAGTAAGGGTCGGCAAGACATACTCCAACCATACAAAATCTCTCAAGGGAATTTGACGGGGTAAAAAGGATCAACTTAACTTTCAACACTGGAGGTGCACGACACAAAGGACACAGCGTGGAACAGAGTACCCCAAAAGCAACAGGATTATTAGAAAGAACTATTTGTCAGTGTCAGAGTAGTTAATAAATGTAATGCATCGTAGGAAGTGATGTGGTGGAGGCTGACTCCATACACCGGGGGGTTGAGCTTCGGCTCTTTGGTCCCGCCTCTCAATATTGGTTAAGACGACCGCCTGATTGACCTGTACACAGGTCAATCAACCCGTGTACAGGTTATTGAGCTATTGGACTCTATCATATCATCATTTGAAACTATGTATGCAGCCACATCACTTCCTAACGATTTCATTTATTAACTACTCTGACACTGACAAATTTCTTCTTCTAATATCTCTGTTGCTTATTGGGTACTCTGTTCCACCTGTGGTCCCCTTGTGTGAGTAGCACCCGTGTTAAATAATTTGTCTTTATCTACCCCTTCAAATTCCACTGAGAATTTTGTATGGGTGATTATGTCTTGCCGAGCTCTTCTCTCTTCCAGTGACGTGAGGTGCAATTCTCGCAGCCTTTCCTCGTAACTCATACCTCATAGTTCTGGGACTAGTCTAATGGCATACCCTTGAACCTTCTCCAGCTTCGTCTTATGCTTGACAAGGTATGGAGTCTTACATATGTGGTATACAAGGTTCTAAATGATTCCTTACAAGTTTCTAAAGGCAGCTCTGATATTAGCCAGCCTCACATATGCCGCAGATGTTATTCTTTTGATGTGGGCTTCAGGAGATAGGTTCAGTGTGATATTAACTCCTAGATCTTTCTCTCTGTATAGATCTGAGGCAAGGTGAAATCGACACCAGTAATTCCATCTATCATCATACTATCATGCAAGAGGAGCCACACATCTATGGATCATCCAAAAATCAGCAGACTTCTAGCTGTTACTACTGCTCGGCTTAGACTCGGTTACAAGTATCTCTGGGAATTCTCATTATCTGCTGATGTAGACCTGACCAAATGTAAACTGTGTCAACAAAATTATTCGCACACCCTCCGTCACTATGTGATGGAGTACGAAAAGATACGTGAATTCAGAGACAATTTTATAACAAATTTTTAAGAGATGTGTAAATATTTCATTCAAAATGATCTGCTACCAGAAATTTTAGTCAAATATCCCCAGTTTGCTAACTGCAGGTAGTAATTAAGTGACTGTAACCTATCCACCGCTGCCCACTGGATGGGGGCGGGGGGGGGGGGCGGTGTGCAGGATAAACTTAACAATTCTAACACTAACTCTCCACATATGTCAGTTCCTTAAATTAGAAACTGTACTTGTGGTCGATCTCGAACCCATTGTTGATATGACGATGTGTATTGAATTTTGTAACTAGCTCATCAAGATTGTAACTTGCTTAGCTAAATGAATTGTGGGGTTCAGTCCCTGAGCCCATTATGTGCCTCTGTAACCCTTTCCACTACCGCCCACAAGATGGGTATGGGGTGCATAATAAATGAACTCCATTTATAACTAACTAAAAATAACTAACTTTATAAATAACTAAAACTTTGCACCTTTTCCAGTTTCTTGAGATATGGGCACCATACAACTGCTACATATTCAAGTTTTTGTCTCACAAAAGTCCTCAGCCCCTCTCAGAATATTTATTATTACAATTTGTTTTAACACATTTAAGTACATCTGCATTTGTGCAGCTACTCTAGACTATATTTATTTATTTATTTATTATATACAAGAAGGTACATTGGGGGTTAAGAGAGAACATAGAAATGAAGTTGATTTTACATTCTTGTAAACCCACTAGCACGCATAGCGTTTCGGGCAAACCTGAAGGAGAGTTCAGTGTGTCAAAAAGCTAGCTACGTGATGCTAAAAATTCCCATCACACAGGATGGTTAGTCATACAGAGGCATGTGATAAGTAGTCTGTACTGTCAGACTCCGGGTGCATTATGAGGATATCATCATCAACACAAGAGTGAATAAGGCAGCAGTGATACTAAAAGTCCCCATCTCGCAGGATGGTTAGTCATACAGGGCCATATGTTTAGTAGCCTGCACTGGCAAATTTTGGGTACACTGTGAGGATATCCTCAACAACACGAGAGTGAATAAAGTAATTGCAAAGCTCCAGGTACCTCATGCCAACGGGTCTGAATGGTCTAATAACTGGGCATTCGGTGATGTAGTGTGGGAGATAATGCCGCAGTTCCTGCTCACAGAGTTTGCACCTGGAGTGCTCAGGATTGGGAGATCCGTCACCTGTAGCCACCTGCCACAGGTAACGATAACCCAACCTGATCCTGGCAACCACTGTGTCGCACAGTCTAGTGGACGTTTTGTGCTGCCCATAAACATAGGTTTCAGATCTGAACAAATCATAACTTTTTATACGTGTGCTTTCAGGTCGTTGGGAGTCAGTAATTTCTTTCCTATCAGACCTGAGTGTTTGGACCAATATAGTTTTGACAGTAGAGATGGGGATACCTAGATCTAATTCAACTTCAGCTTTGTTACACGCTAATGGCTGCAATATCTGTGTCATTATGATGGGTTATGTTTATGTGAAGGTATCCATACAAAGGATATTCGAGACCCTTTACTCTGTGCAGCAATTAGGTAATTTATAATTGGTAATATGAGGTTCTTGCTGTCGATCTTCCAGTTGAAGTTTTCGATTGCTTGAAGAGCAGACTTTGAATCACAAAATATTATTCTTCCTCCAATGTTTTTCAATGTACTGGTAGGTAGTTGCAATGCTGCTAGTTCTGCTTGTGTGGAGGTCAGCCAGTTGTTTAACCTGACACTGACAGTCTTTGTGCAAATATTATTTCTATAAAACCTACATGCTGCTGCAGTCCGTCCAGTAGAGGATTGGACTGAGCCGTCGGTGTAGACACAGTGCTCGTGAGATCTTAAATTCTCGATGGAGGAGGCAATTGTTTCAAGTATGACAGCTTTGAGAAGAGCAAGATTCTCATTACCTTTCTTGCTGACGGGTGTGTATGATACTTGAATGGTGGGGTACAGATAAAGAAGAAGCAAAGAAAAACTGATAAATCTCTACGGAAAAGTATCGCCGATTTCAGACTTCATAAATTTGTTTATCAGTGGTGGTTAAACTTGCTTACTGTAAGAGCCCCAAATGATAGAGCTCAGATGTTTGAGAGCTGAAGCACAAGAACAAAATTTACACTTCTGTTTTTATTGTTACATACACATTTGGTTACACAAATTTTATATAAATTTAAAAATGCATATTAATTAAATGCAGTATTATTTATTCATGGATACAGTTTTTAAAACTGTTAATTTGTATTAGTTTCAGTAATCATAATGACATCAATACGTAAAAAAATTAAACCAAATTTTTTTATACATTTTAATCAGATTTCAGCCTCACAAAATTTGTGTTATTATGACTTATTTTAAGTAATAATATGGCTGTTTTAAGGAATGATAAGCCTAATTTAAGTAATAATACAACATTTTATTTTTTCCTGAAGTCTGATTTAGGTGGGTACGAAATACGAAATACGAAATACGAAAAGTTGTGATTAGTTTCATAATGGCGTTTCAAGTTACTGACTTTTTGATGACTGAGTGGCACTTGGCAGACTAGGCCCGACGGGGACACTGATTAAAGCAGTCTTGTCATTATTTTCTTGAGCTGGACGGTTGAGCTACGGTCTCGCTTTTTGCAGGTCGGCGTTCAATCTCCGATCGTCCTAGTGGTTGGTCACCATCCCTTTCCCCCTGTTCTATCCTAAATCCTTATCTTCATATCCCTTCCAAGTGCTATATAATCGTAATGGCTTGGCGCTTTCTCCCGATAATTAACTTAACTTATGCAACAACTCTCCCCCACGCGATATGAAGTGCTCATCCCTGGTATGGTATTATCTGGTCACTTAACAATAAGTTCATGGCAGAAACGAGGAAGGCGGTAAACTAATCTCTTACCCTGGCTGAACTGCTTTACACGCAAACACCTCAAGACGTTAGTGAGGTTTCCCGGAAAAGTTTTTGATGTGTTAGTAGAACGCTAACAGGTTCCAGGAAGCCCACAGTGCTTGTGGCAAACAAAAATGAGATCTAACATGTCGTCCATAATGGCCGATAAAGCGGCCGTCTTCCTGTAGCTCCGCGCCAGAAGATCACTGTGGGACTTCTAGCCGATCCCAGAAACCCTAGCGAGAGATGCAGGAAGACTCAGCCGTCGTCAAGGCCACGGCTTCTGGCTGGATTATCTCTCTTAACAAGACTACAACAAGGAGACCACTGGTCGGGGAGGAGAGCCTCTGAGAGGCTCCAAGTGCATCACCGGTACATTTGCCTTCCAATTTACTTATTTGTTTAAATAAAGATACTTAATAATACGATAATATGCAATAGTATAACATTTTGAAAATTTTACATTAATGTCACTTTGTAAAATCTTTGCTGTCGATAACAATTTGCATGGCTTTGGCTTCAGGTTTGAGCCCCATCACCCGCGGGAGGGTATTAAGGCCACCACAAGCTTACTGACCAGCCAGTAACTATACTTTATACCTGTATAATGTTCACAACTGATTTAAATGTTCAATGTACATATACTGATTTTGTTATCACCTATTTCTGTATATTACTGTGAATTTTTATTTGTAGTGTAGCTAAAGTTTGTTTGAAAATTTGCACACTAAGGGACTTCACGAATGTTTGTATAATTGTAATCCATATTTGTTTGTCATTAATATTCATGAACTTAACTTTCCACGGGAGACATCTCCCGTCACGCAGGGAGCATTCGCACCTCCACAGATCTCCAGTATCAGCTCCTGACACTGGTAATGGCTCAAAAGGGCCACCACTTACGGGCTATTCATGCCTGTGCCACCTTTTGGGTGGCTTAATCTTCATCAATCAATCATCATGAACTTATATTTAGTTAGTAAATTTATTGTGACTTTTTCTTCATCCGTAATTTTTCACATAGGAATAATTCGATTCAGGGGCCAGAAAACACTTCAACAGTAAACTGGATACGGAAAGTAAGATACTATGTAATTGTTATAGTTTGTTTTATGTAATAAATACTAAAATGCATTACAGCTTCTTTAATATCCAATAATATTATTGAATATTACAAAAGCATATATGCAAATTATATATATGCATATGAGCTTTTATATAATATTATAATATATATATATATATATATATATATATATATATATATATATATATATATATATATATATATATATATATATATATATATTACATATTACTGTAATTTCACTTTGTATTGCGTACGTCTCAAGATACTTGTAAAGGTGTTGTTGATTCATGTTGTTGTTGTTGAATAATAATAATAATAATAATAATAATAATAATAATAAATAATAATAATAATAATAATAATAATATATACCAATACATCATGCATACGCACCACCATCACGGACTCGGAGACGGTAACTCTTACCTCAAAGGCTTAATATAATTTTATGACCAGGTGAACACAATTAGACAAGAAAGAGAAGGGTAGACAGGCTGCATTTTCTTAGACAGTCAGAAAGCCTTTGAGTGATGAAGATTAAGCCACCCAAGAGGTGGCATGGGCACGAATAGCCCGTAAGAGAAAGCCTTTGACACAGTCTCCATATAGGCTACTGCATAAGTTGGAGAAACAGGCAGGAGTAACAGGTAAGGTGTCCCCAGTAGATAAGAGAGTACCTAAGCAACATAACACACAGGAGACATCTCCCGTCACGCAGAGTGCAGTCGCACCTCCACAGATCTCCAGTATCAGCTCTTGATACTGGTAATGGCTCCAAAGGGCCACCACTTACGGGCTATTCATGCCCGTGCCACCTTTTGGGTGGCTTAATCTTCATCAATCAATCATCAACATAACAAAGCGAGTCGATGAGAAAGAGGGGAAGATATCAGAAGGCGAGATGTCACTAGGAGAGTCCCACTGGGTTTTGCACTCTGACCACCCATTTTTGGCAGGGATATTCCTGCACGGGTCCTAAGCCTTTTTGTCTTACTTAGGTGGTGGATTATTATTAACATCTTTATTGACAAAATTAATTACAATGTTGCCTAATCTGAGGATTTCAATTAAGTCTTATTAGAGTGAGGATAATGCTGGTATTCACTGTCACACAGGACAGAGGGTCATACACAAGACAATAGGTCTAAACTGTAGGCTGAAGCACATATATATCATGGTTACAATCAATGCTTTAATGTATGGATATGTGAAAACAACTTTATATTGTGCACTGCCACACAAGGGCAGGGATGGGTTCATAAGTGATGCAGCTTAGAAGTAATATAAATAAAACTGTTCTTCATTCTTTAAAATGGACAAGCAAATTTTGGATAAACTGTTAGGATGTCGTCCAGAACACCTGAGTCGATGAAATAGTTACACAGTTGTGGTACAATAGGCCAGGAGGTCTAAAATCTTTTACGGTTTCACATTCAACAATATAGTGTTCTAGTGAATGCATTAAAGGTTTTTCACAGAGTTTACAATCAGAGTATTCTGGTAGTGGCTCAGCCTCACTAACCTGCCAGATGTGTCTATAGCCAAGGCGAATTCGCGCAATGACTACATCACATTACCTGATCCAGTTACTGTGCTGACCATACAAGTACCTATCATTACAAAACTTGTCATAACTTTTAATACTGCAGCTTTCAGGTCTCTGGGCATTTCTTAGTTCTTCTAAGTCTGAATTAATTTCTTTAATTTGTATGTTTCTAATAATTGCATTAGATAGTCAAAAGTCATAATCAATGTTTTCTTTCCTGCAAGCCTCATTAGCCTATCGACCGGTGGATGAGCATTTATGATTTACTTATATGCTGGATTTAGAAAGATTATGGCCAATGTGTTTAACAACTTCCTCCGCTGTTAAATATCAGTTTAAATTTGATTTCGTTTGTAACTCTAAACTGTTAGATAATGTTTCATTGGTCTGTCGGAAATTTATCCAATGTTTACATTTCACTTCTTCTGGTACCTGTAAGCCCCATACATATGAATATCCAAGCCTGATGCAGGTAAGTGTACTTCCGTTTTTCTATTAAACCTTCCATATGAAGATAGATTGAGAAAACTTAATTTAAATTCTTTAGGCAAAGAGTTATGGGTAACGAGTATACAAGAGAATGACAGGATATAACAAGGGAGATATTAATAAGGTTTTAAATATATCAACACAACATAGAACACAAAACAATTAGATAAGTTTTGATTTAGGAAATAACTGGGTAAATACTGGTTTGGGAACACGGTTGCTGATCTGTGCATCATATTGCCAGGTGACATAATAGACGTGAGATCACGTGTTCCAATTGTAGGATAGACATATATGAACGAGTTTGTTAGTTTAGTTCATTTATTATGCAACCCATACCCATCTTGTGGGCGGTAGTGGAAAGGGTTACAGAGGCACATAATGGTCTCAGGGACTGAACCCCACAATTCATTTAGCTAAGCAAGTTACAATCTTGATGAGCTAGTTACAAAATTCAATATAAGTCGTCACATCAACAATGGGTTCGAGATCGACCTCAGGTACAGGTTCTAAATTAAGCAACTGACATATGTGAAGAGCTATTGTCACAATTTATATGTTTGTCCTGCACACCGCCCCCCATCCAGTGGGCAGCGGTGGATAGGTTACAATCACTCAGTTACTACCTACAGTTAGCAAACTGGGGATATTTGGCTAAAATTTCTGGTAGCAGATCATTTTGAATGAAATATTTACACATCGCTGGAACATTGGTTATAGAATTGTCTCTAAATTCACGTATCTTTTCGCACTCCATCACATAGTGACGGAGGGTGTGCGAATAATTTTGTTGACACAGTTTACATTTGGTCAGGTCTACATCGGCAGATAATGAGAATTCCCAGAGATACTTGTAACCGAGTCTAAGCCGAGCAGTAGTAACAGCTAGAAGTCTGCTGATTTTATTGGATGATCCATAGATGTGTGGCTCCTCTTGCATGATAGTATGATGATAGATGGAATTACTGGTGTCAATTTCACTTTGCCTCAGATCTACAAGATCTTGTTGGTTGAACATAAATAGGATCTAGGAAAAACCTAGGAAATTCTTAGTTAAGAAACAGGGTTGTTAAATTAAGGAACAAAATATCTGCTAACATAATAGGCCTGGGATTAATGGGTTATTCCAAGCGTAGGATAAACATATATATGAAGAGTTTGGGCGGATATAAATAGTAGCTGCGTCATATGGGTCAATAGGCCTTCTGCAGCTTCCTTTATTCTTATGTTTTTAAAAGCACAAAAAAAGTAACGTAAATAAGTACATCACATCAAATGAACAAATAGTGTACATTAGATCACTCCAGGATTAGTCCCAGAACTAACCGTGCTCAGGTAAAAGGATTGACTGAAGAAGATGAACTCCATGTCACATGAATAAATGAGAGGTATAGAGGCCATGATACAGACGTACAAGATACTGATGGATATCGATCAAGCTGTCAAGGATAGAATGAGTCACTTGTTCAGCGTGATGACTGCTTGAAAGTAGAGAATGACTCAAAAGAGAAAATGACAGAAGCTAACTCCATGCATACTTATAAAAATAATTATCCCCCAAAAAAGGGTCGAAAGTCTTTGCACTAAACCTCTATTTACAAAGACGGAAGCAATGAGCTTAAGCCTATATAGAACCTGCTAGGTAACTACCGCTACGTAAGTACACACAACTGCACAATGTGTTAACTGAACAAGAAGTGAAGTACAGTAGTATAAACAGACTTCACAAACAGAATCACAAGTATACGACAGAACCCAAAACATTAGAGAACAAGTACACCAGTGAGTGAAGGCTGAGAAGCGGTGAGGTCCTCCATAAAAATATTAACTTTTGTTGAGGACGACTTTGTAGTACTTCGGAGCTCCTGACCTGCTCAGTGCACCTCCAGTGCCTTTGTCCCCACGGGGAGGGGGTGTATCCCTGACATGCAGATGGCTCCTGGCACTCTGCTGGTTTTGCTCATATTTCGTTTTTTTTTTAGGTGATATTAGTGGGCAGGTGAGGCAATAGTGCGTGCTGTTCCCGTGGACTTGGGACTCAATACTAAGACAGCTGGTCACACTCACACCACAAGGTGACATGAACAAATTGTTTCGGCATAAACATAAAAGGAAGGAGGGAGTAGAACAGGTGGTGAGAGCATGACTGTCGCTGCTGGCCTCACCACCAGCACGGCTTGGCTCCTCCCATACACTCTAACACTATATGTACTTGCAATCGGACAATATTTAGAAAATGAATACCAAATGTAAGGTGCCCTTACGTTTGGTATTAATTTTCTAATGCTAATGTTATAAGCTATATTTTCATCACCAAAACGAAAAATTGCGAACAAGACCTCTCAAGGTGGTTAGAGTTTTTAAAAATAACCAGTTGAATATCCCTGGAAATTTAGTTAGTGAGCAATGAAAGATGTAACCTAAATATAGGAAATGTTCTTGTAACTAACCAACATGTCCCGGCGGCAACTAATATCGCCAAATTCACATGAGATAAGTCGCTTGAGACACAGCAGCTGCCGTCACTGTCGCAAGCCTTACTGATGATAACAACCCGTCCTCATAAGAGAACGTTGCATCTTGACGCATACTCTACCTAAGGGCAAAAATAGTCGTACGAGAAATTGGTAGCGGATCGTGAAATTGACATACTGTTCCGTTTTCTGTTTTGGGTCCTCTGGTAGGTTAGGAGAGGAGACTTTAGTTCGACATTTTCCTGACGTTGGGAAACCTTTGGACGGGCTGGTTCAGGACGTTCCTCCATTCTGCTGATTCAACACGTTTTATGTTCATTCTCTTTGTCTTGACTTTCAGAATATTTACATTTTATTTGGCTATCTATTTATTAGTTGCATTTATATGGAAATAAATTCTACAGAGATGCTTCTATACATTCAC
This sequence comes from Procambarus virginalis, assembly GCA_020271785.1. Lineage (NCBI taxonomy): Eukaryota > Metazoa > Arthropoda > Malacostraca > Decapoda > Cambaridae > Procambarus > Procambarus virginalis. The sequence goes on from WNGS01164858.1 coordinate 14,991,100, forward strand.
TGTTGACTTCTATCAACACTTTACGGTACCTTTCACATTCATCCTCTTTCTAGTTGATTTGGACTTATGCCATTCCGAACCTCTTTGAACCCATATGTGTTCACATAATTCACATTATCTATATTATTATTTGATACTAATTATCTGACTCAGTGGTCCGCAACCTTTTAACAGCAAGGCTCACTACAGCTGGCTCGGAGAACTCGTGACCCGCCTCGCATGGTGTTCAGAAGGGATCATGCTTATATTTCTAATATTTAGACTCTGAAGAGACCTGGGTTTAAAATAGTGACCTAAAATTAAAGAGATCAGAAATTTTAGCCAAATATCCCCAGTTTGCTAACTGTAGGTAGTAACTGAGTGATTGTAACCTATCTACCGCTGCCCGCTGGATGGGGGGGGCGGTGTGCAGGACAAACAAATCAATTGTGACACTAGCTCTCCACATATGTAGTTGCTTAATTTAAAAACTGTACTTGTGGTTGATCTCGAACCCATTGTTGATGTGACGACTTATACTGAATTTTGTAACTAGCTCATCAAGATTGTAACTTGTTTAGCTAAATGAATTGTGGGGTTCAGTCCCTGAGCCCATTATGTGCCTCTGTAACCCTTTCCACTACCGCCCACAAGATGGGTATGGGGTGCATAATAAATTAACTAAACTAACTCGTATTCGCCAATGGGCTTTCTGCAGTGTCCTGTAATCATACTATTAGGTTTAATAAGCAAATTTATTACACCCTCTTGCTTATAGTTATGTTGGTTGGTCGTACCTGCTCAGGAGCCGAAGAAGTACACAGATGTCTTAGGCTTCATTATTGTAGGGAACACAGACCTATCGTAGCCGAAGTCCTCCTTGTTCTAATGTGTGTCTTCAAACTTTAAATAGACCGAAGTGTACTTGGGTCCTGTGGCTATGACGCCAGAGCTCTATGGCTATGGCTATGTTGGCTCAATGGCTGGTTCACATCCAACAGTCTTCAGTTAGAGGGCTGACACTGCCCGGCAACGCTACCAGCCTATGGCCCTTGTCGACAATTTGTAGCTAGCTAATTGTATTGGTTTTGAGGGACCTCGGCGAAATAAAGTAGTCTTACACACTAGGTGATCATACATATTTATTTACATATTAGGTGTTTACACATTTTACATATATTTACTGTCACCGCTTGGCATGTGCAGAAATTAGAGCAGACTCTTACTGTCAGAAAATGTTGCAACAGCCTTGGTAACAATAATGTTACTACAGTAACACAGGGTACTGTACACACCCGCCCAGTACCACTTACCACGTACTGGCTCATACTCTACTACCACAATGATCTTCGTCGAGCACCAGTTGGCATATACTCAGAAATAATACAGAAAAAAAATGATCGTGTACTAGCAACCGCGCTCTACTATAAATTAGATAACAGTAAAACACAGTTATTTACATACAATAAACAACCCCAATTACAAGGACCAGACGTGATAGGGCGCAGAACACCCTAGATGACGCTCACAATCACTCAAACTTATATGAAGTAACTATGTTATAATTTAGCATTTTATTGTGTCGGGGGACAGCCAGCCTGTATGTATACATACGTTAGGCTTAAATCGAGGCCCCCCTTTCCCCCTCCCCCCAAGGGCGAACTACTGACCCCCCCATGATGCAGCCCCACAACTAGCTGACTAACTCCTGGGTACCTATTTACTGCTGGGGAACAGATGCATTAGGTGATATAGTTAACACGCCCACCCTTTACTGTCCTGCCCGCGACTCGAACCCGGAATTCCCGACTGTGAGTCGAGAACGAACCCGACGTACTATCGATAAACTGTATAAACTGTTATACAGTTTAAACAACTGTGTGGTTTCTGTTGTGTTATTTCCAGCGATATATATATATATATATATATATATATATATATATATATATATATATATATATATATATATATATATGATAATATAATATATATTATAACATATATGATAATTTATAAGATGATAATTTACTTTAGAAGCCTCAAAACTGCTTTCAAAACGAATGTCTTGCCATCCACCTGGACATGTTGCCATCCACCACCAACATGTGGTCATCCACCACCAACATGTAGTCATCCACCACCCACATGTGGTCATCCACCACCAACATGTAGTCATCCACCACCAACATGTTGTCATCCACCACCAACATGGAGTCATCCACCACCCACATGTAGTCATCCACCACCCACATGTGGTCATCCACCACCAACATGTAGTCATCCACCACCAACATGTTGTCATCCACCACCAACATGTTGTCATCCACCACCAACATGTGGTCATCCACCACCAACATGTGGTCATCCACCACCAACATGTTGTCATCCACCACCCACATGTGGTCATCCACCACCAACATGTGGTCATCCACCACCAACATGTAGTCATCCACCACCAACATGTGGTCATCCACCACCAACATGTGGTCATCCACCACCAACATGTGGTCATCCACCACCAACATGGAGTCATCCACCACCAACATGGAGTCATCCACCACCAACATGTGGTCATCCACCACCAACATGGAGTCATCCACCACCAACATGGAGTCATCCACCACCAACATGGAGTCATCCACCACCAACATGGAGTCATCCACCACCAACATGGAGTCATCCACCACCAACATGGAATCATCCACCACCAACATGGAGTCATCCACCACCAACATGTGGTCATCCACCACCAACATGGAGTCATCCACCACCAACATGGAGTCATCCACCACCAACATGGAGTCATCCACCACCAACATGGAATCATCCACCACCAACATGGAGTCATCCACCACCAACATGTGGTCATCCACCACCAACATGGAGTCATCCACCACCAACATGGAATCATCCACCACCAACATGGAGTCATCCACCACCAACATGTGGTCATCCACCACCAACATGGAGTCATCCACCACCAACATGGAGTCATCCACCACCAACATGGAGTCATCCACCACCAACATGGAGTCATCCACCACCAACATGGAGTCATCCACCACCAACATGGAGTCATCCACCACCAACATGTGGTCATCCACCACCAACATGGAGTCATCCACCACCAACATGGAGTCATCCACCACCAACATGGAGTCATCCACCACCAACATGAGTCATCCACCACCAACATGGAGTCATCCACCACCAACATGTGGTCATCCACCACCAACATGGAGTCATCCACCACCAACATGTGGTCGTCCACCACCAACATGGAGTCATCCACCACCCACATGTGGTCATCCACCACCAACATGGAGTCATCCACCACCCACATGTGGTCATCCACCACCAACATGGAGTCATCCACCACCAACATGTGGTCATCCACCACCAACATGTGGTCATCCACCACCAACATGGAGTCATCCACCACCAACATGGAGTCATCCACCACCAACATGGAGTCATCCACCACCAACATGGAGTCATCCACCACCCACATGTGGTCATCCACCACCCACATGTGGTCATCCACCACCAACATGGAGTCATCCACCACCCACATGTGGTCATCCACCACCAACATGCAGTCATCCACCACCAACATGGAGTCATCCACCACCAACATGGAGTCATCCACCACCAACATGTGGTCATCCACCACCAACATGGAGTCATCCACCACCAACATGGAGTCATCCACCACCAACATGGAGTCATCCACCACCAACATGGAGTCATCCACCACCAACATGTGGTCATCCACCACCAACATGTTGTCATCCACCACCATGTGGTCATCCACCACCAACATGCAGTCATCCACCACCAACATGTGGTCATCCACCACCAACATGTGGTCATCCACCACCAACATGGAGTCATCCACCACCAACATGGAGTCATCCACCACCAACATGTGGTCATCCACCACCAACATGGAGTCATCCACCACCAACATGTGGTCATCCACCACCAACATGGAGTCATCCACCACCAACATGGAGTCATCCACCACCAACATGTGGTCATCCACCACCAGCATATAGTCATCCACCACCAACATGTGGTCATCCACCACCAGCATATAGTCATCCACCACCAACATGTGGTCATCCACCACCAACATGGAGTCATCCACCACCAACATGTGGTCATCCACCACCAACATGGAGTCATCCACCACCAACATGGAGTCATCCACCACCAGCATATAGTCATCCACCACCAACATGTGGTCATCCACCACCAACATATAGTCATCCACCACCAACATGTGGTCATCCACCACCAACATGGAGTCATCCACCACCAACATGTGGTCATCCACCACCAACATGGAGTCATCCACCACCAACATGTGGTCATCCACCACCAACATGTGGTCATCCACCACCAACATGGAGTCATCCATTACCAACATGTGGTCATCCACCACCAACATGCAGTCATCCACCACCAACATGTGGTCATCCACCACCAACATGCAGTCATCCACCACCAACATGTGGTCATCCACCACCAACATGTGGTCATCCACCACCAACATGCAGTCATCCACCACCAACATGCAGTCATCCACCACCCACGGGTGTGCATATGAAGCGATATTTGAGGAGAGAGGTGCTGGAGCTGGAGACAGTCCATGATACACCCTCAACGTCGCCACCAACAGTCTGGTCGGTCCGGGACACATTCTTACCGAGGACCAGCAAGGAGCGGAATAATATCAACATTATTTTGCATTCTCTCAACTTATGTCAATAAAATTGTATATTATAAAGATAAAATATTTACTGTGTGCAACATTTAAGTTTGTTTCTTAATTTTTATGGAGACTTTGCTGTCAGAAATTTGTGTACGTGATTTATGACATTTATTTAAATATTGCGTTTAATTTTCTTGTTTGTATTTTTTGTGGGCTAAATATTGAACGACATTTTCGAAAGCATATCTAATATGAGATAACATATATACGCAAAGAAAATATTTTTTTGGGGAGTTCGAGAGAAACAACGTTGTTTATATATATTTTTTCAATTGACCACAGCTGTGTGGCAATACATGCACTCCAGTAGGCATGTACAAAGATGGAGACAGTTCAGTAATCTGTGGGCGTGTAGAAACAGGTTGAGACATGTTTCTTGAGATCTTAGTCTCAAGAAGGTAGTTGACCCTCGGGGTCAAACAGCACATCAGTATGACGCCAGCATACGTGGTCCGTCAGGTCAAATTACCACTGATATAGTTGACCTCGCCCTTGTGGAGGTCAATAGGTCACTTCACTAATAGCGAAGTGGAATGAACTGCCCATTTAACAACGTTGATATCTTACCTCACTAGATGAGGAAACTGGCTACTGCACCGCCCTCATGTTCAAACACACATATATGACCCCTGCTCAGATATTCAGAGAGGCTTCACATTCAATACTAGCACTTAGGTTCAGGCGAGGTCTGGGATAAGTATACTGTTGGGCTCATCTAAGACTCACACACTTGGGAAAGTCAGCCTTGAGTTAACTTTCATACCAGGAACGGATGACTTAAGGACTAACAACACTGTAAACCCAACATGACAGGGCTCATCTCATCGAAACTTTTATAATACTGAACAATTTGTCGAGAATATTAATCCAAACTTCTTTAAGGTCATAAGTGAAGCATACAAGAAGCAACAGCTTCAAGCTTAACAAACCACAATTTAAGACAAGAAACAGGAGATGCTTTAACACCCATTTGATAATAAATCTATGAAATTTCCTACATACCGAACTGGTAAATGTCAACTCGCAAAATCCAGCTGGAAAAAAGCCTCAGTAACAATGAGGGAACCACTGACAAGCTGCCGGCTTCCTGTCCCCGTCGAGAATATTAGAGCTAGTGACCCTCAGTAAATTAAAAGTCTGGGAAAGATAAGTGTGAAGGTGGGTCTGGATAAGCAGCTTGGCTGACAGGTTTTAAGATATTAGGAATCTTGTAAATTGAAATACCGTCTATTTTCTCACTGAATACATTTGTTTTTGTTCTGTATTTGCTGTGTGTTGAAAAGAACATATTTTCTGTACGTCTCCTAATTCCATGTGTTCATTACCTTAACTGTGTAGAACAATGTGTAATCAAAAATCCCCCAGTAAACCCATTTATTCTTTTAATAATACTTTAGTAATATTTAGTAACTTGAAGGATCAGGGGATTTTCTTTGTGTGGTGACTGTTGATGAGAGCCGCGGGGCCGTGAACCCCAGCCACTCTCCGCTCATCCTCACGCCTCCCACACTCACTGCCTCAACACCTTGCTTCAGTAAAAAATGACATGGTTCAGCGTCTACCACAGTGTAATACAGTACTTGGCCCAGACTAGTTTATTGGGCAGCGCCACTCATCCTGTGAGTGGACACACCGCCATAGCAGCATGTACAACACTCCCCAATAAGAAAACCCGCTGGGTTGATCATCCTGTCACTTGTACCCAGACACAGCTGGGACTTGCTTAACTGTCTCAAGTGAACAGCTCCTCATACAAGAAGATTAACATTTGTCAACCCTTAAAATCTTATCTTGCGAGTGCAAAATGGGGGAATCTTTTAAGAACAGTATCTATATTTGACAAATAGTATTTTCCTTTCCCGAACAATGTGGGATTTATTATTCAACACATACTTCTAATGTCTCTCAGGTGTTCACATTCACGTAGATAGTGGTCAAGGTCCGTCACTCTCACCACAGGTTCTGCAGCTCCACTGATCAACTGTTATTTCCAGTTCCAGCCGCCTGTTGGAGGGCGCCCGACAGCTGGATGGACAGTGCTTCGGATTCGTAGTCCTGAGGTTCCGGGTTCGATTCCCGGTGGAGGCGGAGACAAATGGGCCAAATGTTTCTTTCACCCTGATGCCCCTGTTACCTAGCAGTAAAGTTACCTAGCAGTACCTGGGAGTTAGATAGCTGCTAAGGGCTGCTTCCTGAGGGTGGAGGCCTGGTCGAGGACCGGGGACACTAACCCCCGAAATCATCTCAAGATAACCTCCATTCCGAATCTCCATGGATATTTGTATCCAAGACGGATTCTCGCTATGACTGATTCTCTCCCGCGTCCTCCTCCTCTTCATCCATAATGATTGGGATTGCCAGCTGCAACCATGTTGTACCATCGTATAGATTCACTGGTTTGTGCTTCTATCCTCCTTTCCTCAGTTACCTTGTCACGGTGATGTTGCCTGATAATACCTCTAATTTGTAGAAGAGTCTTGGGTATAAAATATTCAATATGGTCTCCTTCAGCAGCCAGCACATCTGCTCGTTCATTCCCACATATTCCAACATGGGAGGGGATCCACAGAAACCTGACGACTCTTCCCTGATTGGTTAGTACTCTCACAGCTCTCTTGATTTCAGCAACTATTGCAAGATTTTCTATCCGATTTTTATTAAGGCTTTATAGTGCTGCTTTTAAATCAGTGCAGATCACTGCACAGGTAGTGTTTCGTTCTAGGATCTTACGCCAAAACAATGGCAGTCAGCTCTGCTTGCGTTGAGGAGGCATAGTTCTCAATACGTGATTTTCTTCATTTTTGCGTTGAAAGGCATTATTCCTAATTACCGTGTATGCTGCACCAGCCCTGCCATTGACAGGATTAGATGACCCGTCAGTGTAGATTTGATCTAGTTCATCTCCGGCTTCTTTATAAATATCCTCGAGATACTCGTACCTCATTTCTTGTGGTATCATGTTGGATTTTTTGTTGCTATTTCATTGATGATAATCCTGCATGAGTCATCCTCCCAGGGAGGTAACCTCTCTACAGGCAGGAGCTCACGGGCTTGCTCAAGCAGGTGAAGTTCTTCGAGGTAGCAGACTGATCTGTGATGCCATCTTTTGCTTATCCTGTTTCCTCCTGTAAGTAACACAGAACTCAGTTTTTTCTTGGCAATATATAATACAATAGCCACAGGGATCTCTGGCTATCCTAATTGCAAGCATAACATTCAGTTCCTTAATTCTGATTTTAACACTGGGGAGGAACAACTCCTCTCGTAGAAAAGATGTTTTGACAGTTCTTGGAACTTCAAGAATGATTGTCATGGCTTCACTTTGTATGTTTTCGAGCCTTTTCATATCGCTTTGGGAGTAGGTGCATAAAACTGGTGCTGCATAGTCTATGACGGAGCGCACATAGGCTGTGTACATCATTTTAAGCACAGCAATAGAGGCTCCATGTCCATTCCAGGTCATTGCTTTCAGTGCCCTGAGTCGACTTTTGCATGTTCCTATGAGTTGGTTGAGCTCCTCTTTCTTCCCCTTGTTAGAGCCGACAGTGACGCCAAGGTACCGATAGTGGTCAACCCACTCAAGTGTTACACCATTAATTTCTAGTTCTTCATTTTCTCCCCTCTTGTGATGAGAGTATGCTTTTGTCTTGTTTGTGGAGACAGTGAAACCGAGCTCAATACATTTCCTTCCAAGGCGTTCAATGGACTGTTTATTTTTTTCCTAGATTGGGGCTTGTATTAGAACATCATCTGTATATCCCACTTTTTTGTGTTTCTTCCGGAAAATCAATATTTGCAAAAGCGTTCATAAATATGTTGAATAGTGTGGATCTTAAGACCCCTCCTTGGGGGTCCCGAGTTCCATATTCATTGTTCTGGAGACTGCTCCATTGAAGCAGACCTTGGCTTTCCTCCCTGTGAGGTAGTCTTCAATCTATTTCATGCGTCTCCCCTTGACACCCATGCATGCAAGCTCGTCCAGGATCGCAATCCCCTGTGCTTTGTCGAAGGCTCCTTTGATGTCATCAAATGCAGAGTACTTAGCTGTGTTATTAGCCAAGTAATTAACTATAAAATTTGCTGTGCTCCGTCCTTCAACAAAACCATTGACCCCCTCTCCTAGCCTGCCTATTTTGTGCAACAGTCTGTTTAGGATGATCCTTTCAAGCATCTTGCAAGTGCTTGACACGAGACTGATAGTTGCCAACACTCCACTTAGGAATGACTTGTTAAACAGGTGGAGTAGAGGATTCCCAGACACTTCACACAGTGCATTGAGTATGTCGAAGGTGACGCCCTCCTCACCAGGTGCTGTACTTTTACCCTTTTTCATAGCCCCACTTACTTCCTGGGCTGTGATTGGTTGCCCATACTCCCACTCGATACTGCCCATACTGTCATCACTAGACTGTGCTCTTGTTATCCTAATTCTTCTGTCATTATGTCGCAGAAGTTGTTCCCTGCTTACTTCTGCAGGGAGGGAGGAGGAGGAGGATGCTGCATCACTCCACTTGTGGATTAGTTCCTCAGCCTTGCCCTGGGGGTCTTTGTGAGCCGCAGGCCGGGTTCTGCCCCCTTACCTATCTGAATTTTTGTCCAACTTGTCTTGCAGATGTTTCTCTTCCAATGGAGCTAGTGTCGTTACCTCTGGCAGGAGGCTGCAAGTGGTGGCGAATCTCCCCAATCCTATGCAATCCCCGTGTAAACTCTTGAGTAGAAGCTCGTATCACACACTACATTACTCAATGTCCAGATATTAGACAGTAAGAGATGCCTTAAGCTGTATGACTAGCCATCCTGGGGGACAGTGATCTTAGTATCACAAGTGTGACCCGTCATACAGTTCAGGGCAGCCCTACAAATATGGATGTACCTAAAAACGTTAATGCCGATTAAAAGGTTAATTTCGATTCAGTTGTTAAAAGTGATTCAGTATTCTGTTTAGTGTATTAATTATTTAGCTTTATACAATTTCTGTTGTACATGCATTTAAATAATTACTTAGTCATACATCATATTTTCTCATATCACATTGCCATCTTCCTAGTTCCATATTCCAATTTTTAGTACAGTACCTCCCATTTAAAACCCTACTCATTCCTATTCACATCACCATTTCCATGAGTCTAATTCATCCCATTCCTTCCTTCCATCCCATGTCTCCGTTGATTTCAGTTACACTTCTCCCTTGAGGTTACCTTGAGATGGTTTCGGGGCTTAGAGTCCCCGCGGCCCGGTCCTCGACCAGGCCTCCTCGTTTCTGGACTGGTCAACCAGGCTGTTGGACGCGGCTGCTCGTAGCCTGACGTATGAGTCACAGCCTGGTTGATCAGGTATAGATCCTGATCCTCCTGGTCTGATTCCCGTCTCGTTTTTCCCTTATCAAGATTCTCACCTCACAGTGACCCTCCTCTACCACCTCACAGTGTCCCTCCGTCTACCACCTCACAGTGACCCCTCCGTCTACCACCTCACAGTGACCCTCCGTCTACCACCTCACAGTGACCCTCCGTCTACCACCTCACAGTGACCCTCCGTCTACCACCTTACAGTGTCCCTCCGTCTACCACCTTACAGTAACCCTCCGTCTACCACCTCACAGTGTCCCTCCGTCTACCACCTCACAGTGACCCTCCGTCTACCACCTTACAGTGTCCCTCCGTCTACCACCTTACAGTAACCCTCCGTCTACCACCTTACAGTGTCCCTCCGTCTACCACCCTACAGTAACCCTCCGTCTACCACCTCACAGTGTCCCTCCGTCTACCACCTTACAGTAACCCTCCGTCTACCACCTCACAGTGTCCCTCCGTCTACCACCTCACAGTGACCCTCCGTCTACCACCTCACAGTGACCCTCCGTCTACCACCTTACAGTAACCCTCCGTCTACCACCTCACAGTGTCCCTCCGTCTACCACCTCACAGTGACCCTCCGTCTACCACCTCACAGTGACCCTCCGTCTACCACCTCACAGTGCCTCTCCGTCTACCACCTCACAGTGTCCCTCCGTCTACCACCTCACAGTGCCTCTCCGTCTACCACCTCACAGTGTCCCTCCGTCTACCACCTCACAGTGACCCTCCGTCTACCACCTCACAGTGACCCTCCGTCTACCACCTCACAGTGACCCTCCGTCTACCACCTCACAGTGACCCTCCGTCTACCACCTCACAGTGACCCTCCGTCTACCACCTCACAGTGACCCTCCGTCTACCACCTCACAGTGACCCTCCGTCTACCACCTCACAGTGCCTCTCCGTCTACCACCTCACAGTGACCCTCCGTCTACCACCTCACAGTGAGCTAACTTGTCTAAGTTACCGTGATGGACCAAGTGAGGCCTTTAACAAGAGAAAGCGGTAATGGAGAACGTCCACACAGCACTATACAACTGTGGACGGTTTCCGGGATCACCATATCCCGTGCTACATGGACATTTCGTTCTGAGTAGCTAAATCTAAAACAACATCATCTGGTACTATTTACGCCTGACTCAACAATGTGACCAAATGCCTTTCTTTAATAATAATTGTATAAATCAAATATACATCTCCTCCCAGTATAGTACTGTATGATGTGTTCAAGTCATGACCCTTGTGTAGAACAAGTGTGTCGAGCAGCCAAGTGTAATCTCAATACTACTACTAGTAATAATAATAATAATAATATAATAATAATAATAATAATAATAATAATAATAATAATAATATAATAATAATAATAATAATAATAATATGCAACAACAGTCGTTTCATTCTAAATATATTAATTTATGAAAATCGTCTCAACAACAAGCTGGTAGCCAGAGTCTCTGAAACAATCCAGACGTCTTGTAAATGTATTCAATAATGCAATGCTTGTATTCAATAAATTTTAAACACGCCTGTACATGCCTTACAGATGATTGCTTAGAAGATGTCCAGTTATTGTCTTCAGTAATCAAGAAACTAACAAGTGACACTAAGAAGTCTGTGACTCTCTAAAAGAAAAAAAACATCGAAAATCTTATATATTATGAGTATTCAACACTAATTTGAGATTCCTGTCCACAGTGTTATCTAAAGTTGTTAGACAAATTCAAGACTAGGCCGCGCATATGGGGAAAGCAAGTTAATGTACTTGTTACAATGCTCTACATACAGACTTTCCAACATTGAAATGTGACACGTTTGTGTTTTATACATACCCGCAAAATGCATGTCCTTTATTCACCTTCTCTCCCTCAATTTTTGTATAAACACATATAGGTACACTTATGCAGCTACCCTGGACTATATGAAGGGGGGGGGGGGGAGGTAGAAAGTGTCAAGAAGTAGCTTCATGATGCTAAACATCCCCATCACTCAGGATGGTAGTCATACAGGGTCATGAGACCCATAGTCTGCACTGGTAGACTCTCGGTGTATTATGAGGATATCACCAATAATACGAGCGTTAATAAAGTGATTGCATTTAATAATATGATGAGGTACTCCAGGTTCATCATGTCGACGGGTCTGAAGGGTGTAATAACTGAGCATTCAGTGATGTAGTGTGGGAGATCATGCCCCAGCTCCTACTTACAGAGTTTGTACTTGGAGTGCTCAGGATTGGGAGATCCGTCACCTGTAGTCGTCCTGCCACAGGTAACGGTAACCCAACCTGATCCTGGCAACCACTGTGTCGTACAGTCTAGTGGACGTTTTGTGCTGCCCATACACGGTTTCAGATCTAAGCAAATTATAGCTTTTTATTCTTATGCTTTCATACCTTGGGAGTCAGTGATTTCTCCTATTAGACCCGAGTGTTTGTAACAATACAATGTTGACAGCAGAGTTGGGGATATCTAGGTCTATTCAGGTTGTTTTTGTTACACACAAATTTTCCTGCAATGTCTGTCATTATGATGGGTTATATTTAGATGAGATGGTTTCNCTCTCCTATCAGACCTGAGTGTTTGGAACAATATAGTTTTGCCAGCAGAGATGGGGATACCTAGGTCTAATTCAACTTCATCTTTGTTACACGTGTAGCGAGTTAATCTTATACTCGCTCCATTATCTCATTATCCTAATAGCATAACTAATTACAGAAGCTACAATCCTTTCCCCAATTACAGGTAATACTCTTCTCACCTTGTTGGAGGGAGCTGAGGTGTAATTACCATATATGCAAGCGATTGGATGAATAGAGGACAGTACAGTCTCCAGTCAAGAATGTAGTACTCGGCTTGGGCAGTTCTAGTCGACCCAAGACGCTACAGCTTCGACACAGAGCAGACAGCAGACTACGACCGCATTGAGCCGCCACGCTCTCGCTCCCCGAGTTCAGACACTCACAATTCTCAATCGAGCCGCCACGCTCTCCCACATAGAGCTCCACGACTCCGGCCTCACTCAGCTCTCTGCTCTGCTCCAGGCTTCGTTTCAACGTCTACGACATTGCTGTATTAAGGACTACTAAATAAATATGAAACTCACTAAACACTGGGTATCTAATCAACCCAACAACGTAACATAATCGTACGTTATAAACGTACGTTACACACGCTAATTTGGCTGCAATGTCTGTCTCATTATGATGGATTATATTTGTGTGTGATTACCTGTGTTTACCTGAGAGCCACTAACACTAGTGGCCTTGTCAAGGACAAGAAGCCGGCGGCTTGTCGAAGGTCCCACCCATTTACTTTGATGATCTTTTCCAGCTGTACTTGAAAACCCAACAGAGTTTTAGCATTAACGGCTTCGGCGGGTAGGCGGTTCCATGGGTTAATAACCCTGTGGGTGAAAAAGCATCTCTTGTTCTCAGTCAGACATTATGGCTTGTTGAGCTTGAAACCCTTACTGCTTGTTTGTGTTACACTTGACCTTTTGAAGAAATTTTCCGGATCAACACCCCTCCAAAGGGAGGAACACACACAACACACCTTCAATTTGTTCAATACTTTAAACATTTCAATAAGATCCACCATGTCATGTCTGGTTTGAAGTGTTGTTAGCCCCGTGGCCTTCAGCTGTTCCTGATAGGAAAGGCAAAGGATTTGGCATCAATCATATGCTCATTAAACATATGCTCGTAGTTTTTATATTGCCTTTATACGATCTGTTGTTTATTATGAATTGCATCTTCTTAATTTTTCTCCTAAACAATTACAAGGCCTAGATGTAGTACAGAATGATGCCATGCGCATCATCCTGGGTTGTCCTAGAACTGTCAGAATTGTTAACATGAGAAAGGAACTAAACTTACCTTCCATTTACGAAAGAATAGTTCTACTTAGTACTATGTTTTGTGCCAAAACTTTGAAAAATAATGGTCCCCCCAGCTCTATCCAAATTAAATTGAGATCCATTCTAAACAATTCTGACTGTTCCCTCAATCCGCCGCAAAAAGCTCCTTAGAGTGTGTGGCTCAGTTGTTGTGCCTATAATCTTCTGAAACTGAATGTGTCTCTTAATCCTGATAAAACTGTTCACTATATTCCCCCTTGGAAAGATGTGGAGGTCTCTCTGCATTATACCCCCATCAGTGTAAAACAAATGTATAACACTGAAACTATGAGATGTATAACATTAGAAGCTGTTGATAGTCATCTTCAAAATCTCAAACCGACTGAATCCTGTGCCTTTACTGATGGTTCTGTGCAGTTAGGCACTGGTAGAACAGGTTGTGCAATGTGCAGTATATAAAGGGAATGAAATGATCATGTCTAGTGCACAGAGATTGAACAACTGGGCAAGCACGAAACGGACTGAGCTATTGGGCATTTTTCTAGTCACTGAGTACCTTAAGCTCAATGGTGGTGGAGTTATTTTCTGTGACTCTAAAAGTGCTCTGCAGTCCTTAAATAATCCATCACAATGTATGTCGGAAGAAGCTTGTAATATTTAATGGAATGTAATTTTTGCCAATGATAATAACTCTTGTATAAAATTTGTGTGGATCCCATCCCATGTTGGAGTCGGAAAACATGACTTCGTAGATCGATTGGCCAATGAGGCTTGCAGGAAAGAAAACATTGATTATGACTTTGGACTATCTAATGCAATTATTAGAAACATACAAATTAAAGAAATTAATTCAGATTTAGAAGAACTAAGAAACGCCCAGAGACCTGAAAGCTGCAGTATTAAAAGCCATGACAAATTTTGTAATAATAGGTATTTGTATGGTCAGCACAGTAACCGAACCAGGCAATGTGATATAGTCAATGCACGAATTCGCCTTGGCTATAGACACATCTGGCAGGTTAGTGAGGCTGAGCCACTACCAGAATACTCAGATTGTAAACTCTGTGACAAACCTTTAATGCATTCACTAGAACACTATATTGTTGAATGTGAAACCGTAAAGGACTTTAGACCTCCTGGCCTATTGTACCACCAACTGTGTAACTATTTCATTGACTCAGGTGTTCTGGACGACATCCTAACAATTTATCCAAAATTTGTTTGTCCATTTTAAAGAATGAAGAACAATTTTATTTATATTACTTCTAAGCTGCATCACTTATGAACCCATCCCTGCCCTTGTGTGGCAGTGCACAGTAGAAAGTTGTTTTCACATATCCATACATTAAAACATTGTTTGTAACCATGATATATATGTGCTTCAGCCTACAGTTTAGACCTATTGTCTTGTGTATGACCCTCTGTCCTGCGTGACAGTGTTTAGTTTAGTTCATTTATTATGCACCCCATACCCATCCCGTGGGCGGTAGTGGAAAGGGTTACAGAGGCACATAATGGGCTCAGGGACTGAACCCCACAATTCATTTAGCTAAGCAAGTTAAAATCTTGATGAGCTAGTTACAAAATTCAATATAAGTCGTCACATCAACAATGGGTTCGAGATCGACCTCAAGTACAGGTTCTAAATTAAGCAACTGGCATATGTGAGAGCTAGTGTCACAATTTATATGTTTGTCCTGCACACCGCCCCCCATCCAGTGGGTAGCGGTGGATAGGTTACAATCACTCAGTTACTACCTACAGTTAGCAAACTGGGGATATTTGGCTAAAATTTCTGGTAGCAGATCATTTTGAATGAAATATTTACACATCGCTGGAACATTGGTTATAGAATTGTCTCTAAATTCACGTATCTTTTCGCACTCCATCACATAGTGACGGAGGGTGTGCGAATAATTTTGTTGACACAGTTTACATTTGGTCAGGTCTACATCGGCAGATAATGAGAATTCCCAGAGATACTTGTAACCGAGTCTAAGCCGAGCAGTAGTAACATCTAGAAGTCTGCTGATTTTATTGGATGATCCATAGATGTGTGGCTCCTCTTGCATGATAGTATGATGATAGATGGAATTACTGGTGTCAATTTCACTTTGCCTCAGATCTACAAGATCTTGTTGAAGTTCTCGGTGTACTGCTGCTCTCAGATTGCTCATTGACAATCCAAGGTTACACTCAACGGCTCCTTTAAAGGCAGATTCTTTGGCTAACTTATCAGCTCTATCATGCATTCGGAGGCCAACATGAGATGGAGACCACATGAAATGGACTCTGTTACCATCCTTAATAATTTTGTTGTATTTGTGTCTAGCTTCGGACACGAGCATGTTACAGTTATGTCTTAAAGAGTTGAGAGCATTTAAGGATGATAAGGAGTCACTTACAATTAATGTATCAAGTTTGGAGACTTGTACACATTTCAGTGCAAGGATCAAGGCAAATAGTTCAGTCTGAAGGGTAGAGGCCCAGTTGTTTATACGGACTCCCCACTCAAAGTACAAGCCATCGCCCATTGTCAGAACAACTGCACTTCCAGCTGCACCCGTGGTGCGGTGTAGGGAACCATCAGTGTATATGATTTGAGAGAGAGAATGCTCTGTGGACAGAGCATCAATATGGCTTAAGGCGTTGAGCTTTGCCTCAAGACGAAGCTTGGGCTGATCTCTAATTTGCTTCTTGGGTGGAAAGGGAGGGATTAAAACTGGAAAGGGTGTAACCTCCCACGGTGCAGGAAAGTGCCGTTGTTGTTTCTCTTGGTACAAATCATGAACCCCATACATTCTGAGTTGAGTTCCAGTTTTTGTTATCCATTTGGAACAATGCTGATCTTCAATAAAGTAATTCTGAAGGGCTTCTGTGCAAGGATTAGGATGAGTTAGCCTAAGCATTTTTATACCAATTTGACAGTTAATTTCAGTAACACGATCAACAACGCTCAGAATATTAAGTTCCTTTCTCATATTAAGTATCTTTGTGGTACGAGGGCACCCAAGGATTATCCTCAAGGCTTCGTTCTGCAATTTTTCAAGCCCTCCAAGCTTTCTTTCAGGCATCAAAACAAGCAGAGGTGCAGCATAATCCACTAAAGATCTGATGTATGCAAGGTACATCATTTTGACAATTCTGACATTGGCACCATAGCCTGAGTGATAACCTGCAACAGCCTTGAGAGCTCGGAGCCTCTCTTTATACTGACGACAGAGTCTGAATACAACAGGACCATACAGTGGCACCTCAAGGCCAAGGTATTTGAATCTGTTTACATAGTCAAGCTGGGAACCATCAGACAGTTGCATCTTGCGATCAGCTCCTCCCTGCCTGGGTGGGCGCCGATTTAGTATCTTTGTTTTCTCTGCTGAGATAATTAAACCTAGGTCCTGACATGAGTCTAATACAGAGTTAAGAGTGTTCTGCGTGTTAGCATACCCAGTGGTGTGTATCATTATATCATCAGTATAGCTAATGATGTGGACGTTGGGTTTGCTCGGTACAGAGTTTAACAGCGTGTTTATTAAGATATTAAATAAGGTAGGACTGAGGACACCCCCTGCGGGGTACCTAGTTCAAAGTATCTTGTTACACTCCTATGCCCCTGGAAAAATACAGATGACTTCCTGTTGGATAAGTAACCCCTGATCCAACAAAGAAGCCGACCACCAATATTCATTCTTGCAAGCTCACTCAAGATAACACCAGCATTATCGTCACTCTAATAAGACTTAATTGAAATCCTCAGATTAGGCAAAATTGTAATTAATTTTGTCAATAAAGATGTTAATAATAAAATAAGAGAATGATGGTATCCATACAAATGAGATTCGAAACCCCTTACTCTGTGCAGCCATTAGGGCACTTATAATTACTAGTATGAGGTTCTTGCTGTCGATCATAACACCAAGATACGTTTTACATTTTGATTTCCTAAACGCCATTATACTTTAGCAGATATTTGAAACGTATATTTTATTTTTCTTAAGCTTAGAAACTAACATTTATTACTGCATCTGTCAACGTTCAATTCATTTTGAAAGGCATCTTAAATTAATCTTCCTGAAGGGTTTTTTCTTTGTTGTTTTGTTTGTAGTGTGGACATATTTACTACTGCGTCTGCTGCATTACTTGTATGGGTTGAGCACATGCGGGTGACCCACTTCCTGGTCCGCCAGCGGCCAAGACGGGTGAAGGAAGCCCCAACAAGGGCTGACAACACCTGCTCTGTCTTGCTGAGCTTCTTGACGTGTGGCAGCACTTGTGGTGTACCCCTCCCCCCCCTTCTGGTGTGTGTAGCCTTTGTACCCCCGCACGCACACCCACCACACCTGCACACACACCACACCTGCACACACACCCACCACACCTGCACACACACCACACCTGCACACACACCCACCACACCTGCACACACCCCCACCACACCTGCACACACATCACACCTGCACACACACCCACCACATCTGCACACACACCACACCTGCACACATACCCACCACACCTGCACACACACCCCACCTGCACACATACACACACCACATACCTGCACACACACTACACATCTGCATACACACACGACACACCTGCACACACACGACACACCTGCACACACGACACACCTGTACACACGACACACCTGCACACATACGACACACCTGCTCAAACAAAACACACCTGCACACACCCACGACACACCTGCACACACCCACGACACACCTGCACACACACACGACACACCTGCACACACACGACACACCTACACTCAAACACGACACACCTGCACACACCCACGACACACCTGCACGCACACACGACACACCTGCACGCACACGACACCTGCACACACACGACACACCTGCACACACACGACACACCTGCACACACACGACACACCTGCACACACAGAAGTGTAAGGAAGCAGCAGACAAGTTCGTCCCAGTCCAAAAGAAAAAAAAATGAAATGCAGATGAGGTAACCCATGGTTTAATCAGAGATGTAAGCTAGCAAACAAATTACAAGGGTGTGGAGAAACTATAGAGATAACAGGGCACAAGAAAGCAGAGAAGAATACCAGAGTACCAGGAGTGAATACGTCAAGGTGAGAAGAGAGGCAGAAAAACAATATGAAAATGACATAGCAAGCAAGGCAAAGACTCAACCTAAATTGCTGCACAGCCACATCAGGAGAAAAACAACAGTGAAGGAACAGGTAATGAAACTGGGGATAGGGGCAGACAGATTCACTACAAACGACAAGGAAGTGTGTGAGGAACTGAATAAGAAATTCCAGGAGGTCTTCACATTAGAGCAAGAAGTTCCATAGATAAGAGAGGGAATAGTCAACCAGTCACTACTAGAGGAGTTTGGGATTACAGCGGGGAAGTGAAGAAGCATCTGCTGAAGTTGGATGTGACAAAGGCTATAGGCCCAGATGGAATTTCACCATGGATATTGAAGGAAGGAGCAGAAGCTCTGTGCCTGCCACTCTCCATGGTGTGGCAGATCACCACACCATGGGCCACCACTACCACCTTGTATAACAAATCATTGGTAACAGGTGAAATGACAAAAATTTGGAAGACGGCTAATGTAGTCACGATATTCACTAAGGGTGATAGACAGGAGGCACTGAACTACAGGTCAGTGTCCCTAACTTGCATACCATGCAAGATAATGGAGAAGAAGGTACGAAAAAGCTAGAGTAACATCTGGAGCGAAAGAATTTTGTAACACAACATCAGCATGGGTTCAGGGATGGCAAATCATGCCTCACAGGATTAATTGAATTCTATAACCAGACAACAAAAATCAAGCAAGAAAGAGAGAAGTGGGCAGACTGCATATTTCTGGGTTGCCAGAAAGCCTTTGACACAGTACCACATAAGAGACTAGTGCACAAGCTGGAGATGCAGGCAGGCGTGAAAGGGAAGGTACTCCATTGGATAAGGGAGTACCTAAGCAACAGAAGACAGCGAGTCACTGTGACGGGTGAGGTCTCGGAGTGGCGAGGCGTCACCAGTGAAGTCCCACAGGGATCAGTCCTTGGGTCTATACTGTTTCTGATATATGTAAACGATCTCCCAGAGGGAATAGACGCAGTCCTCTCAATGTTTGCTAATTATGCAAAAATTATGAGGAGGATTATGACAGAGGAAGACAGTATGAGGCTACAAGATGATCTAGACAAGCTGAAGGAATGGTCCAACAAATGGCTACTAGAGTTGAACCCAAGTAAATGTAAGGTAATGAATACACACAGAAATCAGATCATCCCGGGCATAAGTTCGAACCCTCATCACGGCCCTTGTGGATTTGTTCATAAGGTAATGAAACTAGGTGGAGGAAATAGAAGGCCAGACACGGGATACCGAATGGGAGATGAAATTCTTCATGAAACGGGCAGAGAGAAAGATCTAGGAGTTGATATCACACCAAACATGTCTCCTGAAGCTCACATCAAAAGAATAACATCGGCAGCGTATGAGAAGCCTGTGTAAGGAGTCTTTCAGAACCTTTTATACCACGTAAGTACAATCTTGGAGTATGCAGCCTCAGCATGGAGCCCGTACCTTGTCAAGCACAAGAAGAAACTGGAAAAATTTCAGAGGTATGCCAATAGGCTAGTCCCAGAACTAGGAGGCATGAGTTACGTAAAAAGGAAAGGCTGCATGAAATGCACCTCACGTCGCTGGAAGACAGAAGAGTAAGGGGACACTTGGTCACCACAAACAAAATTTTCAAGTGAATTGAGAGGGTAGACAATGATGGATTAGTTAACACGGGTGATACACGCACTAGGGGACACAGGTGGAAGCTGAGTACCCAAATGAGCCACAGAGACATTAGAAAGAACTTTTTCAGTGTCAGAGTAGTTAGTAAATGGAATGCACTAGGAAGTGATATGGTGGAGGCTGACTCCATACACAGTTTCAAACGTAGATATGATAGAGCTCGAGAAGCTCAGGAACCTGTATACCAGTAGATTGACGGTTGAGAGGCGGGACCAAAGAGCCAAAACTCAACCCCCGCAAGCACAACTAGGTGAGTGCACACATGAGTTTTCCTACTGATAAGGGAGGACTGGAGCTTTGAAGAGATGGAAATTCCGGGCTGCGACGGATTCAGAGACTACATAACAGGAACTATGACAATGGGTGGACCTAAGATAATTGTAGCAGTCATTTACAACCCTCCACTAAAGGACAGAAGACCCAGACAGAAGTTCGATAGGAACAACATGGCAACCATTAATATAATAGAGAGAGCAGCTTCAGTTGCCTGCAGGAATGGATCCAGACTCTTAAGTTAATCATGGGCGACTTCAACCATGGAAAGATAAGACTGGGGGAATGGGGACCCACATGGAGGTGCAGATACATGTAGAACTAAACTCTTGTAAGTGGCAACAAGGAACTTTCTGAGCCAACGTGTCAAGGGAACCACAAGAATGAGAGCCAATGACGAACCAGCTAGACTCTACCTGATATTCACCATGAATGAGTCAGAAATAGGTGAAGTCAAATTTGAAGCCCCCATAGGAATGAGTGACCACAGTGTATTGACATATAAGTATCTGGTGAAGGTAGGGATAACCTATCCAAGGAAGGAATCGGAAAGGAAAGGCTAAAAGAGGAAAATATGACGGGATGAGGAACTTACTAATGGGAATACCATGGGAAACAGAACTCAGATAAAAAACTGTAAAAGATTTATTTTATTTATTTATTAATTAATTAATTTATTTGTATATATACAAGAAGGTACATTGGGGTTATGAGA
>WNGS01164858.1:15017545-15046346 GCA_020271785.1 Procambarus virginalis
AACAACTGCCTACCACTGGAATACTTTTCAGAAAAACCTCTGGACCAAGGGGCAGTTACCCCTAGATCGGAAATATGCAAATGCCCTATCTTCAAAAAGGGCAGAACATAGCTCTGCAGAAAACTGCCGACCAACCAGCCTAACCACTCATATCTGCAAGCTCATGGAGAGAATTCTAAGGGAGGGAATTATTCACCATCTCCCAGTGCACAATCTAGTAAAATTTATGCAATGTGGTTTCGTTAAAATAATCTTTCCTTACAAACCTGTAATGTAAACAATAACCAACAATTGAGACAAAGGACTTCCAGGAGGCATAGTATACATGGACTTCTCTAAACCTTTTTATAATGCATCGCATAAAAGATGGCAAGGAAATTACAAGCATGTGGATTAAATGGTATAGTATTTAAATGGATAAAACAATGGTTAAAGAAAGCAAAGGGTCGTCCTAAATGAAGGTACAGTAGATCTGACTGAAGAAATGTGGTGCATGAGATATGGCAAGGTTGCATCTTGCGGCCAACCCTTTATGTTATAAACATTAATGACTTACATGAGAATATTACAAACCATATCATCAAATTTGCAGATACATTAAGGTCTATGGTAAAGTAGGAAATGAAAATAGTACTGAGGCTTTATAAAGGGGGTCTATATTAACTCTACAAAAGATTGGAAAGACTGGCAAATGCTTCTTAATATTGACAAATGCAAGACCTTGTAAGTAGGGCATAACAATGCATTTCACAACCATCAAATCAACGTTATATTATCATACGGCAGATTGATGAAGAAAAGAACCTAGGAATCAGAATCCTCCAGTCATAGAAAGTTGCACAACAAGTGGGAGCTGCAATATAATATGCAAAAAAAAAAAAAAAAACTAGGAACAGTCAAATAAACCTTTGATTTCAAGGAAAAGAAAGTGTCTATTCAAATTAAAAATGTACAAACATCTCTGGTGCCCCCTTTTGGACTACTCTAAGTATGGAGACCTCATCTTCAAAAGGATATACCGTATTGGCTTTGGAAAACGTTCAATACAGCGACAAAAACCATCCCAGAAGTCGACTCTCATACCACAGGACTAACAACACTGTAAACCAGACATGACAAGGTTGATCTCATCAAATCTTTTGAAATATTGAAGAAGTTGGAGGACATTAATCTAGACGATATCTTTAAAAGGTAAAAAAATATAACACAGAAGAGACAACGGTATCAAACTCAATAAACCACAATGTTGTCACAAAACAAGAGATGCTTGTTCACCCATAGGGTTATAAACCCATAGAACGGTCTATTTGTCGAAGGCATAAATGCCAAGACATTACTGCATTTCAAAATCCAGATAAAAAAAATCATTATGGAAAATGGGGAAGGGGACCTTTGAGAAGCTGCCAGCTTCCTGTCCCCATCGAAGCTACTAGGTAATGCAGGTAAACTAGTAGGTATACTTTAGTCATTAAGACAGTTAAAGTAAACTGTGAGTGTATAACCTGTCCTATAATAGCACGTCGCATTTTGACGTATACTTTACCTAGGGCCAAAAGCTGTCATAATACAAGTGGTAGCGTTAGTTTAGTTAGTTTAGTTCATTTATTATGCACCCCATACCCATCTTGTGGGCGGTAGTGGAAAGGGTTACAGAGGCACATAATGGGCTCAGGGACTGAACCCCACAATTCATTTAGCTAAGCAAGTTACAATCTTGATGAGCTAGTTACAAAATTCAATATAAGTCGTCACATCAACAATGGGTTCGAGATCGACCTCAAGTACAGGTTCTAAATTAAGCAACTGACATGTGAAGAGCTAGTGTCAAAATTTATATGTTTGTCCTGCACACCGCCCCCCATCCAGTGGGCAGCGGTGGATAGGTTACAATCACTCAGTTACTACCTACAGTTAGCAAACTGGGGATATTTGCCCAAAATTCCTGGTAGCAGATCATTTTGAATGAAATATTTACACATCGCTGGAACATTGGTTATAGAATTGTCTCTAAATTCACGTATCTTTTCGCACTCCATCACATAGTGACGGAGGGTGTGCGAATAATTTTGTTGACACAGTTTACATTTGGTCAGGTCTACATCGGCAGATAATGAGAATTCCCAGAGATACTTGTAACCGAGTCTAAGCCGAGCAGCAGTAACATCTAGAAGTCTGCTGATTTTATTGGATGATCCATAGATGTGTGGCTCCTCTTGCATGATAGTATGATGATAGATGGAATTACTGGTGTCAATTTCACTTTGCCTCAGATCTACAAGATCTTGTTGAAGTTCTCGGTGTACTGCTGCTCTCAGATTGCTCATTGACAATCCAAGGTTACACTCAACGGCTCCTTTAAAGGCAGATTCTTTGGCTAACTTATCAGCTCTATCATGCATTCGGAGGCCAACATGAGATGGAGACCACATGAAATGGACTCTGTTACCATCCTTAATAATTTTGTTGTATTTGTGTCTAGCTTCGGACATGAGCATGTTACAGTTATGTCTTAAAGAGTTGGCTCGCGAAATTGACAAAAAGTCCCGTTTTCTGTTTCTGGGTCCTCTGGTAGGTTAGGATAAGGTACATTTAGCCATTGTCTTCTTGTCTTTATATTCCTGCTAATTCATTTTGTTTAATCAACACATTTAGGTACATCTGCATGTACCTCCTTGTGCAGCTACCCTAGACTATATGAAGGGGAGTACAGTGTGTGTCAAAAAACTAGCTACGTGATATTAAAAAAACCATCACGCAGGATGGTTAGTTATACAGAGGCATGTGATAAGTAGTCTGCACTGGCAAACTCTGGGTGCATTATGAGGATATCCTCAAGAACACGAGAGTTAGTAAAGTAATTGCAAAACTCCAGGTACCTCATGCCAACAGGTCTGACTGGTCAAATAACTGGGCATTCGGTGATGTAGTGTGGGAGATCATGTCGCAGTTCCTGCTCACAGAGTTTGCACCTGGAGTGCTCGGGATTGGGAGATCCGTCACCTGTAGCCATGCACCTGTCACAGGTAACAGTAACCCAACCTGGTTCTGGCAACCACTGTATCGCACAGTCTGGTGGACGTTTTGTGCTGCCCATAGATATAGGTTTCAGATCTGAACAATACCTAGCTTTTTATACGTGTGCTTTAAGGTCGTTGGGAGTTAGTAATTTCTCTCCTATCAGACCTGAGTGTTTGGAACAATATAGTTTTGCCAGCAGAGATGGGGATACCTAGGTCTAATTCAACTTCATCTTTGTTACACGTGTAGCGAGTTAATCTTATACTCGCTCCATTATCTCATTATCCTAATAGCATAACTAATTACAGAAGCTACAATCCTTTCCCCAATTACAGGTAATACTCTTCTCACCTTGTTGGAGGGAGCTGAGGTGTAATCACCATATATGCAAGCGATTGGATGAATAGAGGACAGTACAGTCTCCAGTCAAGAATGTAGTACTCGGCTTGGGCAGTTCTAGTCGACCCAAGACGCTACAGCTTCGACACAGAGCAGACAGCAGACTACGACCGCATCGAGCCGCCACGCTCTCGCTCCCCGAGTTCAGACACTCACAATTCTCAATCGAGCCGCCACGCTCTCCCACATATAGCTCCACGACTCCGGCCTCACTCAGCTCTCTGCTCTGCTCCAGGCTTCGTTTCAACATCTACGACATTGCTGTATTAAGGACTACTAAATAAATATGAAACTCACTAAACACTGTGTATCTAATCAATCCAACAACGTAACATAATCGTACGTTATAAACGTACGTTACACACGCTAATTTGGCTGCAATGTCTGTCTCATTATGATGGATTATATTTGTGTGTGATTACCTGAGTTTACCTGAGAGCCACTAACACTAGTGGCCTTGTCAAGGACAAGAAGCCGGCGGCTTGTCGAAGGTCCCACCCATTTACTTTGATGATCTTTTCCAGCTGTACTTGAAAACCCAACAGAGTTTTAGCATTAACGGCTTCGGCGGGTAGGCGGTTCCATGGGTTAATAACCCTGTGGGTGAAAAAGCATCTCTTGTTCTCAGTCAGACATTATGGCTTGTTGAGCTTGAAACCCTTACTGCTTGTTTGTGTTACACTTGACGTTTTGAAGAAATTTTCCGGATCAACACCCCTCCAAAGGGAGGGAACACACACAACACACCTTCAATTTGTTCAATACTTTAAACATTTCAATAAGATCCACCATGTCATGTCTGGTTTGAAGTGTTGTTAGCCCCGTGGCCTTCAGCTGTTCCTGATAGGAAAGGCAAAGGATTTGGCATCAATCATATGCTCATTAAACATATGCTCGTAGTTTTTATATTGCCTTTATACGATCTGTTGTTTATTATGAATTGCATCTTCTTAATTTTTCTCCTAAACAATTACAAGGCCTAGATGTAGTACAGAATGATGCCATGCGCATCATCCTGGGTTGTCCTAGAACTGTCAGAATTGTTAACATGAGAAAGGAACTAAACTTACCTTCCATTTACGAAAGAATAGTTCTACTTAGTACTATGTTTTGTGCCAAAACTTTGAAAAATAATGGTCCCCCCAGCTCTATTCAAATTAAATTGAGATCCATTCTAAACAATTCTGACTGTTCCCTCAATCCGCCGCAAAAAGCTCCTTACAGTGTGTGGCTCAGTTGTTGTGCCTATAATCTTCTGAAACTGAATGTGTCTCTTAATCCTGATAAAACTGTTCACTATATTCCCCCTTGGAAAGATGTGCAGGTCTCTTTGCATTATACCCCCATCAGTGTAAAACAAATGTATAACACTGAAACTATGAGATGTATAACATTAGAAGCTGTTGATAGTCATCTTCAAAATCTCAAACCGACTGAATCCTGTGCCTTTACTGATGGTTCTGTGCAGTTAGGCACTGGTAGAATAGGTTGTGCATGTGCAGTATATAAAGGGAATGAAATGATCATGTCTAGTACAGAGATTGAACAACTGGGCAAGCACGAAACGGACTGAGCTATTGGGCATTTATCTAGTCACTGAGTACCTTAAGCTCAATGGTGGTGGAGTTATTTTCTGTGACTCTAAAAGTGCTCTGCAGTCCTTAAATAATCCATCACAATGTATGTCGGAAGAAGCTTGTAATATTTAATGGAATGTAATTTTTGCCAATGATAATGACTCTTGTATAAAATTTGTGTGGATCCCATCCCATTTTGGAGTTGGAAAACATGACTTCGTAGATCGAATGGCCAATGAGGCTTGCAGGAAAGAAAACATTGATTATGACTTTGGACTATCTAATGCAATTATTAGAAACATACAAATTAAAGAAATTAATTCAGATTTAGAAGAACTAAGAAACGCCCAGAGACCTGAAAGCTGCAGTATTAAAAGTTATGACAAATTTTGTAATAATAGGTATTTGTATGGTCAGCACAGTAACCGAACCAGGCAATGTGATATAGTCAATGCGCGAATTCGCCTTGGCTATAGACACATCTGGCAGGTTAGTGAGGCTGAGCCACTACCAGAATACTCAGATTGTAAACGCTGTGACAAACCTTTAATGCATTCACTAGAACACTATATTGTTGAATGTGAAACCGTAAAGGACTTTAGACCTCCTGGCCTATTGTACCACCAACTGTGTAACTATTTCATTGACTCAGGTGTTCTGGACGACATCCTAACAATTTATCCAAAATTTGCTTGTCCATTTTAAAGAATGAAGAACAATTTTATTTATATTACTTCTAAGCTGCATCACTTATGAACCCATCCCTGCCCTTGTGTGGCAGTGCACAGTAGAAAGTTGTTTTCACATATCCATACATTAAAACATTGATTGTAACCATGATATATATGTGCTTCAGCCTACAGTTTAGACCTATTGTCTTATGTATGACCCTCTGTCCTGCGTGACAGTGTTTAGTTTAGTTCATTTATTATGCACCCCATACCCATCCCGTGGGCGGTAGTGGAAAGGGTTACAGAGGCACATAATGGGCTCAGGGACTGAACCCCACAATTCATTTAGCTAAGCAAGTTAAAATCTTGATGAGCTAGTTACAAAATTCAATATAAGTCGTCACATCAACAATGGGTTCGAGATCGACCTCAAGTACAGGTTCTAAATTAAGCAACTGGCATATGTGAAGAGCTAGTGTCAAAATTTATATGTTTGTCCTGCACACCGCCCCCCATCCAGTGGGTAGCGGTGGATAGGTTACAATCACTCAGTTACTACCTACAGTTAGCAAACTGGGGATATTTGGCTAAAATTTATGGTAGCAGATCATTTTGAATGAAATATTTACACATCGCTGGAACATTGGTTATAGAATTGTCTCTAAATTCACGTATCTTTTCGCACTCCATCACATAGTGACAGAGGGTGTGCGAATAATTTTGTTGACACAGTTTACATTTGGTCAGGTCTACATCGGCAGATAATGAGAATTCCCAGAGATACTTGTAACCGAGTCTAAGCCGAGCAGTAGTAACATCTAGAAGTCTACTGATTTTATTGGATGATCCATAGATGTGTGGCTCCTCTTGCATGATAGTATGATGATAGATGGAATTACTGGTGTCAATTTCACTTTGCCTCAGATCTACAAGATCTTGTTGAAGTTCTCGGTGTACTGCTGCTCTCAGATTGCTCATTGACAATCCAAGGTTACACTCAACGGCTCCTTTAAAGGCAGATTCTTTGGCTAACTTATCAGCTCTATCATGCATTCGGAGGCCAACATGAGATGGAGACCACATGAAATGGACTCTGTTACCATCCTTAATAATTTTGTTGTATTTGTGTCTAGCTTCGGACACGAGCATGTTACAGTTATGTCTTAAAGAGTTGAGAACATTTAAGGATGATAAGGAGTCACTTACAATTAATGTATCAAGTTTGGAGACTTGTACACATTTCAGTGCAAGGATCAAGGCAAATAGTTCGGTCTGAAGGGTAGAGGCCCAGTTGTTTATACCAGGGGTCTCCAAACTTTTCAATGTAAGGGCCACATTATATATTTCCCATATTTATGCGGGCCGAAGGAATAAAAATGAAAAAAAAATCAGTGCTAGTAATTTAATTTCCTCAAATATTAAAGTATAAACATGGAAAAATTAAAACATATCTTTTTGGAAAAAATTAGGGTAAACTAAATAGATTCCTGCCTTTAGTTTTATGCAACCAAATTAGTGTGACGAATGATACTGTCGTTTTGACTTCAAAATTTCATTAAAATCAGGTTCCAGATTAGATGAGCCAATTGTAAGAATTGATTTCAAGTGATCATCAGACAAATTTGCACGATAGTTAGATTTCACATACTTCATTTTGGAAAATGTTTGTTCACACAAGTATGTTGAACCAAAAATGGACACAAAACTACAAGCAAACTTTATCAAATTATAACTGTTATACACAACTGATTGGTTGTAATGCACAACACATACCTACCAGTACTAGTATCTGTGCGTCACACTATCGAGAGAGAGGAAAACTGACTCGGGCTGAGCGCCACCAGTCAGCAGCCCCAGCTTTGAATAATTCTGCGATACCATTCGTACGATAATTATTTTTTCAAGGCCACCACACAGGGATTTGTTTGGCGGGCCGGATGAATTATGTGGCGGGCCGGATGTGGCCCGCGGGCCATAGTTTGGAGACCCCTGGTTTATACGGACTCCCCACTCAAAGTACAAGCCATCGCCCATTGTCAGCACAACTGCACTTCCAGCTGCACCCGTGGTGCGGTGTAGGGAACCATCAGTGTATATGATTTGAGAGAGAGAATGCTCTGTGGACAGAGCATCAATATGGCTTAAGGCGTTGAGCTTTGCCTCAAGACGAAACTTGGGCTGATCTCTAATTTGCTTCTTGGGTGGAAAGGGAGGGATTAAAACTGGAAAGGGTGTAACCTCCCACGGTGCAGGAAAGTGCTGTTGTTGTTTCTCTTGGTACAAATCATGAACCTGATACATTCTGAGTTGAGTTCCAGTTTTTGATATCCATTTGGAACAATGCTGATCTTCAATAATGTAAGTCTGGAGGGCTTCTGTGCAAGGATTAGGATGAGTTAGCCTAAGCATTTTTATACCAATTTGACAGTTAATTTCAGTAACACGATCAACCACGCTCAGAATATTATGTTCCTTTCTCATATTAAGTATCTTTGTGGTACGAGGGCACCCAAGGATTATCCTCAAGGCTTCGTTCTGCAATTTTTCAAGCCCTCCAAGCTTTCTTTCAGGCATCAAAACAAGCAGAGGTGGAGCACAATCCACTAAAGATCTGATGTATGCAAGGTACATCATTTTGACAATTCTGTCATTGGCACCATAGCCTGAGTGATAACCTGCAACAGCCTTGAGAGCTCGGAGCCTCTCTTTATACTGACGACAGAGTCTGAATACAGCAGGATCATACAGTGGCACCTCAAGGCCAAGGTATTTAAATCTGTTTACATAGTCAAGCTGGGAGCCATCAGATAGTTGCATCTTGCGACAGCTCCTCCCTGCCTGGGTGGGCGCCGATTTAGTATCTTTGTTTTCTCTGCTGAGATAATTAAACCTAGGTCCTGACATGAGTCTAATACAGAGTTAAGAGTGTTCTGCGTGTTAGCATACCCAGTGGTGTGTATCATTATATCATCAGTATAGCTAATGATGTGGACGTTGGGTTTGCTCGGTATAGAGTTTAACAGCGTGTTATTAAGATATTAAATAAGGTAGGACTGAGGACACACCCCTGCGGGGTACCTAGTTCAAAGTATCTTGTTACACTCCTATGCCCTGGAAAATACAGATGACTTCCTGTTGGATAAGTAACCCTGATCCAACAAAGAAGCCGACCACCCATATTCATTCTTGCAAGCTCACTCAAGATAACACCAGCATTATCCTCACTCTAATAAGACTTATTGAAATCCTCAGATTAGGCAAAATTGTAATTAATTTTGTCAATAAAGANTCCTTCCCTACTGCTCGTTCTGGTCCCCCCCCCTTGCTTCCAGCCCCGAAACGTCTGAGGTTTCGGGTCGGAGCAGGGGTTCCTTGATCTTGAGACTCGGGCAGCTTCGGGGGTGCCCCTTCCGGGGAGCGGCAGAGGCATTCGAGTCTTGTCTCCCGGCCGAAGCTTCGGGGTCTGACCAGTGGGCCCCCTTCCTTCCGCTGTTCCGGCTGCTCCGTCCTTGTCTTGTGGGGTCGGGGCTTGGGGAGAGGACTCGCCTCGGGTCCTGTGGTGTTGGACCTCGAGGCTGGGGAGGGGCTGACTTGGGGGCCTTGGGCTCCGCTGGACCCCGCCTGGGTTTTTCTTCCCTCTGAGCGGGGCTTATTGTTACAAGGAGTGGGGTTCTCTTTTTCCCCCCTCTGCGTACGTTGGATTTGGTGTCGGCCCCTCCCCGGTTTCGGTTCCGTGTTCCCCCGGGTTCGTCGGTTCCGTCTTTCCGGAGGTTTTCGGCTTATCGCATCCAACCTGGTGAGGTGCGAGCGGCCTTTGCAGCTTACCTCCTGCGGGACCCGGATTATGCCTCTGACTGGATCCATCTGAGTTCAGGTTTGGGACTTCGTTCCCTTTCTGGCTCCGTTACGAGGTTCCGGAGTCTTCCTGGCTAGCAGCCTGCCCTTTGCTTGTTTTGGATTCCTGGCATTCCTTCTGTCGTTCCCGCACGTTGGAGTGGCGGGAAGCTTCCACGGTGATTCAGGTTTTCCTGGGGGGCGAGCTTGAGTACCTGAATGAGTGCTTGTTTGCCCCTGCCCTCCCCGCGATGTGGGCGTTATTCAGCTTCATGTGCAGGTTCCCGTCCTTTCGGCGGCGCTGGTTGCGGAGGATTTGCGCGCCCGGGGCCTTTTGGCTTCGGCCTTGCGGTTCTTTTCCATCCTGGAGCTGTCCTCGGATTGGCTCGTGGAGGATGTGAGGACGCTTGGGTCCGTCCCAGGGTCTGGCGCCTTGTCCTCGGCTGCGCGCTCGTTCGCTGCCTTGTTGAAGCTGTTCACGCCGATTTTGCGGGATGCGGTTTCCCTGTTTTATGCTTCCCGTCTCGCGTGTCGGCAGGCGGTGCTGGGTTCCTCCGTGGAATCTGCTTGGGCTCTGGCTCTTAGGCGTTCTTCCCCCTTTTGTCCTCTTCTTTTTGAGGAGTCGGCCGTGGCGCAGTTTATTCAGGCTGCGTCGGCGGCTTGTCGTCCGATGTCGGACTTGTTGGTCTTCCGGGGTCCCGGGTGGGTCTTCCCGAAGGGTCGTGCCAGAGCTCGGGTTCCTCTCGTCGTGGTAGGCCTCTGGTGTCAGGTTCGGGTTCGGCTCCTGCTGCGGACCCGCCCTCGTCTGGTCGGCGCGGTGTTCGCCCTGTGCGGGGTTCTGGGTCTCGTAAGGGTCGCCGGCCCTTTCGCGGTTTGCCCCGTTGACGGGGCGATGGGGGGGCGGCTTGCGCTGTTCGCCCGCGCCTGGTCCCACGATTCGTGGGCCTTTCAGGTCGTGTCTTGCGGTCTGCGGTGGCGTTGGGTGGCCCCTCCCCCTTTGGGGGGTTCGGGGCTGGCAGGGCAAGTTTCTTCCCCTGCGCTCCGTCGAGTCGTCTTGGAGTGGGTACGTTTGGGCGTCGTCGAACCGACGTCGTCCCTCAGATGGGTTTCCCGTCTGTTTCCGGTTCCGAAACGGGACTGCGCGGACCTGAGGTTCATTCTGGACTTGTCCCGTCTGAACCCCTGGGTTTATTGCCCCTCCTTCCGGATGACTACGCTGTCTCAGGTTCGGCTCCTTTTGGAGCCGGGCGCTTGGATGGTGTCCCTGGACCTCCGGGACGCTTATTGGCATGTCCCGATTCATCCGCGGTTCAGGGACTGGCTCGGTTTTGTGGTGGGGCTTCAGGTTACCGCTTTCGTTGTCTCCCGTTCGGGTTGAACCTGGCACCTCGCGTGTTCACGCGCCTTACACGGGTAGTAGTGGCTCGGTTGCGTCTCCTAGGAGTTCGGGTGTTGGCCTACCTCGACGACTGGCTGGTTTGGGCTCCCAGCCGGTCTGCTTGCTTGCTAGCCAGGGATTTGGTTCTTTCCCAGCTCGCGGGTTCGGGTTCCTGGTGAACTGGAGGAAGTCCCATCTGGTTCCCTCTCAGGTTCGGACTTGGCTGGGTCTCGTTTGGGACTCTCGCACCTCCTCCTTGTCTCTCCCTCCGGAGTCTCTCCAGCGGCTGCGGTCCCGCCTTCGTCTGTTTCTGGTGGGCCCTCGGGTCACCCGGCGGTTGCTCGAGGGGCTGTGCGGGAGCCTGAACTTCGCGATGCTGGTCTACCCGCCGGGTCGGGTTTGGCTTCGTCGGCTGTTCTGGTTCCTTCGGGGTCCCCCTTCCGCCTCTCTCGCGATCGCAAGGTTCGACCCCCGGGGGCCTTGCGTCGGTTGCTGCGTCACCGGCTTCCTCTTCGGGTTTTTCGGGGTTCGGTGCCATGGCGCCTTCCCGAGCCCTCGCTCGATGTGTACACGGATGCGTCGTCTCTAGGCTGGGGTTTTGTGACCAGTGCTCACCAGGCCGGCCAGGGGCGTTGGGGTCCGTCCTTCCGTCGAGCTCACAGCACGGTGCGGGAGTTCGCGGCGGTGTGGTTTGCTCTTCGGAGGATTCGGTGGCCCGCGGATCAACGATCCGGCTCCATTCGGACTGCTGGTTCATTGCCTGAACCGCGGGGGTTCGATGCGGTCCTTGTCTCTTTGGGGTTGGTCGCTTCGGGTGACTCGTCTGCTGAGTTCTCGGGGTTTGGCTCTCCTGGCTGTTCACGTACGGGGCGTGTCCAACGTCTTGGCGGACGCCCTGTCTCGCTTCGTTCCCCTCTCCACGGAGTGGACGGTCGACGACGAGTCCTTCCGCTGGCTTTGCCAGACGTTCGGGCGTCCCGAGGTGGACCTCTTCGCGTCGGCGTGGTCGCGGCGTCTTCCCGTGTATGCGGCGCCCTTCCCCGATCGCGAGGCCGTCGGGGTCGACGCCTTGCGGCTCGACTGGTCGAGGTGGAGGTTCCTGTACCTCTTTCCCCCGGTTCAGCTGTTGCTCCAGGTCCTGACTCGCTTAGAGACTTACCAGGGGAGAGTTGTCCTTCTGGCCCCTTGGTGGCCGGCCCAGCCTTGGTTTCCGGTGCTGGTTGCTCGGTGTCCGAACCCGAGGGTTTTTCCGCGGCTCCGCCTCTTTCAGCAGATCGGGCCGGTGCGTCACGTGGCTGGTTCGATCTTCTCCTCGAGTCTTCGCGTATGGTATTTTTGACTCGAGTTTATCATCATCTCTATGGTGATCAGGTGGCCTCCTTGTTGGTGTCTCACCTGCGGGCTTCCTCTCGGCGGCAGTATGAAGTTTCCTGGCGGTCCTTCTCTTTCTTTTTGCGTCTTCGTCGTGTTCATTCCTTGTCTGTTCGGGTGGTCTTGTCCTTCCTCTCGTGGTTGTTTCAGGACCGTCATCTTATGCCTAACACTGTCGCCTCCTATCGTGCGGCGCTGGCGGAGCCGCTTCAGCTTGCTTTCGGTATCGATGTCACGTCTGCGCCGTTTCGCAAGCTGTCTCGTGCTTTGTTTCACCTCCGGCCTGCTCATGCGCCGCCTGAGCCGTCCTGGTCTTTGGACAGGGTGCTCGCTTTCCTTTCGTCTCCTCGTTTCGTTGTGGCCCCTTCGGTCCGGGATTGTTTTTCCAAGGCTCTTTTCTTGTTGGCTTTGGCCTCTGGGGGTCGGGTCGGGGAGCTTCATGCTCTCCTCCGGCGCAGGGGCTTCTGCTCTTTTGGTCGTGGTGATAGTTTTGTTCGCTTGCAGCCGTCTCCTTCTTTTCTGGCAAAGAATGAGACTGCTGCGTTCCGGAGGGGTCCGTGGGTGGTTGATGCTTGGTTGGTCAGGCCGGGGGTGCATCATGTTTTGTGTCCGGTTGCGGCGCTTCGCCGTTATTTGCGCGCCACGGCTTCTGTGTCCGGGGACGCGCTTTGGGTTGATCCGGTTTCCCTTCTTCCCTGTTCGCGGGTGCGGGTCTCTCAGGTCGTCCGCAGGGTTATTAAGTCCAGCCAGCCTGCGGTCTATCCCCGTGCCCATGACGTTCGGAAGTTCGCGGCGCTTGCTGCCGTCTTTGGGAATATGTCTTGGTCTGATATTCGGGCGCGGGGTTTTTGGCGGTCGAACAGGGTCCTGGCTGCTCGTTACCTTGTCAATGTCCCTGGGCCCCGGCGGGCCTGTGTTGCGTTGGGTCGGCGGTTGCAGCCCGTTGTCTCGGCTTCGAGTTGAGGAGTGAGCGACGACCGCCTCCCGGGTAAGTCCCTCTCTTTTTTCCGTCTGTGGGTAGTTAGCTCCGGGGAGCCGACGGGGCTCCCCCCAGAAAACCAGCGTTGAATGTAATGAAACGCCATTTTCTGGGTGAGTCCCGGAGGCTCCCCGGCATCCCTCCCTCCCTCCGGTCGGCGTTTTTTTCGCGTTTTTGACATCCAGCCTCAAGAACTGAGGGTGGGTAGCCGGCGCGGAGGGTCTGGGGCTCCCCCTTCCCCCTCCCGGGGAGGGGGAGCTGCGCAGACAGCGGCGCGGCAGCGTGTGACGTCACACTAGTTTGCTCGTTTTTCTTTTGGGAGTTCTATCCACTAGTTCGGCTTTTGGTAGCAATTTTAACCAGAATAGGGTTTGTTTTGGGGCGCTTACCTTTCTGGGTGCCTGTCCCGGTCGATGGCAGACATAGAATGCTTCCAACCACACGGGGGCTTCTATAGGCCATTGCTCCCCTTGCCTCTCTGAGGGGGCCCGGTTCTGGCCGTGGTTCCCGGTAGGCCTAAGAACTCCATACACATGACTGATGCCAAAGTCTGACATTAGCATATCAGCCTGGGATAGCTCCGGGGAGCCTCCGGGACTCACCCAGAAAATGGCGTTTCATTACATTCAACGCTGGTTTTTTTTACATATTGATGAAGACAGCATTTAGTGAAAATGCTTACAGGGATAAAGGGAAAGTGGTGAAGAGGAGAGAAGGTGGTGAAGGTTAGGGAAATTGGTGAATAATAGAAAAGGTGGTGTTTTGTAGGGAAGATTTTGTATTTTTGTAGGGAAGATGATGAAAGAATGTAACTCTTCATAAAAGCTCAGTTAATGTTTCTGTAGTTGTGATTAATGAGGTGGGTGTATTGGGGGAAGGGAAGGTGCACATTGAATTGCACTGCACTATGTTCTGGTCATGCAACTCTGCTCAAGTGTTTGTCTGTGTTTGTGAAACCTATTATTCCCAAGGATTTTTTCCCACATTAATTTTGAGCTGCAGTACAGTATTGTCATTTTTGGCTTTGGCAAATAGATAATTCCATATATTTAATAACCTATGGGTAAAAAATATTGCTGTTTTGTCTTTCTTTTGTGGCTTCTTGACCTTGAAGTTGTTGCCCTTTGAGTGAATTATATGGGACTTTTAATGAAATGATCCAGATAAATATCTTCCAGTTTGCTTAGTATTTTAAGGTGCTATTATAAGATAAGTCCTGCTGTGCCTGATTCATAGTGTTGTTAGTCCTCTGGCCTACAATCTTGCAACATAAAATAATGCATGTATACTAGATTCTGTAACATTTTTGCTACATTAATTTTACGTTATATCTTATGGTCTAATTGAGGTACATTTTTAATGAAAATATAACATTTTTTGGTTTACACAAAACAAGTATGTTGATAATATTGATAAGACAAATAAGTATACTGATAATTTTGTTTAGAGAAAGTGTTACATGTCGGAAAACTTTGACTTCTTATTGGTGTAATACAGAAATAAAAATTATCAAGGCATGAAGTTACTAAAAATAATTTCCTGGCACTATTAAGTTTCTCATTTTAAATATTGCATGAACTGAAGGTGCAAATAAATATAGCTTTATATTTAATTGTCAGTTATATTTAGTTTGCATGTTATTTATTTTGTTGTATTAATTAATCCCAGGTTGATTTTATTTAGTTGCCAAAAACATGTATATGTTTTTGGCAAATATACAGTGCATATATTTTTTGTTCCTGATGTAAGTCATACAAAAATTATACTCTGGGTTGCAGTGCTTGGCCATTGACCTGAATCTTGTAATTTATTGACTAACAGTAGTCATACAAACTTCTTATTTTAAGAATAAGTTTATAATTCCACGGTGTTATAAACTTATTCCCACGGTAGTGTGGTTGACAATTTAAACAAACCACTTTTTGTGTTTTCAAATTTTTGTGTTAAATACATATGTTGTTTACATTAATTTGACAAATAATGGGAATGACTATACACTGGAAAATTTCCCAAATTCACCTTTCAGTTCAATGTAGAATTCATACATCATCATTACCATGTTTGCCACTTTAGGTGTAGGGAGACATCAACCCAGAGTAAAAAGGATAATCAATATTGTGATAAAACAATGTTATGTATATTTATAATAAAAAATATCACTCATTAATTTGTTATATTCTCACAGCATAGTGTCACATAAACAAATGCCACAACCCTCCAGCAGTCATTTACAGTACCCTTCATAAGACAAGGTCGTAAATGAACAAGGCTTACTGTACACATACTAATACTGTACTGTACTGTACATTCACTCCCTCGATAATCTCAATTCCCGTTTTTGTTGAAAGTGCACAAACCATTTCATCAGTTCCTTCTGACCTTCTAGTTTGAACAAACCCC
The DNA here is from genome assembly GCA_020271785.1 of Procambarus virginalis. NCBI lineage: Eukaryota > Metazoa > Arthropoda > Malacostraca > Decapoda > Cambaridae > Procambarus > Procambarus virginalis. The sequence goes on from WNGS01164858.1 coordinate 15,033,173, forward strand.
GTTTGTTTCCCATACTACTTCTGACCCAGCTAATGATGAAGCTTATCAGGCAGCTACCACTGCATGGGTTCACTTTGTATTCCTTTAGAGTTCACGCTGTTGTGCCCATGTGGATGCCCTGGAATTAGCCCTTCTAGTTTTTAGGGACCTGGAATTGGATGTGTTAGTGAATATCACCATGGTTCAGTTTGTGCCTCATGTTTCTTCCCTAACTTCTGTTCCTCCTTCCATACTTCCAGCTCTGAAGCATCTGAGGGTTTTGGAGTTGGGCAGATTTTAGCTTAGGGTGTTGCTTGGCCTTCTCTGGGGGTGACCCCTTCCTACTCGGATATGAAGGCAGTTGAACCGTCTGGCCCCAGCAAGGTTTTGGAGTTATCTCTTCAACCACCTTCTTATCCCGAACTTTCTCTTTTGGAGTTCACATATTTTGTTCACAGGCATTGGGTGAGGACCTTGATTCTATCCTGAGCCTTCTCACAAGGCTGCTAGGTTGATATGGATCATTGGGTTCCTTTCAATCAATCTTCATCCTTCGTTTCTATTGAGGAGGGTCTAGTCAGAGGCAGGCACACTGAGCAACAACAGGTAGGATCCAACAGGTGATGTAAGGAAATGTTATAGGATAATACAGTATAAGAATTCTGTGTTGGTGTTGGGCTTGGGGTCTATCAACTGTATGAGGGTTAGTAAAACTACAATTGTAGGTTACTAACCAACTATGAGCAAACTGAAAGCAAATGCCTCTTTCATTTTCACCGCATAACTTGCAATATCCAAGACAGTGGCCAAGTCAAAGAACTCATCACTGCCATCGAGAACACACACACGAGAAACATGAAGAGAATAAAGAGGAAAATATTTGATATAATAAATGAACTACTAGAAGGTCAGAAGGAACTGATGAAATAGTTGTGCACTTTCAACAAAAAATTAAAAAAACAATCATCTAGGCACAACAACTGTTAGTAACCAGGAGAATCTGGAGAGCTCTCCAATGCACAGGGAAAATACAGGGAATGCAGGCAGAGTTGGAAGTGATCTTTAGAAGCTATGGAGAGAGAAAACCAATAAAATAACTTCATAAGAAACCTTAAAAAAGTAAACTGATCAAAACATTGCAGAAGTGATAGAAAAATTGACAGGCAATGAGGATCTAAGGATTTCCCAGGTAGGGACATTAGGTAAGCCGCTTGCAAATTTGGTATGCATATCCATTGCAGATTTTGAGCACAGAAGGAAGATACTCAGAAGTTTAAAAAACAAAGTTCACACTAGAAAAGTTTGCAGCATAACAATACCCACACAAATGTTTGAAGTAGGAGAAGAGAATCAATTAAGGAATATTCCTGTAAGGTGTGAAATAATCATAACGAACACTGAGAAATTAAAGGATTAATATGCCCCAGGTGTGGATGGAATTCAATTCAAAGTCGTAAATGAACCAGCAAACAACTGCCTACCACTGGAACTACTTTTCAGAAAACCTCTGGACCAAGGGGTAGTTACCCCTAGATCGGAAATATGCAAATGCCCTATCTTCAAAAAGGGCAGAACATAGCTCTGCAGAAAATGCTGACCAACCAGTCTAACCTCTCATATCTGCAAGCTCATGGAGAGAATTCTAGGGAGGGAATTATTCACCATCTCCAGTGCACAATCTAGTAAAATTTATGCAATGTGGTTTCGTTAAAATTAATCTTTCCTTACAAACCTGTAATGTAAACAATAACCAACAATTGAGACAAAGGACTTCCAGGAGGCATAGTATACATGGACTTCTCTAAACCTTTTTATAATGCATCGCATAAAAGATTGGCAAGGAAATTACAAGCACGTGGATTAAATGGTATAGTATTTAAATGGATAAAACAATGNCGTTCTGGCCCCCCCCCCTTGCTTCCAGCCCCGAAACGTCTGAGGGTTTCGGGGTTTGAGCAGGGGTTCCTTGATCTTGAACTCGGGCAGCTTCGGGGGGTTCCCCTTCCGGGGGAGCGGCAGAGGCTTCGAGTCTGTCTTCTCCCGGCCGAAGCTTCGGGGTCTGACCAGTGGGCCCCCCTTCCTTCCGCTGTTCCGGCTGCTCCGTCCTTGTCTTGTGGGGTCGGGGCTTGGGGAGAGGACTCGGCTCGGGTCCTGTGGTGTGGACCTCGAGGCTGGGGAGGGCTGACTTGGGGGCCTTGGGCTCCGCTGGACCCCGCCTGGGTTTTCTTCCTCTGAGCGGGGCTTACTGTTACAAGGAGTGGGGGTTCTCTTTTCCCCCTCTGCGTACGAGTTGGATTTGGTGTCCGCCCCTCCCCGGTTCGTGTTCCGTGTTCCCCCGGGTTCGTCGGTTCCGTCTTTTTCCGGAGGTTTTCGGCTTATCGCATCCAACCTGGTGAGGTGCGAGCGGCCTTTGCAGCTTACCTCCTGCGGGACCCGGATTATGCCTCTGATATGGATCCATCTGAGTTCAGGTTTGGACTTCGTTCCCTTTCTGGCTCCGTTACGAGGTTCCGGAGTCTTCCTGGCTAGCAGCCTGCCCTTTGCTTGTTTTGGGATTCCTGGCATTCCTTCTGTCGTTCCCGCACGTTGGAGTGGCGGGAAGCTTCCACGGTGATTCAGGTTTTCTGGGGGCGAGCTTGAGTACCTGAATGAGTGCTTGTTTCCCCTGCCCTTCCCCGCGATGTGGGCGTTATTCAGCTTCATGTGCAGGTTCCTGTCCTTTCGGCGGCGCTGGTTGCGGAGGATTTGCGCGCCCGGGGCCTTTGGCTTCGGCCTTGCGGTTCTTTTCCATCCTGGAGCTGTCCTCGGATTGGCTCGTGGAGGATGTGAGGACGCTTGGGTCCGTCCCAGGTCTGGCGCCTTGTCCTCGGCAGCGCGCTCGTTCGCTGCCTTGTTGAAGCTGTTCACGCCGATTTTGCGGGATGCGGTTCCCTGTTTTATCTTCCCGTCTCGCGTGTCGGCAGGCGGTGCTGGGTTCCTCCGTGGAATCTGCTTGGGCTCTGGCTCTTAGGCGTTCTTCCCCCTTTTGTCCTCTTCTTTTTGAGGAGTCGGCCGTGCGCAGTTTTTCAGGCTGCGTCGGCGGCTTGTCGTCCGATGTCGGACTTGTTGGTTTTCCGGGGGTCCCGGGGTGGTTCTTCCCGGCGGGGTCGTGCCAGAGCTCGGGGTTCCTCTCGTCGTGGTAGCCTCTGGTGTCAGGTTCGGGTTCGGCTCCTGCTGCGGACCCGCCCTCGTCTGGTCGGCGCGGTGTTCGCCCTGTGCGGGGTTCTGGGTCTCGTAAGGGGCGGATGGGTTTTGCCCCGTTGAAGGGGCGATGGGGGGGCGGCTTGCGCTGTTCGCCCGCGCCCTGGTCCCACGATTCGTGGGCTTTCAGGTCGTGTCTTGCGGTCTGCGGTGGCGTTGGGTGGCCCCTCCCCCTTTGGGGGGTTCGGGGCTGGTGGGCAAGTTTCTTCCCCTGTGCTCCGTCGCGTCGTCTTGGAGTGGGTACGTTTGGGCGTCGTCGAACCGACGTCGTCCCTCAGATGGGTTTCCCGTCTGTTTCCGGTTCCGAAACGGGACTGCGCGGACCTGAGGTTCATTCTGGACTTGTCCCGTCTGAACCCCTGGGTTTATTGCCCCTCCTTCCGGATGACTACGCTGTCTCAGGTTCGGCTCCTTTTGGAGCCGGGCGCTTGGATGGTGTCCCTGGACCTCCGGGACGCTTATTGGCATGTCCCGATTCATCCCGCGTTCAGGGACTGGCTCGGTTTTGTGGTGGGGCTTCAGAGTTACCGCTTTCGTTGTCTCCCGTTCGGGTTGAACCTGGCACCACCTCGCGTGTTCACGCGCCTTACACGGGTAGTAGTGGCTCGGTTGCGTCTCCTAGGAGTTCGGGTGTTGGCCTACCTCGACGACTGGCTGGTCTGGGCTCCCAGCCGGTCTGCTTGCTTGCTAGCCAGGGATTTGGTTCTTTCCCAGCTCGCCGGGTTTCGGGTTCCTGGTGAACTGGAGGAAGTCCCATCTGGTTCCCTCTCAGGTTCGGACTTGGCTGGGTCTCGTTTGGGACTCTCGCACCTCCTCCTTGTCTCTCTCCCTCCGGAGTCTCTCCAGCGGCTGCGGTCCCGCCTTCGTCTGTTTCTGGTGGGCCCTCGGGTCACCCGGCGGTTGCTCGAGGGGCTGTGCGGGAGCCTGAACTTCGCGATGCTGGTCTACCCGCCGGGTCGGGTTTGGCTTCGTCGGCTGTTCTGGTTCCTTCGGGGTCACCCCTTCCGCCTCTCTCGCGATCGCAAGGTTCGACCCCCGGGGGCCTTGCGTCGGTTGCTGCGTCACCGGCTTCCTCTTCGGGTTTTTCGGGGTTCGGTGCCATGGCGCCTTCCCGAGCCCTCGCTCGATGTGTACACGGATGCGTCGTCTCTAGGCTGGGGTTTTGTGACCAGTGCTCACCAGGCCGGCCAGGGCGTTGGGGTCCGTCCTTCCGTCGAGCTCACAGCACGGTGCGGGAGTTCGCGGCGGTGTGGTTTGCTCTTCGGGAGATTCAGGTGGCCCGCGGATCAACGATCCGGCTCCATTCGGACTGCTCTCCAGTGGTTCATTGCCTGAACCGCGGGGGTTCGATGCGGTCCTTGTCTCTTTGGGGTTGGTCGCTTCGGGTGACTCGTCTGCTGAGTTCTCGGGGTTTGGCTCTCCTGGCTGTTCACGTACGGGCGTGTCCAACGTCTTGGCGGACGCCCTGTCTCGCTTCGTTCCCCTCTCCACGGAGTGGACGGTCGACGACGAGTCCTTCCGCTGGCTTTGCCAGACGTTCGGGCGTCCCGAGGTGGACCTCTTCGCGTCGGCGTGGTCGCGGCGTCTTCCCGTGTATGCGGCGCCCTTCCCCGATCGCGAGGGCGTCGGGGTCGACGCCTTGCGGCTCGACTGGTCGAGGTGGAGGTTCCTGTACCTCTTTCCCCCGGTTCAGCTGTTGCTCCAGGTCCTGACTCGCTTAGAGACTTACCAGGGGAGAGTTGTCCTTCTGGCCCCTTGGTGGCCGGCCCAGCCTTGGTTTCCGTTGCTGGTTGCTCGGTGTCCGAACCCGAGGGTTTTTCCGCGGCTCCGCCTCTTTCAGCAGATCGGGCCGGTACGTCACGTGGCTGGTTCGATCTTCTCCTCGAGTCTTCGCGTATGGTATTTTGACTCGAGTTTATCATCATCATCTTATGGTGATCAGGTGGCCTCCTTGTTGGTGTCTCACCTGCGGGCTTCCTCTCGGCGGCAGTATGAAGTTTCCTGGCGGTCCTTCTCTTTCTTTTTGCGTCTTCGTCGTGTTCATTCCTTGTCTGTTCGGGTGGTCTTGTCCTTCCTCTCGTGGTTGTTTCAGGACCGTCATCTTATGCCTAACACTGTCGCCTCCTATCGTGCGGCGCTGGCGGAGCCGCTTCAGCTTGCTTTCGGCATCGATGTCACGTCTGCGCCGTTTCGCAAGCTGTCTCGTGCTTTGTTTCACCTCCGGCCTGCTCATGCGCCGCCTGAGCCGTCCTGGTCTTTGGACAGGGTGCTCGCTTTCCTTTCGTCTCCTCGTTTCGTTGTGGCCCCTTCGGTCCGGGATTGTTTTTCCAAGGCTCTTTTCTTGTTGGCTTTGGCCTCTGGGGGTCGGGTCGGGGAGCTTCATGCTCTCCTCCGGCGCAGGGGCTTCTGCTCTTTTGGTCGTGGTGATAGTTTTGTTTCGTTTGCAGCCGTCTCCTTCTTTTCTGGCAAAGAATGAGACTGCTGCATTCCGGAGGGGTCCGTGGGTGGTTGATGCTTGTTGGTCAGGCCGGGGTGCATCATGTTTTGTGTCCGGTTGCGGCGCTTCGCCGTTATTTGCGCGCCACGGCTTCTGTGTCCGGGGACGCGCTTTGGGTTGATCCGGTTTCCCTTCTTCCCTGTTCGCGGGTGCGGGTCTCTCAGGTCGTCCGCAGGGTTATTAAGTCTAGCCAGCCTGCGGTCTATCCCCGTGCCCATGACGTTCGGAAGTTCGCGGCGCTTGCTGCCGTTTTTGGGAATATGTCGTGGTCTGATATTCGGGCGCGGGGTTTTTGGCGGTCGAACAGGTCCTGGCTGCTCGTTACCTTGTCAATGTCCCTGGGCCCCGGCGGCCTGTGTTGCTTTGGGTCGGCGGTTGCAGCCCGTTGTCTCGGCTTCGAGTTGAGGAGTGAGCGACGACCGCCTCCCGGGTAAGTCCCTCTCTTTTTTTTTTCCGTCTGTGGGTAGTTAGCTCCGGGAGCCGACGGGCTCCCCCCAGAAAACCAGCGTTGAATGTAATGAAACGCCATTTTCTGGGTGAGTCCCGGGGCTCCCGGATCCCTCCCTCCTCCCTCCCTCCGGTCGGTTTTTTCGCGTTTTGACATCCAGCCTCAAGAACTGAGGGTGGGTAGCCGGCGCGGAGGGTCTGGGGCTCCCCCTTCCCCCTCCCGGGGAGGGGGGAGCTGCGCAGACAGCGGCGCGGCAGCGTGTGACGTCACACTAGTTTGCTAGTTTTTCTTTTGGGAGTTCTATCCACTAGTTCGGCTTTTGGTAGCAATTTTAACCAGAATAGGGGTTTGTTTTGGGGCGCTTACCTTTCTGGGTGCCTGTCCCGGTCGATGGCAGACATAGAATGCTTCCAACCACACGGGGCTTCTATAGGCCATTGCTTCCCGTGCCTCTCTGAGGGCCCGGTTCTGGCCGTGGTTCCCGGTAGGCCTAAGAACTCCATACACATGACTGATGCCAAAGTCTGACATTAGCATATCAGCCTGGGATAGCTCCGGGGAGCCTCCGGGACCACCCCAGAAATGGCGTTTCATTACATTCAACGCTGGTTTTTTGTATAGTCCTGATGCCTTATTTTCTCTTCTGGAGCATCATTCAAGCTGGAATGATCAGCTTGTGGCCACCCCATCAGAGGGTTTCTGATGAAACAAGAAATTTCTCCAGGAGGGTGTCACCCACAAACTTCCACTCTGTCAAGCATTATCTCCATTCTCACCCATTATTATATTGTTCCACTGTCCCTTTCTAAGATACTGGCTACACAGTCTTCCTGGCTTAGAGCCTTCTCTTGATAAATACTTAAAGTACTTCAAAGATACTGTACTGGTAATTTTCTGTCATATGATCCTTTTATTTCACTTTTCTTCACCCTTTTTGTTTAATTATTTTCAGGTATATTACTACATGTCTGTACCATCTGTGTGTATTTGCACTTGCCCCATGCCACTTCATCTTATATTCCCTCGCTCCCTTTCATTCATACCACATTCACCACCAATTGGATGTGCTGGCCGATGGCAAACCAAGCAGTATACCAGAAGGTCCTGGGATCATACTGTCTTGATACCCAACAAAAACAGCACAATATCCTGGAAATTTTAGAATGTCATCACGCTAAAAGAATGGAATATTTCCATGATTAAAATAATGAAAACTTATAAATTAAATAAATAATAGAATTTACAAAAAGAAAAAAAAAAGAAATATTACCTTGAAATATCAAGGTACCACATTTCACTTTAGTTGCACTATTTCATCTTATATAATGTGAAAGGTGGGAGAAATAGAAAGTTTATTAATATGATATTTTATAAAAAAACAATACTGAATGTAATGAAACTCGGTTTCTTGGGAACCTGACTGGCTCCATGTAGCTAGCCACACTGAGATAGCTCCACACCCATAAGTCGCATCAGCACTTGGGAGTTCTTAATAGCCTACTGGAGAACAGAGACCAAAACGTGAACCCCCTTTCTTTCACAGAGGTGCAGGGGATTCACAATCACAGCTGCCAAAGAAACAAACCCACTAGAAAGGAGAGAATCAAAATGGAGAACTGCATGGTTCATAGAAAGTAAACAAATAATGCAGCAAATGACTCTACATATGATGCACCCAACTAGATGGTGTGAAGGTTCAGAAACCTTACAGCCAAGGGGCAACTGTAATTCATGAGAAAAAATATTCAAGGTAAATGAGAAGCTAGGAAACCTGAAGATCTAACCCCCTCAGAGAGGCACAGGGAGCAATGGCCTATGGAAATTCCGATGTGTTTGGGAGCATTCCATGTCTGCCATCGACTGGGGTTAGGCACCCAGAAAAGTAGGCATAACAAAACAAACCATGCTTGGTAAGAAATTGCAACCGAAGGCCAAACAGAGAGACAAAACTCCCCCCAAAACATAATGAAACAAGCAAACGTCATTCACTGCCACCGCTTGTTTACACAGCCATCCCCTTCCCAGGAGGGGGAGGGGGAAGCCCCGGACCCCCCCACCGGCTACTCACACCTCAGTTCGTAGGCTGATGTGCTCTGGGTTGGTTGTCATCTCTGGCTTTGATTTCTTCGCAGAATTTGTGCCTTCGTGGTGTTTCCTGCTCTTTGTGGTGCGGTGACCAGGAATAACTTCAGTGTACTGGGGCTGTATTCGCTTAGGGCTGCCTTCCCTAAGCGCCCTGTAAGTATTACCCTTGGGTTCTAGGTTCTCCACAGAAGTGGAGTCCCAAAGGAAGAGCCTTAGGGACTGCACTTCCGTAGGGGTTCTTGCTGCTCGTCATTTATCCCGCCCTTGGGCCCAGCTGGGGTTTCGTGCCTTTGTCCTTGGGTAGGAAATGGTGTAGTTGCTGTTTTGGGCATATGGTGTTGCATTGCATGCTTACATACGTGGTGGCCATGTTCCTGTTCCTTCTGATGGCGTTGTGCTTTTGCAGGGTTTTTCTTTTATTTTTGTTTTCTTTGCCTGGAGGAGTTCTGCCTTGTTTGAATATTAGTCCACATAGGGTATATATTGGTGGCCCTTCTCTAGGCCCCCGTGATTGTACATGTCCTAGGGATCCAGTTTATAACTCATCGCGCTCATTGTTTACATTCTGGTTTCACCGGCTTAGCATCACCTTGCCTGGGCTTCCTGTAGGCTACACCCCCTACGGGCCCTGGAAAACCCCATCAGGGCTTGGTTGAGTGATGGTTGTATCTTCCAAGTTCCACTTTGCCTTGTGCGAGTTGGAAGGTTGTTCTGTGCCCTTGTCTCATGGTGACTGTCACCGTTTTTGTCTCCGTCATGCTGCCTGTTGGGTCCACGACACCTTTGACCTGGAGGAGTGTTGCAAGATGTGTTCTCTGCTTGTGCTCCAGTTTACCCATTCTATTGTTACTGAGGTTCGGGTACAAGCAGCATCTGCATTGCATGCTCGTTTTAGGTTGCTGCAACATGTTAGGCTGGTTGCCTGCTCAGATGCCCCAGGGCTGCCCCTACTTGGTTTTAGGGACCCGGACATAGGAGGGAATTTTTCGCCTTGACCCTGGTTCAGTCTATGCCTGCAAGTCCTTTCCCGGTTGGCGTTATTTGCCCTGCTCCCAAACGTCTGAGGGTTTCAGAGTTGGGGCGGGGTTTAGTTGGTGATGAAACTCTGGTGGCTTTGGGGGCTGCCCCATTCGAGTCAGAGATGGAGGCATTCGAGCCTGCCTGCTCCTCCTGCAGAGGCTTCTAGGTCCTACCAGCAGACCTCCTTATTTGCTGCCTTTTCCCTGGAGTCTGCCTTTTCTTCAGGAGTGGAGGACTGCTCTGCCCTGGGGCCTGACTTGGAGGCTCCTGGGGCTGGGGAGGCAATGACCTGGAGGGGGCTTTGGCCCCCTTTGATCCCGCTTGGGTTTTGGTGCCCACTTTGTGGGGTTTGTTGTTGCACGGGGAGGAGTTTTCTTACCCCTCCTTCCCTGTATGAATATGATTTGGGGTCAGCTCCTCCCCGGGTTCAGTTCCAAGTTCCCGTTGGTTCCTCGGCTCCCTCTTTCCGAAGGGAAAGAGGGAGTCGAGTGGCTGCCTGTTGGGTCAACGACACCTTTGACCCGGAGTCTTGCGAGCCTTGTTCCTTGCTTGTACTCCAATTTACCCATTCCACTGATAATGCTGCTCGGGTACAGGCGGGTTCAGTATTGCATGCAAGGTATCAGTTGCTGCAGTGCGCTACGTTGGTTCCTCCCCGGATGCCCTGAGGCTGCCCCATTTGGGTTATAGGGACCCAGACTTGGGGGGGGGGGGTGTTAGTTGCTTCAACTTTGGTTTCATTTGCACACCTGAGTCCTTCCCCGGTTGGTTTTTTGTCCTGCTCCCCCCTCCCCCCATGCTCCTAGCTCCCAAATGTCTAAGGGTTCCAGAGTTGGGGCTGGGTTTAGATGGTTGTGAGACTTGGACGGCTTCGGGGGCTGCCCCATCCAGGTCGGTGAAGGAGGCATTCAAGCCTGCTCCTCTTACCGAGGCTTCCGGGTCTTACCAACGGACCCCCTTCTTCTCTGCTTTTCCCCTGGACTCGCCCTTTTTCTTCAGAGGCTGAGGGTGTGGAGGGGCTTTTCGCCCCTGTGCTTCCTCGGATTGTTGAAATTGTGCAGCTGCACGTGCAGGTTCTCTCCCTTTCGGCTTCCTTGGCAGCTGAGGATTTGCGCACCCGTTGGCATTTGGCCTCGGTCTCACGTTTCTTTTCCCTTCTTGAACTGTCCTCGAACTGGCTTGAGGAGATGTGGAAGCGCTGGGTGCCGGGTCTTCATCCGGTGTGCTTGTCTTGGCGGCTTGGGTGTCGACTGCCTTGTTAAAGTTGTGGAGGGGTGTCTGTTTTTTTGCTTCTTGCCTCACTAACTGACAGGTCATGCTTGCTCTCTCCTTGGAATCTGCATGGGCCTTGGCTCTTAGGTTTTCATCGCCTTTTTGTCCATTGCAATTTACGGAGTCTGCTGTCGCTCAGTTTCTGCAGGCAGCTGCTTCTAGTTGTCATCCCATGTTGGATTTGTTGGTTCTCCGGGATGGACGTGGTGGATCTTCCCAGAAGTGTGCCAGGGTTCAAGGTTCCTCCGGTCGTGGTAGGCCAGTGGTGCCAGTTTTGGAGCCGGTGATGTTTGATTGGCACAGAGGTTTCTGCTCTTTTGGTCCTGGTGGTAGGTTTGTTCAGTTGCAGCCGTCTCCTCCTTTTCTGGCGAAGAATGAGACAGCAGGCTTCCATAGGGCGAAGAATGAGACAGCAGGCTTCCATAGGGACCCTTGGGTTGATGCTGTTAGTCAGGCCTGGTGCATCATGTGTTGTCTGGTGGGGCTCTCTGCCGTCCTGTGCGCCTCCACCTCTGTGGCTGTGGACGTGCATTGGGATGACCCAATTTCCCTCGTTCTCTGTTCCAGGGCTCGGGTCTCTCAGGTTGTCCGCAAGATTATGAAGTCTAGCCAGCCTGCAGTCTACCCTTGTGCCCATGACGCTTGTAATTATAATTTGGCAACATGTCTTGGAACTGACATCGAGTGGCAGGGGTTTGGGGGTCGTTTGGGGGTCCTGAACCAGTTATTGGCAGTGTTCCTGGTCCCAGGTTTATGTGTGGCTTTGTCCCAGTCGTGCAACCCGTTGTCTTGACTTTGAGTTAATGTGCGCGTGGCGGCTGCCTTCCTGGTAAGTCCCTCTTTTACTTGTCTTTGTTATGTAGCTCCAGGGAATTGGAGGGGCTTCCCACAGAAAACTGGCATTGAATGTAGTGAAACGCCATTTTCTGGGTGAGCCCCGAAAACTTCCTGGCGTCTTCCCTTCCCCAGGTTGGCGGCTTCGTTTTGATGCTCAGCCTCCAAACTGAGGTGTGAGTAGCCAGCACGGGGGTCCAGGACTCCATCCTCCCTGTCCCGGGGAAGGAAGGGCTGTGTGGACAACCGGCACGGCAGCAGTGTATAATGTTTGCTTGTTTCCTTGAGAGTTGGAGTTCTGCCTCCCTGTTTGGTCTTCAGTTGCAATTTTCCTACCAATGTGGGGTTTATTTTGTTACACTTACCTTTCTGGTTGCCTAACCCTGGTTGATGGCAAACAAGGAATAACCCCAACCACAAGGGGGGGGGGGGTTTCCAGAGGCCATTGCTCCCTGTGCCTCTCTGAGGGGGTCAGGTTCTGGCTCGTGGTCCCTCGTAGGCAGAAGTCCATTGACTGATGCCCCAGACTACTGTAATATAGCGTTTATAGAAAATGGCGTTTCATTACATTCAAAACTGGTTTTTTGCAGCAAAAATTAAAAATATCCTTATACCAAATACTGCTTATCTACTTATTTAAACTTGCTTACATTTGGTAAATAAAATAATGTGTTTGCCAGCACTTCTAACAATTTTTATTTTGTTTTTCCAGCCATTACAACTTGCCTTGCAGAAAAGTCATTATTGATTTTGAAGCTATTGATTGGAACAACACATCACAGCTTTCTCCAACTTTATACAATTTATAGACAAATTTTTCAAGAGCTAACAAGAACAAGGGTAATTTCAAGTTGACAACAGGTGTTTGTAAACTTGAATAGAAGTTTAACAACTTCTGTTGACAAACAGAAGTTGGAAATGGCAAACTGTGTTTTTTAAGTCATGTAATTATTGTGTAGTCTTATTCTTGTAAAGTTTAACAAATAATTGAATTCATTGTTTCATGTAAAAAAATTAACAATTATCTACCATAAATATCAATTATTTAGACTTTATAAAGCCCTTAATTATGTTCAGTAGGGCCCGTTTATGACTAAGAGAAGAATTGGGAAGGTATGATGACAATAGGTATGTATTGTAGGTACTGTATTGTAATACACAGTTTTGTTTTAATTGTAGGTGTTTAACAAAAAAAGGGCAGTTTATAAAATTCTTCAACTAAACCTAATTTCCCCATTCATACATACTGCACACTTAAAATATAGCCTATTAAAGAATGCATTTCCTATGGCAATTACAGATATATTATTATCTATATAAAAGAGAATGCTCGAAGTTGAGGGCCAGATGCTTAGGGTTAGTCTCGCGAAACTTTGCAGCATGACTTGTCTTTGTCTGGGGATGGCCGTAAGCAAGTTGGAGTTGAGCTCCATGGACCCCGTCCCCCTCACAGCTTTATATGAAATGGAAAAATCATATTAATTTTCCAATCTCGCTAAATAACACATTCCATCCTTAAAATTCAGCTGGCATATTATTTTCTACCTAATGATTGAATGTTAGTTGTTTTTCTGGGGGAGCCCCATCGGCTCCCCGGAGCTATCCCAGGCGATATGCTAATGTCAGACTTTGGCATCAGTCATGTGTAGGAGTTCTTAGGCCTACCGGAAGCCACGGCCAGAACCGGGCCCCCTCAGAGAGGCAAGGGGAGCAATGGCCTATAGAAGCCCCCGTGTGGTTGGAAGCATTCTATGTCTGCCATCGACCGAGACAGGCACCCAGAAAGGTAAGCGCCCCAA
>WNGS01164858.1:15061025-15083939 GCA_020271785.1 Procambarus virginalis
ACAGCTGCAAGTGCAGACCCTGACAGAGTCAAGGAGTGTGCAGGGAAAGCGACATGGGGAGAGACAGGACGAAAGAGCTAAAGCACATCCCCAGAGCACAAAACTACAGCAAAATGTCGCCCCACAACATCCCGACACAGTAACAGTACCACATGTCACCGTGGCACATGTGTACCAATGCACACGCACACCAGCAATATGCACCACACGCAACAGGCAATATGCAACAGGTAACATGCAACATGCAAACGGAAGTAATGACTCGCAGTGAAGGCAGAGAATGGTGGAGTCTGACTCCAGACGTGGTCAAACGTAATATGAGAGAGCTCCGCAGGCCCAGGAACCCACACACTAAGCGACCGACAGCAGAGAGGCGGGACCAAGAGCCAAAGCTCAACCCCAACAAGCACAACTAGGGGAAGACAACTAGGGGAGAACAGAGAATCCAATGTCTCATCAATGTTTGTATCTCACCTTGTAAGTATGTACATTACCTGAATAACATCTGAATTGCAATTGAATGTACATGGAAAAGCGAAGCCAGGTACAGCAAGACCAGCAAGGAATGAGTGACCCAGAAAATGATGGGAACAAAGAACCCAAACAAGGAAGGCCACAGGAAGAAGCAGTGAAAGGGCCAAAAAACACCACACAGCGCACTACAACATGCAACCTGCAGAATCAAAGCCGCAGCAAAACGTCACCACATAACACCCTTGACACAGGCAACATGTACCACACAACAGGCACCTCCACTTATGCACCGAGGGACACGGAGGTGGGGGCCCTGAAGACATGCACGATACCTGCTGATGGGGTTCTGGGATTGTTCTACTCCCCAAGCCCGAATGGGTGGACATGCATAGGAGAGGGACTGGATGTGGCACATGTCAGGAGTCCGCCACTGTATGGGCGAGAGGCCTCCTGCAGTCACCTGCGGGCTGACGTCCGAATCGGGAGGTTATGAACAACGAGCCAGTTGGGAGCCGGGTCGGCCGGAGCGGTACAGCACACTGGACTTGTGATCCTGTTTCCCGGGTTCGATCCCGGGCGCCGCGGAGAAACAATGGGCAGCGTTTCTTTCACCCTATGCCCCTGTTACCTAGCAGTAAAATAGGTACCTGGGTGTTAGTCAGCTGTCACGGGCTGCTTCCTGGGGGTGGAGGCCTGGTCGAGGTCTGGGCCGCAGGGACACTAAAGCCCCGAAATCATCTCGAGATAACCTCAAGAAGCTGCCCATATGGGCCAATAGGCCTGCTGCAGGCACCCCTGTTAGATGTTCCATGTTCTCATGTACGTATGTACTCCCATTCGTACACCCCAAAAACGAACTAGCGCCTGGACGGAGACGCCAGAGACCGCATAAACTCACCTGCAGAACATGGCACTGAAGGGGTCAAGACACAATGTCACAAGGCCGGTGCCGCCCGAGGCGCCAGGGTATTGTGCACCCGCAGCCGAGAACCGGGAGCACCACCCGCGGAAGCAGGCCCCCCCAAGCCCTGTGAACCCAATAGCAGGCACTGGGGCCGAGCCGTCCCCCCAAAGCCCCAGCTTCACAGAAAAACCGGGGCAGCCGTGTAAACACAAAGGGAGCCCACTGGCAGACTCATACAACACGGCTGGAGAAATAGGCTCGAATGCCCCGTCGCTACCCAGAAGGGGAATTCCCCGAGACAACAGAGTCTCCAAAACCACGGAAGCCCCGCTCTGACCCCGAACCTACAGACAGTAAAGATTCGGATGCAGGGAGGAAAGGGGGGGGGGGACCCGACAAGACCACCAACCAAAACAGGGCAGCCTCGGGGTTTCCGGGAGCAAACAACCTAGCACGTTGCCACCGAAACTTAATGTGCAACGCCCGTGCTGCCTGCACCCACTTAGTCAGCAGAAGACTGGGTAACCAAGTCACAACAAGCAACAAAACTCGCAGGACCCTGGGCTGAAGGTGTCACCGACCCCACAGGCAGCTGACGGAGGCAAAACAGTGAGTGTCACCCTGAGACAAGGAAACAGAGCAACCCTCAAACTCGCACAAAGCAAGGGGGGGGGGACTCCAGGGCCACATCCATTGGGCCCACGCTTTCCTGAGGGGTTTCCCAGGGTCCTGAGCCTTTACTATAAGAGGACTTGCGCTCAGGTAATCCTAGGCAGGGTACTACTAACCGGTGCCCATGTCTACCAAACAACTTTCTAAGAACTGAACCCCCAGGATGTGTACACTCACGGGGACCTAGCAGGGGGAACCACCGGAAGAAGGAAGAGAATCCAGTACAAAGGGGGCAAGACCAAAGGCAGACCCTCACCAGGTAGACAAACAAAAAGGGAAAGAAAACCCCGCAAGAGGACAGCGTACCCAGGCGGAACAGAGCCGGCTGCTAAGATTGGTGAAAACAAGCTGTGCAGTACCCTGCGCCCCAACCAGTGCAAACTGCCCTTACGCTAAGGCGAACAAGGGAGACAGAACCCCCCCATCACACAAAGGGCGGCCGAAAACCAAAAAGTAAACGGCCTAGCAGACTTAGGCATCAGTCATGTGTATGGAGTTCTGTGGGCCTACCGGTGACCATGAGCCAGAACCTGACCCCCTCAGAGAGGTATGGGGAGCAATGGCCTATAGAAACTCCCATGTGGTTGGAAGCATTCTATGTCTGCCATCGACAGGGTCAGGCACCCAGAAAGGTAAGCATCCCAAAGCAAACCCCTATTCTGGTGAAAATATTGCTACCAAACGCCGAACAAGTGGATAGAATTCCCCTAAAAGAAACGAGCAAACGAGCATGATGTCACACGTCGCCGCGCCGCTGTCTGTGCAGCACTCTCCTCCTCGGGAGGGGGAAGAGGGAGCCGCAGACCCTCCACGCCGGCTATCCACCCGTCAGTTCTTCGGTTGATGCTAGAGGTTAAGTCGTGTGCTCTGGCTCCAGTGATAGTTTCAGCACTGTGTTTCGAGTGTAGTGGCTGTCTTCCAGGGATGTGAGAGCCAGGAGTTATTCTCCAGTACTCGGGCTGCATGCACCTAGGATTTCCTTCCCTAGGTGCTCTGTAAATACTACCCTTGGAGCTTGGGGTTACCTTCCACAAGTTTCTTGGGTCCTGCTTAATGTTCGGCCGTTTTACTGCTCTGTTTTTCGGCCGCGCTTTGGGTACTTGGGTTTTGTCTCCCTTGTTTACCTTAGAGTCAGAGGCACTTTTGCACTGGTGGGGCACAGGGTACTGAGTAGCTTGTTTTCACCACTTATAGCAGCCGGCTCTGTTCCTCTTGGGGGGTTTTTCTTTTTCTTTTTGCCTTGTGGGGGATCTGCCCTGCTTCTTGCCGCCTGTGCTTGGCCTATTACGGTGCTTCTCTGGCAGTGCCCCCTGCTAGGTCCCAGTGAGTGTACACGTCCCTGGGATTCAGTTTTAGTGTGTTTGCTTGGTAGTTTTGGGCGCTGGTTAGCAGTACCTTGCCTGGGGTTACCTGCATGTGAATCTAGTTAAGTGCTCGGGCCCTGGGAAACCTCTAGGGGACACGTGGGTCTGATGGATGTGACCCCGGAGTCCCCCCTCGCTTCATGCGAGTTTGAGGGTTGTTCGGTCCTCTTGTCTCAGGGTGACCCTCACTATTTTTGCCTCCGTCACGCTGCCTGTTGGGTCGGTGACACTTTCGACCCTGAATCCTGTGAGTTCTGCTGCTTGCTAGTGACTCAATTTACCCAGTCTAGTGATAATCTTATGAGGGTACAGGCAGCGCATGCGTTGCATGCGCGTTTTAGGTTGTTGCAACGCGCTCGGTTGGTTGCTCACCCGGATGCCCCGAGGCTGCCCCGTTTTGCTTATAGGGACCCGGACTTGGAGGTGGGGGTCGCTTCGACCTTGGTTCAGTCCACCTCCCCCTCGTGCTACTCCTCTTGTTGTGGTTCTGCTGGTCTTCCCCCCCTCGTGCTACTCCTCTTGTTGTGGTTCATGCTGGTCCCCCCCCCCCCCCTGCTTCTGGCCCGAAAGCATCTGAGGGGTTTCGGAGCCGGAGCAGGGTTTCCATGTTCTTGAGGCTTGGGGGGGATGCCCCGAACAGAGGCATTCGAGTCTAGTCTCCCTGCTGAAGCCACCGGGTCTGACCAGTGGGCCCCTTTGTTCGGCTTACGCGGCTGTGCTGGCTTTGTCTTTTGAGGCCGGTGCTTTGGGAGATGACTCGGCCCCCAGTCCTGTGGAGGAGGATCCCGGGCAGGGGAGGGGCTGACTTGGGGGCCTTGGGCCCCATTGGACCCCGCCTGGGTTTTTCTACCCTCTGAACTTTGCTTGTTGTTACAAGAAGTGGGGTTCTCTTTTTCCCCCTCTGCATATGAATTAGATTTAGTGTCTGCCCCTCCCTAGGTTCGGTTCCGTGCTCCTCCGGGTGTGTCGGTTCCGTCCTTCCAGAGGTTTTTGGCTTTTCGCATCCAACCTTCTGCGGTGCGGGCAACCCTTGCGGCTTACCTCCTGCATGACCCGGATTATGCCTCAGTGATGGATCCGTCTTCGTTCTGGTTTCGGACTTCGTTCCCTTTCTGGGTCCGTTACGAGGTTCCGGAGTCGTCCTGGCTGGCGGACTGTCCTGTCTTTACCTTGGTGGCTTGGCATTCTTTCTGCCGTACCCGCACACTTGAGTGGCACGAGGCTGCGACGGTGGCTCATGTTTTCCTGGGGGGAGGGCGACCTGGAGCACCTCAATGAGTGTTTGTTTGCCCCTGCCCTTCCCCAGGATGTGGGCGTGGTGCAGCTCCATGTGCAGGTTCCCTCCCTTTTGACTGCGCAGGTTGCTGAGAACATGCGCACCCGTGGCCTTTTGGTTTCGGCCTTGCATTTCCTTTTCCTCCCCTCCTGGAGCTGTCTTTGGACTGGCTTAAGGAGGATGTAGGGGCGCTCGGGGCTGTCCCTGGGTCCGGTGCCTAGGGCTCGGCAGCCCGCTCGTCGGCTACCTTGCTGAAGCTGTTTGCGCCGATCCTGCGGGATGCAGTTTCCCTGTTTTATGCTTCCTGGCTTGCGGTGCTTGCCTCCTCCCTGGAATCGGCCTGGGCACTGGCTCTTAGGATATCTTCTCCTTTTTGAGGATTCTGCCATGGCACAGTATATTCAGGCTGCTTTGGCTACTTGTCAGCCTATCTGACTTGTCGGTTCTCTAGGGGGGGTCTGGGGGGGGCTTTCACGGAGGGGTCGTGCCAGGGCTCGGGGTTCCTCTCGTCGTCGTAGGCCACAGGTGCCGGGTTCGGGTTCGGCTCCGCTTTCGTCTGGTCGGCGCGGTGGTCGCTCTGTGTGAGGTTCTGGGTCTCATAAGGGGCGCCGGCCCTTTCGCAGTTTGCCCCATTGACGGGGCGATGGGGGGAAGGCTTGCGCTGTTTGTTAATGCTTGGTCCCACGATTTGTGGGCGTTTCGGGTCTTTTCTCTCGGCCTGCGGTGATGTTGGGTGGCCCCTCCTCCTTTGGGAGGTTCGGGACTGGTGGGGAAGGCCTCTTTCCCTACACTCTATTGAGTCATCTTGGAGTGGGTTCACTTGGGCGTGTTCGAAATGACGACGTCCCTCAGATGGGTTTCCCGTCTGTTCCCAGTACCGAAATGTGACTGTGCGGACCTGCGGTTCATTCTGAACTTGTCCCGTCTGAATCTCTGGGTTCCTTGCCCATACTTTCAGATGACTACCCTATCCCAGATTCGACTCCTGCTGGAGCCAAACACTTGGATGGTGTCCCTGGACCTCCGGGACGCTTATTGGCATGTCCCAATTCATCCGGGGTTCAGGGACTGGCTCGGGTTTGTTGTGGGGCGTCAGGGTTACCACTTTCGTTGTCTCCCATTCGGGTTGAACCTGGCACCTCGCATGTTCACACACCTTACATGGGGCGTGGTGGCCTGTCTGCATCTCTTAGGTGTTTGGGTGTTGGCCTACCTCGACGACTGGCTGGTTTGGGCTCCCAGCCGGTTCAATTGTCTGCTAGCCAGGGATTTGGTTCTTTCCCAGCTCGCCGGGTTCGGGTTCTTGGTGAACTGGAGGAAGTCCCATCTGGTTCCCTCCCAGGTTCGGACATGGCTAGTTCTTGTGTGGGACTCTCTGACTGCTTCCTTGTGTCTCCCTCCGGAGTCTCTCCTGCGGCTGCAGTCCCTCTTGCACCTGTTCCTGGGGGGGCTCTTGGGTCACCCGGCGATTGCTCGAGGGTCTGTGCAGGAGCCTGAACTTCGTGATGATGGTCTACCCGCCGGGTTGGGTTTGGCTTCGTCGGCTGTTCTGGTTCCTTCGGGGACGTCCCTTCCGCCTCTCTCTCGTGATCGCTGGGTTTGACCCCCGGGGGCCTTGTGTCGGCTGCTGCGTCGCCGGCTTCCTCTTCGGATTTTTCAGGGTTCAGTGCCTTGGCGCCTACCCGAGCCCTCGCTCGATGTGTTCATGGACGCGCCGTCTCCCGGCTGGGGCTTTGTGACCAGTGCTCACCAGGCCAGCCAGGAACTGTGGGGTCCATCCTTCCATCGACTCCACAGCACAGTGCGGGAGTTCGCGGCGGTGTGGTTTGCTTTCCGGAGGCTTCGGGTCGCCTGTGGATCTACAATTCGGCTCCATTCGGACTGCTCCCTGGTGGTTCATTGTCTGAACCGAGGGGGTTCGATGCGGTCCTTAGCTCTTTGGCGCTGGTCGCTTCGGGTGACTCGTCTGCTGAGTTCTCAGGGTTTGGCTCTTTGGCAGTTTACGTGCGGGGAGTGTCCAACGTCTTGGCCGACGGCCTGTCTCGTTTTGTTTCTCCACGGAATGGACAGTCGACGCCGACTCCTTCAGTTGGCTTCGCCAGACGTTCGGTCGCCCCGAGGTGGACCTCTTTGCGTCAGTGTGGCACCTTTCCCCGAATGCGAGGACATTGGGGTCGATGCCTTTTGG
Organism: Procambarus virginalis; assembly: GCA_020271785.1. Classification (NCBI taxonomy): domain Eukaryota; kingdom Metazoa; phylum Arthropoda; class Malacostraca; order Decapoda; family Cambaridae; genus Procambarus; species Procambarus virginalis. Next base: position 15,067,904 of record WNGS01164858.1, read on the forward strand.
CAGGACTGGTCGAGGTGGAGGTTCCTGTACCTCTTTTCCCCGGTTCAGCTGTTGTTCCAGGTCCTGACTCATTTGGAGGCTTACCAGGGGAGAGTTGTCCTCTTGGCCCTGTGGCCTGTGGTGGCTGACCTGGCCGTGGTTTCAGGGGCTGCTTGCTCAGTGTCCTAACCCGGAGGTTTTCCCACGGCTCCGCCTCTTCCAACAGATTGGACCGGAATGTCATGTGGCTGGTTCGATCTTCACGAGTCTTTGCGTATGGTGTTTTTGACTCGAGTTTATCATCATCTCTATGGTGATCAGGTGGCTTCTTTGTTAGTGTCCCACCTGCGGGCTTCATCTCGGCGGCAGTATGAAGTTTCCTGGCGGTCCTTCTGTTTCTTCTTGCGTCTTCGTCGTTGTACAGTGGAACCTTGGGTTACGAACGTCCCTGTTTATGAGTTTTTCGGGTTACGAGCCTGATTTGTTTGGAAAATTTGCATCGGGATACGAGCATTGCGTTGGGTTACAAGTTTGTTGATACACGTACTGGCCGACTTAGCACTTGGTGGCATGGCGATCGCTACACATTTTACCGGAGCCTTGCGGCCCAGTGACTATCCCGTCTGAATTCTTCACAAGGATTTACATTTTTTTGTTGGATTTTTGTCCATTTGAGCATAAAAGTTGTTATTATATATCTCGCCATGCGTCCCCAAAAAGCCAGTGGTAAGGTTCAACCTAAGAAAATAGTTGTGAGTAGAGGCAGTAGAGGATGTCCCTTCCTTATTAAGAAAATGTGTGAAGTATGGGTAGAACTACAAAGTTTTGTTGAAAAAACTCGCCCAGATAAAGCTGCTGCAGGCCGTTGCATTGACCTTTTAAATGACAATGTGATGTCTTACTACAGACAAGTGTTAAAATGTAGGGAAAAGCAAGTGTCTTTAGACAGATTCTTAGTAAGACAAGCAAGCAGTGAGCCACAAGCAGGTCCTAGTGGTATGCAGGCAAAACGTGCCAGAGAGTGCACTCCAGAAAAATCTTTACTGCCTGATGTTATAATGGAAGGGGACTCCCCTTCCAAACAACAACACCTCTCCTCCTCCCCCCTCCTCACCATCTTCCATATGGTAACAGGAGTCATCAGCAAGGGTAAGTAATAACTTGAACATACTTTTGTAGTGTAGATTTGGATGAATTAGGTATAAAATTTAGTTTGAAGTGAAGTTTTTGGGTAGTCGGGAATGGATTAATTCATTGCCCATTATTTCTTATGGGGAAATTGGCTTCGGTTTACGAATTTTCAGGTTACGAGCTGTCTCCAGGAATGGATTAAATTCTTAAACCAAGGTACAGTACCCCTGTACTTCGCTTTGTGTTAGGGTGGTGTTGTTCTTTCTCTCTTGGTTGTTCCAGGACCGTCACCTTATGGCTAATACTGTCACCTCATATCGTGTGGCGCTGACAGAGCCGCTTCAGCTTGCTTTCGGTGTTGATGTTACTTCTGCGCCGTTTCGCAAGCTGTCTTATGCATTGTTTCACCTCCGCCCTGCTCATGCGCCGCCTGAGCCATCCTAGTCTTTGGACAGAGTGCTTTCTTTTCTTTCTTCTCAGTTTGTTGTGGCCCCTGCGGTTCCGGTTTGTCTCTCCAAGGGTCTTTTTCTGTTGGCATTGTCTTCTGGGGGTCAGGTTGGGGAGCTTCATGCTCTCCTCCGGCGCAGGGCTTTCTGCTCCTTCGGTCTTCGCGATGGTTTTTGTCCATTTGCAGCTGTCTCATTCTTTTCTGGCGAAGAATGACACTGCTACTTTCTGGAGGGGTCCCTGGGTTGTTGATGCTTGGTTGGTCAGGCCGGGGGTGCATCATGTTTTGTGTCCGGTTGCGGCTCTTCACCGTTATTTGCGTGCCACGGCTTCTGTGTCCGGGGATGCGCTTTGGGTTGATCCGGTTTCTCTTTTTCGCTGTTCGTGGGTGCGGGTCTCCCAGGTCGTTCGCAGAGTTATTAAGGCTAGCTAGCCTGCGGTCTATTCCCGTGCCCATGACGTTCGTAAGTTCGTAAGTGCTGTGGCTGCCATCTTTGGCAACATGTCGAGGGCTGACATTCAGGCACGGGGCTTTTAGCAGTCAAACAGGGTCCTGGCTGTTCGTTATCTAGTGAACATTCCTGGGCCTAGTCAGGTCTGTGTCGCTTTGAGTCGGTGGCTGCAGCCAGATGTCTCGACTCTGAGTTGAGGAGTGAGCAGCGACCGGCTCCCGGGTAGGTCCCTCTGATTTTCCCCCGTGGGTAGTTAGCTCTGGGGAGCCGCAGGGGTTTCCCCCCCAGGAAACCAGCGTTGAATGTAATGAAACGCCATTTTCTGGGTGAGACCCAGAGGCTCCCCAGCATCCCTCCCTCCCTCTGGTCGACATTTTTTTTTGTGTTTTGACATGTGAAGAGCAGAGAAGAGCATGAAAGTGAAGAGCAGGGGTGCCATAGGCACAATTAGAGAACACTGTATAAACATCAGAGGTCCACGCTTCCTCAATATCCTCCCAGCGAGCATAGGAAATATTGTGGGGAGAACCGTGGACATCTTTAAGAGAAAACTAGATAATTTTCTCCAAGGAGTGCCGGACCAACCGGGCTGTGGTGGATATGTGAGCCTGCAGGCCACTGCAAGCAACAGCCTAGTGGACCAAACTCTCACAGGTCAAGCCTGGCCTCGGGCCGGGCTTGAGGAGTAGAACGCCCAGAACCCCATCAACCAGTATCATCCAGGATTCAGTTGCAGGTTCGTACCTGATCTGAGATTCTTGGTTGGCTTTCCTCTCCCTTTGGCCTGCATCCCTGCTACACTTGGATGCGCATCTCAAGCTTGTGGTGGAGAGTCTCGAGGTTACCTGTGTGGTCCTGAGGTATACCTATATGGCTCAAGTGGATGTGTGGGAGTCTGAACTTTTCCCTGGTAGTGTTTTCCCTAAGCAAAGTTTGGCTCCTTGCTCTGTACCCTTTTCTTCAGTTCAGTCCCTTTCACTTCTGCCAGGATGATCGGGAGCAGGCTCCTAAGACCCTCGGTTGGCTTCTGGCTCACCAGTTTCCTATTCTGGCTCACCAATTTCTTATTCTGGCTTTTCAAAACTGTCTTCCCTGGCACTTGACTTTTTCACCGAGACCATGGCCTTGGTTGAGGTTTGTGACCACTCACTTAGCAGCTCATGGCCATTGGGTGCATCCATTGCACTAGTACACAACACAATGTACGAGTACGAGGCAGTTTGGCCCACTCAGCAGTTGCTTTCATCTTCAGACGGGCTCTGTGATCTGGCTCCACTCCGACTGCATCCTATTGGTTCATCGTCTGAAATGAAGGAAGTTAGGTTGCTTTGGTTGCTTCCTTTGTGGAGCTGGACTTTGCAGGTAGCTCAACTAGGAGATGAGCTACCTGCAAAGTTTATGTGATTCACAAAAGGGGATTTGCAGAGTTTTGAAGGACAGTCTCTCATTTTTGTTACTTCACAGCAGAGTGGACTGATGACAATGCATCCATTTGTTGACTTTGTGAGACATTTAGTTGCCCACAGATGGACCTTTTGCATTGGTGTGGAACTGGGGACTTTCGGTTTATGCTGCCCCATTTCCCCAGGCTCTTGTGTTGGACGCATTTCCACTGGACTGGGTTCGGTGAGAGTCTCATTATCTATCCCCTCTGGTTCAATTGATGCTGCAGATTCTGTCCAGATTGAAAACAGTCTCTGGAAGGGTCTTTCTTCTAGTTTATCTTATGGCTGACTCAGCCACGTTTATGCCTTTAGTCTGTTGTCTGAACCCATGTTGTTGAGGGCTGCTCTGCCTCTTTCAGCAGATAGGCCAGGAGATGTTCTTCGATGGTTTGAGACTTTCCGCAGATCTACATGTCTGGCGTTTCTGACTCTTATGTACCACTCTTTATATGATCTGCATATAGCCGATCTCTTCATGTCTTTGATCACAGCAACAGTCTGAGGTTGCTTGGGGCTCCTACCATAATTTTATGTCTTCATGAATTAACTACAGTTTCTTTGCCTGTAGTCTTTTTGTTTTTGTTTTGGTTGTTTGTGGATCAGCAGCTCATGCCAAATACCAATGCCTTGTATCTTTCAACCTTGGTAGCTGCTGCTGTTGACATTGTGTGTTGCCATTTCATCTGCACTTTTTCTTAAGTTGTCTTGGACATATTTTAACCTCTAGCCTGCTCACACTCCTGACATTTCTTGGTCTTGGGACAAAGTTTTTTTCTCCACTTCTCTGTTTTCTGTCAACACTTCAGTCTGAGATTGTTTTTTCAAGGCTGTTTTTGTTTGCTTCCTCACTTAAGGTTGTCAGGTTGGGGAGTTTCATGTTCACTAAAAGTAGTTTTTGTTCTCTTGGTCTCTCTTTTTTTTTTTAATTTGCAGCCTTCTCCTTCTCTTCAGGTCAAGAATAAGATGGTTTCTGAAGGGGTTCTTAGGTGATTGATACTTGGTTGGTTCAGCCAGGGGTGCATCTTTTGTTGTCTGGTTGCAGCTGTTTGCCATTAATTCTGTGTGGTGGTGTGTGTGTGGGGGTAGGGGGGATGCTCTGTGGATCCAGTACCCCTGGTTTCTTACTAAATGCCCATTTATTTTGGGTCATATGCAGTGTCATTAGGTTTATCCAGCTTGTCTACCCTTGGGCTCATTATGTTCGTAAGTTTGGGGTACTGTGTTTGCTATGTTTTCAAATGTCCTGGGGCAGATATTTGGACTGTTTTGGCAGTCCTACAGAGTGCTAGTAGTTCGTTACTTATTGAAGTTGCCTAGTCCATGCTGGGCTCATATGGCTTTGGAATGGGTTAATTGTCATTAATTTCCTCTCCTACAGTGGCTCCTGTCTGCAGCTTTCCTCTACCCCTGGTGAGTTCCCCTTACTTTTTGTTCTCCAAGGTAATATAGCAACAGGGATCCCAGAATACCAGCATTGAAAGTAATAAAATTCATTTCTTTAGTGGATCCTTTCCATTTTCAGGGGCTTCAGTTTTTCCATCTTTGTGGCTCAATGACTGAGGTATCTGTTGTGGGTGGAGGGATGAAGTAGCTAGGTGTGCAGCCACCTGGTGGTACCCAGGTGCAATTAATGTGTGAACTGCTTCATGACTGTGTGGCTTGTATTGGTGTGTTGTTTTCTATGTTATGTTTACCTTGCTGATTGTCTATATTGTCTCACTTTTCTGATGGCTTTTACTTGGTCTGAGTGATATTGCATCCTCAGCTCCTTGCTCCTTTATACAGGAGGCCAGGTTTTAACTCCATGTCCCTGTTAGGCTTACAGTGACTTGCAAGGGCCTGGCATGGACTGAGTTGGGTAGAGCTGTCCAGGTAGCTAACAACAGGGAGCCACCAAGGACCTACCAAAAGAGGTGTTCCATTATATCAGATGCTGGTTTTTCCAGTTTGAGCAAAGTATCATTTTCCAATACTTGTCATATTTTCCACCTTCTTGCTTTTTTTTACTGGGGGGGGGGGAAACCCCGGCGGTTCCCTGGAGCTATCCAGGCTGAATGGATATGTATAACTTTCTGCCATCAGTTGTAGTGCTTGGAGTTCTTGCCAACCAGGACCATGAGCCAGAACCTGGGCCCCCTCAGAGAGGCACGAGGAGCAATGGCCAATAGAAACCTCCCCCTTGTGGTTGGGAGCATTCTTTGTCTGCCATCGACCGGGAGAGGCACCCAGAAAGGTAGGCGCCCCAAAACAAACCCATATTCTGGTGAAAATATTGCTACCGAAAGCCGAACGAGTGGACAGAACTCCCCAAACAAAATTATCAAACTAGCATGACGTCATTGTGTCACTGCGCCACCGTCTGTGCAACCCCCTCCTACCCGGGAGGAGACAGTGTGCAACCCCCCTCCCCTCCCTGGGAGGGGGAAGGGGGAGCCCCAGACCCTCCGCGCTGGTGATCCAACCAGTAGTTCTTGGCTGATGTGAATACTGGCCGGTCGTGTGCCTCTGGCTCCGGTTTTGTTTCAGTTCTGTGCTTTGTGCTTAGCTTAGCTTAGCTTAGCTTAGCTTAGCTTTAGTTCTGTGCTTAGGAGCCGGTCGGCCGAGCGGACAGCACACTGGACTTGTGATCCTGTGGTCCCGGGTTCGATCCCGGGCGCCGGCGAGAAACAATGGGCAGAGTTTCTTTCACCCTATGCCCATGTTACCTAGCAGTAAAATAGGTACCTGGGTGTTAGTCAGCTGTCACGGGCTGCTTCCTGGGGTGGAGGTCTGGTCGAGGATCGGGCCGCGGGGACACTAAAGCCCCGAAATCGTCTCAAGATATCTCAAGAAGATTGTGGTGTGGGCTGTCTCTTCAGGTGGTGTGTGAGCCAGGAGAAATATTCTACGGTACTTGGGCTGCATGCACCTAGGGCTCTCTTCCTTAGGTGCCCTGTAAGTACTGCCCTTGGGGGCCACCTTCCATGAGTCACCTTGGGATCTACCTCTGCTGTGTCCTTTACTGCTCGGTACTTGGCCGCCCTTGAAGTCAGCTGGGGTTTTGTTGCCCTTGTTTATCTCTGGGTAGGAGGTAGGTTTCGTCACTAGTAGGGGCGCGGGGTACTGCACAGCTAGTTTTTTCACCAATAACAGCGGCCAGCTCTGTTTTGCCTGGGTACGTTGTCCTCTTGCAGGGTTTTTCTTTTGTTTTTGTTTTTTGCCTGGTGGGAGGGTCTGCCTTTGTGGTTCCCCTTTGCTGTTCTAGGGGTATTATATATCTTTTCTGTTTTGGTGGTACTCCCCGCTTGGCCCCCGTGAGTGGACACGTCCCGGGGTTTCAGCTTTTAGAAGTTTGTTTGGTAGACTTGGGCACCGGTTCACAGCACCCTGCCTGGGCTTCCCTTAGTGTGTAACCAAGGCTAAGGGCCCTGAGAAACCCCACGGGGGCTACATGGTCCAATGGATGTGACTCCTGAGTCCCCTCTCGCGTCTTGCGAGTTTGAAGGTTGCTCTGTCCTCTTGTCTCAGGGTGACACTCACCGGTTGTGCCTCCACCGTGCTGCCTGTTGGGTCAGTGATTCTCTTGTCCCAGAGTCGTGTGACGTGTTTTGTCTGTATGTACTCCATTCACCCAAGCCACTGATCAAGATTTGCGGGTGCAGGCAGCTGTGGCGTTGCATGTTATGTTTGGGTTGTTGCAACACGCTAGGTTGATTGCAGCCCTGGATGCCCCGAGATTGCCCCATTGGTTATCAGGGTCCGGACTTGGGGTGGAGTCGCTTCGGCTCTGGTTCCGTCCGCTCCTCCTAGTCCTTTCTCTTCTGTTGTGCATACTTCCTTCCCTTTGCTTTCAGCTCCGACCTGTCAGCGGGTTGGGGCAGGGTCTGGTTGGGTTGAGACTCGGGCGGTCTTCGGGGTTTTCCTCTTTCAGGATGGCGGCGGAGGCATTTGAGCCTGTTCCTCCAGCCGTGCTGTATGGGTCTGACCAGTGGGCTCCCTTCCTTAATGTTTTGCACGGCTGCCCTGTCTTTTTCTTGTGGGGCTGGGGCTTTGGGGGGGATGAATTGGCCCCAAGTCCTGCTGTAGAGATTCCCAGGGTTGGGGAGCAGTTGCCTAGGTGACCTAGGCCCCGTTTTGCCTTGCTTGGGTTTTTGTACCCTCGGAGTGGGGCTTGCAGTTTCTCAGAGTGGGGTTTTCCTTCCCCCTCTGTGTTCGTGTTGGTTTCGGGTCTACCCCTCCTCGGGTACGGTTCTGTGTCCCTTCGGGTCCGTCGGTTCCATCATTCCTGGGGGTGCTTTTTTCCCCTTTCCTCTCCTTTTCACGATTATGTCGCGTAAATGTTCCCTTCGTATCTGGAACCCTGCGTGTCCCTTGGTCAGGGGTCTGTTTGGGCCATATGTGCCTCCGTGCATTTGCGCTTGCTTCTCACGGTTCTCGTTGGTTTGCAGAACTTTTCGATACTTCCAATATTATTGGAACATTTATTGACTTCCGGTGATGCGACCGACCACAACACACGATGTGGTTGTTCATGTACATTGCGTTACCGGCTGCTACTGGGTCCGTGTTTCGGGTCTTTTCCTTGCCTACTGTATTTCCATTTTGCCTCCCTCTATGTTACACATGGTTGTGTATCTTGATTGGTGGTTATTGGCTATACTGATGTTAGGTGCTGGGGTGGGCCTCTGTCCATGTTCAGTTCCCTGATTTTGGACTACCCTAGTGTTTAGTATTCGTACTGAGTTCTTTCACTTTTTCCTTGCATCTCACTGCAGGTTTCTGTGTTGCAATGTCTGTGGGTGGTTGTGGACTTCCGGTCAACCGCTCTTGCCGTACAGGTTCCTTTTCTTGGGACATGGGTTGCTAGGATTCCGGTCTTGGTTACGGCTCTTCTTTGTTCCTTTTCTGGAACGTACATTTTTGTTTTCCTGCGGAACATGTCCTGCATAGTTCTCCTCATGTATACCTCAGAGATGTGTGCATCGTTCTTCCCTGCTGGAGCTGGTTGCGCTGCTCCTTCGGGTTGTGGGATTGCTATTTTTCGCTTTGCATCTTGCGCTTTAGTTTGTGGTGCTCGTATTCCTCGTTGGTCTCTGCCTGGGCCCTGGCTCTTCGGTGTTTGGCCTTGTTGGTCCTTCAAGGGTCCTGGGGGGGAAGTTCCTCCCGGACGGGGCGTGTCTGCTCGCCGGGGTGGGTTCCTTTCCGGCTTGCTGGGATTGGGTTCCTGGTTCCCTGGCGGCCGTTCCTTCTGGTTCTTTGCCAGCCTTGGTTGGGGATGCTGTTTTACTCGGTTTCCGATCCTGTGGGTCTTCCCGCGGCTCCACCTCTTTTTGCGCATGAGTCCAGCCCTGTAGGAGGCTGGTTCGTTCTTCCCCTCGAGTCTTCGTGTCTCGGGTTTTTGTCTAGAGTGTCTTGTCACTTGTGTGGGCACTGATGGCTTTGTTGTTGGTCTCCCAACTGTGTGCTTCGTCTCAGCAGCAGTGTGTAGTTTCCTGGTGGTCCTTCCGATTTTCCTATCACTGCGAAGGGTTCTTCGGTCTCTGATAGGGTTGTCTTGTCTTTCCCTTAGGGATTGTTCCGGGACTGTCGTCTGATGCCGTGTTCTGTTGCCTCATCTTGGGTGGTGCTGGCGGGGCCGCTCCAGCTTGCATCCGGTGTTACTGTTCCTTTTGCTGTGTTCCGCTTGCTATCTTGGGCATTGTTTCACCTCCGGCCTGCTCTTTCACTTCCGGTGCCGTCCTGGCTGTTGGCCTGGGTAGTCTGTTTTCTTCATCTCCTCAGTTTGTCATGATCCCTTTGGTTCTGGTGTGTTTTTGTTTTGTTTTAAAGGTCTCCTTTTTCTGTTGGCGTTGATCTCTGGGGGTCGGCTCGGGGAGTTTCCGGCTCTCCTCCGGTGCCCGTGTTTTTTCTGCCTTGTTTGGTCCTAGTGGTAGGTTGTTCGTTTGCTGCAGGCTCCTCCTTTCAGATCATGTTTGGGTCTGCTGTTTTCCGGAGGGGTCCTTGGGTTGCTGCTTGGTTGGTCAGGCCAGGGGTGCTTCATTGCTGCCGTCTGCGCAACCCCGTCCCGGGAAGGAGAGGGTTGAGCATACGGCAACGCGGCGACATGATGATGCCATGCTAGTTTGATAATTTTGTTTGGGGAGTTCTGTCCACTCGTTCGGCTTTGGGTAGCAATATTTTCACCAGGATAGGGGTTTGTTTTGGGGCGCCTACCTTTCTGGGTGCCTATCCCAGTCGATAGCAGACATAGAATGCTCCCAACCACAGAGGGGTTTCTATAGGCCATTGCTCCTCGTGCCTTTCTGAGGGGGCCAGGTTCTGGCTCGTGGTCTCCGGTAGGCAAGAACTCCAAGCACTTTGACAGATGCCAGAAAGTTATACATATCCATTCAGCCTGGGATAATTCTGGGAAACCTCTGGGACTCACCCAGAAAATGGCGTTTCATTACATTCAACACTGATTTTTTGTTTAACTACATTTACTCATTATTGCATCTATATCATAGATAACTGCAGCTTTTTAATACTGTATTTCAGATTCACAGATTCTCATTTTCTGTGGGGAGCCCCTACGGCTCCCTGGAGCTTATCGGGCTAATGTATGTTATGTTAGACCGGGACACTAGCTATGGAGTTCAGACCTACCAGGGACCAGCGCCAGAACCTGGCCCCTTCAGAGAGGTTTCAGGGAGCAATGGCCCTGGAAAACCCCATATGGTTGGGGGTTTTCCTTATCTGCCATCGACCGGGGTTAGGCACCCAGAAAGGTAGGCGTAACAAAACAAACCCCACATGGTAGAAAACTACAACAAACCGAACAGAGAGGTAGAAAAACTCCCTACAATCACAAGGAAAACAATCAAACAATCCCTTTACTGCCGCGCCGGTTGTCCGCGCAGCCCTCCCCTCCCCGGGAGGGGGAGGGGGGGCCCCGGACCTCACCGCGCCGGCTGCCGTCAGTTCGTAAGCTAGTGTCAACCGGGATACACGCTTCTCTGGCCTCAAATTCCTTGGCGGTGTTTGCCTCGTGTGGCGTTCTCTGCTGTTTTTGTGGTTTGCGGTGGCCAGGAGTATTTCATCAGTGCCGGGGCTGCATGAGTCTAGGGGTTCCCTTCCCTAGGCGCCCTGTGAGTACTGCCCTTGCGTGTCAGGGTTATCTTCTCTGGGGCGTTCGGGAACCGCTCCCGTAGGGGTTCTTGCTGCTCGGCATTTGCCTCGCCCTTGGGGCCAGCTGGGGCTTGGGGCCCTTGTTTGGCCTTGGGTAGGGAGTTGGTGTTGTGCTGGTTAGGGCGCCAAGGTGTTGCGCTGCCTGCCACCTACGCGGCGGCCGGTTCCTGTTGCCTCTGGGGACGGTGTACTTTTGCGGGGTTTTTCTTTTGTTTTTATTTTCTTGCCTGGTGGGGGTCTGCATAGTGTGGCTATAGTTCCACTAGTAGTGTTTGGCAGCCCTCTGCTAGGCCCCCGTGCTTGTACACGTCCCGGGGGTTTTCAGTATTAATCTTTACCCTTGTTTTCGGGTTTCTTAACCGGTTAGCAACACCTTGCCCGGGCTTCCCGTAGTTGCTAACCTACGGGCCCTGGAAACCCCTGTCTGGGCTCGGGAGACCATTGCATGTGTCTTCCGGGTACCAACCCGTCTTGTACGGGATCGTTGGTTGCTGTGCCTTTGTCTCTAGGTGACAGTCGCCATTTACCTCCGTCATGCTGCCTGTTGGGTCCCTGACACCTTGACCCGGAGTCTTGCGAGAGAGTTTCTCTGCTTGTTCTCCAGTACTCCTGATGTTATTACTGTTCAGAGTACAGGCGGCATCCGTGTTGCAAGCTAGGTTAGGTTGCTGCAACATGTTCGGTTGGTTTCCCACTCGGATGCCCCGAGGCCGCCCCGTTTTGGTTCGGTGCTGTTCGCCCTCCTCCCTCCCTGTTCCCGGTTCCGGACTGTCTGCGGGTTTCGGGGTCGGGGCGGGGTTTAGTTGGGGCAGAGGCTCGGGCGGTTTTCGGGGGCTGCCCCATTCGGGTTGGGGGACGGAGGTTTTAGAGCCTGTTCCTCCTGCCAAGGCTTCTGGGGCTTACCAGCGGCCCGTTTCTTGCTGCCTTTCCCATGGACTCTTTCTTTTCTTTAAGGGCGGAGGGCTTGGAGGACGGCTCTGCCCCGGGGCCTCTGTTGCTGGTTCCCGGGGCTGTGGGGGATGCCTGCTAGCAGTTCTGGGGCGGTTTGCCCCTGCCGGGGTTTTTCTGCTTTTGGGCGGAGTTTTTAGCCCATCCAGTCTGCTTGCTTCCCACTTTTGCTGGCGTGTTTTGTCTCTTAGCGTCCAGCACAGCCCCTGCTGGCGGCCATTTTCGTCTGCCTGTTTCCCGGCGTGGCCACCAGGGCGGCGTTGCGGTTTGTTTACATACGCCTGGGTGTGCGAGCGAGCGTCTGGGGTGAGTTTTTCACCCTTTTTTCAGGGGGTTTTCTTCTCCTGTTGTCGTTTTTTGCTTTTCTGGTGTTTTCTGCCCGTTACTGTTCCTTTGGGTGTTTATTTTCCACCGGGCTTCTGGGCCCATGGGTTTGGGCTCAGTGTTTCTGGCTGTTAGGCTTGCTCCCACACCTTGTCCCTCGGTTTTCGGTCTGTTCTGACTGTTTCCCAGAGGGTTCTGTATGGGGGCTGCGCTTTGCCTTCTGTGGTGTTCTCCGCCGGCAATTGTGGTGGTTTGGCTTCCCCCTGGTTCGATTCTGGGTTCCTTTGGGTTCTTTTGTTTCGTTCCAGAGGTTTCTTCCTCTTGGGCCCCCTTTTTGTGGGTTCAGGGGGCTTTGTTTCCTCATGTGACCTGGTTCTGCCTTCTGGGGTTCCGGGGTCTTCCTGGCTTGCAGACTGCTCTTTTTGGGTCTAGGCACATGTTGTGCTGGGCCTTTGGGGTTTTGCTGTCGAGGTGGGCCTTTTGATGCAGTTTAGTGCCTTCTTTGCCTAGCCGGTGTGGTGCTCTGCCCACTGGTCGGCAACTTGTACTTTCCATTTACATTGTATGTACTCGCCTCGTTGTGCTTGCGGGGGTTGAGCTTTAGCTCTTTGGTCCCGCCTCTCAACCGTCGTTCAACAGGTGTACAGGTTCCTGAGCCTGTTGGGCTCTATCATCCCTACACTATAAACTGTGTAGGGAGTCAGCCTCCGCCACATTGCTTCCTAATGCCTGGGTGTACGCTTGTGCATGTGTACGCTGTGTGTGTGTGTGTGCATGTGTATACATGTCATATCTTGTTTGTGTATATGTATATGCATAATGTGTATGTGTACTTTTATTTATATTTTTTTTTTTTTTTCTCTGTTGGCGGGGTGCTGGGGGAGCAGCTTGCTCTATTGCCTCTCGCATGGTCCCGCTGTTGGTGGGCGCTTTGCGTCGTCTTCCGGCCTCTGGTGGCATCGGTGACGGCTTCTCCCCCCTTTTGGGGGGTTCAGAGCTGGCGGGGTGGGCTTCTTCCCCTGCGTTTCGTCGTGTCATCTTCGTGGGTACGTTGGACGTGGTCGGTCCGTCCCATCCTTCTGGGGTCCGGCTTCTGTTGGGGGCCGGGTGCCTGGATGGTGGCCCTGGACCTCCAGGTCACCTCTTGGCGCGTTCCTCCCAGGTTTTTCTGGGTCTGGCATGGTTGGTGGTGGGGCTTCAGGCTGGCTGCTTTTGTTGCCTGCCCTATTTTGTGCTGAGCACTTTGAAATTTTTGCATCTTTCCCGGTTCTTGGTTCCCTGTCTGTGTCTGAGATTCGGTGTATGGCCTACCTCGACGTCTGGCTGGTGTGGGCTCCCAGTCAGTCCGCATGTCTGCTCGCCAGGGGTGTGGTTCCTTCCAGATCGCCGGGTTTGGTGTCCTGGTGATCGGGAGGTTTTTCCATATGTTTCCATCCCGGGTTCGGGCCTGGTCCTTGTTTAGGGCTATTGGGCCACTCATTCTTTCCCTCCAGACGTGTTCCTGCAGCTGTGGTCCCGCCTTCGGCGGTGCATGAGACGGTCTCGGGTTGCTCAGCGGTTGCTTGAGCGGTTGTGCGGGAGTCTGAACTTCGCCGTGCTAGTCTACCCGCCGGGTCGGGTTTGGCTGCGGCGTCTGTTTTGGTTCCTTCGGGGATTTCCTTTCCGCCTCTCTCGCGATCGTTGGGTTCTCCCTCCGGGGGTCTTTTGTCGGTTGCTGCGTCACCGGCTTCCTCTTCGGGGTTTTTCAGGGTTCGGTGCCTTGGCGCCTTCCCGAGCCCTCGCTCGTTGTGTTCACGGACGCGTCGTCTCTTGGCTGGGGCTTTGTGACCAGTGCTCACCAGGCAGGCCAGGGACGGTGGGGTTCGTCCTTCCATCGGGCTCACAGCACGGTTCGGGAGTTCGCAGCTGTCTGGTTCGCGCTTCGGAGGATTCGGGTCGCTCGGGGATCGCCCTTTACCTCCGTTTGGACAGTACTCCAGTGGTTCCTTGCCTGACCCGCGGGGGTTCTCTTCGGTCCTTAGCTCTTGGGGTTGGTCCCTGCGAGTGGTTCGTCTGCTGGATTCCCGGGGTTTGGCTCTCCGTGTGGTTCACGTCCGGGGAGTGTCCAACGTTCTGGCGGACGGTCTGTCTCGCTCCCCTGTCCACAGGGTGGACGGTCGACGACGACTCGTTCGTTGGATCTGCCAGACGTACGGTCTCCCAGATGTGGACCTCTTCGCGTCGGCGTGGTCTCGGCGTCTCCCGATGTAATTACCTAAGTGTAATTACCTAAGTGTAGTTACAGGATGAGAGCTACACTCGTGGTGTCCCGTCTTCCCAGCACTCTTTGTCATATAACGCTTTGAAACTACTGACGGTTTTGGCCTCCACCACCTTCTCACTTAACTTGTTCCAACCGTCTACCACTCTATTTGCGAAGGTGAATTTTCTTACGTTTCTTCGGCATCTGTGTTTAGCTAGTTTAAATCTATGACCTCTTGTTCTTGAAGTTCCAGGTCTCAGGAAATCTTCCCTGTCGATTTTATTAATTCCTGTTACTATTTTGTACGTAGTGATCATATCGCCTCTTTTTCTTCTATCTTCTAGTTTTTGCATATTTAATGCCTCTAACCTCTCCTCATAGCTCTTGTCCTTCATTTCTGGGAGCCACTTAGTGGCATGTCGTTGCACCTTTTCCAGTTTGTTGATGTGCTTCTTAAGATAAGGGCACCATACAACCGCTGCATATTCCAGCTTTGGTCTAATAAAAGTCGTGAACAATTTCTTTAGTATTTCTCCATCCATGTATTTAAAAGCAATTCTTAGGTTAGAAAGTGTAGCATAGGCTCCTCGCACAATGTTCTTGATGTGGTCCTCAGGTGACAGTTTTCTATCTAAAACCACCCCTAGATCCCTTTCTTTATCAGAATTCTTTAAAGATTTCTCACATAATTTATAGGTTGTGTGGGGTCTATGTTCACCAATTCCACATTCCATAACATGGCATTTATTCACATTAAATTCCATTTGCCAAGTGTTGCTCCAAATACTTATTTTGTCCAGGTCTTCTTGAAGGGCATGACAATCATCTAGGTTTCTTATCTTCCCTATTAACTTAGCATCATCAGCAAACATGTTCATGTAATTCTGTAATCCCTCTGGTAGATCGTTTATGTAGACAATGAACATTACCGGTGCAAGAACTGAACCCTGTGGTACTCCACTCGTGACATTCCTCCAATCCGATACCTTGCCTCTGATTACGGCCCTCATTTTTCTGTCAGTTAGGAAATTTTTCATCCATGTTAGTAGCTTACCCGTCACCCCTCCAATATGTTCCAGTTTCCAGAACAACCTCTTATGGGGAACTCTGTCGAAAGCCTTTTTTAGGTCCAGATAGATGCAGTCAACCCAACCATCTCTTTCCTGTAAAATCTCTGTTGCTCGATCATAAAAACTGAGTAAGTTCGTTACACAGGATCTTCCAGATCGAAAACCATACTGTCGTCTGATATTATATCATTTCTCTCCAGGTGTTCTACCCATTTAGTTTTAATTATTTTTTCCAATATTTTGACTATTACACTTGTCAATGATACAGGTCTATAATTAAGGGGGTCTTCCCTGCTTCCACTTTTGTAGATTGGAACTATGTTAGCCTTTTTCCACACATCAGCTACAACTCCTGTAAACAGGGATGCCTGAAAAATCAGTTGAAGTGGAATGCTGAGCTCAGGTGCACACTCTCTCAGAACCCATGGTGAAACTCCATCTGGACCAACTGCCTTGTTCTTACTTAGCTCCTTGAGCATTTTTTCCACTTCGTCTCTAGTCACCTCTATGTGCTCTATGTTGTTCTCTGGAATTCTTATTGTGTCTGGTTCCCTAAAGATTTCATTTTGTACAAACACACTTTGGAACTTTTCGTTTAGTGTTTTCACACATTTCCTTTTCATTTTCCGTGAATCTATTTCCCATTATCAACCTCTGAATATTATCCTTTACCTGCAATTTGTTGTTTATGAATTTATAGAATAGACCTGGTTCTGTTTTACATTTGTCTGCAATCCCTTTTTCAAAATTTCTTTCTGCCTCTCTCTCACTGCTGTGTAGTGTTTTCTCGCATCTTTGTATCGTTTGTATGTTTGGGGGTTTTGGCCTCTTCTGTATTGATTCCATTTTTGG
>WNGS01164858.1:15096299-15141314 GCA_020271785.1 Procambarus virginalis
TATCCTCTGCATCACGACACTGAAGGAAACAGGAAACTGGCCGCTCTTGAGTCTGTGGTTTGCTAATGAGTTAATCCTCACCACCTCCTTCAGGAGCGTAAGTGTACATACCCCAGGCGCCCAGCGTCTTGGAAACTTTAGGCACGAACCTGTAACAATGTTCTAGGCCCTGAACTTACATTAATTTTGTATATGGTTACGACTGAATATGAAAGGTGTTTTGGCCCTGTTGGCAATTATTTGCATTGTAGTACACGTGTGAAGAACAAATCCAAAGGGCCGTGACGAGGATTCGAACCTGCGTCCGGGAGCATCCCAAACACTGCCTTAATCGACTGAGCTACGACAGGGCTACGTCACGGCTTGTGGATTTGTTCATTTGATGCATCACGTTAGTGTGATCTCTGTGTGTGACACGTGTGAAGATTTAGAGTGGATAGATTCGAACACAGAAAAAAACGAAGCAGTGTTCGATGAAAGTGTGAATGTAATCAATTGTGGGGACATGTCATGTGTAAAGTGTTCGTATTCATAACCTGGGGGTTTGACACCAGGAGTAAGGAGGGGTTTGACACCAGGAGTAAGGAGGGGTTTGACACCAGGAGTAAGGAACATTTGGCCAATATTATGATGATGAGGTGACCCAGCTGAGGATGTGGTGACAGGTGTGGCGAGCACCAGCCCGTGCTCAAACATACTGATTGATTAATGTACATCAGAAATGTACAGTTTATAAGCTAAGCAGTTAACTTACACATTGGTGTGATCAAAACATTCTAAGATGGACAGCCTCTCTATCGAATAGACAGTACGTTTTAATACTAAATGTAATAAGTACAGTCCTGACTATCGACATAGTACATAAATACACTTAATCGCCAGCATCTCACCAAAATACTGTGAATATTAGAGTTTACCTGAAAAGCTGTACAGAAAACCACGATCTAACCTAACCTTGTTAGTGTAGGAGGACAAGCATGTAAATAGCTGTTGTTGTTGTTGTTAAAGATTCGCTACCCGAAACAAAGTTTCAGGTAACACGGGCTATGGTGAGCCCGTAATGTAAATAGCATTTATTGCTTCTTAATTACAATTAGTACTTAACCTATAGCTATATTGATATTACAATTTTATAAAACTAATAAAACAAAACTAAAGTCTTTCAATAAATTATAAAGTAACTCAGGATATTTTCAAATTTTGTATAAAATCTCTGTTTTTAATAAAATTGAAAATGAAATTCTTTATATTTAAAACTCGTGTATATAGAATTGAACATTAAAACTTCCTCCTAAAATTTTGAGTGTTTTAACAGAAAATTAGGATAATATTTGGGGAGGTAAATGTAATGGCACATTTGTGTGTGTTTATGTACTATGCACTCTATCAGGAGTGTGCTTATTACATTTAGTATTAAAACGTACTGTCTATTCGATGGAAGGCTTGAAGATGGATTACAAGTACAGAAACTCACGAAAAGGTCCAGGATGAATGACTCTAGTCTGATAAAGACCTTTTGTGCCCTCTGTAATGCTTTTGCGCTACCGCACACAGGATGAGTATGGGGTGCACAATAAACTAGCCGCCTTCGGCGGCAACAATCAAAATCAAGATTACCATCGAGGAGACTATTAAGAAAGGGAAGGGAACTATCAGGGGAATGCGCCAAGCCATTACGACTATTTAGTACTTGGAAGGGGTCAGGATAATGATTTGGGATGGGACGGGGGGGGGGGGGAGAGGAATGGTGCCCAACCACTTGGAGGGTAGGGGATCGAATGCCGACCTGCATGAAGCAAGACCTGCATGAAGCTCTACCGTCCACCCGAAGCGGTTGGACTATCAAGGCATGATAGAGGAATTGCCTAGCACTTCCCGGAGGGAGCTGATAAGTGACCATGACATGGAAACCTCATAGGTATGAGATTTCTCATAAAATGTCAAAATATGATTCATTGTCATATTTTTCCGAGTTCGTAGAGAATGGACTCGGTTTTAGATTTTAAACTTCCAAATTGTTTGGTATTTTAAAAGTTTCCATGAAATCTAACATTCCAATTTCTGAAGGCCACACATGGACGTCTTCAGGTATCAAAGAAAACGTGATTGGCAATAAAGGACCCGAGGCGATGGCTCAGTATCACAACAAACACAGGCCTACACCAGCTGCAGGAACGGCGGCGGTCATGCAAACTGCACCTACTATCAAGAAGAAGAAGAACGGCGGCGGGTTCATACAAACTGCACCTATCACCAAGAAGGAACGGCGGCTCCTCTCTGCACGGTCGACAGACCATGTTTGACCAAGATCTTGACTAAAGGTCACTCGAGCAGTATTGTCGTCAGCTCCCAACCCGGGGCCCCTCACACAGCACATCTACATGACATCACGTGCTGTCATCTTGAGTCGAGGAGGCAAGAACAAAAAGAAGCCTGTGAGCAGAAATCTTTTAAGATATTTAAGTATGTATACTTGCTAATGAACCTTTTAAATAGTTTAATTGTTGAAAATAATTTAGGAAAAAAGCTGTTACCAAGTTTAAATTGTGAAATAAAGGAATACAGTCATATCTTAAGTCATTTAATTAATTGTGTTGGGGACAGACAGGCTGTGTTTACTCAGTTGTATTTCAAACCTGTACCACTCTAGTTGTGCTTGTGGGGGTCGAGTTCTTCTCTTTCAGCCTGCCTCTCGACTGTCAATTAACTGTTACTAACTTATACATTTTTTTCCTCCCCCCCAGGAAGCAGTCCGTAACAGCTCTTAGGTACTTATTTATGTACGCCCCTGTTATGTAACAGGGGCACTAATTATGCCCAAAATGGGCAGAGTTTCGTTCACCTTGATGGGCATCAGGGTGAACGAAACTCTGCCCATTTTTGTTTCTCGCCGGTGCCGGGAATCGAACCCAGGCCACAGGATTACGTGTCCAGCGTGCTATCCACACAGCCACCGGTACCCCCAAGTTTCCTTGAATGTGTGTGTGTGTTTTTTGTGTTTATGAAATTGAAAAAAAACTTGAATGGTCTCCCAAGCTATAAATAACTAAGAATGGTATGACCCTTGAATGTATTCAAGTAACCTTCCAGATATTTTCCTAAGCTAAGACAAAGATCAAAGCAAAGCCTTAGCGAAATAATAGCCATTCTCTAAACAGAACTTTGAAGGCATATGCATTTTGAAAATAACACTGTCAAAGGACAAAAAATAATATTTCATTATAATTTATTTTATTGAGGGAACAGATAGCTTGTGTATGTACGTGTGTTAGGCTGGTATCGAGGTCCTCTCCTAAGATCAAACTACTGACCCTACCAAAGATGTAACTCCACAACAGTTGACTAGCTCCATTTTTTAATTTAATTTATTTATTATGCACTCCATACCCATCCCATGGGCGGTGGTGGAAAGGGATTACAGAGACACATAATGGGCTTAGGAACTGAACTCTATAGTCCATTGTTTAGCTAAGTAAGTGACAATCTTGTGAAGCTAGTTACACAATTGTTAATATTACATACACATGTACATACATTGTGTGTGTGTGTGTGTGTGTGTATATATATATATATATATATATATATATATATATATATATATATATATATATATATATATATATATATATATATATATATATACAGTATATATAGAGAACACACACACACACACACACAAATATATAACAATTAAACAATCAGCGTTCGAAGACCTCGTCCAGCTCCTCGGAGGTTGGGTGCGTACCCAGGATACAGCACGCATTTCCCCTCTGCACCGCGACACTGAGGCGCTGGAACAGGAAACTGGCTGCTCGTGGGTCTCTAGTTTTCCCAATGAGTTCCTCACCAACCTCCTTTAAAAACTTGAGTGCACATTTACCCCAGGCGCCCAGAGTCTCTGAGCCTATCGGCACGAACCTGTAACAACGTTCTAGGTCTCTGTACTTGTGGATTTTCTGGGTCTCCCTGAAGGTGGCTGCCCCACCTCCCTCCGCTGAGCTGTAACGTAAATAGGTATCAGCCAATGTAGATGCACAGGTGTAATCCCACACGACCTGTTTACCTTCCCTCCATGGCTGCAGGGTGACTCCATCTGGGCGTTTTTGGCTGTTGTCAGGTCTGCACAACTGGGGTTCCCTTTGTGCTGGACACCCAGCTGTAGCCAAACTTCTCTTGATGATGTCATTGACTGCCTCGTGTCTGGCAATCTTTCCCTGTGTTTTACGACAGATGAGACCATGGCTGCCGTATTGGTCTGCCCGTGCCTGGCCGCAAATACACCGGTGCTCGGTGGAGATAGGGGCGGCAAGGCGCAGAGCAACACCAATACTTAGGGCCCGATGATCCAGGCGGGTGCCCAAGGCGGAATTAGGGACTGCCAACAGGAAGTCCCCAGCATGGGGGGCTTGCACAGCTAGGAGACGCGCTCTGTCCTTCTGAGAAGCTACGTCCAGCAATGCTTTGGCGATGTTCTCCACTATGGGGCTATCCCACTTGGCCTGTTTACCGTCGTTTGGACAAGTTGGTCAGGTGTGTGAATTGGCGAGTGTGTCCCACCGACCAGCTCCTTTCACAAATTTGGGATCACGAATCCCAATGGAGTTCCTTAGGTATTCTGGTAGTATTTCCTTCACTAATTCACTTGTAGCACTGGTCGAGGATAAGAATGCCGGCAATGCTAACTGTGTCGCCTTGCGAATACCTATACCCCCGAGTCTAACTGGGAGCGTTGCTTGGTCCCACTGGTCATCTTGCAGGGAGAGGTTTAACACTTTTATAGTTATTGGCTTTAGGAGTGAATCGTATTCCGTTAATTTTGGGCTGTCAAAAGAAGGAGCACACCTGAGGAAATAGGTAAGTCTGGGCAAGGCCAGGCACCTTGTAAGAAGGTACAACGCATCATGAGCATCCAAAGCCCCTATTCGCGCCTCCATCCTCCTCAGGTCTTTAAGCTTTTCTTCGAGGACTACCTCAATGGCGTTCGAGCCCAGAGGTGCCCCAAGCAGCACACTGTCGGTGGGAGATATATATATATATATATACATACACATGTACATATCAATAATCTTTATGAATCCTTTTATATCATAAGTGATTGAAGAGGAGGCTCACAACATTCTCTATACAAGAAAGTTTACATCTATTTGCTGCTAGGTGAACAGAGGTATTAGGTGAAAGAAAATGTGCCCAATCATTTCTGTCCTGCCCAGGATTCGAACCCCAGATATCCGCTTGTGAGTTGGGAATGAACCTAACTCTACTAAAAGTCCCAGTAATCATTTTAAATGTGTATTGAGTAGTTTGTGTTCTTTGGTGCCCTAGTGAGAAGTTTCTCTCAGTGGTAGATTGAGGTACTATATGCACTTCACTGCCCACCCTCTCTGTATTATAGGACAAGACTTTTGCAAAGCATATTGTATCAGTGACGCAGAAAATTTATTATGTACTAGGGTACTAGCACTGTTTGGTGGCTCCATGGCTATGGCTTAGGACATCAACTAAGATGAGTCCTTGACCAAAAACATATGCATACACAGCCATAAAAAAGTGCCAAAACAACATTAATTGCTAATTACTTGCAGATAATAAAATGGAAGCAATGAACTCTGCAGTGTCCAAGTTAGATGATGAAAGTATAAGCCCAGCAGCAGCTATCAATGATGATGATGATATTAGTGGTGCCTTAGAATATCTGGATCTTGGGTAAGAAGAATATTTGAAATTAAAAATAATATATTATTAATGTTATTAAAGTTATTCGAACAAGTTATTATTTATTAAAGACGCTATATCTTTGTGTTACTGTATTGAATACACATCTGACCACGTGCTTTCCGGACACTTTGGGATTTGCATGAAAGAATAACCTGCTGTGCCTGGATAAGTAGTTTGTCATCCTAAAAATGTAGGGGAAAAGCTTGACAATTTTATGAGAAAAAACAGGTATTTTGCTTTTACTCATCAATGAGATGTTCTGAGCTGCTTATGAAGCTGAATATTATTTTTGATGGTGCAGCATTATTTAGATGGTATAGGTAGTGGTGGATACTGATGGGGTTAGGTTGACTAAAGTGGGGACTGATAATGATGGGGTACTTTCAGATGTTGTAGTGCTTGGGTCATTATGTGATGAACTAGGTTACCTAAGTGTAATTACCTAAGTGTAGTTACAGGATGAGAGCTACGCTCGTGGTGTCCCGTCTTCCCAGCACTCTTTGTCATATAACGCTTTGAAACTACTGACGGTCTTGGCCTCCACCACCTTCTCACCTAACTTGTTCCAACCGTCTACCACTCTGTTTGTGAAAGTGAATTTTATTATATTTCTTCGGCATCTATGTTTAGCTAGTTTAAATCTATGACCTCTTGTTCTTAAAGTTCCAGGTTCAGGAAATCTTCCCTATCGATTTTATCAATTCCTGTTACTATTTTGTATGTAGTGATCATATCACCTCTTTTTCTTCTGTCTTCTAATTTTGGCATATTTAATGCCTCTAACCTCTCCTCGTAGCTCTTGCCCTTCAGTTCTGGGAGCCACTTAGTAGCATGTCTTTGCACCTTTTCCAGTTTGTTGATTTGCTTCTTAAGATATGGGCACGACACAACCGCTGCATATTCTAGCTTTGGCCTAACAAAAGTCGTGAACAATTTTTTAGTATATCGCCATCCATGTATTTAAAAGCAATTCTGAGGTTAGAAAGCGTGGCATAGGCTCCTCGCACAATATTCTTTATGTGATCCTCAGGTGATAGTTTTCTATCTAGAACCACCCCTAGATCTCTTTCTTTATCAGAATTCTTTAAAGATTTCTCACATAATATATAGGTTGTGTGGGGTCTATGTTCTCCTATTCCACATTCCATAACATGGCATTTATTAACATTAAATTCCATTTGCCAAGTGGTGCTCCATAAACTTATTTTGTCCAGGTCATCTTGAAGGGAATGACAATCATCTAAGTTTCTTATCCTTCCTATTATCTTAGCATCATCAGCAAACATGTTCATATAATTCTGTATACCAACTGGTAGATCATTTATGTAGACAATAAACATCACTGGTGCAAGAACTGAACCCTGTGGTACTCCACTTGTGACATTTCTCCAGTCCGATACATTGCCTCTGACCACTGCCCTCATTTTTCTATCAGTCAGAAAATTTTTCATCCATGTTAGAAGCTTACCTGTCACCCCTCCAATATTTTCCAGTTTCCAGAACAACCTCTTATGTGGAACTCTGTCAAAGCCTTTTTTAAGTCCAGATAGATGCAGTCAACCCAACCATCTCTTTCCTGTAATATCTCTGTTGCTCGATCATAGAAACTGAGTAAATTCGTTACACAGGATCTTCCAGATCGAAAACCATACTTAATTTTTGTTTTGCAGTGACTTGCACAAAGGTGCAAGTGGTTCAATGCAAGTCTTCTTGGAAGCCTTTGTACCAATCCCACATAGCATTATTAACGCTGCATCTTAGCTTACCTTACTGCTTTTTATTATGTACTATTAAATCACATTCACTTCTAGAAAAATAGTAAAAAATGGTAGATTTATCCTTAATAATGTCTGAAAGCACAGTCTTGCTCACTTGATGTTCATTGCACACAACACTTCTTCTCAAATGTCAGCACAGTCCTCTTTCTGTTAGTTTTCCTGCATGTAGAAGCTTTGACAAAATGACACTTTTAGACATTTTTAGCTAATATGATACACAGATATTCCTAAGTTTTGAGGATACTGAATATTCAACAAAATCACAGTAATGAATGCTCCAATGTCTCATCACAGATCAAAACAATGGGCCATGGACCTATTATTTCACATGAGTAGCAAAAGCACTCATGTGGACTCATCTCCATCCACTTGCATTCCCCATCACAGGTTTACAAAAAATATTTTACAAAGAAAAAACTAACCCATCAAGAGAGCCTCCAATTTCCCCATCTCCTCTGCTTTGCACATTAACTGGAGATTGCTGCAGTGACTTTGTTTCCTACTCCATTTGGGCATAAATAAACTCCACAATTATTTTGTACCTTTACGATCAACTTCTTGAGCTGAAGCATAACTTTTTTTGGCAGGTACTTAATTTTTGTTTTTCAAAATTTTCTTTACATCCATATTTGCAGCAGGATAACCTTGTTTATTTACACAAGTTCATATTTTGCAAAGGCTTTCTTGTGGTGTCAATGAACACAATGAAAATGTGAATAAAATAAGTTAGGAAACCCTGACTAGGCAATGGTGCTGCCACTTGATGCTGGGGAGCTGGGTTTACTAGGTTAGTCACTTGTGATACGAAGTGAGCTCATTCTGAACTGGATAGAGCTTCTTTTTAGTTCCTCCATACCACATTATATCACCCTGCTGAAACTTTGGAGAAGATTCATTAGGATCTGAAAGTCAAGGCTCAGAACAGTTTAAATAACTTTTGGAAAAGCCATGTTTTGAATTGAGAGTTTATAAAAAACCCAGCATTGAATATAATGAAACGTTATTTTCTGGGTGAGACCCGCAGGCTCCCCAGAGCTATCCAGGCTGATATGTATATTATTAGATTTTGGTATAAGTCAGTGTGAATGGAGTTCTAGGCCTACCAGGGACCACAAGCCAGAACCTGGCCCCCTCAGAGAGACACGAAGAGCAATGGCCTATAGAACTGCGCATGTGATTTGGAGCATTCTATGTCTGCCATTGACCGGGCCAGGCACCCAGAAAGGTAAGCGCCTCAAAACAAACCCCTATGCTGGTTAAAACTACTACATAACACTAACGAGTGGACAGAACTTCTCAAATGAAAATGAGCAAACGAGCATGACGTCACACATGCCGCACCGCTTGTCTGTGCAGTTCCCCTCTCCCCGGGAGGGGAAAGGGGAGCCCCAGATCCCTTGCGCCGGCCATCCACACCCCAATTCGATGCCGGATGTTAAAACACACGAAAAACCACCGATTGGGTGGAGGGATGGTTCCGGGGAGCCTCCAAGTCTCGCACAGAAAATGGTGCTTCATTACATTCAACGCTGGTTTTCTTGGGGGAGCGAGACCCTTTGGCTCCCCGGAACTACATTACAAAAGACGAAAACAAGAGGGACTTATCCGGGAGGTGGGCAGCACTCGCTCCTCACCTCAAAGTCGAGATAACAGGCTTCAACCGCCGACCCAAAGCGACACAGGCCCGACTAGGCCCAGGAACATTTACGAGGTAGCGTGCAGCCAGGACCTTGTTTGACTTCCAAAAACCCCGCTCCCGAATGTCAGCCCAAGACATGATATTGAAGACAGCAGCAAGTGCAGCAAACTTACAAACATCATGGGCACAAAGATAGACCGCAGGCTGGCTGGACCGAATAACCCTGCGGACAACCTGAGATACCCGAACCCTGGAACAGGGAAGAATGGAAACCGGATCAACCCAAAACGCGTCCCCGGTCACAGAGGCCGTGGCACGCAAATAACGGTGGAGAGCCGCAGTCAGACACAACACATGGTGCACCCCCAGCCTGATCAACCAAGCCTCAACAACCTAAGGACCCCCTCTGTAACGCAGCGGTCTCATTCTTTACCAGAAAAGAAGGAGACGGCTGCAAACGAACTAACCTATCACCGTGACCAAAAGAGCAGAAACCTCTGCGCCAGAGGAGACCATGAAGCTCCATGACCTGACCCCCACAGGCTAATGCCAACAAGAAAAGAGCTTTGAAAAAACAATCCTGAGCCAAAGGGGCCGCAACAAACCGAGGAGAAGATAGATAAGAGAGAACCCAATCCAAGGCCGACTCGTTCCGTTGGCTCTGCTGGACGTACAGGCTCCCACAGGTTGACCTCTTCGCATTGGTATGGTCTCAGCGTCTCTCGATATAGATGGCGCCCCTCCCTGACTGTGGAGCCATCGCTGTGGATACCTTTTGGCAGGACTGGTTGAGGTTGGGTTACCTATACCCCTTGTCCCTGGTTCAGCTGTTGCTTGGGGTTCTGGCTCTTTTGGAGTCTTACTGCAGGAGAGTCATCCTTGTGGCCACTTAGTGGCCAGCCCAGACTTCGTTTCAGGCGCTGCTTGCTCTTTGTCTGAACTAGGGGTGTTTTCTACTGCTGTGCCTCTTTCAGCAGATCGGATCAGTCTGGTACATGGTTGGTTCGGTCTACTCCTCTGCTCTTTTCGTCTGGTCTTTTTGACACTGGTGGATCACCACTTGAATGGTGATCAGGAGGCTTTGTTGATGGTGTCCAATCTGCGTGCTTCATCTCGGCGACAGTATGAAGTTTCCTGGTGTTCTTTTCGCCCTTTTCTCTCTCTTCGTAGGTTGTCTTCTATTTCCAATTGGGTTGTTTTGTCCTTTCATTCTTGGCTCTTTCAGGACCGTCATCTTATGCTTATACTGTCGCCTCTTATCGTGTGGCGCTGGCAGAGCCGCTCTAGCTTGCGTTTGGGGTGGATGTCACTTCGGCCCTGTTTCGCAAGCTTTCTCATGCTTTGTTTCACCTCTAGCCTGCTCATGCACCATCTGAACTGTCCTGGTGCTTGGATTGGCTGCTCTCTCTTCTCTTTTCTCGTTGGTTTGCGGTGACCTCTTTGGTTCAAGATTGTTTTTCCAACGCTCTGTTTCTGTTGGCATTGGCCTCTGGCAGTTGGGTTGGTGAGCTTCATGCTCTCCTCTGGCACAGGGGTTTCTGCTCTTTTGGTCCTGGCGGTTGATTTGTTCGGTTGCAGCCGTCTCCTTCTTTTCTGGCAGAGAACGAGATGGCGGCATTCCGAGGGCCCCTTGGGTCATTGATACTTGGTTGGTCAGACCGGGGGTGTATTATGTATTGTGTCTGGTTTTGGCTCGTTGCCATTATCTGGGGGTCTTGGCTTGTGTGGCCGGGGTCGTGCTTTGGGTTGATCCAGTTTCCCTCATTTCTGTTCCAAGGCTCGGGTCTTCCAGGTCATCCGCTGGGTTATTAAGTCTAGCCAGCCTGCCGTCTACCCTCATGCCCATGACATTCATAAGTTTGCAGCTTTGGCTGCTGTGTTCGGCAACATGTCTTGGGATGACATTCGGGGTTTTGGAGGTTGAACAGGGTTCTGGCTGCCCATTATCTGGTCAATATTCCTGGTCCCGGTAGTTGGTGTGGGGCTTTGGATCGCAGGTTGCAGTTCATCTTTCAGTAGCAATTTCTTAACCAGAATAGGGGTTTGTTTTGGGGCGCTTACCTTTCTGGGTGCCTGATTCGGTCGATGGCAGACATAGAATGCTTACAACCACACAGGGTTTCAATAGGCCATTGTTCCTCGTGCCTCTCTGAAGGGGCTCGTGGTCCCCGGTAGGCCTAGAACTCCATTCACATTGACTGATGCCAAAGTCTAAATATATCCATACCAGCCTGGATAGCACCGGGGAGCCTCTGGGTTTCACCCAAAAAATGGTGTTTCGTTACATTCAATGCTGTTTTTTTTTGTTATTTTTTAACACATGAAATAACTTGCAGGGAACCAACGTATAATTCAAAGAGGACCAACTATATTTGTTGGAAGAGTACTTCATGGCAGTAGCATTTTTAACTGCCATGAGAAGCAAGGACCCTTGCTCACAAGTTGGAGCATGTATAGTGAATACAGACAAGAAAATAGTGGTATTGGATATAATGGGATGCCGAGGGGTTGCAGTGATGACCTATTACCTTGGGGCAAAGATTCAGAAGACCCTCTTCATACAAAATATATGTATGGTAAGTAAGAATTAAACATTGTATGTCTTAATTAAATTTACTTTTATTATCAATGTTTTCTGCATATTTATTCAATTATCCATTACAGTACTACTCCATTTTCCACTGTTAAAGGAAGAAGCGGAAGCACAGTATTGTAATGTGCTTCAATGAGTTATTTTAAATATGTTCACACACCATTCACTTTTTATACATCCCTAAGCACACTACATTTCAGGTTCGTTTTAGTGCCAATGTTAAACTAAATAGTTTGAGCCTTACCCTGTAGCTTTCCTTTTCTATCAAAGTGCCTGTTTTGCAGGGGGCCAGGTTGTGTGCCCAGATGGATGACCTGGATTTTTCCTGTTTGGCATTTAGGGATTCAGATCTTGAATTTCCATCCTACCATGTTTCCCCTGCAGAGGCTCAGGAGGCTCTTAGGACTTACCTCCTGCATGACCTGATTTACCCTGGTTATGGATCTGGCTTCTTTTGAGTTTGGTCTTCCTTTCCTTATTGGGTGTACTACAAGGTTCTGGAGTCATCCAGGCTAGCGGGCTTTCCAGTTGTTTTCCTTGGAGCGTGGCACAAGTTTTCCTGTACCTACATGCTTGATTGGCAGGAAGTGCTGACTGTTGCAGGTTTTTCTGGGGGGGGGGGGGCTCTCTGGAGTACTTCATTGCATACCCCCTCACCCCTGCCCTTCCCTGTGACATGAATCTTGTTCAGCTACATGCTCAGGTGCCCCGTCTGTCAGTTCTTGGTGGCTGATAACTTTCGTACCCATTCCCCACTATCTTTCTGGGTGTCCTTCCTTAAATGATGGCAAAGATAATAAACTTTAAATGTAAAGTGTTCATAGGTCATCACTCCCTGTGCCTCTCTTAGAGAGGGCCAGGTTCTGGCTCGTGGTCCCTGGTAGGCCAATAGAACTCTGCGACTGATGACACCTAGTTGTACGACACTTAATGAGTGTGATGGCTTCAGGGAGCCTCTAGGGCTCACCCAGAAACTTGTGTTTTAGTATATTCTTTGCTGTTTTTTTACTCTATGAATATTATTTGCCATCATTATAGAAACTGCAAAATTTGGGTAAAGGATCCTCTTCAGGTAACTTAATGTTACTGTACATTACTTTTTATTTTTGGAGGATTCTCAGTTTCAGTGGAAGCTAAATCCAAATTCTGTATGATATCCAACCCACAAATGAAGATGAAGAAACAACGATGTTCTGGCCTATCTTTGACCATTATTAAGTTGTGTAATGGTCCAGAACAGACTAAAATGTCATCATTTCTATATTTACGGTTGTTGTTTGGATATCAACTTTTCAGCCACGTTATTATGACTTATTGTATAAGGAATCACAATAATTGCATAATACACAATATACAGAATTGTATAAAACAATTCTGTATATTGTATTAGTTACTAACTTCATAATTTAAAAACAAATATTTTCTTATATTTGTCTATCCTTGGTTTAAATTTAGGGTACTTTAGTTTTAAATGCAGAGAATTCATTTTTAAGCAAATATGCTCGCATAAATAAAATAGTACAATGAAACAAAGCTTACCTGTCATGAAATACTTTTTTTTTCTTGCCAATTACTAAATACCACATGAAATTTGTAAGGCTAATAACTGATGAATATATTTTTTTTTATATGAAAGGAGCAAAATGCTGCAACAATGTAAGTATAATTTTGGTAATGTTAACAATAGCAGAATAGGCAGCAGCAATTATTTACTCTTATTTTTGGCATCATTGTGGTGAACATTTTAATGTGCATTTTAAAGTTTGTGAATGGTGCTTAAGTCTTTATCATTTAATTTCTTGCAACTAGTATTTCAGATATTTTGTGTTTAGTACTTATTTCTAACCAGTGTTTTTAGTGTTATGAATTCATATTTTAATATTCAACAGTTTGTCATGCTGAGATGAATGCCATCATGAATAAGAATAGTTCTGACTTGTCTGGCTGCACTATCTATGTTGCCTTGTTTCCCTGCAATGAATGTGCAAAATTAATTATTCAGGCCCGAATCAGAGAAGTAGTTTTCTTCTCTGATAAACATGTTCAAAAGCCAGTCACCGTTGCAAGCAAGCGCTTGTTGGACATGGCAGGGGTAATGTACAGGTATGGTATGAAAGCTGTTTTAAATTTTTACACATTTTTGTTATTAATTGGTCATTATTATACATCTTCATAAAATAAAAATATTCTCCAGACACTTAACTACTGTACTGAACAATTGTACAGTAGTTACAACAACTCTGTTGTAATAGCACAACCCTGGGAGTTGTGTTATTTTTAATTACCCTATATTTTAATGTTTTCATCACTCTTTGTGTTTTGAAATGACAATGGTTGCACTTGGAAACCTTTTGACATTAACTTTACCTGAACATTTATAAAAACAACAAAAATATGTCCTTGACAATTGCACTATGAAGTTTTTGCTGAAACTAGATGCGCAGTGCGGTGATTAACCACCGCACTGTGCAGAGTGCCTTGAGGCACTAGATCGGGGTGCGCAGAGCGTCTCAGGGCTCTCGTAGGTTTAACATAGCATTCAAAACTCACAAATTCACAGAAGCTGACGTGAACAGGGGTTCACATCAGCTTCCTCAGGGCTCTAGTAAACAGACACCATTTAAAACAAAAAAATCATGGGCAACTTTTCCGGGTGTGAGAGCCTCAGTACTGAGTGAGAAACCAAGGCTGGCACATGCAGTATGAGCTAATAGCACTGTTGTTCAGCTTGTGATCACAGCATTGTCTAAAAATGTCTAAATATACACTATATGTAACTGGTATTATTTAGCCATGTTAGTATTACAGAAGAGGCTTACTGTGATTAAAACAGTGTACAATGTTCAGATATCAGTGAACATAATGCTGTTCAGATGTTCACAACACTAGCCACAGCACACAACCATTGTTTGGTCCATCTAAGAATCTTGAAATGACTTCTCATGTTCCATTACAAAATAAACTTGAGGAAAATTATTCATTTACAGGATTTAATGACTAGGATTTGGCAATGGTGGATTGTGCTGTTAATTAGCGATGTGCATAGTATGATGTGAGGAGGAATCTTGGTGAGGATGGAGGAAGGTAGCTTTAGCTGGCTGGTATGTGGCAGCCACCCTGGTTGTTCACGCCCGGGAGTGTTCAACGTCCTGGCGGAAGGCCTGTCTCAGTTCATTCCCCTATCCATGGAATGGACGGTCGATGCCGACTCATTCAGTTGGCTCTGCCAGACGTTTGGGCGCTCGGAGGTGGACCTCTTCGCGTTGGTGTGGTCAAGGCATCTTCTGGTATATGTGGCGCCCTTCCCCGACTGCGAGGCGGTTGGGTTGATGCCTTTCGGCAGGACTGGTCGAGGTGGGGGGGGGGGGTTCCTGTACCTCTTTTTCCCGTTCAGCTGTTGCTCCAGGTCTTAGCTCGTTTGGAGACTTACCAGGGGAGAGTTGTCCTTCTGGCTCCTTGGTGGCCGGCCCAGCCTTGATTTCAGGCGCTGCTTGCTCGGAGACCAACCCAGAGGGTGTTCCTGCGGCTCCACCTCTTTCAGCAGATCGATTGGTTCGTTCGTTCTCCTCGAGTCTTCGCGTCTTGAGTTTCTGACTCGACTTGAGTCTATCACCACTTGTGTGGGGGTGCAGGTGGCTTCGTTGTTGGTGTGCCACCTGCGTGCTTCATCTCGGCGGCAGTATGAAGTTTCCTGGGGGTCCTTCAGGTTTTTCCTATCACTGCGTAGGTGTACTGCAGTCTCTGATAGGGTTGTTTTGTCCTTCCTTTTGTGGTTGTTCCAGGACCATCATCATATGTCAAATACTGTCACCTTGTATCGTGCGGTGCTGGCGGAGCCGCTTCAGCTTGTGTTTGGTATTGATATTACTTCTGCTCCATTTCGCAAGCTGTCGTGTGCATTGTTTCACCTCTGGCCTGCTCATGCGCCACCTGAGCCATCCTGATGTTTGGACTGGGTGCTCTCTTTTCTCTCTTCTCCTAAGTTTTGTTGTGGCCCATTCGGTTCAGGATTGTTTTTCTAAGGCTCTTTTCCTGTTGGCAATGGTCTCTGGGGTCGGGTAGGGGAGCAGGGGTTTCTGCTCTTTTGGTCTTGGAGGTAGGTAGGTTCGGATGCAACCTTCTCCTTTTCTGGCGAAGAATCAGTCAGCTGCTTTCTGGAGGAATCCTTGGGTTGTTGATGCTTGGTTGGTCAGGCCAGGGATGCATCATGAGTTGTCCGGTTACGGCTCTCCACCATTATTTGTGCACCACGGCTTCAGTGGCCGGGGATGCGCTTTGGGTTGACCGATTTCCCTTCTTCCCTGTTCTCGGGCTTGGGTCTTCCAGGTCGTCCACAGGGTTATTAAGTCTAGTCAGCCTGCGGTCTATCCTCATGTCCACGATGTTCGTAAGTTTGCTGCTTGGCTGCCGTCTTTGGCAACATGTCTTGAGTTGACATTCGGGCACGGAATTTTTGGAGGTCGAACAGGGTTCTGGCCACTCTCTACCTTGTCAATGTCCCCTGGACCTAGTAGGGCCTGCATTACATTGGGTCAGAGGTTGCAACCAGTTGTTTCGATTTCGTGTTGAGGAATGAGGACCGACTGCCGCCTGGGTAAGCCCCTGGTTTTCCTTGTCTTTGGGGAGTTAGCTTCGGGTAGCCGACGGGGCTTCCCCCCAGAAAACCAGCGTTGAATGTAATGAAACATCATTTTCTGGATGAGACCTGGAGGCTCCCCAGGTGGGAGCCGGTCGGCCGAGTGGACAGCACGCTGGACTTGTGATCCTGTGGTCCTGGGTTCGATCCCAGGCGCCGGCGAGAAACAATGGGCAGAGTTTCTTTCACTCTATGCCCCTGTTACCTAGCAGTAAAATAGTTACCTGGGTGTTAGTCAGCTGTCACGGGCTGCTTCCTGGGGGTGGAAGCCTGGTCGAGGACCGGGCCGAGGGGACACTAAAAAGCCCTGAAATCATCTCAAGATAACCTCCTCGGCACCCCTCCCTCCCTCCGGTCAGCAGAGAAGAACAAAACATGTGTTCTTCACATGTTTTGACATCCAGCCTAAGAATTAAAGGGTGGATCGCTGGCACGAGGGTCTAGGGCTCCCCCTCCCCCCTCCTGGGGAGGGGGTGTTTACATATAGCGGCGCAGCAACGTGATGACGTCATGTTAGTTGCTAGTTTTCATTTGGGGAGTTCTGTCCACTCGTTCAGCTTTCGGTAGCAATATTTTCACCAGAATAGCGGTTTGTTTTTGGTCGCCTACCTTTCTGGGTGCCAAACCTGGTTGATAGTAGACATAGAATGTTTCCAACCACATGTGTGTGTGTGTGTGTGTGTGTGTGTGTGTGTGTGGGTGGGTGGGTGGGTGGGTGGTTGTGGGGGTGGGTGTGGGGGTGGGTGTGGGGGGTGTGGGGCGCGCGCGCGCGCACCGCGCGCGTGTGTGTGTGCGCGCCTGCCTGCCTGCCTGCCTCCTCGTGCCTCTCTGAGGGGGGCCAGGTTCTGGCTGAAGGTCTTCGGTAGGCCTTGAACTCCATGCACATTTACTGATGCCAGAAAGCTAATATATCCATATCAACCTGGATAGCTCTGGGGAGCCTTGGGGTCTCACCCAGAAAATGGCGTTTCATTACATTCAACGCTATTTTTTTAAAGTGGGTGTATCACAATTTGTATGGTGATCAGGTGGCTTCATTGTGGTGTCTCACCTGCAGTCTTTGTCTCGGCGACAGTATGGAGTCTCTTGGTGTTCTTTTCGCCATTTCCTCTCTCTTCATAGATTGTCTTCTATTTCTGTTTGGGTTGTCTTGTCCTTTCTTTCTTGGCTCTTTCAGGACCGTCTTCTTATGCCTAACAGTGACACCTCTACTTACGATTAACCTGACTTACGATAATTTCGAGTTACATATAAATTTGATCAGAAAATGTGACTCGACTTACGATAGTGTCGTCAACTAACGATATTCGCTGATACGCGTCGGCTTGACTGAGCACAGGGTTCCTGGTCATACGGGCCGACCTGCCTCAGTTTACCAGAGCCGCCCGCTTAGTGACGATCACGCTTATAAGAAATTCCATTATTTTGGCAATTTTGTGTTTTTTGAACATAAATTGATTACAGTATTATATATCATGTCATGGGTTCCAAGAAAGTCAGTGGTAAGGTTCAACATGTGAAAACACATGTAAGGATGACCATAAAGAAAAAACAAGGGATCATTCGTAAATATGAAGATGGTGTGTGGGTTGCTGAACTAGTTAGGCAGTATGGTCAACGATATCCACCATACTTGCTAAGAAAAGGACATTATGATGCTAAAGTGGCAAAAGGCGAATCAATAATCACGAAACATAGAACACAACCACTTGAGGATGTTGAACAGTTGTTATTAATTTGGATACACAGCAAGGAGTTAGTGGGTGATAGCATTTCAGAGGTCATCATTTGTGAAAAAGCAAGGAAATTGCATGAAGATCTTATAAAGAAAATCCCTGGAGCAAGTGATGCAGATGCGAAAAAGTTTAAGGTGAGCAGAGGATGGTTTGAGAAATTTAGAAAAAGAAGGGGCATTCATAGTGTTGTAAGGCATGGGGAGGGTGCCAGCTCTGACAAACCCGCGGCTGAAAGATTTATTGTGAATTTAAAGATTTTGTGCAGAGTGAGGCATACCTACCACAACAAGTGTTTTAATTGTGACGAGACGGAGCTATTCTGGAAAAGATTGCCGAAGAAAAACATACATTACCAAGGAGAAGTCATTGCCCGGACACAAGTCTATGAAAGAGGTTTACTGTACTCTTGTGCTGTGTGGTAATGCTAGTGGCAATTTAAAAATTAAACCCCCTTGCTTGTGTATCATTCCGAAAATCCTAGGGGTTTCAAAAAATATAATGTGCAGGAAAACAAATGTGTGATGTGGAGGGCTAATGCTAAGGCATGGGTGACGAGGCAATTTTTTACCGAGTAAATGGTAAATGAAGTGGTTTGCCCTGTCATCAAAAAGTATCTGCAGGAGAAAAGTTTGCCACTCAAGGCCCTGCTTCTCCTCGACAATGCTCCTGGCCATCCTCCAGGCTTGGAGGATTCAATGATGAAGGAAGTTTTTTTTTTTTACAATATAGTTCCTTCTTCCCAACACCACTCCTCTACTTCAACCTATGGACCAGAAAATTATTGCCAATTTTAAGAAACTATGAAAGACACTTTTCCGGAGATGTGTCGAAGTGACGGATGCCACAAACCTCACCCTGAAAGAGTTCTGGAAAAACAATTTAACATTTGTAGTGTTATAAACTCGTAGACAAAACCTGGCAAGAAGTGATTCTAAGAACCATGATTTCTGGCTGGAGAAAGTGGCCTGTATGTGTTCCAGAATGAGACTTTGAGGGGTTTGAGCCTGAACCTGAAGTGCCTCTTGTTGAGGAAATTGTTTCTCTGGGCTGGCATTGGGCTTGGAGTTGGATGGTGCTGATATTGAGGTGCGATATTGAGGAGTTGGCCCTCCGTGGTGCCTCCTTGCCGTGGTGAGGGGCTCACGTACACCTCCCTGGGACCGGTGTGGGTTGCCTGTGCCCCCTCTCCTGCCCCCTCTTTGGGTGGTGTACGTGCTGAAGGCACCATGTAGGGGCCTTGTGAGCCATCGGACCACCCGCTGGAGGGGTCGCCTGTGAGAGGCCGCCCTGAGTGGATGGTTGGGTGTCCAGGCTAGGGCGATAGGGGGACTGGGGTCTTAGCACCAGTG
Source organism: Procambarus virginalis (assembly GCA_020271785.1). NCBI lineage: Eukaryota > Metazoa > Arthropoda > Malacostraca > Decapoda > Cambaridae > Procambarus > Procambarus virginalis. Next base: position 15,115,746 of record WNGS01164858.1, read on the forward strand.
TGGGAGAATGCACGAAGTAGTAGGACTCCCCTGTTGAAAAGGGGAGCACCGCTGGGGACGACACACCCTTCCTGCACTGGCCCGCGCTCGGCCTCCCTGGCTGCCCTGGTAGGTGGTATCCCTTGGTTCCGGGTCCCATCCCTTTTATTAGTTTGCTATATGGATGACGACTTGACTACTTCTAACCAGGCTCATGGGGTGGGCGACCAGGCCCCTGAGTCGGACCGTCCTGGAAGACCGGGATCTGTAGCCTCCACTGCAGAGCCGGTTTAGGCCCAGACCGGACTCTTCCTCCCTGCTCCCCTCCCTCCTCTGTGGTTGGGTCGAGCCCCAAGCCTGCTGTGGTGACCGTCTCGTCCCCTTGCACGGCTCCATCTCTTCTTGTGACTACTGCGCCTTTCGACCCGTCTCTCTCTACGGGTTCTCATCGCCGTCCCCGCCACGCCGCTCTCGTATGCTTCCTTCCCATCCTACTTCGTTCCATGCTTTGTTTGGTCCTGCTACATGGACTAAGTATTTTGACCTCCAACCCTTGGACTCAACTCCTGACGATTTTTCCCTTCATAGGCATCTTGTCGATTCCGTGGATGCCTCTGTCACCTTCAACCCCACTCGTCTTGGTACCCGTGTCGTTGCTGCTCCTTCTCAGGATGCGGCCACTCGCTTGGCCGCCTTATCCTGCCTTGGTGAAACCCCTGTTCGGGTCTCGAAGAACGCCCGGTTGAATGCCAGTGTGGGCACTGTTCTCCTCCCGCACCATGTTGCGACCGGTGTTAGGGATCTTAGGGACTGCCACGAGGATATCAAACATGTCCTCGAGGCCCAAGGTCATTCTGTCCTCCAAGTGGATACATTTATTCGTCCCCCTCGTGGTCATCGCCGTCTGCCTCTTCGGGTTGTGAAGGTTACCTTTGATGGTAGGACCCTTCCATCCTCTGTTATTCTCGCTGGTGCCAGGTGCTCCGTTCAGGAGTATATTCCATCTCCTCGGCTCTGCGGTAAGTGCTGGAAGTTTGGGCATGGTACCCTCAGGTGCTCTAGTCCTGTCTCTCTCTGTCCCCTGTGTGGAAGCGAGGGTCACTCTAAGTTGAGTGCACTTCTCCCCAGGCCCGCTGCCTCAATTGCGGTGAGGCCCACCCTACCTTCTCCCGTGCGTGTGTTCGTTACAAACTTGAGGCGGCTGTCCTCACTTGAAGCACCGGGACCGTTTGTCTTTTCCTGAGGCTCGGCGCCAAGTTCATCGTCTCCCCTCTTTCGCTGGTGTCTCCTATGCTCGAGTGGTGCGCTCTTCCCCTCCTCGTCCTTCCCGCCTTCCTCAGTCTCACAACCGTTTCCGAGCCTTAGACCCAGACACGCCCACCACCGCCTCCCCTGTTTCCCTCAGTTCTGTCCCGAAGGGTCCCCTCCTGGTTCTCTGTCTAGGGCTCCCCTTCATTCTACCCAGTCTGTCACATCTCCTGTGTCTTCTCTTTCCTCTCCTACTAGTCCTTCTCCTCCGTCTCTTGGCTCTCCACGCCGCCTGACTGTGCGGGCCGACGTCCATCACTCTCCTGATGGTTGTGTTGTTCGCTCTCGCTCTTCTTCTCCTATCGAGACTCTGGAGTCTGTGCCCAGTACGTTGCTGCTGGACGCCTGTTTCTTTGAGTCAGAAGCGGAAACCTGGCTCCTCTCCTTCCTCCTCCCCTGTCGGTAANGGACCCATTCGTACTAGTGAAGGTTCATACACTGAGGATGATAAGTAAATCAGTGAAATCCTAAAAAAGCGGAATGAGGACATGTTTAGCACGAGTGTGGCAGATTTGAACGAGAAATGGTAAATATGCCCACGCACTTAGCTCCGGGTCCAAGATTCATGGAAGTCAATATTTATAAAAAAAAATGAAAGGTGCCAGTAGCACAGCCACTCAGTATAGTGTGGATGAAAAGCTGGACACGGGGGAGATACCAGATGCGCTTAAATCAGCTGGCATAGCTTCTCTACACAAGGGAGGGAACAAAGTATTGGTAAAGAATTATAGACCAGTTGCACTAACGTCCCACATAGTAAAAGTATTTGAGAGAGTGATCAGGAGTCAGGTCACTAGTTTCATGGAGACCAATGACCTCCACAATCATGCCTCTCAACAGTTCTTGACCATTACGACAAAAAACTGAGGCATTAGAAGAAAACAGAATGCAGATGTGATATACACGGATTTCGCAAAGGTGTTCGATAAATGTGACCATGGCGTGATAGCACACAAAATGAGGTCATTGGGAATATCTGGTAAAGTAAGACGCTGGATACTCAGTTTTCTGTCGAACAGAACACAAAGAGTAACAGTCAACCATATAAAATGGAGTCCAAGCGCAGTTAAAAGCTCTGTACCTCAGGGTACAGTCCTTGCACCACTGCTTTTCTTATTCTCATATCAGATATAGACTCAAATACAAGTCACATTATCATCCTTTGCTGATGATACAAAAATCAGCATGAAATTACCTCTGCTGAAGACATTGAAAAACAACAAGCAAATAATAATAAAAGTTTTTGACTGGGCAACAGAAAATAACATGATGTTTAACAGTGATAAATTTTAGGTACTCAGGTACGGTAAAAATGAGGACCTTAAACATAATACAGGGTACAAAATACAATCAAATGTGCCCATAGTAGGAAAAACAGCATGTCAAGGATCCGGGAATAATGATGTCTGACGATATACCGTTTGGGGATCTGCTTACGGAGATCCGTAACGATAGGGATACCCATCACAATGGTTGAACTCTTCAAATCACTTGTGTTGTCCTGTCTTGAGTACTGCTCGGTACTCTCTTCCCCTTCGGAGCAGGAGAGATTGCTGAAATAGAGGGAATACAGAGAACATTACGGCACGCATAGACGAGATAAAGCACCTAAATTATTGGGATCGTCTCAAAGCTCTCCAAATGTACTCACTAGAAAGGAGACGAGAGAGATATCAAATAATATACACGTGGAAAATACTGGAGGGAAGTCCCAAATCTACACAGTAAATAACAACATACTGGAGTGAACGAAATGGAAGAAAATGCAGAATAGAACCAATGAAGAGCAGAGGTGCCATAGGCACAATCAGAGAACACTGTATAAACATCAGAGGTCCGCGGTTGTTCAACATCCTCCCAGCTATTGCGAGACGAGTCCAGTAAGGAATGTGAGACAACTCTTCAAAAGAAGAGAGATATACCTCTCACGACTAGGAGAGCAGAGTCGTTCTGGAGATGGCGAAGTGTTAACTGAACAGAATCTAGAGCAATTTAAAACAGATTTATGCGATAAGTTTAAACAGTAATGAACTAGATTTTTAAACAACTGAACTCCGGTGAGTTCAATTATAAACTCACCGAGGCATAATTGACAACATGCCTCTGAGTTTTCATGTACGTAATTGCAATTACATAATTGCACGTAAACAATTACGTACCGGTTGTAATTGGCAAGTAAAAAGAAAAAGGCGAATCAAGTTTAAGTTGGAAGAGTGGGAAAAAGACCAACTTAGGTGGTCATAGAAGGAAGATTTATGTAATCTCTTTATGAATTAAAAGAGGCGTCATCTCTGGGGATGAGAGCGAAAGGGCTCAATAGAATGTGAATAAATAGGGAGTGAAGGGATTGAGCCATTTCAAAGCGCTGAATGGAGTGATGACTACGACCACCATTTGAATACAATAAAAGGATGATTATTGGGCAGGAAAAAAGTTATGTTCAACTTTGTTGAAAGGAAATAAAATATAAATAATTCACCTCCACGAGTAGACTAGTCACAACCATTCTGAAATCAAAGTATGCAAATCAGAGAAAATACTGAGGCTATGCAATGTGATGGAACTCGTATAGCCGGCTCTGCTATACACGGTATAGCCGTGAACTATAGACGTGCTTGTAAATCATTATTATGAAAGCATAAACGACATTTCCTAAGAAATCGTGCTTCGAATTTCATTGCAACACACTATGAGAGAGACCGATAATCAAGACTATGATGGTGCATCCTGCAACATTTAATAAGAATCTTAAGAAAACGATGACTACAGTGAAGTGTCCCAGACCTTCACTCGTGGAGCGTCCACCTATACTCTGCCAACGAGCAACATCAACATCACTCCATCATCGTCAACCAGTATATAGCCGTATATACATATATACGTATATATATGTACAGTATCGTCAACCATAATATAGCCACTCTGAAAGATGCTTCGTTGTAACCTGAGATCATCTGAAATATGACATGACGTCACTCCGGTTTGCTCAACCACATTATGATGATCAGGTGGGTTGGTCAGTTCCACACCCTTGCCTCCTCACGGCGACTGTGTCACTAAGTCCTCTAGTTTACCTTGTATACACCACTACTGTAGCCTACACCAGCCTGACAGGTCTATGTCATAATCACTGCTGTTCAATGAGCCTCAATTTCATTGCTAAAGATATTCAACAGAGGAGTTGCACTTGACATCTTCCAAGGTCCTGGTAGTGTGGACACCCCCCTCTCCCCCCCAGATCATGTAGCAGCAAATATCTTGACGTTTGGTTGATTGACAGACCTTCTGCAGCTTTATTCATAGGTCTAAGTTTCAATGTGTTTACTATGTGTACATGTGTAACTGTGCACGTATATATATCTATGTGTATGTGTGCACGTATGTGTGTGTACAGTATATGTGCACGTATGTGTGTGTGTGTACAGTACATGTGCACGTATGTGTGTGTGTGTACAGTACATGTGCACGTATGTGTGTGTGTGTGTGTGTGTGTGTGTGTGTGTGTGTGTGTGTGTGTGTGGTGTGTGTGTGTGTGTGTGTGTGTGTACAGTACATGTACTCACCTAGTTGTGCTTGCGGGGGTTGAGCTCTGGCTCTTTGGTCCCGCCTCTCAACCGTCAATCAACAGGTGTACAGTTTCCTGAGCCTAATGGGCTCTATCATATCTACACTTGAAACTGTGTATGGAGTCAGCCTCCACCACATCGCTTCCTAATGCATTCCATTTGTCAACCACTCTGACACTAAAAAAGTTCTTTCTAATATCTCTGTGGCTCATTTGGGCACTCAGTTTCCACCTGTGTCCCCTAGTGCGTGTGCCCCTTGTGTTAAACAGCCTGTCTTTATCAACCCTGTCGATTCCCCTGAGAATCTTGAATGTGGTGATCATGTCCCCCCTAACTCTTCTGTCTTCCAACGAAGTGAGGTTTAATTCCTGCAGTCGCTCCTCGTAGCTCATACCTCTCAGCTCGGGTACTAGTCTGGTGGCAAACCTTTGAACCTTTTCCAGTTTAGTCTTATGCTTGACTAGATAGGGACTCCATGCTGGAGCCGCATACTCCAGGATTGGTCTGACATATGTGGTATATAATGTTCTGAAAGATTCCTTACACAAGTTTCTAAAGGCCGTTCTTATGTTAGCCAACCTGGCATATGCTGCTGATGTTATCCTCTTGATATGAGCTTCAGGGGACAGGTCTGGCGTGATATCAACCCCCAGGTCTTTCTCTCTCTCTGACTCTTGAAGTATTTCATCTCCCAAATGATACCTTGTATCTGGTCTCCTGCTTCCTACCCCTATCTTCATTACATTACATTTGCTTGGGTTAAACTCTAACAGCCATTTGTTCGACCATTCCTGCAGCTTGTCCAGGTCTTCTTGAAGTCTCAAGCTGTCCTCCTCTGTCTTAATCCTTCTCATAATTTTGGCGTCGTCAGCAAACATTGAGAGGAATGAGTCTATACCCTCTGGGAGATCATTTACGTATATCAGAAACAGGATAGGTCCAAGTACAGAGCCCTGTGGGACTCCACTGGTGACTTCACGCCAGTCTGAGGTCTCACCCCTCACTGTAACTCTCTGCTTCCTATTGCTTAGGTACTCCCTTATCCACTGGAGCGCCCTACCTGTTACTCCTGCCTGTTTCTCCAGCTTATGCATCAACCTTTTATGGGGTACTGTGTCAAAGGCTTTCCGACAGTCCAAAAAAATGCAGTCCGCCCACCCTTCTCTTTCTTGCTTAATTCTTGTCACCTGATCGTAGAATTCTATCAAGCCTGTAAGGCAAGATTTACCCTCCCTGAACCCATGTTGATGGGTTGTCACGAAGTCTCTTCTCTCCAGATGTGTTACTAGGTTTTTTCTCACAATCTTCTCCATCACCTTGCATGGTATACAAGTTAAGGACACTGGCCTGTAGTTCAGTGCCTCTTGTCTGTCACCCTTTTTACGTATGTGCACGTATGTGTGTGTGTACAGTACATGTGCACGTATGTGTGTGTGTGTGTGTACAGTACATGTGCACGTGTGTGTGTGTACAGTACATGTGCACGTATGTGTGTGTGTGTACAGTACATGTGCACGTATATATCTGTGCACATGTGTATGTGTGCACGTATATATCTGTGCACATGTGTATGAGTGCACGTATATATCTGTGCACATGTGTATGTGTGCACGTATATATCTGTGCACATGTGTATGAGTGCACGTATATATCTGTGCACATGTGTATGTGTGCACGTATATATCTGTGTACAGTATGTGTGCACGTATATATCTGTGTACAGTATGTGTGCACGTATATATCTGTGTACAGTATGTGTGCACGTATATATCTGTGTACAGTATGTGTGCACGTATATATCTGTGTACAGTATGTGTGCACGTATATATCTGTGTACAGTATGTGTGCACGTATATATCTGTGTACAGTATGTGTGCACGTATATATCTGTGTACAGTATGTGTGCACGTATATATCTGTGTACAGTATGTGTGCACGTATATATCTGCGTGTACATGTGTACGTATGTATTTGCGTGTACATGTGTACGTATGTATCTGCGTGTACATGTGTACGTATGTATCTGCGTGTACATGTGTACGTATGTATCTGCGTGTACATGTGTACGTATGTATCTGCGTGTACATGTGTACGTATGTATCTGCGTGTACATGTGTACGTATGTATCTGCGTGTACATGTGTACGTATGTATCTGCGTGTACATGTGTACGTATGTATCTGCGTGTACATGTGTACGTATGTATCTGCGTGTACATGTGTACGTATGTATCTGCGTGTACATGTGTACGTATGTATCTGCGTGTACATGTGTACGTATGTATCTGCGTGTACATGTGTACGTATGTATCTGCGTGTACATGTGTACGTATGTATCTGCGTGTACATGTGTACGTATGTATCTGCGTGTACATGTGTACGTATGTATCTGCGTGTACATGTGTACGTATGTATCTGCGTGTACATGTGTACGTATGTATCTGCGTGTACATGTGTACGTATGTATCTGCGTGTACATGTGTACGTATGTATCTGCGTGTACATGTGTGCGTATGTATCTGCGTGTACATGTGTACGTATGTATCTGCGTGTACATGTGTACGTATGTATCTGCGTGTACATGTGTACGTATGTATCTGCGTGTACATGTGTACGTATGTATCTGCGTGTACATGTGTACGTATGTATCTGCGTGTACATGTGTACGTATGTATCTGCGTGTACATGTGTACGTATGTATCTGCGTGTACATGTGTACGTATGTATCTGCGTGTACATGTGTATGCGTGCACGTATATATCTGCGTACTCACCTAGTTGTGTTTGCGGGGGTTGAGCTCTGGCTCTTTGGTCCCGCCTCTCAACCGTCAATCAACTGGTGTACAGATTCCTGAGCCTACTAGGCTCTAACATATCTACACTTGAAACTGTGTATGGAGTCAGCCTCCACCACATTACTTCCTAATGGAGAGAGAGTACCTACCACACCTACCATGCTCACCATAGCCCGTGCTACTTGGAGCTGTTTGTTCCAAGTAGCGAATCTTTAACAACAACAACAACTTCCTAATGCATGTGTGTACATGTGTATGTGTGCACGTATATATCTACGTGTACAGTATGTGTGCACGTATATATCTTCGTGTACAGTATGTGTGCATATATATATATATATATATATATATATATATATATATATATATATATATCTGCGTGTACTGTACGTGTGCACGTCTATATCTGCGTGTTCGTGTGCACGTCTATATCTGCGTGTACATGTGTACGTGTGCACGTCTATATCTGCGTGTACATTTATGTGCACGTATATATCTGCGTGTACATTTATGTGCACGTATATATCTGCGTGTACATTTATGTGCACGTATATATTTGCGTGTACATGTGTGTGCACGTATAAATCTACGTGTACTTTTTGCACATACTGTGCACTTATACATACTGTATATGCGTGCACGTACACAGCACTGTTGTAGGACCCCGTCCTCACACGAGCCACTCTGATGCTAAGGAACATCTTCCTCACATCTCCCCGGCTCATCTTAGTCGTCAGTTTGTGTTATTTCACATTCACGAGGCACCAACCCCTTACCTACTGCTTCCCAAGTGCCGGCTCCCTCGTATTATATGCCGGCACTCCCTCATCTCACGTCTTGCAAGCAACACCTATGATCCTAATATCTTATACGAATGTAAATTAGGTATGGAAAAGGATAGTGTGGATGAGGGAGTGGTGTTAGGGTGGGTGTGAGAGGGCCGGCGCCGGGCCAAGTAGGAGACTTCAACAAAGCGGCATTTTGTGGAGTGCACGGGAGGGCCAGGCGACCCACCTGCCGGCACCTCCCTCCCTCCCACTCTTTACTCACTCACCTTTTTAGCATCTTTGGGGGAGTCCTGTGCTAGTTGCTCCTCTGCTGTGGTGGATGCGACCTTCGGGTGTGTCCCGTTGACGATGGTGGTGGTGGCGTTGGGCTCCGTGGCTGGCCGTGGCGGTACAGATGAAGTCTCGCTGCGAACATTTCCATTGCCGCCGCCGCCGCCACCAGTGTCCTCTTGGCCATTTTGATGGGAGGTATCGTTTTCTACTGGCATTTTGATGCCGGTAATTTCTCCACTAGCACCTGACGATAATTTTTTCTGTATATGCAAGTAGAATCACGATGATTTATGGGCGTTATCATTAAATATCGGGGAGATCGCGCGTGGCCACCCGCTCTCACACACGTAAACAATCTCACTGCCTTCACACGGCCCCTGTCGCTCGCCGCGTCCAGTAACTATTGCCACATAGTCCAATTCTATCTATATTTTATTCATTTACACAAAGATATTCTGAATTCAGAGAATACTGTACTTTAAATACACGTTTAAAGTATCATATATAAATATATCGCGCGATGTCATTTGATATAGCGTGGGAAATCCGTGTAAGTTTAACAAGAATCTTGCGGCGTGTATTGACCTGCTGTGGTCTCGAGCGGCGCGAGCACCAGGGAAAGGGCGGGGCGTTCAAATCTCCACCAAGACGCTCCCTACATTACTGCCAAAATTATTACCAAACGAATTTTACCTGCACTGCCCTGAGGACTGTTCCGTTCTCAGCCTCGTATTTATATATCTTGTGAAATTCACATACTGGATAGATATCAGGTATATAGCTGTATATCTTATTTTACTTGCTTATTTAGAAAATAATAATCAACAGTTTATTATGACCTCTTAATTTGTTACTCACACAAATGAGTCAAGTGAGACAGAAAGACAAACAGACACGCCATGAGCGAGCGCACACGCACAAATCTACCTAATCAGATTCAAAATTTTATATGTAAATATGATAAAGGCGTGAGAAATTAGATTCTTATTATTAGCATCTTTATTGACAAAAATATACAATTTTGCCTAATCGGAGTAATACAATTAGGTCGTATTACAGTGAGGATTTTTTTTCAGGGAAATTCCTGCGTGGGCCCTAAGCCTCTGGCTGCCCTACTAAGTGTTCCTTGTTTCTGTTTTACTTGGGCGGAGTATCGTCCAACCACTTGGGCTGGACGGTAGAGCGACGGTCTCGCTTCATGCAGGTCGGCGTTCAATCCCCGACCGTCTAAGTGGTTGGGCACCATTCCTTCCTCCGTCTCATCCCAAATCCTTATCCTGACCCCTTCCCAGTGCTATATAGTCGTGATGGCTTGGCGCTTTCCCCCTGATAGTTCCCTTCCCTTGGGCGGAGTATGAGTATTTATGACTCGTATGGTCACTTCAGTAAGATTTTATCCTACGTGTTTAACAACTTCTGTTCTGTTGAGTCTACGTTGAAATCTTATTGAGTTTGTAACTGTGTACTGTGTTAGATAATGTTCCAGTGGTCTGTTGTGGTTGTAACTGTGCACTGTGTTAGATAATGTTCCAGTGGTCTGTCGGGCATTCCTCCACAGTGCTGACATTTCTTCTCATCTTCCGGAACCTGTAAGCCTATTTCCCATGCACATGGGTATCCAAGCTGATGCGATGTAAGTGTACTTCTGTTGTTCTACTGCTCCCTTTCATCAAACTAAGTGATTCGTAGTTGGTTGAATTCTTGCACCAACCCGCAGATCCTGATGTTGCAACTGCTGTGTTGTGGTCACTGTACATCTTTTGCATTGCTCTATTTCTAAATACTTTCTTAATCTGTGATAGACTCTGTGGTATATAAATGTCTACGTTTCTTCGCTTAGTTGCAAGTTTTGCAGCTTCGTCTGCAATGTCATTTCCTATTATTCCCACATGACTTGACACCCAGTTGATAGTACCCGACGGTCTTGACGTTTGAGTGTTTGCATTAATGATATGACATTTGTTATCAGATGGATGTTGTCATGTATGTAGTCTTGTTACAGTGAGGATGATGCTCATATTAATTAACTGTTTCCAGTTTCCCTAACTTGTATACCATGCAAGGTGATGGAGAATATTGTGAGGAAATGGCTCGTAGAGCATCTGGAGGGAAATAGCTTTGTAACACACCACCTGCATGGGTTCAGAGATGATAAATCGTGCCTCACAGGTTTAATAAAATTCTTTGACCATGCAACAAAAATTAGGCAAGACAGAGAAAGGTGAGCAGACTGCATTTTCTTGGACTGTCAGAAAGCCTTTGACACAGTACCCCATAAAAGGCTGTTACAAAAGTTGGAGCAACAGGCAGGAGTAAAAGGTAAGGTGCTCCTGTGGATAAGGAAGTATCTAAGCAACACGAAACAGCGAGTAACTGTGAGGTGGGGGGGGACATCAGAGTGGCGAGATGTCATCAGTGGAGTCCATATTCCTCTATACTTGGACCCATCCTGTTTTTAATAGATGTAAACGATCTTCCAAAGGTATAGACTCATTCCTCTCAATGTTTGCTGATGATGCAAACTTTATGAGAAGAATCAAGACAGATGAAGATAGACAGAGACTACAGGACGACCTGGACAAACTGGAGAAATGGGCTAGGAAATGACTACTAAAGTTTAACTCAGGAAAGTGTAAAATAATGAAATTAGGCGAAGGGAGCAGGAGGCTGAACACAAGGTACCATCTGGGAGGTGAAATCCTGCAAGAGTCAAATAAAATTAAAGATCTGGGGGTTGATATCACACCGAACCTGTCCCCAGAGGCCCACATCAAAAGAATATCATCAGTGGCATATGCTAGACTGGCCATCACAAGAACTGCCTTTAGAAACTCGTGTAAGGAATCGTTCAGGACCCTGTATACCACCTATGTCACACCAATCCTGGAGAATGCAGCTCCTGCTTGGAGTCCATACCTAGTTAAACACAAGACAAAGTTAGAGAAGATTCAGCGGTGTGCCACCAGACTCGTCCCGGAACTGAGAGGTATGAGCTACGAGGAAAGGCTAAAAGAGCTGAACCTCACGTCCCTGGAGAACAGAGAAGTAAGGGGGAGACATGATAACCACCTACAAAATTCTCAGGAGAATTGACAGGCTGGACAAAGACAAACTCTTTAGCACGGGGTGAACACGAACAAGGGGACACAGGTGGAAACTTAGTACCCAGATGAGCCACAGAGATATTAACAAGAATTTTGTCAGTGTCAGAGTAGTTAACAAATGAAATGCACTAGGCAGTGATGTGGTGGAGGCTGACTCCATACACAGTTTCAAATGTAGATATAATAGAGCCCAGTAGGCTCAGGAATCTGTACGCCAGTTTATTGACAGTTGAGAGGCAGGACCAAAGAGACAAAGCTCAACCCCCGCAAGCACAACTAGGTGAGTACAACTAGACGAGTACAGGACAGTGAGGTACTGCTCGTATTCGCTGCCACTCAAGACAGTGAGGTGCTACTCATATTCACTGCCCCACAGGACAGTGAGGTGCTGCTCATATTCACTGCCACACAGGACAGTGAGAGTGAATATGAGCATGAATACCAAAGTGCCAGGAATGAATATGTCAGGATGAGAAGAGAGGCAGAAAGACAACACGAAAATGACATCGCAAGCAAGGCAAAGACTGAACCTAACTTGCTGCATAGCCACATCAGGAGTAAAACAACAGTAAAGGAACAGGTAATGAAATTAAGGATAGGGGCAGAAGGATTCACTACAAACGACAAGGAAGTGTGCGAGGAACTGAATAAGAAATTCCAGGAGGTCTTCACCTTAGAGCAAGGAGAAATTCCAGAGATAAGAGAGGGAATAGTTAACCAGGAACCACTAGAAGAGTTTGAGATTACCAGTGGGGAAGTAAGGAAGTGTTTACTAGAGTAGGATGTGACAAAGGCTATAGGCCCAGATGGAATCTCCCCTTGGATACTAAAGTAAGGAGCAGAAGCACTGTGCCTGCCACTCTCCATAGTGTATAACAAATCACTGGCAACAGGGAAACTGCAAGAAATTTGGAAAGCAGCTAATGTAGTCCCGATATACAAGAAGGGGGACAGACAGGAGGCACTGAACTACAGGCCAGTGTCCCTAACTTACATACCATGCAAGCTGATGGAGAAGATTGTGCGAAAAAAGCTAGGAGAACATCTGAAGCGAAAGAACTTTGTAACACAGCATCAACATGGGTTCAGGAATGGCAAGTCCTGCCTCACAGGGTTAACTGAATTCTACCACCAGGCAAGAAAGAGAGGGGTGGGCAGACTGCATATTTTTGGATTGCCAGAAAGCCTTTGATACAGTACCACGCAAGAGGCTAATGAAAAACTGGAGATGCAGGCTGGAGTGAAATGGAAGGTACTCCATTGGATAAGGGAGTACCTAAGCAACAGAAGACAACGAGTCACTGTGAGGGGTGAGGTCTCAGATTGGCGACACGTCACAAGTGGAATCCCGCAGGGGTCTGTCCTTGGACCTATACTGTTTCTGATATATGTAAATGATCTCCCAGAGGGAATAGACTCGTTTCTCTCACTGTTTGCTGATGATGCAAAAATTATGAGGAGGATTGAAACAGAGGATGATAGTAGGAGGCTACAAGATGACCTAGACAGACTGAATGAATGGTCCAACAAATGGCTGCTAAAGTTCAACCCGAGTAAATGCAAAGTAATGAAACTAGGCGGTGGAAATAGGAGGCCAGACACAGGATACAAAATAGGAGATGAAGTACTACATGAAACGGACAGAGAGAAAGATCTAGGGGTTGATATCACACCAAACCTGTCTCCTGAAGCCCACATAAAAAGAATTACGTCTGCGGCATATGCGAGGCTGGCTAACATCAGAACAGCCTTCAGGAATCTGTGTAAGGATTCAGCATCTTGCATAGCACATATGTAAGACCAATCTTGGAGTATGCGGCCCAGCACGGAGCCTGTACCTTGTCAAGCATAAGACGAAGCTGCAAAAGTTCAGAGGTATGCCACTAGACTAGTCCCAGAACTAAAAGGCATGAGTTACGAGGAAAGGCTGCGGGAAATGCACCTTACGACACTGGAAGACTGAAGAGTAAGGGGAGACATGATCACTACCTAAAAAATCCTCAGGAGAATTGACAGGGTAGACAAGGATAAACTATTCAACACTGGTGGTACGCGAACAAGGGGACACAGGTGGAAACTGAGTACCCACATGAGCCACAGAGACATTAGAAAGAACTTTTTCAGTGTCAGAGTAGTTAACAGCTGGAATGCATTAGGCAGTGATGTGGTGGAGGCTGACTCCATACACAGTTTCAAATGTAGATATGATAGAGCCCAGTAGGCTCAGGAACCTGTACACCAGTTGATTGACAGTTGAGAGGCGGAACCAAAGAGCCAGAGCTCAACCCCCGCAAGCACAAATAGGTGAGTACAGGACAGTGAGGTGCTGCTCATATTTCTTTGTTGTCATCTGTGAACATTCCATCGCCCTTGCTCAGGGGCCCAATGCTATATATAATTTTTACTCTAACTTTTGTAGAAGTGACCAAAAAGTATTTTGTACCCCTCTTTATTTCACTGATGACCTTTTTCTCTCTTTGCCTCTCCTGGATTTTATACGGTTCTTGCAGCTTTAGGGGGCGTCTCAATGGGTGCAGAAAAGTTGTTCAATGTCAACCAATATTTTTTGACTAGTTGTATATGAAAAGGGCTGCAATTGTCCCATGTTTCAGTACTTCAGCGTAAATAGAAAGAGAGTTTTTTTTTTTTTTTTTCAACGTTTTTTTCACATTTTCAATTCGACACTTCTTCACACACGTTTCAGATATAATTATTCTGTGACCCTTTTCTGACACATTGGCATATAATAAAGGATTGGAAGTAAAAGAATTTCCAAAACATCTTTAGTTTTCCTAATACAAATGTTCAAAGTTCCCCCCCAAAATTATGCAAATATGGCATGTTTATTGCTATTATAAAATCAATAAATGAACTTAGAGAAACATGGATACTTGCACATGTAGAGGGATGCCATACATTATATACTGTGTAAGATTCATGTAAATTGAATAAAAAATTAAAAAGTTTTGTCAACGTTTGTGTCAATTGAAAAAAAAACAGAAATTAATAAAGTCTAAGGTTCTAAAATCTGTGGCTGAGGTTGACATCAACCAATTTTCTCCAAAATTGGCATCCTTACAGATAGGCTTACGTACAGTAAGGTCTGTAAGTTTGATGCAAATCGCCCAAAAAAAAATGAAAAAAAAAATTTTTTGAAAAAAAAAAAAAAAAAAAATACTTTTTTTTTTTCTCTTAAATTTTTTCCAATTAAACTAATTATAATATTTGTTTAATATATGCTATTGTGATAGCAAAGAGTCATAGCTATGATTTCAGTTGACACTTTTGATTCATAATCGATTTTGACCATTTTGGCATAATTTTCACAACTACTTCATTATTTTTTTTCTCCCTTCCTATTTATGCTACGATGCTGAAACTTGGACCAGATGAAACACTTTTCATATAGAACTTGTCAAAAAAGTTTGATTGAAATCGAACGAGTTTTCATTTTTTGCATTTTTGAGCCAAACAGGATTGAGACGCCCCCTTTAGTTCGACGATTGGTTGATGAAGATTAAGCGACCCGTCGCCCGTAAGTGGTCGTACTAATAAAGGAGGTTAGTAAGACATGTTCCCCATCCTGGGAAGACATGATGCGAGTTAGTAAGACATGTTCCCCATCCTGGGAAGACATAATGCGAATTATTATCACATCAAGTATCTAGCCAGCGTATTTGAGGCTGGCTAATATCAACTGCCTTTAGAAATTTGAGTAAGGAATCATTTAGAACCTTGTATGTCACATATGTAAGACCAATCCTGGAGTATGCGGTTCCAGCATGGAATACATACCTTGTCAAGCATAAGACGAAGCTGGAGAAGGTTTAAGGTATGCCACTAGATTAGTTTCAGAACTAAGAGGCATGAGTTACAAGGAAAGACTGCGTGAATTGCACCTCACATCGCTGGAAGACAGAAGATCTCGGGGAGACATGATCAACACATATATACTTTTCAGGGGAATTGACAGGGTAGATAAGGACATAACATTTTACATGTGTGGTAATCCACAAGGGGACACAGGTGGAAATTGAGTAACGAAATGAGCCACAGAGACACTACAAAGAACTCTCTCAGTGTCAGAGTAGTTAACCAATGTTAATGATGTGGTTGAGGCTGACTCCATACAGTATCAAATGTAGATATACTAAAGCCCAATAGGCTCAGGATCCTGTACACCAGCTGACTGACAATTGAGATGTTGGACCAATGAGCCGAAGCTAACAACTAGGTGAGTTTTGCTTTTTCTCATAATTTATCAATGCAGTTTAAAATCTGATTTTATTATAACCGATATTTCCTATTTTTTTGGTAACATTATCAATAATATGAAGTCAACACAACTTGAGAATGGTCCAGGACGGACCGAAACGTCGTCGCTTCTCTATCTTCTGTTGTGGTGCCAACCCGTCCTCTTAAAAATATCGTCGTTTTCGTTAAATATCGTTTAATGTTTATTAAAAATATTCGCGCTAAGGTAAAAAATGGACGTAATTTGAAATTAACTCGGCTCACAAAAGTGTTATACTGTCTCGTTTTATGTTTGAGTCGTCTGGCTTAGGTTGTTAGGTTAGGAGAGGAAACTTTCAATTAACGGTTTTCATGACGTTTTGAAACCTTAGGAGAACTTCCCGCCTTCCTAACCTACCTCAGGACCCTTAACTTGCTGTTTTGGGAAAAAAATCCAAAATTTATTTTCAATTTTTTTCATTTTCAAATTACGACCATTTTCGGCCATACGAGTAAACTCAGTCTGAATTTGGCCATACGGCCAAATTCAGACGTAATTTGTAAGAGGACAGGTTTAGCATCATCCCATCCTCTTATTTAGATGGGTTGCATACCAAAGTAAAAATAGTACAATATTACACCATAGTACAAATACTGACGTATAAGTAATTAGATAGTAGAATTTTGTAAAATTCGCTTTATAGTCCGAAAAAATTAAGTTAAAAAACTGCCCTACTAAGTGTTCCTTGTTTCTGTTTTACTTGGACGGAGTATCGCCCAACCACTTGGCCTGGACGGTAGAGCAACGGTCTCGACGAATATTTTACTGAAGTTAAATATTCCTAGGCCTAGTATAGCACACATATGTACTATATTAGGCCTCAGATATCTTGTATTAGGCCTAGGATGATTAGGTTAGGTTAATTTGGTTTGTGTTTGCAACATAAATAGAAAATCTTTTCCGGTTTGTCCAAATTCATTAGTACCGATTTCCACTTTCCAATTGCGTTGTACGTCGGTATATATACTATGGTGCTCATCGTTCCTGTAAGTACTACTTAAACAGGAGGATGGGCTTGGTCATCATATCTTCAGCCACGTTATTGTGTCTCATCGTCTGCATTAACAATAATGTATTCTTTGTAAGTTAAGGCTGTGTAATGCTTTTCCTTATTGGCCCAGAGATAAGTTATTCACCAGTCTCCATGGCGTAGTGGTAAGACACTCACCTGGCGTTCCGCGAGCGCTTTGTCATGGGTTCGTATCCTGGCCGGGGAGGATTTAATGGGCGCAATTCCTTAACTGTAGCCACTGTTTAACTCAACAGTAAAATGTGTACTTGGATGAAAAAACGATTCTTCGCGGCGGGGATCGTATTCCAGGGACCTGCCCGAAACGCTACGCGTACTAGTGGCTGTACAAGAATGTAACAACTCTTGTATATATCTCAAAAAAAAAAAAATTAAGGAAGCAGTCGTCAATGACCTCAAGACCTCCTTACCCTCGGTAATAACTGTTTTAACAATCCAGTTTATTCAACCAAAATTAAAATCTTCAAATAAGACACTATAGTCATTCTGAGGCCATTTTTATTTTTTAACTAATACATTTGACCTATTCTCTTTGTAAATTCAACGTCATATTGACAATTCCTATTGCTAGATTTTAGTTTTGAGCTCCTAACTCTATCCAGATGGTTTCTGTATGTGTTTTAATATCCTTTCTGACAAAGCTTCTTAATTTCATCTTAAGATTGTTTCCTCTGCTCCTCACCTAATTGATTTATCAGTGCAGTCATTAATTACCCTTAATGTGATATTCAGCTAATAGCTCTACGGAGTCTTCATTCATCACCGCTTCCTTTGTTAGTATAATACTTTATATTATTTATGTACAAATATATGCTATTAATTCGTCTATGTATACCTGATATTTCAGATATTGCGTAATATATTATTAAACAAATATAAAATATTGTGTCTTAATATGATTACTCTCTTAATGTTTTTGTCCTGTTTTCTCATTTTATTTATTTCTGAGAATTTTGCAGCATTGTTTAGCCCCCCCCCCACCTTGTTCCCCATTATTTGTCCAAACAATTTTCCTCGCCTGTTAAACCTCTGCTGACAGGTTTACATCCCTTCTCCCAATGAATACCCAAACATCTTTTTTTTGTCTGACATCAGTTCCCTCCTCTCAACCCGCTACAGCTCCCACCCCGAACACATATACCCAATTACTTGCATACTTGCAAATGTGTTCCATAAAACTGGTCCCAGTAATGCATTGGTTTCGCAGTGTTTGTTCAGCTGAAAGTTGACAACAACAGCGATGAACAACCACTCACCGCCAAGTCTTCTAGTCAGAATGTCACATGTGACAGGGAAGCTTCCCGCGGGCCTTACCAGTTCTGTGTCGCTATTTGCCAAGCAACTCTTCATTCTGAAAATTTCAAAATAATCCACAACGACAAAATATGTGCTTGTTTTTATTTCCAGATATTGTGTTGTCCAGTCTGCCCAACAATACCTATAATTCGCACACAAATAGTGTTCAGTGCAGACTTTTCATTGCAGTCACAATAACATGGCTGAAGATTTGATGACCACACATCACAAGGGGAGGAGACAGCGACGTTTCGGTCCTGGATCATTATCAACTCGGGTAATGTTGCCCATTATTTTCAATGTTCAATGTGTGATTTTTCAATTTCTTTCCGATTCCGTTTGTTAATTTATCTTTAACACCCTTTAATATACAGATCCATAAGGGCCGTGACGAGGGTCACGATTTGTAGATTTGTTCATTTGATGCATCACGCTGTTGTGATTTCTGTGTATACTCTTTAATGTATACTCAATACTTATAACAAATCACTGTAAAGGAAATTGGTGATGTCACCCCTTGGAAAATAGACTTCTTCACAATGATCTTGATTCCTGTTCTTATTGAAGGATTTCCAGTATCTGTTTAATTTCTTGCGGTCTTTCAAAATCTAATTCTTACTGAAGAAAGCGAAGTTTGTACTTGACATTTGAGGAACACACTGGCTTACCATCAGACCTGGTGATGATATTTGAGGAGCACACTGGCTTACCATCAGACCTGGTGATGATATTTGAGGAGCACACTGGCTTACCATCAGACCTGGTGATGATATTTGAGGAGCACACTGGCTTACCATCAGACCTGGTGATGATATTTGAGGAACACACTAGCTTACCATCAGACCTGGTGATGATATTTGAGGAGCACACTGGCTTACCATCAGACCTGGTGATGATATTTGAGGAACACACTGGCTTACCATCAGACCTGGTGATGATATTTGAGGAACACACTGGCTTACCATCAGACCTGGTGATGATATTTGAGGAACACACTGGCTTACCATCAGACCTGGTGATGATGTTTGATCGACCAAATTCCTGCCAGATAACAATATAAGAATTAACGAAACTCCAGAATGTACTCACCTAGTTGTGCTTGCGGGGGGTGAGCTCTGGCTCTTTGGTCCCACCTCTCAACTATCAATCAACAGGTGTACAGGTTCCTGAGCCTACTGGGCTCAGGAACCTGGGCTCCTAATATCCACATTTGAAACTGTGTATGGAGTCAGCCTCCACCACATCACTTCCTAGTGCATTCCACTTGTCAACTATTCTGACACTGAAAAAATTCTTTCTAACGTCACAGTGGCTCATCTGGGTACTAAGTTTCCACCTGTGTCCCCTCGTTCGTGCCCCACCCGTGCTGAAGAGTTTGTCTTTGTCCACCCTGTCAATTCCCCTGAGAATTTTGTAGGTGGTTATCATGTCTCCCCTTACTCTTCTGTTTTCCAGAGATGTGAGGTTACTTTAGCCTTTCCTCGTAGCTCATTCCTCTCGGTTCCAGGACGAGCCTGGTGGCATACCGCTGAATCTTCTCTAACTTTGTCTTGTGTTTAACTAGGTATGGGCTCCAGGCTGGAGCTGCATACTCCAGGATTGGTCTTACATAAGTGGTATACAGGGTCCTGAACGATTCCNCTTCCCAATAGTTTAGGTGCTTTATCTTGTCTATGCGTACCATATCAGCTCTTTGCATTCACTCTTATTTCAGAAATCACACCTGCTCTTAAGGAGGAAGTGAGCACCGACCAGTACTGAAATATCCAACGCTCACGACGCTCAATATTACAATGTACCTGGACTGTACCCGGATGGTATTCTGGGAGTTATACTCCCCAAGCCCAGCCCGGGGCCATGGCTTGATATTGGGGTTTGTCCAACAGGCCTTACAAAGAAGGAATAATTTAAACAGGGATATTGAAGAAATCGAGCAGAGATTGAAGCATTCATATCAGATTGAAGAACAGAACAGAAAGCAATACAAGAAATAAAGACAAACCCGAAATATTTCTTCACATGAGAAATCAAAAGCAAAAACCACTGCCAGTATTGGACCCATTCGTACTAGTGAAGGTTCATACACTGAGGATGATAAGTAAATCAGTGAAATCCTAAAAAAGCGGAATGAGGACATGTTTAGCACGAGTGTGGCAGATTTTGAACGAGAAATGGTAAATATGCCCACGCACTCAGCTCCGGGTCCAAGATTCATGGAAGTCAATATTTATAAAAAAAAATGAAAGGTGCCAGTAGCACAGCCACTCAGTATAGTGTGGATGAAAAGCTTGGACACGGGGGAGATACCAGATGCGCTTAAATCAGCTGGTATAGCTTCTCTACACAAGGGAGGGAACAAAGTATTGGTAAAGAATTATAGACCAGTTGCACTAACGTCCCACATAGTAAAAGTATTTGAGAGAGTGATCAGGAGTCAGGTCACTAGTTTCATGGAGACCAATGACCTCCACAATCATGCCTCTCAACAGCTACTTGACCATTACGACAAAAAAACTGAGGCATTAGAAGAAAAACAGAATGCAGATGTGGTATACACGGATTTCGCAAAGGTGTTCGATAAATGTGACCATGGCGTGATAGCACACAAAATGAGGTCATTGGGAATATCTGGTAAAGTAAGACGCTGGATACTCAGTTTTCTGTCGAACAGAACACAAAGAGTAACAGTCAACCATATAAAATGGGAGTCCAAGCGCAGTTAAAGCTCTGTACCTCAGGGTACAGTCCTTGCACCACTGCTTTTCCTTATTCTCATATCAGATATAGACTCAAATACAAGTCACAGTGTCATCCTTTGCTGATGACACAAAAATCAACATGAAAATTACCTCTGCTGAAGACATTGAAAAACAACAAGCAAATAATAAATTTTCGACTGGGCAACAGAAAATAACATGATGTTTAACAGTGATAAATTTTAGGTACTCAGGTACGGTAAAAATGAGGACCTTAAACATAATACAGGGTACAAAATACAATCAAATGTGCCCATAGTAGGAAAACAGCATGTCAAGGATCCGGGAATAATGATGTCTGACGATATACCGTTTGGGGATTCTGCTTGGGGAGATCCGTAACGATAGGGATACCCATCACAATGGTTGAACTCTTCAAATCACTTGTTTGTCCTGTCTTGAGTACTGCTCGGTACTCTCTTCCCCCTTCGGAGCAGGAGAGATTGCTGAAATAGAGGGAATACAGAGAACATATACGGCACGCATAGACGAGATAAAGCACCTAAATTATTGGGATCGTCTCAAAGCTCTCCAAATGTACTCACTAGAAAGGAGACGAGAGAGATATCAAATAATATACACGTGGAAAATACTGGAGGGAAGGTCCCAAATCTACACAGTAAAAGTAAAATAACACATACTGGAGTGAACGAAATGGAAGAAAATGCAGATTAGAACCAGTGAAGAGCAGAGGTGCCATAGACACAATCAGAGAACACTGTATAAACATCAGAGGTCCGCGGTTGTTCAACATCCTCCCAGCTATTTGCGAGACGAGTCCAGTAAGGAATGTGAGACAACTCTTCAAAAGAAGAGAGATATACCTCTCACGACTAGGAGAGCCGAGTCGTTCTGGAGATGGCGAAGTGTTAACTGAACAGAATCTAGAGCAATTTAAAACAGATTTATGCGATAAGTTTAAACAGTAATGAACTAGATTTTTAAAACAATTGAACTCCGGTGAGTTCAATTATAAACTCACCGAGGCATAATTGACAACATGCCTCTGAGTTTTCATGTACGTAATTGCAATTACATAATTGCACGTAAACAATTACGTACCGGTTGTAATTGGCAAGTAAAAAGAAAAGGCGAATCAAGTTTAAGTTGGAAGAGTGGGAAAAAGACCAACTTAGGTGGTCATAGAAGGAAGATTTATGTATCTCTTTATGAATTAAAAGAGGCGTCATCTCTGGGGATGAGAGCGAAAGGGCTCAATAGAATGTGAATAAATAGGGAGTGAAGGGATTGAGCCATTTCAAAGCGCTGAATGGAGTGATGACTACGACCACCATTTGAATACAATAAAAGGATGATTATTGGGCAGGAAAAAAGTTATGTTCAACTTTGTTGAAAGGAAATAAAATATAAATATTCCACCTCCACGAGTAGACTAGTCACAACCATTCTGAAATCAAAGTATGCAAATCAGAGAAAATACTGAGGCTATGCAATGTGATGGAACTCGTACAGCCGGCTCTGCTATACACGGTATAGCCGTGAACTATAGACGTGCTTGTAAATCATTATTATGAAAGCATAAACGACATTTCCTAAGAAATCGTGCTTCGAATTTCATTGCAACACACTATGAGAGAGACCGATAATCAAGACTATGATGGTGCATCCTGCAACATTTAATAAGAATCTTAAGAAAACGATGACTACAGTGAAGTGTCCCAGACCTTCACTCGTGGAGCGTCACCTATACTCTGCCAACGAGCAACATCAACATCACTCCACCATCGTCAACCAGTATATAGCCGTATATACATATATACGTATATATAGTACAGTATCGTCAACCATAATATAGCCACTCTGAAAGATGCTTCGTTGTAACCTGAGATCATCTGAAATATGACATGACGTCACTCCGGTTTGCTCAACCACATTATGATGATCAGGTGGGTTGGTCAGTTCCACACCCTTGCCTCCTCACGGCGACTGTGTCACTAAGTCCTTTAGTTTACCTTGTATACACCACTACTGTAGCCTACACCAGCCTGACAGGTCTATGTCATAATCACTGCTGTTCAATGAGCCTCAATTTCATTGCTGAAGATATTCAACAGAGGAGTTGCACTTGACATCTTCCAAGGTCCTGGTAGTGTGGACACCCCCCCCCCCACCCCTCCCCCCCCCCCAGATCATGTAGCAGCAAATATCTTGACGTTTGGTTGATTGACAGACTTCTGCAGCTTTATTCATAGGTCTAAGTTTCAATGTGTTTACTATGTGTACATGTGTAACTGTGCACGTATATATATCTATGTGTATGTGTGCACGTATGTGTGTGTACAGTATATGTGCACGTATGTGTGTGTGTTACAGTACATGTGCACGTATGTGTGTGTGTGTGTGTACAGTACATGTGCACGTATGTGTGTGTGTGTACAGTACATGTGCACGTATGTGTGTGTGTGTACAGTACATGTGCACGTATGTGTGTGTGTGTACAGTACATGTGCACGTATGTGTGTGTGTGTACAGTACATGTGCACGTATGTGTGTGTGTGTGTGTACATGTGCACGTATGTGTGTGTGTGTGTGTGTGTGTGTACAGTACATGTGCAGTATGTGTGTGTGTGTGTGTACAGTACATGTGCACGTATATATCTGTGTACAGTATGTGTGCACGTATATATCTGTGCACATGTGTATGTGTGCACGTATATATCTGTGCACATGTGTATGAGTGCACGTATATATCTGTGCACATGTGTATGTGTGCACGTATATATCTGTGCACATGTGTATGAGTGCACGTATATATCTGTGCACATGTGTATGAGTGCACGTATATCTGTGCACATGTGTATGTGTGCACGTATATATCTGTGTACAGTATGTGTGCACGTATATATCTGTGTACAGTATGTGTGCACGTATATATCTGTGTACAGTATGTGTGCACGTATATATCTGTGTACAGTATGTGTGCACGTATATATCTGTGTACAGTATGTGTGCACGTATATATCTGTGTACAGTATGTGTGCACGTATATATCTGTGTACAGTATGTGTGCACGTATAATCTGTGTACAGTATGTGTGCACGTATATATCTGTGTACAGTATGTGTGCACGTATATATCTGCGTGTACATGTGTACGTATGTATCTGCGTGTACATGTGTACGTATGTGTCTGCGTGTACATGTGTACGTATGTATCTGCGTGTACATGTGTACATATGTATCTGCGTGTACATGTGTACGTATGTATCTGCGTGTACATGTGTACGTATGTATCTGCGTGTACATGTGTACGTATGTATCTGCGTGTACATGTGTACGTATGTATCTGCGTGTACATGTGTACGTATGTATCTGCGTGTACATGTGTACGTATGTATCTGCGTGTACATGTGTATGCGTGCACGTATATATCTGCGTACTCACCTAGTTGTGTTTGCGGGGGTGAGCTCTGGCTTTGGTCCCGCCTCTCAACCGTCAATCAACAGGTGTAGAGATTTCTGAGCCTACTGGGCTCTAACATATCTACACTTGAAACTGTGTATGGAGTCAGCCTCCACCACATCGCTTCTAATGGAGAGAGAGTACCTACATACCTACCATGCTCACCATAGCCCGTGCTACTTGGAGCCGTTTGTTCCAAGTAGCGAATCTAACAACAACTTCTAATGCATGTGTGTACATGTGTATGTGTGCACGTATATCTACGTGTACAGTATGTGTGCACGTTGTGATCGGTCGTCTTCACTGGCAAACAAAGCTGAGTAGACAGCGCTCGGAATTCATAGTCCTAAGGTTCCGGGTTCGATCCCCGGAGGAGGCGGAAACAAATGGGTAGTTACTTTCACTCTGATGCCCCTGTTACCTAGCAGTAAATAGGTACTGGGAGTTAGTCAGCTACTAAGGGCTGCTTCCTGGGGTGTGTAACAAAAAGGAGGCCTGGTCAAGGACCGGGCCGCGAGGACGCTAAGCCCCGAAATCATCTCAAGATAGCTATAAGGACGTTCTTCACAAGACCAGTTTTCCAAACTCCAAGTTTGTCATACCGGCGGGTCTGAAGGGTCGCATAACTGGATATTCAATAATATAGCGTGTGAGATCCTGATCCAGTTCCTGCTCACACAGTTTGAATCTCAAGTGCTCAGGATGGGAGACACACTTACGGACTGTGGCAGATTTTGAACACTTCCCGTTAATATTTGAGGTCTAAGATTATGATAAATTTCTCTCTTGTCTGCATTCTGAGAATAACTCATTGTTAGCAACTTATCCAGCCTTAAACGGCTGTGGGGGTGTGGGGAAAGGGGTGTGGGGCAGGGGTGTGGGAGGGGGCAGGGGTGCGGGTGGGCGGCTGTGTAGGTCAGGAGGAAGCAGATGAGCGAGGCAGAATGAGAAAAGCAGGATA
>WNGS01164858.1:15155248-15175892 GCA_020271785.1 Procambarus virginalis
ATGTATTTCTTTCTTGTCTCAATAAACACACTTGAACTTGAATATCGTTCCAGCGGCCGTCTTTAACTCACCTTGATCTAGTCAGTCACTCTAATTCTAGGATGTTGCACTGCATATCTATACTTTATCGGGTACTCCTTCAGAACCCTACTTCTTGCACCCTCACCCCTCCTCGCTAACCCTCACCTCTCCCCCCCCACTTCCCTCACCCTCCCCAGCCTCCCTCACCCTCCCTCTCCATCCCTCACCCTCTCCATCCTCCACCCTCACCCTCCCTCTCCCTCCCTCACCCTCATCACCTCCCTCACCCTCCTCACCCGCCCTCACCCTCCCTCACCCTCCCTCACCCTCTCCCCTCCCCATCCTCTCACCTCCCTCACCTCTCCCTCCCTCTCCCTCACCCTCCCTCACCCTCCCTCACCCGTCCTCCTACCCTCTCCACCCTCCCCTCTACCGTTGTTGTTGTTTTAGATTCAGCTACTCGGAACACGGTAGCTTCCAAGTAGCACGGGCTATGGTGAGCCCGTAGTGGACTTGGACTTCCAGTGGACTTCCGATCTACGTTTCACCTCCACTCCTTATATCTCTGGCGACTGCTCGCTCGAGTGGCAGACCAACGACACCCTCTCGTCGTTGTTGTTGTTGTCTAATATCTACATAAAATATGTCAACAATAACAAACATAAAAGTGTTCGTACGGAAAGAAAAAATAATTTTAGTGCGTTGATAATTTTGTTATAATAAGATTATTTTTACGTTTTTTTCACAATTGCAAGAAGCCTGCGAGCCATTTATATGCCAGCTACTGACAAACTAACAATGACTTAACAATTTCATTATTGTCCTGAAGGGAATTCAACGATCAGAGGTTTTTATTCTTGAAGTCTGTTGTGTGTGATGGGTGAACCTTGGCAGGGCAGCCAGTGTGTTCTTGGGTAGCGCTGCTACTCTCATGCTCTGGGAAAATACTCTCTGGAGATCCCTGAATTTGTCTAAAAATAGATGTAAAATTGTCAACTACATTTGATGCCTGCTAGTAACTTAGAGTTTTTAATTAAATAATTGAAAGACAGCGAGAGCGGTCATCAGCTTATTCCTGTTAGTTAACCGTCCGTATCATTCCTGACCTTTAATTATACTCTTTTAAGTGGTATTTCTGGTAACGAATGTTGATTGAAACTAAATTCATTCACATTAAAGTCAGAGATACATAGCAAATGAAACAAAACACGTTGACCAAAATTTTCTTGAAGCTCTGGACATTTAAATAATATGAATCAACAGGTGCCACTTTTATCATACCTTGCGAGGATTTCGGGGCTTAGCGTCCCCGTCGTTCCGGTCCTCGACCAGGCCATCTGGGGTCAGATTCACCAAGCAGTTACGCAGGTACTTACGAACCTGTACATCTTTTCCCATCTGGCGGTTTTGTTTGCAATTATTAAACAGTTAATGAGCTCCATAGCACCAGGAGGCCCTTTATAACAATATCAGTGGATTGGGTAGTTTTAATGTTTGTAAATTGTTTAATAAATGTAATCAAAGCCGTCAAAGATTGAGGAAAGATGTACACGTTCGCAAGTACTTGCGTAACTGCTTCGTGAATCTGGCTGCTGGTTATTGACTGGTCAACCAGGCTGTTAGACGCGGCTGCTACTAGCCTGACGTATGATCAACAACCGGTGATCGATCTGGATGAAATCTCTTTACGGAGGGGCCAGTTATTCCCTTATGTGTTGGAGCGTGTTGAAAGCGGCCTGAAAGTTCTCTCTTGCATAGGGCAGAGTCCCTTTGGTGACGTGGAGTTCGGCCTCATGTTATAGTTTCTGACACTTGAGTCGCAGTATGCCCTATGTGTGGAGCGTGTTGAACAGTCTCGGGCCTCTGATGTTGATGAGTTCTCTCTCGAGTACCTGTTGCACCTCTGCTTTTCAACGGGGTATTCTGCACATCCTGCCCACTACGGACTCACCATAGCCCGTGCTACTTGGAAATTGTTCCGAGTAGCTGAATCTATAACAACAACAAAATGCTATTTATGTGTTAGATATTGATCTCGATGGTTTTAATAGTAACCTTGGATGCTTTAGACGATTGTACCAAATTTGTAAGTAGAACAGATGTTAGCAAGTATTCAAGCGTGTTTCGTACTTTTTGTTATATTTACTGGTCGATTAGTTTTTTCTATATAAAGCAAGTGACATCGCTACACGCAGTCTTGAGAACCGGGTCTGAGTGGCGGGTGTGCAAGTGCGAGAGGTGTTGGGTACTGGCAGACAGTGAGAGCGTTTTTGTAAACTGATAATAGGGCTTGTTGTCATAACTTACTGTATTGGGTATTATCATCATATTTAAAGTTTATACACTTTACAAAAATGCCGAAAGTTGAGCAGTACGATCAAAAGCTCAGAGGAGTGGTTGCGAGACCAACTTGTCGAGGACTTGTATAATGGTTGTGTCAGGTGGTGATACAAGAGCACTGAAAGTGCTGCAAAAACAAAGTTACAAAGAAAAATATCAAGACTTGAAAAATCATTCTTAATGCAAGAAACATATCAGTACAAGTCCTTTAAAGCACTCACGACCTCTTACTTTAATATTTGTCATCTGCTAAACATAAATCAGCGAATTCAGGTAAATATAGTCTGAAGGTGTAATCTATTGATTTATGTTGTCACTCTGCTCGAGGGAACTGGGACCATCTAGTTGATGTGTGCAAGAACAATATTGATAATAAAAGTGTATCAGCATTTGAAGATGCATCGCACAAAGTGCAGTATTATCATAGCTTAGACTGAATAGCAAATAACAAAAATAAATTAAATTTATTGAAATAATAAAACATAGGCAACTTCTGCAAAGAAGTTCTTTAATTTAAAGATGCCTTCCCTTCTATTCAACTTGACGAACGCAGCAATGTGCCATCTCTGCATTATTATTACCGCATACTACCGTTGAAATAGATAAAGTATTCAGCTTGATGAACTACATAGAATCCAAACTGAGAAATAAAATTAAATTTGAACTGCTAAATTCCATTTTGATGGTCAATTTCAGTTTATCCAGTTTGGAGAAATGTTGCAACTCTTCCACTGCCTTCCAAGGTGGTGAATGACATCGGAAACATCCCTATATATACACACACACACACACACACACACACACACACACACACACACACACACACACACACACCACACACACACACACACACCACACACAACACACACACACACACACACACACACACACACACACACACACCACACACACACACACCACACACACACACACACACACACACACACACACACACACACACACACACACACACACACACACACACACACACACACACACACACACACACACACACACACACACACACACACACACACGCACACGCGCGCACACGCTCACGCACGCGTGTACGTGGTTGACAAATGGAATGCATTCAGGAAGCGATGTGGTGGAGGCTGACTCCATACACAGTTTCAGGTGTAGATATGATAGAGCGCAATAGGCTCAGGAATCTGTACACCTGTTGATTGACGGTTGAGAAGCGGGACCAAAGAGCTAGAGCTCAATCCCCGCAAACACAACTAGGTGAGTACAGACCACACACACACACGCACGCTCTTTTAAGTTTCTTCTCGACCAAAAGAAGTGCTGCAGATGAAACTGAAGAGGATTTTTTCCATTTTTTTTATGTGAAACAGAAAATTTAATACTCAAAGGGATAGAGTAGCTTAGGCTATTTCTACCCCGCATGAACGATATTAACGCCGTTTGCGAGTGCACGGGGGAGGCGGCTGGCCGGGCACGGGCAGGTGTTGGGACCCGGACAGGTGCGAGGAAGTAACCAGTAGAGAAGGTGCTGCAACAGGTGCCTTGCTCTGGCTGACCCGCTCTACACTTGGCCTGTGACTCACACGATATTTCAGGATGCGACTTTTGCCGGTAAAGCTTGGCCTGGGCCAGCTGCTGTCATACAACCTCCCCACCACTAGTCTCACCACTACTAACCTAAGTCCTGTAAAACAAACACAAAGTTGTTCGGCGAAAATATGAATGAGTACACACACATCAGAATACTTTACTTGTACTATAGTATTCAGCACACCGTCAGGATACCTGCTTGATGGGGTTCTGGGAGTTCTTCTACTCCACAAGCCGGCCCGGGTCCAGGCTTGACTTGTGAGAGCTTAGTCCAACAGGCTGTTGCTTGGAGCGGTTCTCCGTTAACCTCTGTGAACTCTACAATTTAATAAAGCTCAGCAATTCACTGTTGTCCTTGAATGGGGGACACTAACACCTTGGTGGATACGAGTGATAACAAATGATTATTTGTTGTCGATTTCGAGTTCTACTCCGGCAGCTTTCCCTGATGATTATGGTCTGTGAGGCTGGTCTTCGTAGTCTGAAGACCTCCACAGCCAAGCTGATCACAGGAACACAAAATAAACCTTTTCCGTTCTCTTTTCAAAATGGACGTTGGAAATACTTCGACGCAAACGCCAAAATCGAGTCATCCTACGCCACACACACAGACAACGCTTTAGAAAATTACAGTAAGTCGACTAACATTTAAACATTCACTGCCATTGACGGAACTTCATATATTAAATCATTTATACACAGAATAATTCCGTATTTAATAGGGAGTGTGGTGGAGGAAAGGTACAGGTAGCTGGTGGCCTTGACACAGACTCAGGTGTTCAGGTTGTGTTGAGCGAGACCCAACACCTGGCACGCTGGCTCCCCCTCAACATTACTCATCACCAGCTAACACGCCAGCCACGTGGCGTCTTAAACACATCCGGTTTAATGTTGAGCCAGGTTTGTTAGTTCACCTCCACACTACACCACGAGCGATCATACTTTACACATGCACTAAAACACACGTTGATTACACCAGTTGATTGACAGTTGAGAGGCGGGACCAAAGAGCCAAAGCTCAACCCCCGCAAGCACAATTAGGTGAGTACACGTGACCATCAAAGCAGCTCCATAATTAAAATATAAATTATTCACAGGTCCAGTCGCCACAATTTAACATGGCCTTTATACCCGTAAAAATCCCCCCAAAATTGTGTACTTGCGGAATTGGTCAAATAAGTGAGCGACTACTTACGGCGGTGTCCTGCTGCTGCTGCTCCTGCTCGTCGTCCTCCTTGCCCGCCATGGCAGCGGTACCAGCAGCTGCCGACTCTCCAACAAATACCGCGCCGTCGATCGTCACTCGTTCGTCAGGTGAGGCCAGGGGAGGAGGCTGGACGTGCCCCCAAAGTCACTAGCGAGAGGTGACGTACAAGTAACTCAAGAGGGCACAAGGAGGAGGCCCCTGGGCGCGCGCGCACACGGTGGAAGGTGTGAGCACTCCCCGTCACCGCACCATAAGCACTGGCTGGCCCCCGGGCGTCGTGGTGCCAAGCTGCCCTCACTGCCCCACCCGCACCTCCCCAACCAGCACCTTACTCAATGCACCAAACATGCCCTACAACAGCTCAAATGTTCCATATAAACCTATCAACATAATGATCACCAATCAACAACCTTTAGAAATAAAGATCTAGTATTAAGGAAAGCCCAATTGAAAACTTCAGCCCTTAAAACTCGTGACAAATTACCTACGAGGAAAATGGTAATATTTTTCCCCTGGTTCCGGCAAAACATATACCTGAGCGTCGCATGCCGTACACCACTAGACGGTGACGACAACGCCCTCACACACCCCACCACAGGAAGGTTGGACGCGCTCCTCCTGTATACCAGTACCCATAATCTTCGTAAACACCCAACTAAATCTAACAAGTGTTCTTGTTGGATGTAAACCTGCATCCCAATCTTGCCCGGAATTGGAAGATGTGGAAGCTGAGGAGAGATGAGCAGCTTCCTCCGTTATGTGTTGGAACCCTCAGCCCACACACCTACCACACATGAATCATGACAGTACTCCCCACACCTACCGCACATGAATCATGGCAGCACTCCCCACACCTACCGCACATGAATCATGGCAGCACTCCCCACACCTACCGCACATGAATCATGGCAGCACTCCCCACACCTACCACACATGAATCACGGCAGCACTCCCACACACGAATCAAGTATTTTTCATAATTTATATGCAAAACGGAAAGGGGGCCGATTATATTACCAAGAGAAAATGTTGCATTTTCCTAATTTTTAATGTTAAAATAAAAGTAGGGCCAGTACGACACTGCCGGGATGAGGTACCAGGAGCTTTGCCAATTACTTTATTAACTCTCGTGTTCTTGGTGATATCCTCATAATACACCCAGAGTCTGCCAGTACAACTACTGGTCTCGTGCCCCTGTATGACTAACCATCCTGTGTGATGGAGATGTTTAGCATAACGTAGCTAGTTCTTGACACACACTGTACTCCCCTTCATATAGTCCACGGCAGTTGCATAAACGTACATGTACCTAAATGTGTTACTAAAAAATGGAGAAAAATTGAGGTGAAACAAGGAAGACATACCCGTACTCAGCCTGTTGGACCAAGCTCTCACAGGTCAAGCCAGGCCCCGGGACGAACTTGGGGAGTAGAACTACTCCCAGAACCCCATATAAGAACAATCCAGGTACTGCTGGCCAACCGCTTCGGTTTCTACCCAAAAGCAACGCCCAAGAGCCACGGGGGAGGACGTGAGAGCAGCTTGGAGCTCATAGTACGCCAGTAGCTTCTGGTTTTTGGCATCACATTATGCTCGTTTTGTAGGTGAAAATCAGTCAAATATTAAGAACAGACATAAGAATAAACGAGATTAATTGGGGAATATTGACTCAAACGAGGCGGCTCTTATTTAGATCCCCCTAAACTTTTTTCAGACATGTCTAAATACGCTTGAAACAATATAACGATCCCATGCGTAGTATGTTCCAAAAATCAATAACCCTCATTCGAAGTCGGTATTTACCCTCAGGTCTTTTCTGAATCTAAATTTATCCAATTTATATCCATTGTTTCGAGTCCTATTTTGTGTTGATATATTTAGAACCTATTTTTATCCCATTTGTTATACCCTTTTTATCCATTTTGAATACTTCAATCATTTCACCCCATAATCTTTTCGTCTTTCTAAAAGAGAGAAAATATAAATTGAACTGTTCTAGTCTCCTTTTACATATGAGGCTTCTACTTCCTGGGATTTACAGTATCATCATCCTCTACTCATTCCAGTGAATTTATAGTCACTCTTTAGTGCGGAGACCAACACTGAAGTGCATAATCTAAATAAAGCCTAACAAATTAAAGATAAAGCTGAAGAATAACATTAGTTTTCTTGTTGCTAGCGCTTCTAGACATGTGTGTTCCAGTATCCTGGAGTCTTCCGTACATTATGCATTGCTTTCCGGGCTTCAGACTTTGCCATTTCGACATTTTCCAGCTGATACCTTTTTAACTTGTTGGTGTTATCAAAGCTCAGAACCCTGTACCACATTCTTTAGCATAAAACCACTTTTGCCAGTCTTTCGTTCAGTTCGAAAGTCTATCCAGGTGGTCTTGTAGTGACTGTGTCTTTCGAGTTTATTTACAGCCAAAAGAATGTGAAGTCTGCAAATTTACAAATGTCATTATTCAAGCCTGTGTGTAAAGCCGTTTATATATATGGTAATAGGGAGAGGTCCCCAGAAACAACCCTGGGACACTCCACTTCCAACTATTTCCCACTAGGACTCAACACAATTTACGCTAACTCCGTGCTTTCTTTGAAATAACCAAGCTCTAATTCAGCTGAGCACACTAACCCTCCCACACCATGGGTCTCTTAACTTGTTAATGGGGCTCTCGTGAGGCACAGTAACAAAGGATTTGCTGAAGTTTATACATGGAATGGTGCCATGAAATATATATAAAAAAGAAGAATCTTTAATGCAGGCGATGAGTCACAATAATGTGGCTGAAGTATGTTGACCAGACCACACACTAGAAAGTGAAGGGACGACGACGTTTCGGTCCGTCCTGGACCATTCTCAAGTCGATTGTAAATGTCGACATTCTCGATTCTCGAGTCACATTCGATTCTTGACTTGACAGACTGTCAAGTCGAGAATCTTGAATGGTAATGAGACTAATGTGTTATATACATTGTCTAAAAAATTCGCATATACAGTTACAAAATAGAGTGCAGTTCTAGAATGTTAACAACAAATAGATATTCAGTGAAGACAAAATAAATAAGAACCGAAAAAAATATTAAGCAACCAGCGGCCGCGGTGTCACCCCGAGGGAGGCGTCAGCATCAAAACATTGCGGCCTCCGACAAGACTGTGTCCTAGACAAGGACACACTCTATAGCACTGTATCATCCTTTGCAGATGACACCAGGATCTTCATGAAGGTAGACAACATAGAGGACACGGCAAACCTCCAATCAGATGTAAATCAGGTCTTTCTATGGGCTACAGAAAATCTGATATGTAATGAAGATAAGTTTCAGCTCCTGCGCTACGAAAAAAAAATAATATATAAAAACAGAAACCACGTACAAAATGCAGTCAATCATAATATACACGAAAAAGCAATGTAAAGGATCTGGGTGTACTCATGTCAGAAGATCTTACCTTTAAAGAACACAATAAAGTAGCCGTCACAACTGCAAGAAAAATGACAGGTTGGATAAAAAGAATCTTTCACCATAGAGATGCTATACCCATACCCATAAAGGATACCTGATCAACCAGGCTGTGACTCATACGTCAGGCTGCGAGCAGCCGCGTCCAACAGCCTGGTTGATCAGTCCAGCAACCAGGAAGCCTGGTCGACGACCGGGCCGCGGGGACGCTAAGCCCCGGAAGCACCTCAAGGTAACCTCAAGGTAACCCCATGATGATACTTTTCAAGACGCTAGTGCTCTCTAGAGTGGAGTACTGCTGCACAATGACAGCCCCTTTCAAAGCTGGAGAAATTGCTGACCTGGAGAGCGTGCAGAGATCCTTTACTGCTAGAATCCACTCAGTAAAACATTTAAACTATTGGGACCGACTAAGAGCCTAAATCTGTATTCCCTTGAGCGCAGGCGGGAGGGAAGGAGTTTTCAGAGGAAAGCGCCAAGCCATTACAACTATATAGCACTGGAAGGGGTCAGGATAAGGATTTGGGGATGGGACGGGGGGAAGGAATTAACGGTGCCCAACCACTTGCGCGGTCGGGGACGGACCGACCTGCATGAAGCGAGAC
Source organism: Procambarus virginalis (assembly GCA_020271785.1). Classification (NCBI taxonomy): domain Eukaryota; kingdom Metazoa; phylum Arthropoda; class Malacostraca; order Decapoda; family Cambaridae; genus Procambarus; species Procambarus virginalis. The sequence continues at coordinate 15,164,462 of WNGS01164858.1, forward strand.
CGTCACTCTACCGTCCAAACCAAGTGGTTGGGTGCGCAGGCTTGAGAGAGAGATGATAATAATGCAGGCGGAGAGATACATAATAATTTACACGTGGAAAATAGTAGAGGGGCTGGTCCCAAACCTGCACACAGAAATAACACCACATGAGACCAGAAGGCATGGCAGGATGTGCAGAATACCCCCGTTGAAGAGCAGAGGTGCAACAGGTACTCTGAGAGAGAACTATCAACATCAGAGGCCCGAGACTGTTCAACACGCTTCCACTACACATAAGGGGCATTACTGGCCGACCCTCACAGTGTTCAAGAGAGAACTATCAACATCAGAGGCCCGAGACTGTTCAACACGCTTCCACTACACATAAGGGGCATAACTGGCCGACCCCTCACAGTGTTCAAGAAAGAACTATCAACATCAGAGGCCCGAGACTGTTCAACACGCTTCCACTACACATAAGGGGCATAACTGGCCGACCCCTCACAGTGTTCAAGAGAGAACTATCAACATCAGAGGCCCGAGACTGTTCAACACGCTTCCACTACACATAAGGGGCATAACTGGCCGACCCCTCACAGTGTTCAAGAGAGAACTATCAACATCAGAGGCCCGAGACTGTTCAACACGCTTCCACTACACATAAGGGACATAACTGGCCGACCCCTCACAGTGTTCAAGAGAGAACTATCAACATCAGAGGCCCGAGACTGTTCAACACGCTTCCACTACACATAAGGGACATAACTGGCCGACCCCTCACACTGTTCAAGAGAGAACTTGATAAACACCTCTAAAGCATACCTGATCAACTAGGCTGACTCATACGTCAGGCAGCGAGCAGCCACGTCAGGCAGCGAGCAGCCGCGTCCAACAGCCTGGTTGATCAGCCCAGCAACCATCAGGCCTGGTCGAGAACTGGGCCGCGGGGACGCTAAGCCCCGAAATCTTCACAATGTAACCGTAAGGCAAGGTAACCGCCGCTGACATATAGCACATACAGGAGGGGGTAGCCACATGCAGATAAATGTGGCTACCTCCTCTTGAGTTGACCCTAGCCGCATTTACAGCTGTGGCTGGCGAGGCTCTCCCACTCTCGCCCATCACTCCCGACTCATGGCAGGAATAACGTTACGGTGTAGCATTTTGTAGTGGCAATATGATAAGTTACCCATTATGTATTAATAGATCGTAACAAAAATAACTCATTGTTCTTTTTTGTAAAGAGAGTAAATAAATACACGTGTGTTGTTGTTGGTGGTGGTAAGCACAGGTGGCGTAACGATGACTGGTAATGCCGAGACTGATGAGAGGCGGGATGGGGTTGATGTAGAAAATTGATCTTAAAGAAACAAGCGTGGGGGAGTGCCGCGGTAACCAACACTACGTGGCAGAAAAACTGTTTACACTCTGGTACAAATATGCAAGAGGAAAAGTACCGTGAGAAAAGTATTGGAGAGTGAGACGGTTGTGCGGGGGGGGGGGGGTCATTACGGGCAGGAGAAAGAGGACAATAATGTGGGTGAGAGGGATGAGGGGTGAGGGACGGGGTAGTGGGTGAGGGGAATGGGTGTGGCAGAGTGCTGGCTGAGGCATGAGAGGCAAGGGGTGAGGGACGGGGTAGTGGGTGAGGGGAATGGGTGTGGCAGAGTGCTGGCTGAGGCATGAGAGGGATGTGGGGTGAGGAACGGGGTAGTGGGTGAGGGGAATGGGTGTGGCAGAGTGCTGGCTGAGGCATGAGAGGGATGAGGGGTGAGGGACGGGGTAGTGGGTGAGGGGAATGGGTGTGGCAGAGTGCTGGCTGAGGCATGAGAGGGATGAGGGGTGAGGGACGGGGTAGTGGGTGAGGGGAATGGGTGTGGCAGAGTGCTGGCTGAGGCATGAGAGGGATGAGGGGTGAGGGACGGGGTAGTGGGTGAGGGGAATGGGGTGGCAGAGTGCTGGCTGAGGCATGAGAGGCAAGGGGCGAGGGACGGGGTAGTGGTGAGGGGAATGGGTGTGGCAGAGTGCTGGCTGAGGCATGAGAGGCAGGGGTGAGGGACGGGGTAGTGGGTGAGGGGAATGGGTGTGGCAGAGTGCTGGTGAGGCNTATATAATATATATATATATATATATATATATATATATATATATATATATAAAATATATATATGCAAACAATCCTGAACTGTCTCCAGGCATATATGCAACTGAAAACTCACCCCAGAAGTGACTCTCTTGTCCGGTCGTGTTGGTCGAGTGGTTAACGGATCCTGTACATCAGATGCATTGCTTCTGGCAGTATGGGTTCGAGTCACTTCTGGGGTGTGAGTTTTCAGTTGCATATATGCCTGGAGACCGTTCAGGCTTGTTCGCATTTGTGTTCCTCACGTATACCCCAAAGAATGAGGTGATTTGATAAAATACCATGCCCAAGATTACCAACAGAGTGTCGGTGGGGAGATGGGGAATTAGCCTCGGCTACCATCCTCTTTTGTCCGATCGTGTTCGTCGAGTGGTTAAGGGATCCTGTACATCAGACGCATTGTTTCTGGCAGTATAGGTTCGAGTCACTTCTGGGGCGATTGTTTTCAGTTTATATACACACATATATATATATATATATATATATATATATATATATATATATATATATATATATATATATATGAAAATATATATATATATATATATACATATATATATATATATATATATATATATATATATATATATAAATATAAATATATACATACATACATACATACAAACATACATACATACATACAGTACAGGGAATTGATAACACTGATTTAACATTTAATTTATTCAGTCCTGATAACCAATAATACTGGAATGTTACAACACACACCATCAAATTGTCCAGCCCTTGATAAGACACCTGGCCATTTACCCGTCCCTCTCACACCCCAAATGTAAACAAACAATTACGGCTCCCTCCAGCAACACTTGACAAACAAGTGACGCTGAATTCTGCTGCTGCCCCCCGACCAGACGCCCCCCCCCCGACCAGACGCCCCCCCCGATCAGACGCCCCCCGACCAGACGACCCACCTGCCCCACTCCACAACGCTCACTCTTGGCCAAAATGTGGCGAGTGATCCATCCCAAAAGTTTATCAAAGACAGGAAACTGCAGATGACACGCAGGAATTACAAGAAAAACAAGAAATATAGAATAACGTGATAAAAACATTGAGGAAAATAGACGATGCTGGAGAGGAAGTCAACAATGCTGGAGAGGATGTTATGCTAAGCGTAAATAGAGGAAATGGTAGCAGTCATGACGCAAAGTAACGTAGATGTTACTGGTAAGGATTAACCCAGCCAATTTCCCCACTATCAAAAATAACTTTTACAAAATACTCCAGTTTATTATTTTGAAAATTAGATTAATATTTATCTCAACATTTTATCGATAGTAGCCTATAAACAATATGAAATTCGGCCATTTTAATTATTCAATAACACATTACGTTAACCAAGAGCAGCAAGCACTGTGCGTGGAGTGTGCAAGGCGAGCCGTGCCTGTCTGGCCTGGCACCAGAGGCTCTCACAACCACCAGTGTGCCAGAGACCCTCCTTGCTAGTCTTGGCAGCTGTTTTGCGTGTTAATATACTGTTAGTGTAGGCGCTCTTGCGCCAGCCTTCCAGCTACGACAGCTGGGTACTCATCAACCCACCTCATCTGGGAGACCACAACCCGTACACTCCAACACTTCCAAAGACCGAAGATACCCTACAAAACACCACTTTCATTCCGAAAAGCATTCTCTTCCTCTTGTCTTTAACTAAACTGTCGTTTGAAACGTATACAATGCCATACATAATATAGAAAAGAGAACACACGACAGTGGTGCGTGTGACCGGGAAGGCCAGGTACGCTGGTTCGATCACACTGTATGGCTTCAATATTTATTCAGGTATGCATCATCGTCTCATTTCATAGTCAACATTTAACATTACCTCAGTCTAGATTAATCTCGTAAACTTCTTGTATATACAAGCACCTGTGTCTACATAAACCAAATTATCGTTTACCTGCAGATACTCACATGATACCTATTGGTATCATGCAGTCATGCGTTTTTTGTTTATCTAGCTCTTGTTGCAGTTTCATGTCTCACATGTCTAATATACCTAACCTGTCCTCATTAACAATGGCTAGTGTTCATTCCATGCAGCCGCTAAACCCGTTTCAATGCAAAACGGTTTACACACGACTCGATGACATTCGAACATTTCTTCGATGATGACCTCTGTTCAAACCGCAACTCTTCACCCACTATTACAAACACAAATAATTTCAAACAGTACCTAAACACCTAACAATCTACGCCCAAATATGCACAATACATAATAACAATATTAATTTATATTTGATAAAATACCTACTTTGAATGAACAGTATGTTGCGTCTCTGGAGTCGGCCGCTGGATGGAATGAACATAGCGTGAGGGGCAGCTTGAATATACCATACTGTTTATCTGGCATTTTAACCTGGCGTGTCCAAATTTGAACACGGAGCATCACATGAGACCAGTAGGAATGTCAGGATGTGTAGATTAATACCCCCGTTGAAAAGCAGAGGTGCAATACCTGCTTGATGGGGTTCTGGGAGTTGTTCTACTTTCCCAAGCCCAGCCCGAGGCCAGGCTTGACTTGTGAGAGTTTGGTCCACCAGGCTGTTGCTTGGAGCGGCCCGCAGGCACAATACGAACTCTGAGAGAGAGAACTATCAACATCAGAGGCCCGAGACTGTTTAACACGCTTCCACTACACATAAGGGGCATAACTGGCCGACTCCTCACTAGTCAAGAGAGAACTGGATAAACACCTCCAAAGGATACCTGACCAACCAGACTATGATTCATACGTCAGGCTGCAAGCAGCCGCGTCCAACAACCTGATTGATCAGACGACCAATAGGGAGGTCTTGTCGGAGACCGGGCCACGGGGCCGTTGCCCCCCGGTAGGTACACAAGGTAGGAAGGCGTTAACAGCCAAGGCTCCAACACCAGTCACCGTCGCACACCCACAGGCAAATGGACGATTGATCGATTGAAGAAGATGAAGCCACTCAAGACGTAGCACGGACATGAATAGCCCGCAAGTGGTTTATTTTTTTTGTTTTTGTTTGGAGTGAATGTGATAGCTAATGGACACTTCTGCGTTCGTGTAACCTACTGTGGCACCTGATATCAATATTAATGTACGTGGTTACCTTGCGATGATTTCTGGGCTTAGCGTGCCCGCGACCCGGTCCTCGACCAGGCCTCCTGGTTGCTGGACTGGTCAACCAAGGCAACAACCAGGAGGGCCACGTGTTTCACCTCTTGTATAGTTCGCCATACAGGTGTTATACACCGCAGTGTACATCATCAGCCAACACATGCTCTTCTCATAAACTCTGCCTTCGTCTAATCATCTAATGCATGATTTTACTACTACACGTAGTCAAATTAGCAATCATTCTGTAAACGATTTCCACTCAAAAGTTACTCTTTCACTCAGACTATAAACTGGTTGTTACACGACCCTCCCCTCCCCTCCCTCAATGTCGCCTCGTCCACCTTCCCATTCTCTTCCATAGCAGGAAATTAAATAATTAAAAATTCCCGAAAGGGCAACTTTGGAACTTGGCTGAGAGCCTTGGTCTTGTATGAACCCTCCGCCTCGGTAATCCCATTCGCACTGTATACATGTAAATGGCAGTAACAGGGAGCATGTTAGGCAACAGTCATCGCAACAAAATTGAATTTAACTCGCCTCATGCCAAAAGTTGTGCAAGAAAACTCTTTAAGTGTACAACAGTTCCGTAGAACAAACTATGAAGCCTTGAGAAGTTTCCCCGGGACGAGTGGATGTGCTGACCCAAACATGGGTGCTGGTGTCTGCGATGTATTTATGTTTATTAATACATTAGGTGCATGTGCATTTGTGCAGCTACCCTAGACTATATGAACGGGAGCACAGTGTGTCAAAAAGCTAGCTAAGTGATGCTAAAAATCCCCATCACACAGGATGGTTAGTCATACAGAGGCATGTGATCAGTAGTCTGTACTGGCAAATTTTGGGTACACTGTGAGGATATCCTCAAGAACAACTGCTCTGAAAGGTCTAATAACTGGGCATTCGGTGATGTAGTGTGGGAGATCATGCCGCAGCTCCTGCTCACAGAGTTTGCACCTGGAGTGCTCAGGATTGGATGTAACGTGTGTCCAGAGGAGCACGTGTCTGCGGGATTTCCATGCGGATTCTATTTATAATTTATTTAAGTAATGTTTAATTAAGACACAGGTACATGCAAACCATTTAAATTGGTTAGATCTAATAACAATGACCCAAAATGGGACTCATGGTACTACAGCATATTATCAGAAATAACCTATATATGTACGTGTTTAAAACACGGGGAAGGTTATCTGGAACAATTTATCATACTATCAAGAACGACTAAGATATTATAGAAACAAAAACAATTATGAAGTGAGTAAAGCCAGGCAAAGACAAATGGGAAACGGTTCTTCCATATACAGTGCATTATACCAAACACCAGGGAGAAGACCAGGCCACTGATCAATATGTTAGGTCAAGTAACTGACAATGCTCAAAACATGAATGTCATTCTAAATAAGTACTTTTTATTTTCTAGAGAAGCTTGATAGTTTATCAACACCTGAGCCAATCTATGTAGGTAGTGAAGAAGGTAAGATGCATTGTTTAGCCATTACTGGGGAGGAAGTTATTAAACAGTAAGTTATTAAAGTTAAAGTTAAGAAGTTATTAAAGCCAAGCAAGTCCTCAGGACCAGACCAAGTCTTTCCCAGGGTCCTACAAATGGTAAAGACGAGGTAAGGGAGCCTTTGACTTCTATATTAATTATAAATCCCTAGAGTCGAGCACAGTACCGGAAACGCGGAGTTACAAATGCTGTGCCAATCTTTAAGGGAATTTGCGTCTTGCTTCAAACTTCACTTGCTTCACTTGCGTCAAACTATCCGCAAATTATCTTGACGTCTACTGTTGGAAAATTACTTTAATCGGTAATAGCAAAAGCCGTTCGTCTTCACCTTGATAATTATTGAGTAATAAAGGTTTCATAATATGGTTTTACGAAGGGCCGTTTATGTTTGACGAATTTTATTTTATTTCTTTTCAAAATTTTTGAGGCAGTTGAAATGGGAAAGATTTTGATACTGTGCTCCACGAACGACGGACTAGAAAGGTAGATAATCATGGTACTTGAGGGGGAGGGGGGGCAATCCACAGTAACACAAGGACATGATTATTTCACAGCAAATAACATAAATGAGAAAATCAACTGGAACTCTGTGGTGACTCGAACCCGCAACCGTAAGAATCCCAGCAGTTGAAGCTAACCACTAGGCCACCCTGAATTGATATAAGTCAGTACTGAGCCTCGTTTTCTGGCATAAGTGTGTGGTAATGGTATATATAGGGTATCGTTAGTGTTTATATTGCTAATTTACTCTAAAGGGGGCTGAGTGGAACCACGTGTTTCTCCAGTGGTACCAAACTACCTAGAGTCCTTGCTAGTGTTCCTTGTCTAGTAGACTTTACCCTAGCTTGTCCCAAGTGTAAGCCTTGTATCCTGCCTACGTGGTCCAAGGTAGTTAACTTAAGATAGTGTGGTAAAGTAATTATTGTTATTGTTGTGAATGTATATGGTGGTTGTTAAGAGGGTTTAATAAATAAGTTAGTTTTTGAGGTGTATCCATTACTCCTGTTGTAGTGGCGTAGTTAATTGTATCCCAGACGACAGATCTGTTCTAAAACCTTAAAGTATAAACAGGAACCTATGTTCCTTGGGGGCGGGCCTAATTGTCAGTACCCTGTTACACCTTGATTGTAACTGCTGACCCTGCACCATAATACTAGATCCCCCATAGTAGCACGCAAGTTTTTAACACCAGTTCTCTCTTGAACACTGTGAGGGGGAGCGTGCGGGAATGACTTCCACACCCCACGCTACCTGTTACAATCACTTCCGAGGATAACACGGGACGCCACTCCCCGAGTTGGAGGATAGAAATAGCCTAAGCTACTCTATCTATGAGATGTATTTAATTGATCCCAATTAACTTACTTGAGCTTGAACGCCAGCTCCCTGTTCCAGCTGTGTGACCACCACCGTTCATGCCGGCCCACCCTCGGGAAGCAGTTGTGAACCTTCCGTGGAGATTATTCGTGAACCTTCACCACGTTCGCCACCACCAATAGAAACATATATTTTGAACTTCACAATTCTTGGCAGTGTCTTACCCGGAATACAACAAAGACATCGGTTATTCAGACGTTAAGAACATGCCAACCACTCCACACTCCACTCCAGTCTGGGGCCAGGTAGCCTGGTGGATTGCGCGCAGGACTTGTAATTCTGTGGCGCGGGTTCGATTCCCGCACCCGGCAGAAACAAATGGGCAAAGTTTCTTTCACACCTGAATGCCCCTGTTACCTAGCAGTAAATAGGTACCTGGGAGTTAGTCAGCTGTCACGGGCTGCTTCCTGGGGTGTGTGGTGTGGAAAAAAAAAGTAGTTAGTGTAGTTAGTAAACAGTTGATTGACAGTTGAGAGGCGGGCCGAAAGAGCAAAGCTCAACCCCCGTAAAAAATACAACTAAGTGAATACACAGATATGACATTGACGTGATCAATGATACAATCAGTTGGCGTCGTGAGGAGGATTTGAACGTTCAACTATGAGTACTCCCAAGCACAACCTTAAACCACTGTGGCTTTTGGTTGCTTTGAGAAGGAAGAGGGAGGGAGAGGAAGGAGACAAAGAGGGAGGAAGGAGAGCGAGAAGGAAACAGGGAGGGAAAGGGGCGAGGAAGAGAGGAGAGGAAGAGAGGAAAAAGAGGGAGGGAGTGAGGGGGGGGGGGTCGCTGAGGAGCGACTTTTAACAACAATTCTCATGAAGTATTTCTGGCGGGGTACTCTCCGGGGGTTTACGAGGCCAGCAGCACTAGGTGGAGGCGCCACAACACTCACACGGACTCCTCTACCATTGTAACATACTAACCTGTACGGACAAGAGGGAGCTCATACAAGCAGGTGCCAATAATAGTGACAATACTTAGTAAACCATGCAAATCGTGTCAAGTCTTGGTAAAGGTCATGAGAAAAATAAAAGTATTGTAAAATAATTACGTTTGAAGTAAGTTGTGTGTATGAAAACTGGTGACCGTTCACCGCTACTTCCCCCACCCAATACCCGAGACAAACACATATCATGTAAAGTTAGACATAGCTAGCAATTGTCTGGGTCCGATTAGGTCAGGTTGAGTTAGATTAGGTTAGGTCGTTGTATTTCCAGTAGCATAGTAAGCGGTTCTTGGCGGCTGGCAGCCGTGCTAAATGTCTATGAGCATCACATAGAGGGCCTTCACGGTATCTACCCCGAGGTGAGAAGACCATCAGCATCACAGGAGACGCACACGAGCATCAGAAGCAGTAGCAATAGTTGCAGCAGCAGCAGCAGTAGTAGTAGCAGCAGCAGCAGCAGCAGCAGCAGCAGTAGCAGCAGCAGCAGCAGCAGCAGTAGCAGCAGTAGCAGCAGCAGCAGTAGCAGCAGCAGCAGCAGCAGCAGCAGCAGCAGCAGCAGCAGTAGCAGCAGCAGCAGCAGCAGCAGCAGCAGCAGTAGTAGTAGCAGCAGCAGCAGCAGCAGCAGCAGCAGCAGCAGCAGCAGTAGTAGCAGCAGCAGTAGTAGCAGCAGCAGCAGCCTCCACCAACCGGGAAGACACCCAAAACACGCGCCAAAATTAACCCGGGGCTGTTCACACAGGAGCGTCCTGTAACTTATCTGGGGCAGAAATAGCCCTGGGAGGACGAGCCGCTTCCTATCCCCCAGCCCCCCCCCCCCCCTCCACCAAGTTCATCCTCCCACCGAAGTGTCCGAGCCAGGCAGTGAGGGAGCGGCCGACACTGCTCCTCACGCCTCTCTTGCAGTGCCAATTAAATTTTCTGTTTCACATAAAAAAAATGGAAAAAAATCCTCTTCAGTTTCATCTGCAGCACTTCTTTTGGTCGAGAAGAAACTTAAAAGATCGTGCGTGTGTGTGTGTCTGTACTCACCTAGTTGTGTTTGCGGGGATTGAGCTCTAGCTCTTTGGTCCCGCTTCTCAACCGTCAATCAACAGGTGTACAGATTCCTGAGCCTATTGGGCTCTATCATATCTACACCTGAAACTGTGTATGGAGTCAGCCTCCACCACATCGCTTCCTAATGCATTCCATTTGTCAACCACGTACACGCGTGCGTGTGCGCGCGTGTGCGTGCGTGCGTGCGTGCGTGCGTGCGTGTGTGTGTGTGTGTGTGTGTGTGTGTGTGTGTGTGTGTGTGTGTGTGTGTGTGTGTATAGGGATGTTTCCGATGTCATTCACCACCTTGGAAGGCAGTGGAAGAGTTGCAACATTTTTCCAAACTGGATAAACTGAAATTGACCATCAAAATGGAATTTAGCAGTTTCAAATTTAATTTATTTCTCAGTTTGGATTCTATGTAGTCATCAAGCTGAATACTTTATCTATTTCAACGGTAGTATGCGGTAATAATAATGCACAGATGGCACATTGCTGCGTTCGTCAAGGAATAGAAGGGAAGGCATCTTTAATTTAAGAACTTCTTTGCAGAAGTTGCCTATGTTTATTATTTCAATAAATTTAATTTATTTTGTTATTTGCTATTCACTCTAAGCTATGATAATACTGCACTTTGGCGATGCATCTTCAAATCTGATACACTTTTATTATCAATATTGTTCTTGCACACATCAACTAGATGGTCCCAGTTCCCTCGAGCAGAGTGACAACATAAATCAATAGCAATTACACTTCAACTATATTTACCTGAATTCGCTGATTTATGTTTAGCAGATGACAAATATTAAAGTAAGAGGTGTGTAGTGCTTTAAAGGACTTGTACTGATATGTTTCTGGCATTAAGAATGATTTTCAATTCTTGATATTTCTTTTAACTTTGTTTTTGCAGCACTTCAGTGCTCTTGTATCACCACCTGACACAACCATTATACAAGCCTCGACAAGTTGGTCTCGCAACCACTCCTCTGAGCTTTTGATCGTACTGCTCAATTTCGGCATTTTTGTAAAGTGTCATAAACTTTAAATATGATGATAATACCCAATACAGTAAGTTATGACAGCAAAGCCCTATTATCAGTTTACAAAAACGCTCTCACTGTCTGCCAGTACCCAAACACTCTCGCACTTGCACACCCGCCACTCAGACCCGGTCTCAAGACTGCGTGTAGCGATGTCACTTGCTTTATATAGAAAAAAACTAATCGACCAGTAAATATAACAAAAAGTACGAAACACGCTTGAATACTTGCTAACATCTGTTCTACTACAAATTTGGTACAATCGTCTAAAAGCATCCAAGGTTACTATTAA
>WNGS01164858.1:15182412-15192412 GCA_020271785.1 Procambarus virginalis
AAACCATCGAGATCAATATCTATTAAACACATAACATAGCATTTTGTTGTTTTATAGATTCAGCTACTCGGAACAATTTCCAAGTATGTCTCTCAGGTGTTCACATTCACGTAGATAGTGGTCAAGGCGGTGTCCATCACTCTCACCACAGATTCTGCAACTTCGCTGATCAACTGTTGTTTCCATTCCATATCTCCAAGAATATTTGTATCCAAGACGGATTCTCGCTATTACTGATTCTCTCCCTCGTCCTCCTCCTCTTCGGCCATAATGATTGGGATTGCCAGCTGCAACCATGTTGTACCATCGTATAGATTCACTGGTTTGTGCTTCTATCCTCCTTTCCTCAGTTACCTTGTCACGGTGATGTTGCCTGACAATACCTCTAATTTGTAGTAGAGTCTTGGGTATGAAGTATTCAATATGGTCTCCTTCAGCAGCCAGCACATCTGCTCGTTCATTCCCACATATCCCACCACGGGAGGGGATCCACAGAAACTTGATGACTCTTCCCTGATTGGTAAGTACTCTCACAGCTCTCTTAATTTCAGCGACTATTGCAAGATTTTCTGCCCGATTTTTACTTAGGCTTTGCAGTGCTGCTTTTGAATCGGTGCAAACCACTGCACCATTAAACACTGCAAAAAAATAAACACCCACTGCACCATTAGTGTTCCGTTCAAGAAACCTTAACGCCATAACAATGGCAGTTAGCTCTGCTTGCGTTGAAGAGGCATAGTTCTCAATACGTGCTTTTTCTTCATTTCTGCGTTGGAAAGTATTATCCTTGATTACCGTGTATGCTGCACCAGCCCTGCCATTGACAGGATTAGATGACCCGTCAGTGTAGATTTGATCTAGTTCATCTCCGGCTTCTTTAAAATTTCCTCGAGATACTTGTGCCTCATTTCTTGTGGTATCATATTGGATTTTTTCGTTGCCATTTCATTGATGATGATCTTGCACGAGTCATCCTCCCAGGTTTCAGCATATATGCCCAACGGCCACCACACGTTCTGGGTGGGGACGCGTTGCAGGGAATGTGTAGGGGGGAGGGGCCGGGATGTGTAGGGGGGGAGGGGCCGGGATGTGTACGGGGGAGGGGCAGGGTTGTGCTGGAGGGGTCAGTGATGTGGTGGGGCCGGAAGATGACTTCATGAAGACATTGAGGCACCAAAACACCACGCAGCTGTCTTAGACTATTATGGAGAGTTACATAATGAGTGAAGGGCAACGTGATGCTAGAAGCTCTCCTTCACTCTGGATGGTCAGTGTTAAGCCTGTAGAGGAAGGAGGCAGGCCACGAGACACCAGAGTAGAGTGGGCTGGACGAGGGTGGGTTTGGGTGGGTGGTGGTGAGCTCAGAATAAACACCCACCACAACTTCCCGTAACGGCCCCTCGCCCGACCCGGCCCGCACCACCTTTCAATAGGTCCATCCAACCCCCTCAATCCTCCCCCCCCCCACCCCACCTCACTACTGATAACAGCACCTCCTCTCACCCCGCCCACCTCTTCCATCTCCTACCCCACAGGGTCCTCCCTACCCCCCCCCCCCCATCTTCTAACCCCAAAGGGTAAAAATGAAAGTGTTGCCAATATGGGTTTCCACGCCGCACAAGACAGCTTAACACCACTCGTTCTTAACCTCAAGTCTTCCGCCATCGAATCCACTGCTAGAATCCCCTCAGTAAAACATCTAAACTATTGTGACCGACTAAAGAGCCTAAATCTGTACTCACTTGAGCGCAGGCGGGAGAGATACATAATAATTTACACGTGGAAAATAGTAGAGGGGCTGGTCCCAAACCTGCACACAGAAATAACACCACATGAGACCAGAAGGCACGGCAGGATGTGCAGAATACCCCCGTTGAAAAGCAGAGGTGCAACAGGTACTCCAAGAGAGAACTCTATCAACATCAGAGGCCCGAGACTGTTCAACACTTCCACTACACATAAGGAACATAACTGGCCGACCCCTCACAGTGTTCAAGAGAGAACTATCAACATCAGAGGCCCGAGACTGTTCAACGCTTCCACTACACATAAGGGGCATAACTGGCCGACCCCTCACAGTGTTCAAGAGAGAACTATCAACATCAGAGGCCCGAGACTGTTCAACACGCTTCCACTACACATAAGGGGCATAACTGGCCGACCCCTCACAGTGTTCAAGAGAGAACTGGATAAACACCTCCAAAGAATACCTGACCAACCAGGCAGTGACTCGTACGTTAGGCTGCGATCAGCCGCATCCAACAGCCACACGTACGAGTCACAGCCTGGTTGATCAGGTATCTTTTAGAGGTGTTTATCGAGTACTCTCTTGAACACTGTGAGGGGTCGGCCAGTTATGCCCCTTATGTGTACCTTTTTTATTATTATTTTCTGCCACAGACGTGGCCACACATTACAGGTTAATTACATAACCAGCATATATACATTTTTTCTGTCCTCCATGGACAGGGTTAGTGATGTGTTAAACATATATATAGTTCAGGGGTTTATTGTACAGGAAGCGTGTTGAACAGTCTCGGGTCTCTGATGTTGATAGTTCTCTCTCAGAGTACCTGTTGCACCTCTGCTTTTCAACGGGAGTATTCTGCACATCCTGCCATGCCTCCTGGTCTCATGTGGTGTTATTTCTGTGTGCAGGTTTGGGACCAGCCCCTCTACTATTTTCCACGTGTAAATTATTACGTATCTCTCCCGCTTGTGCTCAAGAGAATACTGATTTAGGCATTTTAGTCCGTCCCAGTAGTTTAGATGTTTTACTTATTATTATTAACATCTTTATTGACAAAATGAATTACAATTTTGCCTAATCTGAGGATTTCGATTAAGTCTTAATAAAGTGAGGATAATGCTGGTATTCACTGTCACGCAGGACAGAGGGTCATACACAAGACAATAGGTCTAAACTGTAGGCTGAAGCACATATATATCATGGTTACAATCAATGTGTTAATATATGGATATGTGAAAACAACTTTCTATTGTGCACTGCCACACAAGGGCAGGGATGGGTTCATAAGTGATGCAGCTTAGAAGTAATATAAATAAAAATTGTTCTTCATTCTTTAAAATGGACAAGCAAATTTTGGATAAATTGTTAGGATGTCATCCAGAACACCTGAGTCAATAAAATAGTTAGACAGTTGGTGGTACAAGAGGCCAGGAGGTCTAAAGTCCTTTACGGTTTTACATTCAGCAATACAGTATAGTGTTCTAGTGAATGCATTAAAGGTTTATCACAGTTTACAATCTGAGTATTCTGGTAGTGGCTCAGCCTCACTAGATGTTTTACTGAGTGGATTTAGTGAAATTTCCTGAGTGAATTACCGAGTTTACAAACATAGACATATATGTGTCATATATGCTTATTAATTACCCTCAAATCCTCCGTGTAGCCAGTGTTGCATTGAGTGAGGGATGGTGAGGGGGGAAGAAAGGAGACAAGGGTGGGGAAAGCAAGGCGTGAGAAGGGTGTGTAAGAGTGTGGAGCGAGTAGGGAGGGTGAGAGTGAGGGGAGGGGAAGGAAGAGGAGGGTGAGAGTGAGGGGAAGCCAGTCAGGCAGACGGGGAGTAACAGGTTGCTATGGTAACCTCCGCCACCACCTGCCCAACTGTTCAGATATGTTTTCCTCTGGAGCCCGGCCAACGTGACAGATGCAACGCCTATCATTCAAGCTCCCAAGCTAGGAAAGTGAATAAATGCCGTCCGGTATCAGACTTATTCACGGGCCGTACAATGCTAAACAGATTCAATTTGATATATGAATCCAGACGTACTTATGATCAATGTAACGGTACAACAACTTAGAAACCTTAAGCACAATCAGGCATACAATATCATCCAAAAATAAAAACCCGATTCCTTGGAAGCACTTGGAATGGCTCAGGTTAAGGATTTGAGAAGGGAGAGGGGGAAGGAATGGTGCCCAACCACTTAAACAGTCATGGGGATTGAACGCCGACCTGCATGCAGCGAAACCGTCGCTCTACCGTTCAGACCAATTGGATAGACTCAAGACACACATGGACTCCCCAAGACAAGGAACTAAGAATACCCCTAGACATCAGCCAGAAATCTTCGTTACCAAACTGTCACTTGAACAATTATAATGTAACAATTAACACAATCTCCAACTCCTAGACAATCGGTCAGTGTAAACTTAAATCACTATAAGCTTCCCAGTCCTCCAGAACATTAGGTTCTGGGGTAAACAATAAGTCGCAAGTCATGTATGCATCAATGGGAACGAAAGTGCAAACAAGACAGTTAGAGCAGGAACACACAAAGCAACGTTAGCTGTCAACACCAGTAAACAACATGGAACTAGGGACCAATAAACCTAACGAAAACAACGAGTCCTGTGGGAACACAGGTTCTCTATTTGTCAAATATTGATACAGTTCTTAAAAGATTTCCCCATTTTGCACCCGCAAGATAACGTAAGCTTTTAAGGGTTGATAGATGTTAATCTTCTTGTTTGAGGAGCTGTTCACTTGAGACAGTTAAGCAAGTCCCAGCTGTGTCTGGGTACAAGTGACAGGATGAACAACCCAGCGGGTTTTCTTCCTATTGGGGAGTGTTGTACATGCTGCTATGGCGGTGTGTCCACTCACAAGATGAGTGGCGCTGCCCAATAAACTCGCCACTCGGGACAAAATTTAAATTTAAAATCACAGGTTCTCTCTACACCACCACCTTCAGCTGCCTGGTACAGAGACGTTCAGTACTCACCAAGGGTGAAGAGATGAGAGAGGGCGACTACTTCCAGATACTGGGATCAATGACCAAATAAACATTCCGTCTACCCACCAGGCTACTGCACAACTGTACTAAGTTCCAACGCCAAGGGCATCGCCTACAAACTATGTTTCTGAACATTGGTCAACTCTAATAGTACTAATTAATATCAAATATACAAATAATATAAAGATCTCTAAAAACTCGCACGCGCACACACTAAATTAGAGAAGATTCAAAGGTATGCCACCAGACTAGTACCCGAGCTGAGGGGTATGAGCTACGATTTGATTGATGCCGCCGGAGGCGGCTATAGCCGCCTCCGGCGGCATCAATAATAAACAAAATAAACTATAGTTTATTGTGCACCCTATACTCATCCTGTGAGCGGTAGCGCAAAAGCAATACAGAGGGCACAAAAGGTCTTTATCAGACCTCATCTTAGATAATTACATAAATATTTTTCATCTATCCTTCACACCTTATAGTTACAATGTCAGCTAGTTACAGAGAATGTTTTATTTCAAGAGTTACATATTTACAGTAAGGCATTATACACTAATGGTAGGTCTTATCGCTATTACATAATTGTTTGAGCAATGGAGATAGAAGTCATAGGGGAGCTGCTGTTTATTATTTTATCCTTGGTAATAAGATAGGTTGCCATATCACACAGCGTGAGCTCAGATTTATCTCTAAATGCCTCAATTTTTACAACAATCCAAGATATAGCATTCGAGTGTGTGTCCTACGAGAAGATGCCTGTTTGATGGGGTTCTGGGAGGAGTTCTACTCCCCAAGCCCGGCCTCGGCTTGACACTTTTAACACTTAATTGAAATCCTCAGATTAGGCAAAATTGTAACACAATTTTGTCAATAAAGATGTTAATAATAATAATTGGAGCGGCCCGCAGGCCCACATAATCCACCCAAGCCCGTTTGGTCCGGCACTTCTTGAAGAAAACTATCTTTGTTTTCTCTTGAAGATGTCCACGGTTGTTCCAGCAATATTTCTTAGAGGAAGAATTGTGATTCTTAAATTGTTAACAGATTGTCACAATATCTGATTGTGAATATGACACAAGGAATAGAACCCTCACATCAATGGAAGAAGAGCTAAAGGAGACATGATCACCATATACAAGATTCACAGAGGAATTATTCAGGCAGATGAAGCCAGATTATTTAACACCGGTGGCACACGTACTAGAGGACACAGGTTGAAAATGAATACCCAAATGAGCCATACAGATATTAGAAAGAACTTTTTCAGTTTCAGAGCAGTTAACAACTGGAGCGCACTAGGAAGTGATGTGGTGGAGGCTGACTCCAGATTCCTGAGCTTCTCCAGCTCCATCATATCTACAGTTGAAACTGTGTATGGAGTCAGCCTCCACCACATTACTACCTAGTGCATTCCATTTAATAACTGGTCTGACAAAGTTTTTATAATGTCTCTGAGACTCATTACCCAACCACTTGAGCTGAACAATACAGCGACGGTCTCGCTTCATGCAGGTCGGCGTTCAATCCTCGACCTTCCAAGTGGTAGGGGACCATTTCTTCCCCCCCCCCTCACCCGTCCCATTCCAAATCCTTATCCTGATCTCTTCCAAGTGCTATACAGCCGTAAGCGCTTGGCGCTTTCCCCTGATAGTTCCCTCCTTCCTGCCCTCTGTGGGTCATTTGGGTACTCAGCTTCCACCTGTGTCCCCTTGTTCTCGTACCACCCATGTTAAATAATCCATCCTTGTCTACCCAACTATCTGTCTATCCACCCATCTACCTATTCATGTGTCTACCCATCTATGTTTGTATTTATATAACCATTTTTCCATCCTTATACCTAACTTGAAGTTATCTTAGAGTGTTTCCGGGGCTTAGCGTCCCCGCGGCCCGGTCGTCGACCAGGCCTCCTTGTTGCTGGACTGGTCAACCAGGCTGTTGGACGCGGCTGCTCGCAGCCTGACGTATGAATCACAGCCTGGTTGATCAGGTATCCTTTGGAGGTGCTTATCAAGTTCTCTCTTGAACACTGTGAGGGGTCGGCCAGTTATGTCCCTTATGTGTAGTGGAAGCGTGTTGAACAGTCTCGGGCCTCTGATGTTGATAGTTCTCTCTTGAACACTGTGAGGGGTCTGCCAGTTATGTCCCTTATGTGTAGTGGAAGCGTGTTGAACAGTCTCGGGCCTCTGATGTTGATAGTTCTCTCTTGAACACTGTGAGGGGTCGGCCAGTTATGTCCCTTATGTGTAGTGGAAGCGTGTTGAACAGTCTCGGGCCTCTGATGTTGATAGTTCTCTCTTGAACACTGTGAGGGGTCGGCCAGTTATGCCCCTTATGTGTAGTGGAAGCGTGTTGAACAGTCTCGGGCCTCTGCTGTTGATAGTTCTCTCTTAGAGTACCTGTTGCACCTCTGCTTTTCAACGGGGGTATTCTGCACATCCTGCCATGCCTTCTGGTCTAATGTGGTGTTATTTGTGTGTGCAGGTTTGGGACCAGCCCCTCTACTATTTTCCACGTGTAAATTATTATGTATCTCTCCCGCCTGCGCTCAAGAGAATACAGATTTAGGCTCTTTAGTCGGTCCCAGTAATTTAGATGTTTTACTGAGTGGATTCTAGCAGTAAAGTATCTCTGCACGCTCTCCAGGTCAGCAATTTCTCCAGCTTGAAAGGGGCTGTCATTGTGCAGCAGTACTCCACTCTAGAGAGCGGCTGTCATTGTGCAGCAGTACTCCACTCTAGAGAGCACTAGCGTTTTGAAGAGTATCATCATCGGTATAGCATCTCTAGTGTGAAAAGTTCTCGTTATCCAACCTGTCATTTTTCTTGCAGTTGTGACGGTTACTTTATTGTGTTCTTTAAAGATAAGGTCTTCCGACATGAGTACACCCAGATCCTTTACATTGCCTTTTTGTTCTATGTTATGATTTGCCTGAGTTTTGTAAGTAGTTTCTGTTTTTATATTTTCATTTTTTCCGTAGCGCATGAGCTGGAACTTATCTTCGTTAAACACCATATTATTTTCTGTAGCCCATACAAAGACCAGATTTACGTCTGATTGGAGGTTTGCTGTGTCCTGAATGTTGTCTACCCTCATAAAAATCCTAGTGTCATCTGCAAAGGATGATACAGTACTATAGATTGTGTCCTTGTCTATGTCCGATATGAGGATGAGAAAAAGTACTGGAACAAGCACAGTACCCTGGGGGACTGAGCTCCGGATTTTATTTTATTGACTATTACACATTGGGTTCTGTTAGTCAGGAAATTGTAGATCCATCTGCCTATTTTTCCGATAATTCCTTTTGAACGCATTTTATGTGCAATAACACCATGGTCACATTTGTTGAAGGCTTTTACGAAATCTGTGTAAATTACATCAGCGTTTTGTTTGTCTTCCATGGCATCTAATGCCATGTCATAGTGGTCCAGCAACTGTGACAGGCAAGAGCGCCCTGTTCTGAAACCATGTTGTCCGGGGTTATGGAGATGCTGTGATTCCATGTATTTTGTGATCTTACTTCTTAGCACTCTCTCAAAGATTTTTATGATCGGCGATGTTAGTGCTATCGGTCTGTAATTTTTTGCCTCTGTCTTATTACCTCTTTTATGGAGTGGTAAAATTACCTCTGTTGTTTTTAGTATGTCAGGGATAACGCTAGTATCTAGGCTTTGTCTCCAAAGAATGTGAAGGGCCTGCGATAGTGTTTTCCTTTTTTACAGTTCTTGATGAATATGGAGTTCCAAGAATCCGGGCCTGGTGCAGAGTGCATAGGTATACTGTTTATGGCTTCTTCAAAATCCAGTGGGGATAGGGTGACGTCTGATATATGATTTGATGTTGGTTATCATATCCATGAAAAATTCATTTGGGTTATCAATCTTTAGTGCGTTTAGTGGCTCGCTGAAAACACAGTCGTACTGCTTCCTCAGTAACTCGCTCATTTCTTTGAGCGAGTTACTCCCAATCTCCCTTTTGCAGGGGCCCGATACTAGATGTGGTTTTTGATCTTGATTTTGCATAGGAGAAAAAATATTTCGGATTTCTCTCTATTTCACTGATGGCGTTTTGCTCTCTTTGCCTCTCCTGGGTTTGTATGATTCATGTAGCTTTAGTTCAATTGTTTCTATTTCTCTACCTAACCTTCTTCGGCGTTCTTGAGACAGGGTGCGACTCTCAAGTTGTTCCGCGATTCGTTTTCTTCGCCAACGACGAAGGGAACGACGTTCTCGTTCCAATCTGCATGTCTTCCTCTTTTTTTCTTAGGGGTATGCGGTTTGAACATATTTCTAGTGCTACTGAGCTTATTTTTTCCAGGCACCGGTTCAGGTTTGCATTTTCTAGCTGTTCTTCCCAGCTTATTTCTGTGAAGTCCTGGTTTATTTGTTCCCAGTTTATCTGTTTATTATTGAAGTTGAATTTGCTGAAATCTCCTCCACCGGGAATCAGGACTGGTTTTGAAGTTCAATTCCCCCATACTTGTCAGAACTTCAATTAAGTTGTGATCTGAGTAACAGGTATTTGTAATCATTATGCTCATGATCAATTCATCATTATTAGCGAAAATGAGGTCCAGCGTGTTCTCCTTCCTAGTTGGTTCTACTATTTGCTGGTTTAAGGCAAACCTGTCGCACATCCGTAGCAGGTCATTTGAATGTGCCTGTTCATTTAGGATACTTCCTGGTATTCTTTCTGATATAACTATTAGTTAGGTTCTTTCATTTCAGGTGCCGTAGGTTGAAGTCCCCAAGTAGAATGATGTTTGGGGCTGGATTTGTGAGGTTTTCCAAGCAGTTTTCTTTTTTTCATTAGTTGGTCTTTAAACTGCTGAGGGTTTGCCTCCGGTGACTTATATAGAAGGACAATAACTACATTTAAGATCTCCATTTATTCATCTGATAAATACTAATTATCAACATCAGAGGCCCGAGACTGTTCAACACGCCACACACAAGGGGCATAAAGGGAGGGGTAGAAATAGCGGAAGCCACTCTATCCCTTTGAGATGTATTTTATTGTCTCAATAAACGAACTTGAAGGACATAAATGTACCAGGTGGTGTGGTCAGAGACCGGGCCGTGGGGACGCTGATCCTCGGCACGACTACAAGCTTTGGTGCCGAGGTACTTAGCTTGGTTACACAAAGTAACCAAGCTATGACAGCTATTTACTATTGTCTGTGTCTGCAGAATCGAGCGATTAGCTCTTGGACCCCGCGCCTTTTAACCAATTTTCTTCT
>WNGS01164858.1:15194912-15198442 GCA_020271785.1 Procambarus virginalis
ACTATCTAGTTTTCTCTTGATGTCCACGGTTAATTATTCAATTCTGAGAGAGAACTCTATCAACATCAGAGGCCCGAGACTGTTCAACACGCTTCCACTACACATAAGGGGCATAACTGGCAGACTCCTCACAGTGCTCAAGAGAGAACTGGATAAGCACCTCCAAAGGATACCTGATCAACCAGGCTGACTCATACGTCAGGCTGCGAGCAGCCGCGTCTAACAGCCTGGTTGGTCAGTCCAGCAACCAGGAGGCCTGGTCGACGACCGGGCCGCGGGGACGCTAAGCCCCGGAAGCACCTCAAGGTAACCTCAAGGTAACGGTTGTTCCGGCAATATTTCTGATGCTCGCTGGGAGGTCGCTGAACAACCGCGGACCTCTGATGTTTATACAGTGTTCTCTGATTGTGCCTATGGCACCTCTGCTCTTCACTGGTTCTATTCTGCATTTTCTTCCATATTGTTCACTCCAGTACGTTGTTATTTTACTGTGTAGATTTGGGACCTGGCCCTCCAGTATTTTCCATGTGTATTATTTGGTATCTCTCTCGTCGTCTTTCTAGTGAGTACATTTGGAGAGTTTTGAGACGATCTCAATTATTTAGGAGGAAGTGAGAGCGTTTACCATTCCGACTCTTCCATAAACAAGGTCGTTTTTCTCCTGAGTAAATGAGGATCATGTTAAGCCCACAGCCCCGTTTGAGCACAATAATATGCTGCTGTCTAAAATCCTATGCATAATCCATACACACTGCCTATTATCCAATCGCTCTTCATGCAGTTCATTCACCATCCCATTCCTTGCCTAATCACAATATATATATATATATATATATATATATATATATATATATATATATATATATATATATATATATATATATATATATATATATATATATGCAAACAATCCTGAACTGTCTCCAGGCATATATGCAACTGAAAACTCACCCCAGAAGTGACTCTCTTGTCCGGTCGTGTTGGTCGAGTGGTTAACGGATCCTGTACATCAGATGCATTGCTTCTGGCAGTATGGGTTCGAGTCACTTCTGGGGTGTGAGTTTTCAGTTGCATATATGCCTGGAGACCGTTCAGGCTTGTTCGCATTTGTGTTCCTCACGTATACCCCAAAGAATGAGGTGATTTGATAAAATACCATGCCCAAGATTACCAACAGAGTGTCGGTGGGGAGATGGGGAATTAGCCTCGGCTACCATCCTCTTTTGTCCGATCGTGTTCGTCGAGTGGTTAAGGGATCCTGTACATCAGACGCATTGTTTCTGGCAGTATAGGTTCGAGTCACTTCTGGGGCGATTGTTTTCAGTTTATATATATATATATATATATATATATATATATATATATATATATATATATATATATATATATATATATATATATATATATCAAAGACTTTAGTTACACACACTGAACAGAGTTTAAACAGCTTTTCTTTTTTATACCTGCATTTGGGTGAGGTGACATGTTACAATGGTTTGGGGTGAGGTGAGAACAAACACAGAACACGAAACAATGGGTATAAGCTAAAGGGAAGAATAGATCTGTAACTGCAGAAGGCCTATTGGCCCATATTTCTTGATGTTTCTATATTGGAGCGGAGTCTTGAAGTGGGTAGAATATAGTTGTGCGTTAATTGGCTGTTGATTGCTGGTGTTGACTTCTTGATGTGTAGTGCCTCGCAGATGTCAAGCCGCCTGTTGTCGCTGTATCTATCAATGATTTCTGTGTTGTTTGTTAAATTAACAAACACAGAAATCATATATATATATATATATATATATATATTATATATATATATATATATATATATATATATATATATATATATATAAATATATACATACATACATACATACATACATACATACATACATACATACATACATACATACATACATACAGTACAGGAATTGATAACACTGATTTAACATTTAATTTATTCAGTCCTGATAACCAATAATACTGGAATGTTACAACACACACCATCAAATTGTCCAGCCCTTGATAAGACACCTGGCCATTTACCCGTCCCTCTCACACCCCAAATATAAACAAACAATTACGGCTCCCTCCAGCAACACTTGACAAACAAGTGACGCTGAATTCTGCTGCTGCCCCCGATCAGACGGCCCCCCGACCAGACGCCCCCCCCCCCCCGATCAGACGGCCCCCCGACCAGACGCCCCCCCGACCAGACGACCCACCTGCCCTGCACTCCACAACGCTCACTCTTGGCCAAAATGTGGCGAGTGATCCATCCCAAAAGTTATCAAAGACAGGAAACTGCAGATGACACGCAGGAATTACAAGAAAAACAAGAAATATAGAATAACGTGATAAAAACATTGAGGAAAATAGACGATGCTGGAGAGGAAGTCAACATGCTGGAGAGGAAGTTATGCTAAGCGTAAATAGAGGAAATGGTAGCAGTCATGACGCAAAGTAACGTAGATGTTACTGGTAAGGATTAACCCAGCCAATTTCCCCACTATCAAAAATAACTTTTACAAAATACTCCAGTTTATTATTTGAAATTAGATTAATATTTATCTCAACATTTTATCGATAGTAGCCTATAAACAATATGAAATTCGGCCATTTTAATTATTCAATAACACATTACGTTAACCAAGAGCAGCAAGCACTGTGCGTGGAGTGTGCAAGGCGAGCCGTGCCTGTCTGGCCTGGCACCAGAGGCTCTCACAACCACCAGTGTGCCAGAGACCCTCCTTGCTAGTCTTGGCAGCTGTTTTGCGTGTTAATATACTGTTAGTGTAGGCGCTCTTGCGCCAGCCTTCCAGCTACGACAGCTGGGTACTCATCAACCCACCTCATCTGGGAGACCACAACCCGTACACTCCAACACTTCCAAAGACCAAAGATACCCTACAAAACACCACTTTCAGGTTTTGGCGGCTGCATGGAATGAACACTAGACCCAATGTTGAATCGAGGAACAGGTGTAGGTACTAAATTTAAACAGACACGTAAGATACACATAGAAACGCACTAGACAAACAGCAGAGCTAGATAAAACAAACAAAAAACCATGCCATGACTTACGCATAGATAACAATGAGGTACTCAATGATGAGTAATCTGCAGGTAACGATTAATTAATGCAGTTTATACACAATGTAGACACAGGATGCTTAGTATATAAAAGAAACATTTGAAGGGTGAGAGGCAGAGGCGAGAGGGAGGGGGAGGGGGGGGGGGGGGTGTGGGGGTTGGGGTGGGGAGTGGGGGGGTTTTGTAGGGTGAGTGGGGGGTAATGTATATAAATAGATATGTTGGACTGATGGAAGATGAGATCAGGTTTGTATGCATAGCCTGAATAAATGAGTTGAAGGACATATCTAGTGTGTGAGTGGAACCAGGTAATGGCATTCCGGGGCACATTGCGACCCAGGCTGTCGTGTGTTTTTTTTCCATATTATGTATAGCCATTGTAGAAGTTTCAAAGAAGTTTGTTAAGACAAGAGGCAGGGACTGTTGTTAGCGGAATG
>WNGS01164858.1:15198467-15222366 GCA_020271785.1 Procambarus virginalis
ATAAGCATTTATAGCTTCGAATTACAATTGTTACTTAACCTATTATAAGTATAGGTTGTAATAATTGTAATTACGAAGCAATAAGATGCGTTACTACGAACATACTATTAGGTTAGGTAAGGTCGGTTGTTTTCATGAATCTTTCAAGGAAAAACTATTATGTAAGTATGTCACACTATGCAATATTTAAAAGTCAATATTGACATACGAATTTGCGCAGGCGGGTTGACTGAGTCAGTGTGTAGATGGTGAAGGTGTGTGGTACTGATTTGGTGCAGTTGGACTGTGTTGGTGGTGTGGACTGATGATGGTGCAGGTGTGTGCCGTACGATTGTTTGTGCAGAGTTGTGTACTGATGGATCGTACACAGGTGTAGGGTATGATTGGATGGTCGGTGCAGGTGTGTACGGTACTGATGGATGGTGCAGGTGTACGGTACTGATGGATGGTGCAGGCTGTACGGTACTGATGGGTGGTGCAGGCTGTACGGTACTGATGGATGGTGCAGGCGTACGGTACTGATGGAGTGGTGCAGGTGTAGGTACTGATGGGTGGTGCAGGGTACGGTACTGATGGTGGTGCAGGCGTACGGTACTGATGGTGGTGCAGAGTGTACGGTACTGATGGTGGGCAGGTGTGTGTACGTGATGGGTGTGTGCTTAGGTGTACGTACTGATGGATGGTTGCAGGGTGTGGTACTGATGGATGGTGCAGGGGTGTGGTACGATGGTGGTGCAGGTGTGTGGTACTGATGGATGGTGCAGGTGTACGGTACTGATGGTGGTGCAGGGTATGGTACTGATGGATGGTGCAGGTGTCGGTACGAGGTGTGAGTCGTACTGATATGGTGCCGGTGTGGATGATGGATGGTGCAGGTGTACGGTACTGATGGATGGTTCAGGTGTACGGTACTGATGGATGGGGCAGGTGTACGGTACTGATGGATGGTGCAGGCGTACGGTACTGATGGATGGTGCAGGCGTATGGTACTGATGGATGGTGCAGGTGTACGGTACTGATGGATGGTGACAGGTGTGTGGTAATGATGGATGGTGCAGGTGTACGGTACTGATGGATGGGGCAGGTGTACGGTACTGATGGATGGTGCAGGTGTGCTGTGGTAAGATGGATGGTCTGAGGTGTGTGGTAATGAGGGTGGTGCAGGTGTTGGGTACGATGGATGGTGAAGGTGTGGTAATGATGATGGTGCAGTCTGTGTGTGGTACTGATTAGATTGGATGCAGGTGTTGTGGTACTGCTGGATGGTCAGGTGTACGGTTACTGATGTGGTGAGGTGGTGGTACTGATGGATGGTGCAGGTGGTGGTAACTGATGGATGGTGCAGGTGTACGGTAGATGATGGAGGTGAGGTGTGTTGGGACTGATGGTGGTGCAGGTAAGGTACTGATGGATGGTGCAGGCGTACGGTACTGATGGATGGTGCAGGTGTACGGTACGATGGATGGGCGGGGTACGGTGTGTGGACGAGGTGTGTTGTAGAGGATGGTGCAGGTGTAGTGGATGGTGCAGGTGTGAGGTACTGATGGATGGTGCAGGTGTAGGTACTGATGGATGGTGCAGGCGTCGGTACTGATGGATGGTGCAGGGTGAGGTACTGATGGATGGTGCAGGGTACGGTACTGATGGATGGTGCGAGGGTGACGTACGGTTTGAGGATGGGTTTGGTGCGGGTACGTACTGTGGATGGTGAGGTGTGTGGTCCTGAGGATGGCAGGGTACGGTACTGATGGTGGTGCAGTGTACGGTACTGAGTGGATGGTGCAGGTGTGAGGTACTGATGGATGGTGCAGGGTACGGTACTGATGGATGGTGCAGGTGTACGGTACTGATGGATGGTGCAGGGGTGTAGAGGTTGCAGGCGTACGGTTACTGATGGATGGTCAGTGTACAGGAGATTTACTGTGACAGGGTGGCGTGTTACTATGACACACGGAGACGCCAAGGTCAAGCGGACTCGGGGTCGGCTGGTCAAATGTGGAACGTGTGGCATGATTATGTGCGGGGCGCAGGCGGGGAGTGGAGGAGGCGGGGAGCAGGCAGTGAGCCTTGGGGAGGCCGCATAGGCGGATGGGCAGGCAGCCTGAAGCTAGTCTTGTGAAAGGGGGGGTTGAGAATTACCTATCTGTGGTTACCTATATGTGCTTACGGTGTATGTTTTTCTGGCCAGCCTATTGGTCTCCAGGGAATATGGTCCGTGATGTCATGGTGGGTAGTACGGGGAGTAACGGTTTGTGAAGTATGTGAAAGTTTGAGGTGGATGACGGAGTGGAGATTGAGAGCTGCTACCCGAGTGAGAAAGTGCGGGAGAGGAGCTTGGCTAAGGGGCGTGAGGACTGCTCCGCGTTTGGATCCGTATTGATTGGTGATTGTTACGAAGCGGACGATTGGTTTGATCATGTGCCGGTGCTGGCCAGGCGGGGGTGACCATGCTGTCGTCACCTGGGTCGACTCATCACTGGCTCCCTCCTCTCCTCCACATTGTACAGTCGATGCCGTTGCATCTTAAATGTCCTTTGATATTTGGAAGCTTTGTTTGAATGATGGATCTGTTACTTACGTGGATTGATAGATATAGAGAGGATCACCCAGCTGGAGGTTGAGGATGCATAGCACCAAGACAACACTGCCGGAACCGAGCACCAAAGGTCCACGGTTCACCCCCAAAATTTGAATTAATGCTGGAACAAAAGTTGACAAGTGCTTGTCCATTGTTCCGTTAGATAAGTTCCTGACGGAGGAAGTCCGGACATGCCGCAATGTAATGGATACTGGCCCTTGGCGCCCAGAGCAAACCAGTTTTCATCAGTGATCGTATGAAAAAATCTGGACCCCAAGCCGTGTAAGGACATAACACTCCCAGGACCGATCCCAGTTTGCTCGCTAACCATCCTTGTGACATAAGTCTAAGAGATCACACACGTGATATGAATGGGCTCAGGAACGAAACCCCAATTCATTAGATAAGCCCTGAGTTTGAATGTTGGCTTATGAAGTAGCTGATTGCAATTTGTGTTATATTTCTAACCTAATGTAGAAACTAAGAAGTCATTAGGGTGAACATTTTACTTTGACGACACACAGGTGAAAGCGAGCCAGGGCGTTACGTAAGCAGGAGTCACTCTTTTTTTTTTTTTTTTTTTTTGGGGGGTTTTTTTGGGGGTCTTGGGGGGGGGTGGACTTAAAGATCATGGCGACACACAGAATAAGAGCTCAGTCGCATTCATAATTGAGTGTCCCCCAGGAAGGTGGCTCCCTGTGCCATCTTTGTTGCTCCTTGTTCCCTCTCCAGTAGCTGAGCTGCGCTGCTTGTGCCTCTCCCTGTGCTGCTGCTGCTCCTTGATTCACTCCTGCTCCGCGGCTGCTGCTGCTGCTTGTTCCTCTCCCTGCTGCTGTGCTGTTTGTTCCGCTATGCTGCTGTGCTGCTGCTGCTCCTTGTTCCTCTCCTTGCTGTTCTGATTCTGTTCATGACCTGATGCTGATGTTTGTTCTTCTCCCTGATGCCTGCTCCTTGTTCCTCTCCCTGCTGCTGCTGATGCGTGTTTCATATCCCTGCTGCTGCTGCTGCTGTTGCTCTCATGGCTGCTTGATGCTGCTGTTGCCTCACTGCTGCTGCTGGCTGCTGCTTGTTCCTCTCCCTTGCCTGCTGCTTGCTGCGATTGTTGCTTCTACCCTGCTGCTGATGCTGCTGCTGTTCCTCTCCCTGCTGCTGCCTGCTGCTTGTCTCTCTGCTGATGTTGTTGCTCTCCCTGCTGCGCTGATGCTGTTTCCTCTCCCTGCGTGCTGCCTGTTGTTCCTCTCCCTGCTGCTGCTGTTTGTTCTCTCCCTGCTGCCTGCTGCGTGCTGCTTGTTCCTCTCAATTCTGCTGCTGCTGTTGCTTGTTCCTCTCCCTGCTTGTGCTGCTGCTGCTGCTGCTTGTTCTTCCCTGCTGCTGTGCTGCCTGTTCCTCTCCCTGCTGCTGCTGCTGCTGCTGCTGCTGATGCTGCTGTTGTTCCTCTCCCTGCGCGCTGCTGCTTGGCTTGTGCCTCTCCATGCTGCGTGCTGCTGATTGTTCCTCTCCTGCTGCTGCTGCTTTTTCCTCTCCTGCTGCTGATGCTGCTGCTTGTCCTCTCCCGCTGCTGATGCTGCTGCTGAATTGCTGTTCCTCTCCCTGATGTGTGTGTGTGCTTGTGCTATCCTGCTGATTCTGCTGCTGCTGATTCTGCTCCTGCTGCTGCTGCTCTGCTGCTTTTCCTCTCCTGCTGCTGCTGCTGTTCCTCTCCTGCTGCTGTGATGCTGCTGTTGTTATTCCTCTCCCTGCGCTGCCTGCTGCTGCTTGTTCCTCTCCCTGCTGCTGCTGCTGCTTGCTTTCTCTCCCTGCTTGCTCCTGCTGCTGATGCTGCTGCTGCTGCTTGCTACTGTTCCTTCACTGCTGCTGCTGGCTGCTTGTTCTCTCCTGTGCGCTGCTGCTGCTGCTGCTGATTGCTGCTGCTGCTGCTGCTTGTTCCTCTCCTGCTGCTGCTGCTTACCCTGCTGCTGCTGCTCCAACACCCGCTGCTGCTGCTGCTTGTTGCTCTCCCTGCTTGTGCTGCTGCTGTTCCTTCTCCATGCTGCTGCTGCTGCTGCTTGTTTTCTCCCTTTCACACCAACTGCTGCTGCTGTTGTTCTCTCCCGGACTGCTGCTTGCTCGTTGCTCTCCCTGCTGCTGCTGATGCGGTCGTTGCTCTCCCTGCTGCTGCTGTGCCTGCTGTTACCTCTCCCGGATGCGATGCTCTGCTAGTTCCTCTCCCTGCTGCGGCTGCTGCGCTTGTTGCTCTCCCTGCGCTGGGCTGCTGCTTTGTTGATTACCTGTGCTGGGCGTTGTTTCTTCTCCTGCTGCTGTTGCTTGTTGTCTCCCTGCGCTGCTGCTGCTGCTTGTTGCTCTCCATGCTGCTGAATGCTGCTGCTGATGCTGCTGCTGCGTGATGCCTTCTCCTGCTGATGCTGCTCTTGCTTCTGCTGCTGCTGCTGCTGCTGCCTTGCTTCTCCCTGCTGCTGCTGCTTGTTCCCTCCCTGCTGCTGCTGCTGCTTGTGCTCTCCGATCTGATGCGCTTGTTCCTCTCCTGCTGATGCTTGCTGTTTGTTCTTCTCCTGCTTGCTGGCTTGTTGATATTCCTGTGCTGCTGCTTGTTGCTCTACCCTGCTGCTGCTGCTTCTTGCTCTCCCTGCTGCTGCTGCTGCTTGTGCTCTCCATGCTGAGCTGCTGTGCCTTGTTGCTCTCCCTGCTGCTGCTGCTGATGTGCTTCCCCTGTCTGCTGTGCTGCTTGTTGCTCTTCCCTGCTGTGCTGCTGCTGCTTGTTGCTTCTCCCTGCTGCTGCTGCTTGTTGGCCTTCTCCTGCTGCTGCTTGCTTGTTGCTCTCCTGCTGCTGGCTTGTTGCTCCTCCATTGCTGCTGCCGCTTGTTGCTCTCCCTGCTGCTGCTGCTTGTTCCTCTCCCTGCTGATGTGGCTTTACTGCCTGCTGCTGCGTGTTCCTGCTGCTGCTGCTGTTTGTTCTTCTACCTGCTGCTGCTGCTGTTGTTTTCTCCCCTGTGTGCTGCTTGTGCTTCTCCCTGCTGAGATGATTGTTGACTCTCCCTGCGGCTGTGGCTTGTTGCTATCCCTGATGCTGTGCTTGTTTCTTCCCTGCTGCGCTGTGGCTTGTGCTTCCCTGCTGCTGTGCTTGTTCCTCCCTGCTGCTGCTGCTTGTTTTAACATACTAAGTAGGTTAGGTAAGGTCGGTGTTTTCTATGAAGCTTTTCAAGGGAAACTATTATGTTAAGTATGTCACCTATGCACATAACTAATAAGTCAATATTGGCTATACGAATTTGCGAGGACGGGTTGCATCAGTACCACACACCTGCCCTATCCATCAGTACCACACACCTGCACCATCCATCAGTACCACACACCTGCACCATCCATCAGTACCACACACCTGCACCATCCATCAGTACCTGTACCAACGAGAACTTTCAAATCTAGGGATCCCATCACAATGGTTGTACTCTTCAAGTCACTTGTGTTGTCCCGTCTTGAGTACTGCTCAGTACTCACTTCCCCTTCAGAGCAGGAGAGATGGCTGAAATAGAGGGAATACAGAGAACATATACGGCATACATAAACGCGATAAAGCACCTAAATTATTGGGATCGTCTGAAAGCTCTCCAAATGTACTCACTCGAACTCTAGTGAGGAGACGAGAGAGATACCAAATATACACATGGAAAATACTGGAGGGCCAGGTCCCAAATCTGCACAGTAAAATAACAACGTACTGGAGTGAACGATATGGAAGAAAATGCAAGATTGAACCAGTGAAGAGCAGAGGTGCCATAGGCACAATCAGAGAACACTGTATAAACATCAGAGGTCCGCGGTTGTTCAACGTCCTCCCAGCGACTATAAGAAATATTGCCGGAACAACCGTGGACATCTTCAAGTTAAAACTGGACTGTTTTCTAAGAGAAATTCCCGACCGGCCGAGCTGTGGTGGGTATGTGGGCTTGCGGGCCGCTCCAAGCAACAGCCTGGTTGACCAAACTCTCACAAGTCGAGCCTGACCACGGGCCGGGCTTGGGGAGTAGAAAAATTCCCAGAACCCCATCAACCAGGTATCAAGCAGGTACCACACACCTGCACCATCCATCAGTACCACACACCTGTACCATCCATCGGGAAGATGGGGGACGGGAAGACGGGAGAGGGGATGAGAGGAGGAGGATAGGGGGAGGGTATGAGGGGAGGATAGGAGGAAGCGCCATCAAATGTTTGAGGACATAAACTAGGTTGTTCTCACTGTCCACACACTGGCGGGGGACCACAATTTCCCAAGTCACGGTAAGATGGGTGTAACTATAAGCACACCAGTCGTAAACACGTAGTGAAATTACACAGTCAAAGTAATCACCCGTCCAGAGATACGCCTGAACCTGACTGAGCAAGCAGCACGCTGTCTGGTGTCTGCATGTTCCCGCTTCCGTTGAGTAACTAAATGAGCGGTTAAGAGCTTGGCTTCACCCCTATGGAGTGGAACGCGTGACCACAAAACTCTCACTCTCCCGTCCGTGAGAGCAGCAACAGTGACCAAAATACATCTTAGCGACCTCCCCTTACGAGACTATCATCCTATAATTAGTTTCTACAAATAGTTATTCATGCAGTAATAAGCCGTGGCCGTCACCAGTGGTCACTACGCCACCTACGGGTGCGGGTCCTCTTGCTACCTCACAATGCTGCTCCCTCCCTGGGTCAGGATAACCACGCCACCACAACACACAAAAACACACACACACACACACACCCCATAGGTCCACACCTGTCAAGCATAAGACGAAGCTGAAGAAACCAGCCAAACACACACCGAAAATGCGACGTTGCTACAACGTTCGAACTAGTTTTAACACTTAACCAGTTTTAACAACCAATATAGCAAGTTGTAACAACGTTCTAATACGTCATAAACATGTTAAGCCAAGATTTAACAACTTTATTACAAGTTGTAACAAGCGGAAAAGAGAGAGTTACGGTTTGTGCTTCCAGGGAAGTTCAAAGGTATACGTACTAGTCCCAGAACTAAGAGGTGTGAGTTATGAGAAAAAGCTGCGAGAATTGCACCTCACGTCGCTGGAAGAAAATAGATTACAAGATATGATTACCACTTACAGAATTCTCCGATTAAGTGACAGGGATAGACAATTATTATTTAACACATAGGACCTAGTACATAGGGGCCAGTAAAAACTAAGTACCCAGATCAGCCACAGCAAGAACCTTTTGAGTGTCAGAAGTTAATAGAATGCATTAGGAAGTGATGTGGTGGAGGCTGACTCCCTACACAGTTTCGAATGTAGATATGATAAGAGTCCAATAGGCACAGTAACCTGTACACCAGTAAATTGACGGCTGAGAGGCGGGATTAAAGTCCAAGCTCAACCTCAGCAAGCACAATTAGGTGAGTACACCAACCCCCTCCTCTTGTCGATACAAGGTAATGTATTGGTATAATGTGGGGCCAACCCCAGGCACACACTACAAATGTCACGGCTACTAACACCAGGGAACATTGCCCATGGAAGGGTAAACATTCTAACAACAAGAGTCAACAACATTCTGGTACCAAACAAGGGTAAACACTAACATTCCCAACACTGCCCAGGCAAGGGGTATCCGTGCCACATTTCCCATATCTCGCTCCTGACGTCATACAGCCTAACGAGTATCCAGGAATACATCATAATGATATAAATAGTTTAGAGGATGAGAGAGGAGCCAGGAGCGTGGCCTTGTGGTGTGCAGTAAGTGTCAGGTGTCGCCCCCCATCACCATCATCTTACACTGGAAAATTACAAACATTACCACAAACTGAAAACCCATTAATATGCATGTTAATATTATGTTTATATTTTCTTATTAATACATTATGTTTATAATCTTGAACATAATGTGTTAATAACGCCACGCCACTTTTAGACGAGGCGTCCAACAGTCTTTGGCCTTGAACGTGCATAGAATTGTCCCTCTGAGTACTTATTGTACTCCTACTTTTCAATGGGAATATTCTACAATGCTTTCTGGTCTCATAATAAATTACCTCAGTGTGCAGTTCTGCAACATGTCCTGCTAAATTGAAAACTAACCAGAATTTCAATTGATTTCTTTTATTAATACATGTACAAACTTTTACATTTATATGATATCATAATTTATATGTGGACAACACAAAATTACATGAGGGTAAGTAGAATCAATTAAACACTTATGTTATAACTTACCGACTTGGAGAAGAACGATAAGAGACGAAAACTACAAACGGATTACAGCAGAAAATCAAAGGGATGCATATAATTGTAACAAATAATGAACCACATACAGTACGTATACTGTATACAGCATTATTAGTTAATAATGTCTCCCTACTATCCTCTACTGGAAGGCAAATTTGAGGGATTTAAAGTGGTCCAATAATATTTGTATTTTATTAAATCGTTTCGGCCATTTAAAGTTCTCAGCATGCTCTCCAGGTCAGCAATTTCTCCAGCTTTGAAAGGGGCTGTCATTGTGCAGCAGTACTCCACTCTAGAGAGCACTAGCGTCTTGAAACGGCCCATCATTAGTATGGTATCTTGTTTTAATGATTTGCATTATTCAACTTGTAATTTTTCTTGACGTTGTACCAGAGGGTGTTATTCATGGTCTCATATCACCACATGAGACCAGAAGACATGGCAGGATGTGCAAAATACCCCCGTTGAAAAGCAGAGGTGCAACAGGTACTCTGAGAGAGAACTATCAACATCAGAGGCCCGAGACTGTTCAACACGCTTCCACTACACATAAGGGGCATAACTGGCCGACCCCTCAGTGTTCAAGAGAGAACTTGATAAACACCTCCAAAGGATACCTGATCAACCAGGCTGTGACTCGTACGTCAGGCCGTGAGCAGCCGCGTCCAACAGTCTGGCTGACCAGTTCAGTAACCAGGAGGCCTGGTCGGAGACCGGGCCACGGGGACGTTGATCCCCAAGTCAACCGCAAGAAAAAGTAGGAACAGCAGAACGAGGATTACAGATGGAAAGTGGAGAAGCATATGAGTCACAGAGACGCCAGGAAGAACTTTATCAGTGTTAAGAGTTGTCAATTAGTGGAATAGTTTAGTCGAACAAGTTGTTGTAGCTAAATTAATTCAAAATTTCCAATGTAAATATGATAAATGCATCAGAAATGAGTCAGTGAATTAATCTAAGAACGTTCGGAGGACCAGTTCGACTCCTCAAGTACATGTAGGCGAGCACACACACACACATACAAAGAACATTTACACACACCTCCGTCATCACTGACAACACCACACTGTTAAGGGCCCTCTTGTGTTTTACGTCATCATTGCACTCATGCCTGCCTTCTCCCACTCCCTCATGCCTGCCTCCTCCCACACCCTCATGCCTGCCTTCTCCCACACCCTCATGCCTGCCTTCTCCCACACCCTCATGCCTGCCTCCTCCCACTCCCTCATGCCTGCCTTCTCCCACACCCTCATGCCTGCCTTCTCCCACTCCCTCATGCCTGCCTCCTCCCACTCCCTCATGCCTGCCTTCTCCCACACCCTCATGCCTGCCTTCTCCCACTCCCTCATGCCTGCCTTCTCCCACTCCCTCATGCCTGCCTTCTCCCACTCCCTCATGCCTGCCTTCTCCCACTCCCTCATGCCTGCCTTCTCCCACTCCCTCATGCCTGCCTTCTCCCACTCCCTCATGCCTGCCTCCTCCACTCCCTCATGCCTGCCTTCTCCCACACCCTCATGCCTGCCTTCTCCCACTCCCTCATGCCTGCCTTCTCCCACTCCCTCATGCCTGCCTCCTCCCACTCCCTCATGCCTGCCTTCTCCCACACCCTCATGCCTGCCTTCTCCCACACCCTCATGCCTGCCTTCTCCCACTCCCTCATGCCTGCCTTCTCCCACACCCTCATGCCTGCCTTCTCCCACTCCCTCATGCCTGCCTTCTCCCACACCCTCATGCCTGCCTTCTCCCACTCCCTCATGCCTGCCTTCTCCCACTCCCTCATGCCTGCCTTCTCCCACACCCTCATGCCTGCCTTCTCCCACTCCCTCATGCCTGCCTTCTCCCACTCCCTCATGCCTGCCTTCTCCCACTCCCTCATGCCTGCCTTCTCCCACACCCTCATGCCTGCCTTCTCCCACACCCTCATGCCTGCCTTCTCCCACACCCTCATGCCTGCCTTCTCCCACTCCTCATGCCTGCCTTCTCCCACTCCCTTATGCCTGCCTTCTCCCACTCCCTCATGCCTGCCTTCTCCCACTCCCTTATGCCTGCCTTCTCCCACACCCTCATGCCTGCCTTCTCCCACTCCCTCATGCCTGCCTTCTTCCACTCCCTCATGCCTGCCTTCTCCCACACCCTCATGCCTGCCTTCTCCCACACCCTCATGCCTGCCTTCTCCCACTCCCTCATGCCTGCCTTCTCCCACTCCCTCATGCCTGCCTTCTCCCACTCCCTCATGCCTGCCTTCTCCCACTCCCTCATGCCTGCCTTCTCCCACTCCCTCATGCCTGCCTTCTCCCACTCCCTCATGCCTGCCTTCTCCCACACCCTCATGCCTGCCTTCTCCCACACCCTCATGCCTGCCTTCTCCCACTCCCTTATGCCTGCCTTCTCCCACTCCCTCATGCCTGCCTTCTCCCACTCCCTCATGCCTGCCTCCTCCCTCATGCACTCTCAAGTTCAGACTTCCACATTGACCTAGACACTACCTCACATCTCATTACTACCGCGCCAATAAACTAGCCAGTGTTATACAGTTGCCCATTATATTCCTCATGACCATACCAGGTGAGAGAAACAAAGGTACATCCATGTAATATAACATCACGAGGAACATCAAAACACTTGTGATAAAATATCCAGAACGACGTTTGGAAATATTACAACTAAACCACTATTGTTAGTGGATGACACACACACACACCAGTACTTGTTCTAGTGAAGCAACCGTAACCCTGACGACTCGTTAACGACTCGTCAATGACTCTAGCCACGTCGTACCCACGTCACTGGCAACGTCACTGCTACGTCACTGGCAACGCATAACATCACAATAGTTGCCATACCTTGGTGTTAGGCTTACAATCTTGGCTTGACTGATCCAACATGAGGAGTCCCAAGCCAGGGCTTACTGCTAGAGGGGTGGCACCCTCTTACTGCTAGAGGGTGGCACCCTCTTACTGCTAGAGGGTGGCACCCTCTTACTGCTAGAGGGTGGCATCCTCTTACTGCTAGAGGGTGGCATCCTCTTACTGCTAGAGGGTGGCACCCTCTTACTGCTAGAGGGTGGCACCCTCTTACTGCTAGAGGGTGGCATCCTCTTACTGCTAGAGGGTGGCACCCTCTTACTGCTAGAGGGTGGCACCCTCTTACTGCTAGAGGGTGGCACCCTCTTACTGCTAGAGGGTGGCACCCTCTTACTGCTAGAGGGTGGCATCCTCTTACTGCTAGAGGGTGGCATCCTCTTACTGCTAGAGGGTGGCACCCTCTTACTGCTAGAGGGTGGCACCCTCTTACTGCTAGAGGGTGGCATCCTCTTACTGCTAGAGGGTGGCATCCTCTTACTGCTAGAGGGTGGCACCCTCTTACTGCTAGAGGGTGGCACCCTCTTACTGCTAGAGGGTGGCACCCTCTTACTGCTAGAGGGTGGCATCCTCTTACTGCTAGAGGGTGGCATCCTCTTACTGCTAGAGGGTGGCATCCTCTTACTGCTAGAGGAAGGGAGGAGGGGGGGGGGACCTTAAGGTGATCATGCCTGCAGGTACTATCCTGTCACCGCTATGTTAAAGGCCTTACCACACACACATCACTACTTCCTCCTGCTATCCCTTCACGGTATACTTGTGTATGCAGCTTACACTCCGGCCTACACCACACCAGACTCTTAATTGTACCTCCAAAGTATACCTCTTAATTGTACCTCCAAAGTATACCTCTTAATTGTACCTCCAAAGGATACCTCTTAATTGTACC
This sequence comes from Procambarus virginalis, assembly GCA_020271785.1. Classification (NCBI taxonomy): domain Eukaryota; kingdom Metazoa; phylum Arthropoda; class Malacostraca; order Decapoda; family Cambaridae; genus Procambarus; species Procambarus virginalis. Next base: position 15,211,020 of record WNGS01164858.1, read on the forward strand.
TCCAAAGTATACCTCTTAATTGTACCTCCAAAGTATACCTCTTAATTGTACCTCCAAAGGATACCTCTTAATTGTACCTCCAAAGGATACCTCTTAATTGTACCTCCAAAGGATACCTCTTAATTGTACCTCCAAAGGATACCTCTTAATTGTACCCCCAAAGGATACCTCATAATTGTACCCCCAAAGGATACCTCTTAATTGTACCCCCAAAGGATACCTCTTAATTGTACCCCCAAAGGATACCTCTTAATTGTACCCCCAAAGGATACCTCTTAAATGTACCCCCAAAGGATACCTCTTAATTGTACCCCCAAAGGATACCTCTTAATTGTACCCCCAAAGGATACCTCTTAATTGTACCCCCAAAGGATACCTCTTAATTGTACCTCCAAAGGATACCTCATAATTGTACCCCCAAAGGATACCTCTTAATTGTACCTCCAAAGGATACCTCTTAATTGTACCCCAAAGGATACCTCTTAATTGTACCCCCAAAGGATGCCTCTTAATTGTACCCCCAAAGGATACCTCTTAATTGTACCTCCAAAGGATACCTCATAATTGTACCCCCAAAGAATACCTCTTAATTGTACCTCCAAAGGATGCCTCTTAATTAATTGTAACCCCCCCCCAAAGGATCATGATAAACCAAACTGTGATTCATACCCACTGGGCCGGGAGCAGCCTCGTCCACTCTGGTTCACCAGACCACCAATCAGCTCACCTAGTCAGAGACTGGGCCGCGGGGACGTCGATCCTCGAAACCATCACAAAGTAACAGCAAGGTAAGGTAACCCGCCTATATTTTACGTTAATAGTTAACCTTGCAAATAAACAGGCCTGTCCCACGTAGGTATATATAATACATACAAATATTTACAGTAGAACCCGCTCAAACATTATTTCCATATTTTTGTCGTCGTGTTTGCGCAAATTGTGAGAGGCAGAGCGAGAAGTGGAGGTGAAAGGGAGAAATACGAGAAGTGAAATAATGGGCGATATAACTTTCATAACAAGACAGGAGAGGCGGGCGGCACGGGAGGAGCCACGACTAACGGCAGTGTGGGTTTAGGCGGAAAATGGTCTCGTTAATACTGTGGGAGAAGCCCGGGAGGATCCCAGGGCGGGTGGGAGATGTCTGGGAGGGTCCCAGGGCGGGTGGGAGATGCCTGGGAGGGTCCCAGGGTGGGTGGGAGAAGTCTGGGAGGGCCCCAGGGTGGGTGGGAGAAGTCTGGGAGGGTACCATGGCGGGTGGGAGAAGTCGGGGAGGGTCCCAGGGTGGGTGGGAGAAGTCTGGGAGGGTACCAGGGCGGGTGGGAGAAGTCTGGGAGGGTCCCAGAGCGGGTGGGAGATGCCTGGGAGGGTCCCAGGGTGGGCGGGAGAAGTCTGGGAGGGTACCAGGGTGGGTGGGAGAAGTCTGGGAGGGTCCCAGAGCGGGTGGGAGATGCCTGGGAGGGTCCCAGGCATCTCAGGGTCCCAGGAGAGGGGAGGGTGGGTGGGAGAGGAGTGCTCTCACGGAAAAAGGTCGTTTTCCTACTTTATAGTACTTTGGGTCCAGAGCCACCGCCTCATTTTATATGTGGATGGTCAACCACCACCACCTACATGTTATATGTGGATGGTCAACCACCACCACCTACATGTTATATGTGGATGGTCAACCACCACCACCTACATGTTATATGTGGATGGTCAACCACCACCACCTACATGTTATATGTGGATGGTCAACCACCACCACCTACATGTTATATGTGGATGGTCAACCACCACCACCTACATGTTATATGTGGATGGTCAACCACCACCACCTACATGTTATATGTGGATGGTCAACCACCACCACCTACAAATCTCTTTAACGCATGGTTTTCCTAGCACTATTAGTCAGAAAATATTTACAACTATTGTTAGCCGAAAGACTATTTCCAAAACTTGCATCCTGGTTCTCCAGTTCGGCAAAGGCGCTTAACCCTTCCCGAAAACAATGTCGAACTGAAGACGTAACTTTGAAGAGGAAGCCCCAACGCCGGACGTACACACACAATGAGTGCCTTAAGAGGCCATGGAAGACAAACAGAACTTATTTTTTTGCAGGGATATTCCTGCGTGAGCAGAACGTTGATGTAACATACACAGATTTTGCAAACGCCTTCCTCAAATTTGACCATGGTGTTATTGGGCATCCAACTGCGCGCAAAAAAACATTTTGCGCGCTAGCAAAATAGGAAGTTGCCTCTTCAATTCCATAACGAACAGAACCCAGAGTCTAATAGTCAATAAAGTAAAACATGCAGTATCCATCGTGAAGAGCTCAGTCCCCCAGGGTACTGTGTTTGCTCCAGTACTTTTCCTCATCCTCATATCGGACATAAAGGACACAGTTTATAGTACTGTATCATCCTTTGCAGATGACACTCGGATTTTTATGAGAGTAGACAACATAGAGAACACAACAAACCTCCAATCAGTGGTAAATCAGGTCTTTGTATGGGCTACACAAAATAATATGTTTAATCAAAATAAGTTCCAGCGTTATAGAACAAATTAACATATAAATACGGAAACCACGTACAAAACAGTCAAATCATAACATAGAACGAAAAAGCAATGTAAAGGATTTGGGTGTACTCATGTCGGAAGACCTTACCTTTAACGAACACAATAAAGTAGCCGTCACAACTGCAAGAAAAATGACAGGTTGGATAGCAAGAACTTTTCACACTAGAGATGCTATACCAATGATGATACTCTTCAAGACGCTAATGCTCTCTAGAGTGGAGTACTGCTGCACAATGACAGCCCCTTTCACAGCTGGAGAAATTGCTGACCTGGAGAGCGTGCAGAGATCCTTTACTGCTAGAATCCACTCAGTAAAACATCTAAAATATTGGGACCAACTAAAATCTTTAATTTGTATTGTCTAAAGCACAGGCGGGAGAGAGAGATGATAATATACACTTGGAAAACATTAGAGGGACTGGTTCCAAATCTGCATACGGAAATAACACGCATTGTATCTATGGTTTGCTTCTAATAGATAAATGACATGAGATTAAGGAACAAGTAACGTAGTGTGAAGACTAACAATAATAAACAGTAGCTCTCCTCCTGTTGTAATACCTCCATAGCTAAACATTCTGTATTAGCGAAAAGGTCTGTCATTAATGTATAATGATTAACTAATAAGTAGCTATTGAAAAGGAACATTCTCTAACTAGCTGACATTATAAGGTGTGAAGGATAGATGTATTCTCCATAATCCCGTACACTGACGCAAGGCCCCCAGAGCAGGGGTGCACACTGACGCAAGGCCCCCAGAGCAGGGGTGCACACTGACGCAAGGCTCCCAGAGCACGGGTGTACACTGACGCAAGGCTCCCAGAGCACGGGTGTACACTGACGCAAGGCTCCCAGAGCAGGGGTGCACACTGACGCAAGGCTCCCAGAGCACGGGTATACACTGACGCAAGGCTCCCAGAGCACGGGTGTACACTGACGCAAGGCTCCCAGAGCAGGGGTGCACACTGACGCAAGGCTCCCAGAGCACGGGTATACACTGACGCAAGGCTCCCAGAGCACGGGTGTACACTGACGCAGGCTCCCAGAGCAGGGGTGCACACTGACGCAAGCTCCCAGAGCACGGGTGCACACTGACGCAAGGCTCCCAGAGCACGGGTGTACACTGACGCAAGGCTCCCAGAGCAGGGTGCACACTGACGCAAGGCTCCCAGAGCACGAGTGTACACTGACGCAAGGCTCCCAGAGCAGGGGTGCACACTGACGCAAGGCCCCCAGAGCAGGGGTGCACACTGACGCAAGGCTCCCAGAGCACGGGTGTACACTGACGCAAGGCCCCCAGAGCACGGGTGTACACTGACGCAAGGCCCCCAGAGCACGGGTGTACACTGACGCAAGGCCCCCAGAGCACGGGTGTACACTGACGCAAGGCCCCCAGAGCACGGGTGTACACTGACGCAAGGCTCCCAGAGCAGGGGTGCACACTGACGCAAGGCTCCAGAGCACGGGTGTACACTGACGCAAGGCTCCCAGAGCAGGGGTGCACACTGACGCAAGGCCCCCAGAGCAGGGGTGCACACTGACACAAGGCTCCCAGAGCACGGGTGTACACTGACGCAAGGCTCCCAGAGCAGGGGTGCACACTGACGCAAGGCTCCCAGAGCACGGGTGCACACTGACGCAAGGCCCCCAGAGCACGGGTGTACACTGACGCAAGGCTCCCAGAGCACGGGTGCACACTGACGCAAGGCTCCCAGAGCACGGGTGCACACTGACGCAAGGCTCCCAGAGCACGGTTGCACACTGACGCAAGGCTCCCAGAGCACGGGTGCACACTGACGCAAGGCTCCCAGAGCAGTGATGTACACTGACGCAAGGCTCCCAGAGCACGGGTGCACACTGACGCAAGGCTCCCAGAGCACAGGTGCACACTGACGCAAGGCTCCCAGAGCACGGGTGCACACTGACGCAAGGCTCCCAGAGCAGGGATGTACACTGACGCAAGGCTCCCAGAGCATGGGTGCACACTGACGCAAGGCTCCCAGAGCATGGGTGCACACTGACGCAAGGCACCCAGAGCACGGGTGCACACTGACGCAAGGCTCCCAGAGCACAGGTGCACACTGGGTGCACACTGACGCAAGGCACCCAGAGCACGGGTGCACACTGACGCAAGGCTCTCAGAGCACGGGTGTACACTGACGCAAGGCTCCCAGAGCACGGGTGCACACTGACGCAAGGCTCCCAGAGCATGGGTGCACACTGACGCAAGGCACCCAGAGCACGGGTGCACACTGACGCAAGGCACCCAGAGCACAGGTGCACACTGGGTGCACCTTGACGCAAGGCTCCCAGAGCACAGGTGCACACTGGGTGCACACTGACGCAAGGCACCCAGAGCACAGGTGCACACTGGGTGCACCTTGACGCAAGGCTCCCAGAGCACAGGTGCACACTGGGTGCACACTGACGCAAGGCACCCAGAGCACAGGTGCACACTGGGTGCACCTTGACGCAAGGCTCCCAGAGCACAGGTGCACACTGGGTGCACACTGACGCAAGGCACCCAGAGCACAGGTGCACACTGGGTGCACCTTGACGCAAGGCTCCCAGAGCACAGGTGCACACTGGGTGCACACTGACGCAAGGCACCCAGAGCACAGGTGCACATAACCAAGGGTACAAAGGAATACACACACATGGAGAGATATTCAGCGTGTCCACACTTAACGGAGCTTTGAATCACGCATAATTTACATACAAATTGAATTATATTTCACATAAAACAAAAATCACCATAAATACAATGCATATTGTATTAAACGCTATATTTAACAAATTATTGTAAATTGTGTAAATAATGCTGCAGACCAAAGCAATATAGTTTTTCGATGACCCCCCCCCCCAACTCCTCCTCCTTGTAGAACGTTATAAAAAACGTGAAATGGTGGTGTTGATGAAGAGGGAAGGCTGAGGTGTTGCCAGCCGGGCAGGTGTGCAAGCCAAGGTGTGCAAGCCAAGGTGTGCAAGTCAAGGTGTGCAAGCCAAGGTGTGCAAGCCAAGGTGTGCAAGCCAAGGTGTGCAAGCCAAGGTGTGCAAGCCAAGGTGTGCAAGCCAAGGTGTGCAAGCCAAGGTGTACAAGCCAAGGTGTACAAGCCAAGGTGTGCAAGCCAAGGTGTGCAAGCCAAGGTGTGCAAGCCAAGGTGTACAAGCCAAGGTGTGCAAGCCAAGGTGTGCAAGCCAAGGTGTGCAAGCCAAGGTGTACAAGCCAAGGTGTACAAGCCAAGGTGTGCAAGCCAAGGTGTGCAAGCCAAGGCCTCACCGCCGCTGTCTGCCATCAACAAGGTAGTGCTCATCACACAAACTGGAACTGGGTCAGAAGAGAGGAGACAGCTCGGGCGCGCCAGGGTACAGCAGACCAGGCATGAGTAGCGAGAAAAAGAAAATTGAAAAAGATGGTTGCATGAAAACATAGAAGAAAAATAGTTGTAAAATATGTGAGAAGGTAGGACGAAATTTGATAGGGAAAAGGAGAGAGAGAGAGAGAGAGAGATAATAATAGGAATATATATAACAGCAAGAGAACGAAGGATTAACGAAGGTAACACATACACAGATGTACCTCTTCGCATAATATACAAGTTCCGGAAGATGAAAGCCGTAGGCGAGGGTTGGGCATGTGGCAACCCCGGAGGCTGCCACGACTGCCAGACACCCCAGGACCCACAGGGAGAGGGGGAGAGGGTCACCAGATACAGTGGGGGCGGGGGGGAGGGGGTCCAGTGGCATCACTGTACAGGATGGAGGGGGCCCAGGAGCCATAACAAAAGCGAGGAAGATCCAGGAACTACAATGATTGAGAACAATAATCATGAGCCAATGATAGTAATGACGTCACGACACGGTGACTGAAGGCGTGCAACACAATATTCTTCTGAACTTTAGACAACACTATTTGCCATCCCAGCTCACCCGTCCTACAAAATATTACAATCCGAGGGACAGAACTGTTTTCCAACATTAGCCTACCACGAAGCTATATTTTACAAGATGGAATACAAAGTTTCTTCGTGTTTTGGGGCCAGATGTGGGGCTTCACACGGCATATCGACATCTGGGTCGATGAAGCAAGCAATCCACCCATCCATTCTCCACCCCAGGACGAAACACGATATTATGAGGGGAGTGGAGGGAGACAGCGAGGTCCAGGAACTATACTGTTAGTGCTGCACTAACAATGTTCCACCTCAGATGAGCTGAGGTGCAAACATCCAGAGATGTTAATGTGGTGATGTAAAGAGAAGATGGAGATCAGGTGCAGCGGTGCTGGCTGAGGGGGAGGAGAGGGAGATGAGGGGGAGGAGAGGGAGAGGAGGGGGAGGAGAGGGGAGAGGAGGGGAGGAGGGGGAGAGGGGAGAGGAGGGGAAGTGCTGGCACCCATCACCGACTAGTTTACTGAGCCTCGCATAGTTTATTCTGCAAGCGGCAGTGTGTAAGCATTACACACTGAACAATCAAATTAAACTTTCACGAGACGATTTCATTTTGTTTTATCAGACAACAGAGGCTGATAACTATAGCTTAACAACGAAGTCACAAAAGTAAATTATTGATATTAATTAGTTTTTTTAATTCCTTTTATAGTTATTTATATACTGAAGCAACTTGTGGATACAGTGTAAGGAATATGTTAGATAATTTATTCATTGACAATACAGTTCCGTATTATGACGTCAAAGGTCTTTTTGGATCCATCTCTAAATGTCTAAATCTCACACAGTCTACGATACATTCTATTCCTCTTAGGCGGGCCATATTCTGTAAGAACTTGACGTTTCATATGGCTGAGATATTCATATATGTTGACGCTTTGTCCAGAGGTAATGATGTTTGGACGTCTACTAATCTTGACACTTCCTACATGTGCTAGTCAATGAATTCTTCGAAATGATCTGCTTGAATCTTTCCTAACAACAGGGTTTAAACTTTAGTTTGGTCGTCCGAAGATGTCCGAAGCCGGTCTTTATTCACTGCAAATTTAATATAACAACTTCATCGTGCCCGGCAGATGCCAAAGGATCCAGGGCGGGTGATGGAGAGACTGGGAAGACCTTGTGGAGGGAGCGGGTCGGAGGGAATATACTGGTATCAAATTGAAATTAGTTGAAAAAGCAGAGGTGCAACTGGTACTCTGAGAGAGAACTATCAACATCAGAGGCCCGAGACTGTTCAACACGCTTCCACTACACATAAGGGCATAACTGGCCGACCCCTCACAGTGTTCAAGAGAGAACTATCAACATCAGAGGCCCGAGACTGTTCAACACGCTTCCACTACACATAAGGGGCATAACTGGCCGACCCCTCACAGTGTTCAAGAGAGAACTATCAACATCAGAGGCCCGAGACTGTTCAACACGCTTCCACTACACATAAGGGGCATAACTGGCCGACCCCTCACAGTGTTCAAGAGAGAACTGGATAAGCACCTCCAAAGGATACCTGATCAACCAGGCTGTGACTCATACGCCAGGCTGCGAGCAGCCGCGTCCAATAGCCTGGTTAATCAGTCCAGCAACCAGGAGGCCTGGTCGATGACCGGGCCGCGGGGACGATAAGCCCCGGAAGCACCTCAAGGTATCCTCAAGGTAAGGTAGTTATATATATATATATATATGTCGTACCTAGTAGCCAGAATGCACTTCTCAGCCTAATATGCAAGGCCCGATTTGCCTAATAGGCCAAGTTTTCATGATTAAATTGTTTTTTAACTACCTAACCTACCTAACCTAACCTAACCTACCTTTTTCGGCTACCTAACCTAACCTAACCTATAAAGATAGGTTAGGTTAGGTTAGGTAGGGTTGGTTAGGTTCGGTCATATAACTACGTTAATTTTAACTCTTATAAAAAAAAATTGACCTCATACATAATGAAACGGGTAGCTTTATCATTTTATAGAAAAAAATTAGAGAAAATATATTAATTCATGAAAACTTGGCTTATTAGGCAAATCGGGCCTTGCATAGTAGGCTGAGAAGTGCGTTCTGGCTACTAGGTACGACATATATATATATATATATATATATATATATATATATATATATATATATATATATATATATATATATATATATATATATAAAAGTTGGAAAAAGTTGGAAAAAGTTGTTAATCTCTCCCTCAACGAGTGCCAGTGGAAACAAGCCACTCTTCCTGTTAGGCTCGGTGGCTTGGGTGTCCGCACCGCCACCCAAATTGCTGTCCCAGCCTTCCTGTCTTCCTCCTCAGCATCAGATGACCTGGTTAAGGAAATTCTACCTGACACCCTCAGTGATGTAGCGGGGATACAGGACCCCCACTACACGGAATGCGACACGAAATGGGGTGCCATGGCAGACCCAGCACTCAGACCAGCCATGCCGAAACCCAAGAAACAATCCAGTTGGGACAGCCCCATTGCAGACAAAGAAGCCACAGCTTTGCTGGAGGCAGCAACAACCCCCAGTGATCGTGCACGCCTCACAGCTGTGCAGGCTCCCCATGCAGGGGACTTCCTTTTGGCAGTCCCAATGTCTGCGACAGGCACACGTCTTGATCCGCAGGAGCTCCGTATTGCAGTCGCTCTCCGTCTTGCTGCCCCTATCCACACTGTTCATAGGTGTATTTGCGGCGAGGCAGATGCTGACGAATATGGATTGCATGGCCTGCACTGTGGAAAATCTGGTGGTTGGCACACTAGACACGACGAAGTAAACGACATCATTAAAAGAAGCCTTGCCTCTGCCCAGTGTCCAGCGGAGAGAGAGCCCCGCAACCTTCTGAACCGTGACTCTGTTAGCTTTGCCGGCCGACCAGACGGAATCACACTGCGTCCGTGGAAGGGTGGCAGACAGTTGGCATGGGACTATACTTGCGTATCCACCCTGGCAGCCACGTACATCAACCTCTCTGCCGGCACAGCAGGAGCCGCGGCGACACACAGAGAAAGAGACAAGTCAGCCAAGTATAGGCAATTAGATCATCGGTACAACTTCGTTCCAATAGGGTCTGAGACCCTAGGCCCATGGGGAGAGAGTGCGAGAAGGTTTCTAAAGGATCTTGGTTCCAAGCTCATTGACACCACAAGAGACCCTAGAGCGGCAAGTTTTCTCTTTCAGCGCCTCAGTGTCGCGATCCAGAGGGGGAATGCTCGCTGCATCCTCGGTTCCTGCCCAACGTCGGAGGAGTTCGAGGAAATCTACAGCCTCTAGGAAGTGAACTATTTTTGTGTCCTCTTAATGCTCATTTTTTTGTATACAATCAGATATGTAACTGTATAACCTTGCTTAATAAAGTGTACACATAAAAAAGGGGGTGGTAGGAGAAGCGAACACCCTCATGTATTCAGAGTTAAATGGCAAGTTTTTCCCTGAATGCTCTGTGTTCCCTTCTCTGAGGCTGTGGGTCCCTATAATTGCACCAGAGGTGGTACCCCCCTATATATATATATATATATATCAACCAAGTCTCCAGCACAGCTACGTTTCCACTAATGGGGCAGCGACCACGGCGTCTGAGATTGAAGGTAACAAGAGGAAGAGTCCAGACTCACAGTATGGGGGATGAGTTGAGCAGGCCCTTGGGGGGGGGGGGGGTCTGTGGTAAACACACACATGAGGAGATGTGGATACGTAAGGTGGTGGAGTGTCAGTGGTTATGATACCTGGTTGATGGGGTTCTGGGAGTTCTTCTACTCCCCAAGCCCGGCCCGAGGCCAGGCTCGACTTGTGAGAGTTTGGTCCACCAGGCTGTTGCTTGGAGCGGCCCGCAGGCCCACATACCCAACACAGCCCGGTTGGTCCGGCACTCCTTGGAGGGATAAATCTAGTTTCCTCTTGAAGATGTCCACGGTTGTTCCGGCAATATTTCTTATGCTCGCTGGTAGGATGTTGAACAACCGCGGACCTCTGATGTTTATACAGTGTTCTCTGATTGTGCCTATGGCACCTCTGCTCTTCACTGGATCTATTCTGCATTTTCTTCCATATCGTTCACTCCAGTACGTTGTTATTTTACTGTGTAGATTTGGGACCTGGCCCTCCAGTATCTTCCACGTGTATATTATTTGGTATCTCTCTCGTCTTCTTTCTAGTGAGTATATTTGGAGAGCTTTGAGACGATCCCAATGGGGGTGCTGTGGTGAGCAGGGGGAGTGTGTCAGGGGTTATGGGGTGCTGTGGTGAGCAGGGGAGTGTGTCAGGGGTTATGGGGGAGCTGTGGTGAGCAGGGGGAGTGTGTCAGGGGTTATGGGGTGCTGTGGTGAGCAGGGGAGTGTGTCAGGGGTTATGGGGGAGCTGTGGTGAGCAGGGGGAGTGTGTCAGGGGTTATGGGGTGCTGTGGTGAGCAGGGGGAGTGTGTCAGGGGTTATGGGGTGCTGTGGTGAGCAGGGGGAGTGTGTCAGGGGTTATGGGCGCTGTAGTGAGCAGGGGGAGTGTGTCAGGGGTTATGGGGAGCTGTAGTGAGCAGGGGGAGTGTGTCAGGGGTTATGGGGCGCTGTAGTGAGCAGGGGGAGTGTGTCAGGGGTTATGGGGCGCTGTAGTGAGCAGGGGGAGTGTGTCAGGGGTTATGGGGGAGCTGTAGTGAGCAGGGGAGTGTGTCAGGGGTTATGGGGAGCTGTAGTGAGCAGGGGGAGTGTGTCAGGGGTTATGGGGCGCTGTAGTGAGCAGGGGGAGTGTGTCAGGGGTTATGGGCGCTGTAGTGAGCAGGGGGAGTGTGTCAGGGGTTATGGGGGAGCTGTAGTGAGCAGGGGGAGTGTGTCAGGGGTTATGGGGCGCTGTGTGAG
>WNGS01164858.1:15262691-15277298 GCA_020271785.1 Procambarus virginalis
CACACACACACACACACAAACTATGAGGAGAATAAATTCCTATGGGATATACATTGGGACACAGAACTCGGAACCAAGTCCGTACAAGACATGATGGACTATGTCACCCAAAAATGTCAGGAGGCTGTAAGCAGGTTTGTCCCAGCCCAACAGGAAAAAACAGAGAAGCAAAGGAAGAATCCGTGGTTTAATAGGGAATGTATGAAAGCAAAGGAGCTGAACAAAAGGGCATGGAGGAACTTCCGTAATAACAGAACACCAGAAAGTAGAGAGAGATACCAGAGAACCAGGAACGAGTATGTCAGTGTGAGAAGAGCAGCTGAGAAAAGGTATGAAAATGATATAGCTAACAAAGCCAAGACTGAACCAAAGCTACTACACAGTCACATCAGGAGGAAGACAACAGTGAAGGAACAGGTGATTAAACTTAGGGTGGGCGAGGACAGGTACACAGAGAATGACAAAGAGGTGTGTGAAGAACTCAACAAAAGGTTCCAGGAGGTCTTTACAATAGAACAGGGAGATATCACGGCGCTGGGAGAGGTGGCAGCAAACCAGGTGACCTTGGATAGGTTCGAAATTACAAGAGATGAGGTCAAAAAGCACCTATTGGAGCTGGATGTGAGAAAAGCTGTTGGGCCGGATGGAATCTCGCCATGGGTATTGAAAGAGTGTGCAGGAGCACTTTGCTTACCACTCTCCATAGTGTATAGTAAGTCACTGGAAACGGGGGACCTACCAGAAATATGGAAGACTGCTAATGTAGTACCAATATACAAAAAGGGTGACAGACAAGAGGCACTGAACTACAGGCCAGTGTCCTTAACTTGTATACCATGCAAGGTGATGGAGAAGATTGTGAGAAAAAACCTAGTAACACATCTGGAGAGAAGAGACTTCGTGACAACCATCAACATGGGTTCAGGGAGGGTAAATCTTGCCTTACAGGCTTGATAGAATTCTACGATCAGGTGACAAGAATTAAGCAAGAAAGAGAAGGGTGGGCGGACTGCATTTTTTTGGACTGTCGGAAAGCCTTTGACACAGTACCCCATAAAAGGTTGATGCATAAGCTGGAGAAACAGGCAGGAGTAACAGGTAGGGCGCTCCAGTGGATAAGGGAGTACCTAAGCAATAGGAAGCAGAGAGTTACAGTGAGGGGTGAGACCTCAGACTGGCGTGAAGTCACCAGTGGAGTCCCACAGGGCTCTGTACTTGGACCTATCCTGTTTCTGATATACGTAAATGATCTCCCAGAGGGTATAGACTCATTCCTCTCAATGTTTGCTGACGACGCCAAAATTATGAGAAGGATTAAGACAGAGGAGGACAGCTTGAGACTTCAAGAAGACCTGGACAAGCTGCAGGAATGGTCGAACAAATGGCTGTTAGAGTTTAACCCAAGCAAATGTAATGTAATGAAGATAGGGGTAGGAAGCAGACCAGATACAAGGTATCATTTGGGAGATGAAATACTTCAAGAGTCAGAGAGAGAGAAAGACCTGGGGGTTGATATCACGCCAGACCTGTCCCCTGAAGCTCATATCAAGAGGATAACATCAGCAGCATATGCCAGGTTGGCTAACATAAGAACGGCCTTTAGAAACTTGTGTAAGGAATCTTTCAGAACATTATATACCACATATGTCAGACCAATCCTGGAGTATGCGGCTCCAGCATGGAGTCCCTATCTAGTCAAGCATAAGACTAAACTGGAAAAGGTTCAAAGGTTTGCCACCAGACTAGTACCCGAGCTGAGAGGTATGAGCTACGAGGAGCGACTGCAGGAATTAAACCTCACTTCGTTGGAAGACAGAAGAGTTAGGGGGGACATGATCACCACATTCAAGATTCTCAGGGGAATCGACAGGGTTGATAAAGACAGGCTGTTTAACACAAGGGGCACACGCACTAGGGGACACAGGTGGAAACTGAGTGCCCAAATGAGCCACAGAGATATTAGAAAGAACTTTTTTAGTGTCAGAGTGGTTGACAAATGGAATGCATTAGGAAGCGATGTGGTGGAGGCTGACTCCATACACAGTTTCAAGTGTAGATATGATAGAGCCCAATAGGCTCAGGAAACTGTACACCTGTTGATTGACGGTTGAGAGGCGGGACCAAAGAGCCAAAGCTCAACCCCCACAAGCACAATTAGGTGAGTGCAATTAGGTGAGTACAGTAGTTAGGGGAGAAGGTGGTGGAGGCCGAGACCGTCAGTAGTTTCAAAGCGTTATATGACAAAGAGTGCTGGGAAGACGGGACATCACGAGCGTAGCTCTCATCCTGTAACTACACTTAGGTAATTACACTTAGGTAATTACACACACACTAGGGGACGTGTATGATAATAAGGGCCCCCACACGCACTAGGGGGCACATGTGGAAACAGAGTGCCGGAATGAGCCATAGAGATACCTGCTTGTTGGGGTTCTGGGAGTTCTTGTACTCCCCAAACCCGGCCCGAGGCCAGGCTTGACTTGTGAGAGTTTGGTCCACCAGGCTGTTGCTTGGAGCGGCCCGCAGGCCCACATACCCACCACAGCCCGGTTGGTCCGGCACTCCTTGGAGAAAAGATCCAGTTTTCTCTTGAAGATGTCCACGGTTGTTCCGGCAATATTTCTTATGCTCGCTGGGAGGACGTTGAACAACCGCGGACCTCTGATGTTTATACAGTGTTCTCTGATTGTGCCTTTTAAGCACAATTAGAATGTTTATAAATAAAATAAATAAAGAGTAAAGAATAAAGATTAAACAATAATTAAAAAATAAATAAAATAGAATAAAGAGACATTAGATTTTTTTTACTGCGGGGCCTGATTGTAGAGTGGACATCGCTCTGGACTCGTAATCCTAAGGTCCGGGTTCGATCCGCGGTGATGTCAGAAATAAAATGGGCAGTTTCTTTCACCCTGATGCCCCTGTTGCCTAGCAGTAAATAGGCACCTGGGAGTTAGGCAACTGTCACGGGCTGCTTCCTTGGAATGTGTACGCGCATGTGAGCGTGCGTGTGTATACTCACCTATTTGTACCTGCAGCATCGAGCGTTGGCTCTTGGATCCCGCCTTTCTATCCTTCGGTTGTTTAAAGCAATGACTCCTGTCCTCCTCCTCTATCATACCTAGCTTTACAGCTATGAATAGTATTTGCTTCCACAACCTGTCCCTTTAGTTAATTTCAAATTTCCCCGCTACTTTCACGCTAAATCTTAAACTTTCTAACATCCCTATGACACACTGAGTTGCCAGCTTCCACCTCCCTTGTTATGTTGGTATCCCGTGTGAACATTTCATTTATTTCCACTATGTCAATCCCCTAAGTATTTGCATGCTGCTATCATATCTCCCCGCTCCCTCCTATTTTTCTAATGTCGTCGGGTTCAGTTCCTTCAGTCGCTCTTCGTATCCCATCCCATGCAACTCCGGGACTAGCCTCGTCGCAAATTTTTTAACCTTTTATAGTTTCCTCAAGTGTTTCTTTGGTTGGGGGACTCCTTGATGAACACACACACACACACACGTACGTACACACGTACGTACGTACGTGTGTGTGTGTGTGTGTGTGTGTGTGTGTGTGTGTGTGTGTGTGTGTGTGTGTGTGTGTGTGTGTGTGTGTGTGTGTGTGTGTGTGTGCGTGCGTGCGTGTGTGTGCGTGCGTGTGTGTGCGTGCGTGCGTGTGTGTGCGTGCGTGTGTGTGCGTGCGTGCGTGTGTGTGCGTGCGTGCGTGTGTGTGCGTGCGTGCGTGCGTGTGCGTGCGTGTGCGTGTGCGTGTGTGTGTGTGTGTGTGTGTGTGTGTGTGTGTGTGTGTGCGTGCGTGCGTGCGTGTGTGTGCGTGCGTGCGTGCGTGCGTGCGTGCGTGCGTGCGTGTGTGCGTGCGTGCGTGCGTGCGTGCGTGCGTGTGCGTGTGCGTGTGTGTGTGTGTGTGTGTGTGTGTGTGTGTGTGTGTGTGTGGTGTGTGTGTGTGTGTCACTTTGTCAAGTGTAGATATGATAGAGCCCAATAGGCTCAGGAACCTGTTCACCTGTTGATTGACGGTTGAGAGGCGGGACCAAAGAGCCAGAGCACAACCCCCGCAAGCACAATTAGGTGAGTACACACACACACACACACTATGAATCCTGGGGGAGGGGGAGAGAAGAGAGATGTGGGAGGGGAGAGAAGGAAGAGAGGGAAGGGAGGAAGAGAGGAGAGAAAGAGATGGGGGAAGGGAGGTAGAGAGGGGGTAAAAGGAGAAGGATGAATAATATGCAAGAGAGCGCGTGCAATATCCCCCCCCCCCAAGCAAGAGAGGGTCTGGGAGACCAATACCTGAGGCGCCCAGCGCTGAGAGACGACAAGACGCTCCACACTATCATACCTCGTTAAGGCCCTCTCCACGACCCTTCCCATTCACCTTCAACATTTCATTTCACCATTCCCACATTCTTCCTATTCACCTCTATGTTCGCAATGTTGTCTCTTCGGAGCTCTGAAAGAACGAAACTCTTGAAAATGATGGCGCCCCCAATGATTATAATGATGCATTTTTTAGGCAGATATATTCACCTAGTTGTGCTTGCGGGGGTTGAGCTCTGGCTCTTTGGTCCCGCCTCTCAACTGTCAATCAACTGGTGTACAGGATCCTGAGCCTACTGGGCTATATCATATCTACATTTGAAACTGTGTATGGAGTCAGCCTCCACCACATCTGGTTTGTCTATTTCGCTCGAGATGTGAGATGGGGGGATTGATGGGACTGGTGGGAGAGATGGGACTGGTGGGAGAGATGGGGTAGGTGGGAGTGACGAGGCATGGGACTGGGAGAAAACATGAGAGTCGTGAGGGTACCTTTTGTGGCAAGGTAACCTTACGTTGCCGTGAGGATACCCATGCGAGCCCGGGGCACCTCACGATTTCTGGCGGCGGTCTTGGCGAGAACCTTCATAACGCTATGGTACTGGCAGCCTTCACTGGTGTAGCCAGCTGCTTCACACACCTCTCTCATGACGATGCCAATGTTGATATAACCTATAATGCTACCAAAACAATCTTTTGGAAGAAAACCTGGACGATAAAGACACAAACTATAGTACTGGAAGATCTCTCACAGTGTTCAAGAGAGACCTCTATAAACACCTCCATAGGATACCTGATCAACCAGGCTGTGATTCATACGCCAGGCTGCGAGCAGCCGCGTCCAACAGCCTGGTTGACCAGTCCAGCAACCAGGAAGCCTGGTCAGAGACCGTTTGTTGTTTAAGATTCAGCTTCTAGGAACAAAAACAGAGACCGGGGCCGCTGGTGCTTGCTATCACCGCAAGACAAGGTAGGATAGATAACCGAATCATTCTTTGCAGGTGACACCTGAGTGACCTGACCACCACCACCTGGGCAGCAGAAAACAACATGATGTTTAACAGTGATTAATTCCAGGTACGGCAAAAATGAGGATCTGAAACATAATACATGGTAAATAACACAATCAAATCTGCTCATAGTAGGAAAACAGCATGTCAAGGATTTGGGACTAATGATGTCCGACGGCCTAACGTTTAGGGAGCATAACCAAGCAAATATTGTGGCAGCCAGAAAAACGATAGGATGGATTACGAGACTTTCAAGTCCAGGGATCCCATCACAATGGTTGTACTCTTCAAGTCACTTGTGTTGTCCCGTCTCGAGTACTGCTCAGTACTCACTTCCCCCTTCAGAGCAGGAGAGATTGCTGAAAGAGGGAATACAGAGAACATATACGGCACGCATAGATGAGATAAAGCACCTGAATTATTGGGATCGTCTCAAAGCTCTCCAAATGTACTCTCTAAAAAGGAGACGAGAGAGATACCAAATAATATAAACATGGAAAATACTGGAGGGCCAAGTACCAAATCTACACAGTAAAATAACAACATACTGGAGTGAACGATATGGAAGAAAATGCAGAATAGAACCGGTGAAGAGCAGAGGTGCCATAGGCACAATCAGAGAACACTGTATAAACATCAGAGGTCCGCGGTTGTTCAACATCCTCCCAGCGACTATAAGAAATATTGCCGGAACAACCGTGGACATCTTCAAGAGAAACCTGGATTGTTTTCTAAAAAAAAAAAAAAAACAATTACCAGACCAACTGGGCTGTGGTGGGTATGTGGGCCTGCGGGCCGCTCCAAGCAACAGCCTTGTGGACCAAACTCTCACAAGTCAAGCCTGGCCTTGGGCCGGGCTTGCGGAGTATAAGAACTCCCAGAACCCCATCAAGCAGGTCGGAGATCGTGTCGTGGGGCCTTTGATCCTGGAACCTNCAGGTACATGTGACTGGAGACGAAAGATACATGGCTAGTAAACAATATATATGGGGCCACAACAACGAAGTTATTATTATGAGTCACACTGTGACACACTGAGGCAGTATGAGCACACTGGAAGGACTAGAGTGTAGCTGGAACTGACGACTTAAGAGAGGGAACAGTGCCCAACCATTGACACTATCGGAAAGGGTTAGGATGACTGTGCTGTCTAGCAGAGCACAGTCTGACTGACGTATGGAGTGGTCAGCACATAACCCATTGGTCCGGGGAACGAGTCCTGAGCAGGGCGAGAAATTTGTCCACGTTCCCATGCACCCAATGCGTCTGTTCACCTAGCATAGATACCTGAGAGTTTGTCAGTTGTGGGAATGATCACGTCCTGGGAATGATCGGTCCTTGACTAGGTGCTAAAATCTGCAATCCTTGGTGAAGAAGAAGGGTTTACAGACTACACTGCCCTCCAGGTCATCTGGCCAGGCAGCACCCACA
The DNA here is from genome assembly GCA_020271785.1 of Procambarus virginalis. NCBI lineage: Eukaryota > Metazoa > Arthropoda > Malacostraca > Decapoda > Cambaridae > Procambarus > Procambarus virginalis. The sequence goes on from WNGS01164858.1 coordinate 15,269,467, forward strand.
CAACAATAACAATGTAATCTTGAAACCTTCCCTCGTTGAACCACTCCCCACTCGAGAGGGAAGCCACATTACCGGCAGCCCCACTCATTACTGAAGGTGTTCTTTGTGACCACCAGCACAGGCGGCACCACCACTCTTCCCCGGGCACTAACTACCGTCAAGTATGACTCAAGGCACCGATAAGCGTTCTCCATTGGACAACTGACAAGCAGCAAACCAACTCTATTAATTTACCGATTTCAGTCCAAACAAGCAAACAATGAAGCCACCATATTTGTAAATGTCCTATATAAATGTAAATGTGGAAATGGACAAGAAATTTTAATAAGATAAAAATATGGAAACAAAAAAAATCCATTTTAATACAGAAGAAAATGGGCAAACAATAGAGGCGCTATATTGGTATAAGAGAGAAGCGGCGGCCGTGTTGTGAAGCACAATATAATGGTGTAAGGTGGCGGTCAATGGCTCTGAGGGAGCAGCTCCCCCCGCCTGGAGCCCACCCTGCCACACGCTACACTCACCCGCCCCGGGGAGGCTCCACGGAGCACCTGGAACATACCTGTTGAGGGTTTCGGGAGTTCTACTGCCCCGAGCCCGGCCGACTTGTGATAACTTGGTCCAAGAGGCCAGTGAGCAATGTTCTCAACACACTGGTGACCAAACCTGACTGATCAAGGTGAAGGACTGATAATCACTGATTGAATCACCAGACATTCAATGATATATAATTAGTTCCGTGATTATGTAAGTTACTGAAGATAAGTTCCCTCTACTCCGTCATTTCCGCGGGCAACAAGCTCACGACGAATGGCCTCGTTAGTTACTGAACTCTCACCATACCCCCCCTCTTCCCCCTCTCCTTCATCCCCCTCACTCCCTCCGCCCCCCCCCCACACCCACCACTAATCCATCCATTCTACCCCCGCCCACTCAGCCACGTCACTAACGAGTAACTTCAACAGCTGGTAATGGTCAACTTCCCTGCTTGAATGGCGGATTAACAAGGATAACGGCATTAGTTATGGAGCAACTCTAATGCCGGCTAGGTGGCGTGATCCTTGTTGCCCGCCATCATGCAAGGACAGCTTGAGCAACACCCCCTGCACGCTCTCACAACCACACTGCGGGTTACCTCTCCACCTCCACATTACTACACTCAAGCACCACAAAGAAACCATGACTTCATAAAACCATGATGACACCACACGACGACTTCAGGCAAACAAGTGCATGACCGACCTGTTTACGTCCGACAAGAGTTGCAATATTCTCCAACGTTGGTATCAAAGGTTTGTCTGGTTTATTTCCCCTCTCACACAACCCAGCCAAGAGTAGCGAGGCGTCACAACACGGTGATAATGGAGCCAAGAGTTCAGTGGCCGCGCCGCGCCCCCTGCGCTTCTCCCCGCGCCAGCCACGCCCCGCACTAGCTGGCAGCCTGGCTCCACCTGCGCTCCTCACCCCGACGACAAGGCTGGTGCTCCCGGGCCCCTTACCTCTTACACCCCACTATCTAGCAAGTCCCCCTCACCAACACTTAGTGTTATATTGGGCCCCTTCCTGGTCAGTCTAAACTTAATGGCCTCGATAATCGAAGTCTCAATACAAATCAGGGTCCCAAAAGGTGCATTTTCTCTATCTAGTAGAGGCGAGCTCTTAAAGCCATTAAAAACTACTATTGCGGTCCTTGACCATCTACTCAGACAAAACTATAAATCCCAGCTTGTGTAGTCTACCTTCTTGCCTAGAGGTCTGGCTCGGTACTCGATGAACCCATCCCTGCCCTTGTGTGGCAGTGAACAACAGAAAGTTGTTTTCACATATCCATACATTAAAACATTGATTATAACTATGATATATATGTACTTCCGCCTACAGTTTAGACCTATTGTCTTATGTATGACCCTTTGTCCTGCGTGACAGTGAATACCAGCATTATCCTCACTTTAATAAGACTTAATCGAAATCCTCAGATTAGGCAAAATTGTATTTAATTTTGTCAATAAAGATAATAATAATAATAGCTGGGTAATAATAATACCCTTTTACAAACAGGAGAGAACCAGAGAGGAGCAGAGGTACAAGAGGCGTAACTAGAGAGCGCAGTATGAACTTCCAGCTACATGGTTGGTCAACTCTCTTCCAGCAAGTATAAAACATATTAACGGAACAATGATGGACTTATCTTGAGGTTATCATGAGATGATTCCGGGGCTTATCGTCCCCGCGGCCCGGTCCTCGACCAGGCCTCCTTTTTGTTACACATCCCCAGGAAGCAGCCCGTAGCAGCTGTTTAACTCCCAGGTACCTATTTACTGCTAGGTAACAAGGGCTTCAGGGTGAAAGAAACTGGCCATTTGTTTCTGCCTCCACCGGGGATCGACGAACCCGGAACCTCATGACTACGAATCCGAAGCGCTGTCCACTCAGCTGTCTGGCCCCTTGAAGAAACAATTAAACAAGTTCTTGGGAGAAGTGTCGGAGGAGCCGGGTGGTGTGTAGGTCATCTCCCACAAGGAAGGACGGACGCCACTGCCCACCCAGGGTCTGCCGGCTGCTCCCAGCAACACCACCACCCTCCCTCACAAGACCAGCCTCACCGCTCTACCTTACCGGTTCCTAGGATCAACGTCCCCTTGGCCCGGTCTCTGACCAGGCCTCCTGCTTGATGGTCCGGTCAACCAGACTGTATTGTCAGGCTGCTTGCAACCTGACAATGAATCACGACTCGAGGAGAAGAACTGTCAAAAGTGACTACAGGTAAACAACAGGTAGAGAGGCATATTCGTCTCCATACAGAGTGACTGTACACAGAGGCCCCAGTACTACTACCGAGTGCACATTATACAACCATGGTGTGTATACGTGATTGGCTTTGTACTCGCATGTAGGCGCGCACACATGAATACCACAGCCCATCCTCCTGTTTTAGTAATACTCATAGAAAGACTGAAGACCATAGTACATATACCGACGTGCAGCGCAATTAGAAAATAGAAATCGGTACTACTGAATTTGGACAAACTGGAAAACTATTTTCTACTTAAGATGCAAAGACAAACTAACCTAATCTAACCTTCTTAGGCCTAATACACGATATCTGAGGCCTAATATACAGTAGTACATGTGTGTGTGCTATACTTGGCCTAGGAATATTTAATTTAGTTTTTTAGCTTCATTTTTTGTTTGGACTGAAAGGTGAATAGCACAACGATCTACTACTATGTAATTGCTTAGAAGGTCAATGTTTGTACTATGGGGCACATAGTACAAGGAAGGGTTGAATACACCCACTCCTACCACATGATATATACACCCACATTGACGGTAAGCAACACTCCTAATTCATCCCCATCCACACACATACACACACACTCCCACCCACCCACACACACACAGACTTGGGGGTTGATATCACGCCAGAACTGTCCCCTGCAGCCCATATCAAGAGGATAACATCAGCGGCTGCCAGGCTGGCCAACATAAGAACGGTATTCAGAAACTTGTGTAAGAACTCATTCAGAACTTTGTATATCACATATGTCAGGCCAATCCTGGAGTATGCAGCCCCAGCAAGGAGTCCATATCTAGTCAAGGATAAGACTAAACTGAAAAAGGTTCAAAGGTTTGCCACCAGGCTAGTACCCGAGCTGAGAGGTATGAGCTACGAGGAGAGACTACGGGAATTAAACCTCACTTCGCTGGAAGACAGAAGAGTTAGGGGGGACATGATCACCACACTCAAGATTCTCAAGGGAATTGATAGGGTAGATAAAGACAGGCTAATTAACACAAGGGGCACACGCACTAGGGGACACAGGTGGAAACTGAGTGCCCAAATGAGCCACAGAGATAATAGAAAGAACCTTTTTACTGTCAGAGTGGTTGACAAATGGAATGCATTAGGAAATGATGTGGTGGAGGCTGACTCCATACACAGTTTCAAGTGTAGATATGATAGAGCCCAACAGGCTCAGGAACCTGTATTGACGGTTGAGAGGCGGGACCAAAGAGCCAGAGCTCAACCCCCGCAAGCACAATTAGGTGAGTACACACATACATACACCCACACCCACCCACACACCACCCACTTGCATTCTTACTCATCACCCCACTCACCCTCCCCTGCCCCTCCCACTTTCCACACACTTTCCATACATTTTCCTCACTCCCCCCCCCCCCAGGCACATTCCCTCTCGCCTACACTTCCTGTGTGGGCGTGACCGCGCCATGAGTGACGTCATCACTGTAGTACTGACGTCAGCAACGTAACTGGCGATGACGTAATAACCTTACCTCTTTCTTCCAGGGCCAAATCGACTTCGAGCCTCGCCTTACCTGCAATAATAAATAATATGTATTAATAAATAATACCGAGGCATACAATATATCATAACTTCCCTAGAAGACATCAGTAGGCTGCAGACCTTTACACTCAAGTGATAAATGCAACTAAAGGAACACAAATGTACAAGCTTAAGTTGACGAAACTGTGTGACACAAACTTATCACCAAAATAATAGATTTTGGTGAATGTGTTTGCGAACGAAGGGGGGGGGGGGGAGGGTTAAGAACGCGAGAACTGCTCAAGAAATGAGGAAACTGCTCGAGTCGTTACCTTGAGGTGCTTCCGGGGCTTAGCGTCCCCGCGGCCCGGTCGTCGACCAGGCCTCCTGGTTGCTGGACTGATCAACCAGGCTGTTTGACGCGTCGTATTGGTAGTTTCTATTTATATCCCACCACACCATTCATATGGGCTGTGTTTAACTTGTGCTTGAAACACTCCAGCGACCCGTTATCAATTATGTTGTCAGCCAATCAATCTATTTCATACAATTCCCAACCCCCGTTTTCAAGCCATTTTCCCCCCATTTCTTTTCTAAATCTTATTTTATCCAATTTACATGCTCTGTACCTTATTTATACACCTACCTTTCATCCATCTGCATACTTAAATGGTGTCCACCTTTACTGTAAGTTTTGTGGCGTGTGAGGTTGAGCGTCCCCGAGGCCTGGCCTCCCGCCTGGCCTCTTGGTCCACTCAACCCGTCCTCCAACCTAATACTTCACGTATTAATATATGAATAAAATACCATAATATTGACGTTTTATTTTAATTAATCAGCCTCGATTGGTTGTGTGGGTTTGTGTATTTCTGAACGCTTGAGGGGTGTTTAACCAGTTACCTCTTGAACACAGTTAAGAGGCGTGTTCAGTAATGCCATATACTTACAGGGTGTTGAAGGGCCTTAATAAGCTCTTCATCTTCATAGAATTTTGTTGTGTACTTATTGCATCCGTACTTTTCAATGGCGCAACTGTGCACATTCTGCCAGGCGTCCAGGTATCGCGAGGAGCCGTCTCACTGAGCACATTTGGAAGAAGTGCCTCTAATATTTTCCAGATGTGAATTATGACCTGTGGCCGCCGCCACTCCCACCCCCTCGCCCCAGTCCTTGGAGCTCTTGCACGAGGGATACGTCATAATACTCTATAGCTGGCAAATATTAGAGGAACTTGTTCCAAATCCAATCCAATCCTCTAATTGTGTCACACACCTACTTTATCACCAGAAAGTCATAATGCGCATTTTGAAAAAAAGATATATAATTACTTTTTGGAGTAGCCTAATCGAAGACATAATAATTCACACGTAACAATTTTTCCTCTTGGGATAATCGTATTCCCTAATTGCTTATGCCTGACAAGTATTGAAAATGGCTATTGTTTCCTCTAAACTTTGCTTTTGTGATCAGGACAACCATGTTTTCAAATTTATCCATTACCAATGAGAAGGCGGGAAAGCCTTTTCGTTCACAAAGTCAGAAAAAATATATATGAATAACAATTAACATGTGTTCGTACTAAAGTTATTCAGAAACGACTGTGCAAAAATAACTATACAAAAGTTTTCGAGACTTACGATTATACGCAACAATGATCACAAAAACACTGATCCAAGTTTGTCCAGGAACACGATTATACTATAAATAATTGTTACGATTGTCAGCACAAATGTAGCCGCCTCCTACGATGTTGTGGTCATGTGTTGTATGTCCCGTACATCCCCCCGGTGGAGTACTCGCCTTGCTCCTAGGGAGCCGGTCGCCCGAGCGGACAGCACACTGGACTTGTGATTCTGTGGTCCTGGGTTCGATCCCAGGCGCCGGCGAGAAACAATGGGCAGAGTTTCTTTCACCCTATGCCCCTGTTACCTAGCAGTAAAATAGGTACCTGGGTGTTAGACAGCTGTCACGGGCTGCTTCCTGGGGGTGGAGGCCGGGTCGAGGACCGGGCTGCGGGGACACTAAAAAGCCCCGAAATCATCTCAAGATAACCTCAAGATAACCTCAAGATAACCTCCTCCGAGTACGGCCACATTTTCCCCTTCAGTTTATGGAGATGAGCATCAGGGATATGGACTGTGAAGGACATCCTGCAGCCCACCGTGCCGTAGTTCTTCGCCTCTCTCAACCAGCTCCACAGTTTTCGGTCCTGTTATTGCCCAGGAAGCCCCGAACCACTGCTACAAAGCTGTTCCAAGCAGCTTTTTCCTTGAAGGAAAACGATAATGACGATCCTTCCACTCCAGGATCTTCATTATCTGAGGTCCGATGAAGATCCCGGCTTTGATCTTTGCCTCAGACGTCAAAGGACGAATCTCTCAGCCTGGTTGATCAGGTATCCTTTGGAGGTGCTTATCCAGTTCTCTCTTGAACACTGTGAGGGGTCGGCCAGCTATGTCCCTTATGTGTAGTGGAAGCGTGGTGAACAGTCTCGGGCCTCTGATGTTGATAGTTCTCTCTCAGAGTACCTGTTGCACCTCTGCTTTTCAACGGGGGTATTCTGCACATCCTGTCATGCCTCCTGGTCTCATGTTTTATTTCTGCGTGCAGGATTGGGATCAGCCCCTCTAATATTTCCACGTGTAAATTATTATGTATCTCTCCGGCCTGCGCTCAAGAGAATACAGATTTAGGCTCTTTAGTCGGTCCCAGTAATTTAGATGTTTTACCGAGTGGATTCTAGCAGTAAAGGATCTCTGCACGCTCTCCAGGTCAGCAATTTCTCCAGCTTTGAAAGGGGCTGTCATTGTGCAGCAGTACTCCACTCTAGAGAGCACCAGCGTCTTGAAAAGTATCATCGTCGGTATAGCATCTCTAGTGTGAAAGGTTCTTGTTATCCAACCTGTCATTTTTCTTGCAGTTGTGACGGCTACTTTATTGTGTTCTTTAAAGGTAAGGTCTTCCGACATGAGTACACCCAGATCCTTTACATTGCCTTTCCGTTCTATGTTATGATTTGAGTTTTGTACGTGGTTTCCGTTTTCATATTTTCATTTTTTTCAGTAGCGCATGAGCTGAAACTTATCTACGTTAAACACCATATTATTTTCTGTAGCCCATATAAAGACCTGATTTACATCTGATTGGAGGTTTGCCGTGTCCTCTATGTTGCCAACTCTCATAAAAATCCTAGTGCCATCTACAAAGGATGATACAGTACTATAGATTGTGTCCTTGTCTATATCCGATATGAGGATGAGAAAAAGTACTGGAGCAAGCACAGTACCCTGGGGGACCGAGCTCTTCACGGATGATGGACCGGATTTTATTTTGTCGAGTATTACACATTGGGTTCTGTTAGTCAGGAAATTGTAGATCCATTTGCCTGTTTTTCCGGTAATTCCGTTTGAACGCATTTTATGTGCAACACCACCAGGTCACATTTGTCGAAGTTCCAAGAATCCTGGCCTGGTGCAGAGTGCATAGGCATACTGTTTATGGCTTCGTCAAAATCCAGTGGGGATAGGTCGACGTCTGATATAT